>JANIVM010000004.1:0-600000 GCA_030555865.1 Ogataea corticis | reverse complement strand
GTGACCTCATTCGGCCCCATTTTACTGTATTACGCTACCCCTTTTCACGTGCAATATTTTCATTATGTGCGGAAGTACATCGTTCTTGCTTACAAAAAAGCCTCGAGCTGCTCGTCAGTCATCTCGTATCTGAGCCAGTTTGGCAGACAATTCTGATCCCAGACGGATCTCTCGGCAAAATAGCCTGGATAGTCGTTGTGGTAGCGACAATTATCACTGAGAGGCATGTGGTTATACGGCGACCGCGAGAACCCAACGTCCCTGAACCACCAGATCTTGGCCTTGTCGGCAAAAAGTCCGAGACCGATCGTGTGAACCGGCGACTCGCCCCATCTTTCGTAGTAGAATCCGCCGCTTTTCTCGAGGTAGTTCATGTACTGCGTGTAGGCAGGCGCTCTGTAGAAGTCCATGTCACCAATCTCGAAACTGGACCAGAAATGACAAGTTGAGTACCCGTTTGCGATCTCCGTGGATTGCGGGTGCTGGTACGATTCGGTGAGGAACGAGAAACTTGCGTTGTGGTTCACGTATCCCGGAAATCTTCTGATAAATTTGAGCGTCTGCGGCCACAGAGACTCCACGGTGTACGGGTTATCGTACAATGCGATGGTAAAGCCGAAAACGAGCTCGTTTTGCTCCATGAACTTGAAGATGTCGTAGTCCAGACGACAGTGGTACTCGTTACCAGCCTCGATGTTCCAGTAGTACTTGTAACTGCTAGTGGCAGGCATCTTGTAGAAGTGGGCCGCCTTGAATCTGCTCTTGTGGTGGTAGTTGATGTCGTCTGCATACTGGACACCCTTCCCGGTGAGCATATTGACACCCTCTTGCATTTTCTCCGGCTCGATTTTGTCTGGAACCTGCCACAGCTCCTCTGGGATCTGCTCAAAAACAACGGACCCGGAACACTCAGTCTCGATCTCCTTACGGAATTCATCCGAGAACGGCTCATGATTGAAAAACACATACGGATAGTGGTACCTCCAGTTCCACTGTCTCTCGATTAAACGGATTGTCTTGACCATCTGCTCGAGCTCGGAGTTCTCGACGTAGGCCACCATTGTTCCGTTGGCAAGGACGTACGAGCTGTCGTCCTTGTCCTTCACAGTGACGTTCATGCCGGAGGGAACCTCATTGATCTTCTTTTTGAACTGGTGTTTGTAGTACTTGTTTGAGTCCTTCACGACGTACTCGCGCGGAGCGTTTGCCTCGTAGACGGGGGACTTAAAAGTGAGGGCTTCCGAGAGCTCATCCCACGTCAAAGCCTCGAATTCGTTACCGTAAAAGAGCTGTCTCAGTCTCGGGGACTTGATCTTGTAGAGGCTGTCCAGATCCTGTGTGAACTGTTGGGTAACAAGCCCAATCACGGCATACAGTGCAACAACACCGAAAATCAGCGTTCTGGCCACTCTTTTCGGCACCACAACGCTCATTTTCCAGAGCCCTAATGAAGAATTTTTTTTTCTGTCTGCTTTGCCCGCCTTGTATCGGATCTGCCCAGATCTGAGTTGGAGATGCGACTTGCGGAGTGTTTTTCTCGGGGTCCTGTCGCCAACCTGTTGCCGGTATTCTCGCGGCTCCTTCAATCTTGTTCAACAACAGACTGCTGTCCTCTTGACTTCAAGTTGCAGCACACAACTCTCTAGGCTTTTACACCTCACCAGTAATGGACCCGGACCAGCCAGCATAGAACTGCGGCTCCTTTATCATCCTGCAGGAAAAAAAATCCTCCCTGCAGAAGTGCTGCAGGTTGTGCAGAAATCATATACCTGTGAAGAAAATTTCCACCTTGAGTATAGAAGAGATCAGCGAGAATGAAAGAGTTACAGCGCCAGAGAAGAGTCGATTCGAGTAATTTGGTAGAGGACTCCAGAATCGTAGCCGAAGTTGTTGGTCTCGCGTAATTTTACACACCACTACTGTTTGAACTGTGTACACTGCAAGCAAAAAAAAAAAATTGTCTGACCTCCTAAAATAGCGTTTGCACATTCCAGTGGCCGCATGTATGCATATATGTTATGTGTCCTTTCAGTGCGGAAGATGCCGATCACTACGGCCGTGAAAACCCTACCTGTTGCAATCTTGTGCCATAGACCATGAAACAATAGTCGTTCACAAGACTGTTCCCGGTGACAACTAGATGATCGATCATATAGGCCGATCGTGCGGTGAATTCCGCATGAGTTTCAGCTTTCAATCTCCGATCCTAATTCTGTGCTTGGCTCTGAAATAGCCCAGCTCACCTTGATGGTGCGAGGTGTGGATATCGGCTCGCGATCCTGGCAGATTTTTCAACTGGCCATGATGAGCTACAACAATCTGCCTAAGTCTCCGGCATGAGAGGGGTCCTGAGCTTCGCGTCAGCCGCACATTGCGCATGCGGTTGGCAAGATGGTGCCCGCACACGCACTTTAACAGTGTAGTACAACTCAGAATATCTGTAATTAAGTCAGTCTATATATATGTCAGACTTTGGAATGTCGCTGACAACTAGGAGATGGAAAAGATATCCTATGAGGACTCAATCTTAGTCTTTTTGTTACTCCAGACAGTCAGAGCCAGTGGTCTTGCGTAGTAGAACTTTTCGTAGCCCTGTCTCTCGTCGTTGTCGTCGTAATTGTCTCTCTGAGCGTTTTCTGGACCGTTGAAAGTGATCTGCGGCATGACAATAACGTCGTCAATTTGAGTAGGAGCAATAGCGCCACTGAAAGAGCGGTAGGAGAATCTCTGCGACTCTGGAACCTCTGGTCCCACAATAGGCTTCACCTCCTTGTCTCTCTCGTTCTTGGCAACTCTCAAGTAGATGGCGTTTGGCATCTCGTTCAGATACTCAAAGAGCGTATCGGTGAAGATCGAAGGACCAGTGAACTGCACAAGCGGCTCTCCGTTAGCGTCCAGGTTGTTGAAGATCTCGTCCCAGTTGGTTTGCTGAATCAGATCCTGCTGAGTGAAACAGATGTAGGTGATTCTGGCAATCAGTTTGGCGAGGAATGGGTGATGTGATCTTGCTCTGAAGATGCTGTTGGAGAAGGAGAGTCTTCTGTTGTAAAGCTTCTCCCAGTTCAAGTCGTTGTAGTCAGAGTTGATACCAACCATCAGCTTACCTCCGATAACCTTCGAGTCGTACCAGTATCTCAAAGGTTTGATATCAATGGTGTCGATGTCCGCATACAATCCACCGTTCAGGTAGATGATGAGATACTTGAGGAACTCAAACTTTAGTCTTTCGTCTTGCAAAAATCTCAAAGCGTCAACAACTTCTGGCACGGTTGGCTTGAGGAAGTCAACGACATTGAGCTCAGCGTCGGCAAGAGACATGATGTTGTGGTTGTAGTTGTCGTTGACAGTTCTCCATCTCTCGATGTGCGACTTGCACTCGTCTGGGAACTCCTTGTCGTCTGGCTTGACCTTCCACAGCTGATAGATGTTGAGCTCAACATCGTCAGTCTTCTTGTATGGGAAGTGGTAGGCGAGACGCGACTCGATGGTGTACATGTCCTTGACGTTCTTTCTAGGAGGCTTCAACACGGTATTTGTGTTGTTGTAGGTCGAGGAGCCAACATCCTTGGAGTAGATTTGCGAAAAACTGAACGAAGGAACGCTTTGCGAGTTCGAAAGAAGCAGGTTCAACACAACGAACATCGACGCCATCGAGATCACCAAATACTTGTAGTTTTTCCAGACATTTCCTGCCACAACCGCCACCGGGTTGCTACCACTGCTGGTGCTTCCGATACCCATGCTGTCGATTCTCTTGTACATCGTTATGGCACAGACAAGCACAGACCGCGAACACACGTGACTCGACGCTAACTGTGATTCACACTTATCACAAAAGCCTGAACACTCGGATGCTAGAGATGAAGGACAAACAGTACAGTGTTGCTGGCCTGTTCTGTTGCTGTGTAAATTTCTCCCGAATAAAAAGTCGCCACAAAAGAATTAGTGACACGCTACTGCGATGGCCCAATCCGGGAATCTGCGCCCGTGCACCCTCTGACAGAACACGTAACCGTTTAAGAGATTCGGGTGAATTAAGCCAGGATTTCAGGGGAACAGGACCCGCGAAATTGCCGTTTGCACGACTAGAGTCTTTCGCGGGCCCCCGTGCTGCGCTCCAGGGAGCCCCCCAAGGTGCGTGGCCAGCCCCCCCGTGGGCCACGGGGACCGGCGGGATAAAATTTTTTAACTGGCACGCTAAAAGCAAGTCGTGTCTGTTTTGACAAAACCCCTTGTTGTCTTGTTCTCTTCTTCCTCTTTCCCCCCCAACCTGTGCTTGTCTGCTGCAAGGTCCATAACAACAAACAAAACACTGTGGCTTGCTTCTGTGCTGTGCAGTGAAGTGTGCTTCAGACCATTGTCTCACTCTTCCCCGTTGCTATCTGCCAATAGGCCATACATATAATACTTGGTATCTGCTTATCTGGAATTCCCAGCCATCATCTGCTATATCTGCGCCAGGATCTGCTCACAACCATACCCACAAACAACAAGCACTTGAAAGGGACACACCGCCGTCATGTTTGCTAGAAACAGAAGGGCAAAGACCCTCATTCTGTCCATCGTCATAATATGCACCATCCTCATACTGTCTTCCACGTCGAGCTCGCATCATCTCGCCAGACTCACGCCGGGCTCTTTGAAGTTCCCAGCTTCTTCCGCCGAGGGCGCTAGCGCCGACACTGCGTCCCAGACACACGAAGCAGAGCATGAGGCTAGAGTCTCCTCTACTCCTCAGGACGCCGAGCAGCTCAAGAATCTCTACTTCAACCTGGCCCAGGACGGCTCGATCAAGGGAGGCTCTACGGGTAACACCAAGGGCTCTAAGGCATCGTCTATCGATGAGTCCAAGGGCCAGAGAACCGACGACAGATCGCTGCCTCTCACGGGCAACCAATCGCCAACTGCGGAGTCCATGAGCAAGATCAAGGCTACCGACGTCATCAAGGGAGACATAACTTTCCAGAACTTCTTCACGGAGATCTTTGAGCTCATGAAAAAGAACCAGCTCAGTTATCCACTGGAAGAAAGAAAGGTGCTCAAAGACGGTAAGCCTTTCATCGAAAACGTCTTGTTCTACGCGCAGACTTGGGACCTTCTCAGTGAGGAAGTTTGCTCCCAGTTTGTTAACTTCCCTCCTCAACTGGTGAATGACCTCACGCTCAAGCACGAGATTGTCGTGAATGGCCTTCCAAACATTGTTCCGCAGTTCTACGAAGGTGATGGTTACGTCATTGTCGGAGGAGGTAAGTACTCCTGGTTTGCTCTGCTGGGTATCGAGACCCTGAGAAAAGTCGGCTCCACTTTGCCTGTGGAGGTTATCTTGCCAGATGAAGGCGATTACGAGTTTGAGTTCTGTGACCAGATTCTACCAGCTTTGAACGCCAAGTGCGTTGAGATGAACAGAGTTTTTGGTAAAGACACTCTCAAGAAGTTTGAAGTCAGCGGATACCAGTACAAGGCATTTGCTCTGTTGGCCTCGTCTTTCGAGAACGCTTTCTTACTCGACTCGGACACTTTCCCTGTCAACAATCCTGATCTGCTCTTCAAGTCGGATCTTTACAAAGAGTACCAAATGATTACGTGGCCAGACTTCTGGAGAAGAACCACGTCTCCTCTGTTCTACCAGATCACGGGGCAGGAAATTGGAACCAAGAGAGTCAGATATTTGAACGATAACTTCACCGATCCAAAGTACTACACCTCGTCGAACGCTGATATTTACAGAGAGGTTCCCTTCCATGACAGAGAGGGAACTTTGCCGGATTGGACCACCGAGTCTGGAGAGATGTTGATCAACAAGAAGCTCCATTTCAGAACTTTGTTGCTCTCGTTGTATTACAATTTTGATGGTCCATATGGATACTACCCTCTCTTGTCTCAAGGTGGTGCTGGAGAAGGTGATAAGGAGACTTTTGTTGCAGCAGCCTCCTACTATGGTCTCAAGTATTACCAGGTTTACAAGATGTGCGACAGAGCATACGGATGGTACAATCACGAACAGAACTACGAGCACTCATCGATTGTTCAGTATGACCCTCTAACAGACTTTGAGAACTTACAGACGGTGCACAAGAACATTGAAAAAGCTATTGCTGAAGAAGGTGAGAACTTTGTCTACGATTACGACAAGTTCTATCCTAGCTTTTTCCTCCCGTCGAACTCGAAGGTTCTGTTCTACCACGTCCACGATCCAAAAATGGATCCATTCAAGATTGTCGATAGAAGATTCACCTACGATCTGGAAGGAAACAAGATTAGAAACCTCGGTGAGGACTTCCCTAACTTCAATTTCGACTTGGAATCTTTTATTTGGAATGTTATCAACCACTATGTTTGTCAAAAGAAGATGAACTTCAAGGCATTTGAGAACGCTCCATGGGATTCTCTGTGTGAGACGTTTATTGATGATCAGCTCAAGTTTCTTTCCGATACTTCGAAGAAGATTTTCGGTGAATTTGAGGCGGCCAACCCAAGAAAGAGCGTCGATAACGAGCCTGCTGCTGCTGTTGAGGAATCTTCACAAGAGGAGTCGGTTAAGGAGACCGTCAAGGAGACTGTTAAGGAAGAAACCGAATCAGAATCGGTGATAGAGTGATCAGCCTCGCACTGAGCCTCTTCTTCTAGATTCCGCAACCTCACCTCTGAGAGTGAATGTTTCAACAACTGTATTTTTCCTACAATAGACCTTTGATTTGTTCTTCAATTCCTCTTTTGTTCATCACTTTAATTCCCGCACAGCTTCTTTGAAGTGAGAGTTGTTCAGCCAGAGTTATCAATAAATCATAACTACATTTGACAATAATAATTATTTTCTTTGATACGCGTTTTTTAGTAGTTACGCGCATCAAGAAAAAAAGCGTTTTACAAGTCTTGATAGCTAAAGAGACCAGGTTGGACGGTGAACGCAGCGCCCAACTGTTACTCTCGAGATGGGGAAAGAGATCAACAAGCTGGAAAAGTATCTGGGTGAGCTCAAAATTGAGATCAAACAGTGGGAATACGAATTTTTCACAAAGAACAACTGCAAGCCCTGTGTCAAGGCGATCAAGTCTGATCCGGAGATTGCACCGTTATTCAAAAAGTACCACAAGGTGAAGAAGCTGATCGCGAAGTTGAAAGACGGAGCCACCACTGTGGAGGAGATTAAATACATCAACCGACCACGAACGAAAGACGAACAACAGAAAACTGACCAGTCTCCGCGTCCGGAGTCTCCACACGAGTCGGAGGCTGAGAGCGAGAGGGAGATTGGGCCGACGCCACAACTTGAAGGACGAGTACTAGGGATATTTGACATTGATGTTCGAGAGTCTCCGGAAAAACTCAGTCCATTGAAAAAGCTGTCAGTTCCTGTCGCTTCTGAAGAGTTTAAGACTCCGACAAAGAAAGTAGATCGCAAACTGCTTTTCCCGACGGGGTCTCCACTCAAGACTCCCGTGAGCCGACGACTCGAGCTCGCACAGGAGGAGACTCCTGCATATTTGCGGCGCGATTCGCAGACGTCGAGCCGATTTTTCGAGGGTTTGAGTCCTGAAAAGAGGCCCGTGAGCGACGGCCGAGGTATGGACTTGCCGGAGATGTCTCCGGGGCGATTTATCGAGCCGAGTCCTGTGATTCGCCGGGTCTGCGGCCGGTCTTTGTTTGAGCTGAATGCAGAGGTGGAGAGTCTGCGGAAGAACCTGAAGTTTGACGTGGAGTCAGAAGAGCAGGAATCTGAGGAGGAGCCAGGAGAGACCAAAGAAGAGGCCGAGTCGGTGAAGCAGGAGAAGAAAGACACCTCACGCAAGCGGGCGCAGACGATGAAGAGAAGCACGCGGCGAGTGAAGTTGAAGACGATGGGTCCGGACACGAGGCAGGACGAGCTCAAAAATGTGGACATCCACGACGTACTCAAGAAGATGGACCACGAAGCGCAAAATATGTTGGCGAACAGGAACGATGCTGCCGACAGTGAGTCAGACTTCAACGAGATCGACGACCTGAGTGACGAGGAGGAGACGGAGGAGGTTTACGAGAGAAAGGTTGTTGAGACGAAGGGCAAGAAGAACACGGGAAAACATCCATTGTCGAACAACTTTGTTCGGTTGAATATAAACAGGAAGAGGGGCGGCAGATTCCGAAGAAGATAGCAACAGCTTCAATTGATGCATATGAGTTATGTAAAAACTACAGTTCAGTAAATACAGGTTCGCTGTTATACATTATGGTTGACTACGCACTGAGCAGCTCAAGCATTCCGTTGATCTTCTGTGCCTCCTGGCACTTGAAGATCTCTGCGTCGATCTTCTTCTGAAGCCCCCAAATGAGCTCCTCGAGAATCGGCTGTCTCTCGATCAAATCGCCGTACATCTCAAAGACACACGTGAGATAGTCGGCAATGATGCTCACGTTACGCGCATCGTTCACCGACTTGAAACACCACGTGAGCAGCGGCTCCAATGTCGACTCGTCCCGGTCCAGCAGTGCCACACGGACCTTTCCTCTCTTCTTGAGCTCCTCGAGACACGTGACCGTCAGGTCCTTGGACATTCCCGAGATGAGCGCATGGTCCAACGCCTCGGCCCACTTGAAGTTGTTCAAATCCTTTTCAAACTGCTTCAGCTTCTTGCTGTTCGTCGTCGACTTGTCGTCGACAATCCGGTACTCCGACTCTCCGTGGTACTCGGAGCCGCGCATCATCTTGGCAAATGCGTGTGATTTGAGCTGTTTTTCGCCCTGTTTCACTTTTGGCTCGGTTTTTCTCGTTCTGATTGTGAGCAGGCCCGAGTTCAAACCAACCACCAGGTGTTTCTGGTTTGGCGAAACACCGCAGCTCAACACTCCGCTGCCAAACTTCCAGCCAAACTTCACCTCCCAGTTCGGAGACGACGAGTCAAACACCTTCACATGGCCGTCAATCGAGCCCGCTAGCACTCCGCGCTCGCCAGCGTCGCTCAAACACGTCACCGTCTTGCTGAAATTGCTGAGCGAGCGCGAGTTCTTTGCTGCTGTCAGATCCCACGTCTTCACGGCGTAGCCACCGCACGAGACCAGGTTTGTAGGGTTCAGAGACAAAAGATCCTCGACAGGATCCACGTTATTGAACTTGATCACGGGAGTGGACCCGACTCTCGCATCAAACACACGGATGTAGTTGTCGTAGCATCCCGTAACAATCAGGTTTGTCGACGAACCCGGAATAAATTGTCCGCTTCGTATGTAATCCTCGTGCTCGGAGAAACTTATTATCGGCTTCTGACTGCTGGAAATGTCGTACAGCCGAGCAACTCTGTCGTCGGAACAAGTCAAAAGCTGCGTGGTATTCACCGGGTGGAATTTGGTCACGTGTGTAGGGTGCGAAGACGCGTTGATGGAGACAAGCAATGTTCTCGGGTGGATAGCATCGAAAATCTGCACCAATCCAGAGGCATCTCCCGCAACAAGCAGCTTGCCGTCGTGTCTGAACTCACCGGAGTAAACTGTGTCCTTGAACCGCGAGAACGTCTTGGTCACCTTTCTCGTCTTGGACGAAAAAACCTGCACTCTTGTGGACGAGGTGACGGCGAAGTCGTGCGGCGAGTTGGGATCGAAATGAATGTGGGTAACCGAGTTGTGTTCCTTCACAAGCTGCGAGCTCGTGAAGCCGCGCCAATATCGCTGTTCCGGCGTTGTCTGTGCCGGCAACGTTGGGTTTCTCACATGAACGACTCTCTCTCTCGCGGAAGACATGCTGTGTGGTGTAAGTGAGTCTTGCTGAGGAGTATCTTACTGTGATGTTTCTTCTTGAAAATTTTTTTGAAATATTTTTTTGAAATATTTTTTTTTTTTTTTTGAGACATCGTTTTTTGGTCTCCATTCATCTAAACTATATACATTATTCTCCCTGTTTTTGCCCACCTATCACACTCAGGGCACTGTCAATATCCTCGACGTAGTCCTCCGCGCTGTACTTGACTGCCAACGCACGTGCGCGCAAAAGGTACTTGATGCTCTCGTCGTAATTTCCCTCCTGCAGCCGGATCATCCCCAGATACCCACACGAAACGAGCTCTGCAAGATGCATGCCCATCTCGACAAACTCTGGGAGAGTGGCCGACGAGTTATACGCCGCCTGTTTCACCATCTGACCAAGTTTCAAAGCCTCCAAAAACGAGTTTTCCGATGTGCGCATAGCAGCTTTGCTCTGCTGTTGGAGTAGCTTTTCCAACTGTTCTCTGCTCACGTGATCAACCATGAGCTTCATTTCCTTGAGGTTCTGGGCCACCTCGGTGACGTCAGTTGCTGTACGAGCGACACTGGAGTCCAATCCGTGAGACTGAGCGAGAACAAACGAAATGTAGCCCAATTTCATCAGCGTCATTGATAGCTTTCCCGGCTCATCCACACAGCTTTGCATCAGCATCAAGTTTTGACGGGTGTAGGTTGCAGCGGCCCGGAAGTCCTGACTGTCGAGCAGCAGATCGATGTACATATCGCGCGCGGAAACAAGGTCTTTGGAGAAATGTGGCCATGCCTCGTTGCACGAAAGCAGCAATTTCAGCTCGTTACTGAATTTTTCGGGCGGAACTGGGAACTGCATTTTCTTTTTAATAACCTCCTTGGTGATATCCCGCAAAGACGGATCAAGCTTGGACAGGACCTCGTCGTCCAGAGCAACGAGGTCCACGTAACAGGTGGTGAGCTGGTCGTGGATCAAGTTGAAGAAAGGTGGATAAACCTGGCAGATTCTGTCCAACGCGATCATCATGTTCAAAAGCAATACTTTTTTGGCCTCCTCCCGCTTTTCAGCAGGCAACAAAGTGCAGTATCTCATTGTCACCACCAGACTCTGCTGAATATATCTGTTAATTTCCTTGTCGCTCAGGCTTTCCACATCAGTCAGCGTGTCCAACAGAAAATCACTCAATGTCTTGTACACACTCAAAGCCTTGTCGAAACTTCCTTCACCTTCATAGAGCTCCGCGATTTTCAGTACGATTCCCGTGTAATTCTGATTCAGCTCTGGAGTTTCCTCGCTGTCCATCAAGGCCAGGGCTTTTTTGCACGCCTTCAATGCTGTCTTCGTGTCTCCCTGGTTTTCCGCGTTGAGAGCCTCGGCTATGAGCTTGCTGGTCTCCTCGCTATAGAGTGTATCAAAGTATTCTCTGACCAAATCCGAGCAAAGAGAGCCCAGGACGACTGTAATTCCGATCCACAGCACCACGAGATCAGGGCGTTTAATGTGGTACCATTCCTTTGGCGGAAGAGGTGGCGGGGGTGGAGAAGGAGGCATGTACGAGTGGGGTTGGCTGTTGTAGCGGAGGGCATCGCTGTGTGGAGGGGGCTTGTTCGGGTTTTGGAATTGGTTGAGCGAGGGTTGTTTGCTCAGATCCGAGACAAATCTTGGAATCGGTCTCGGGAGTCTCACTGGCCGATAGAGAGCAGCCCTTAATACCGATCTGATCATTTGGGTAAGCGAGAGTGGCAATTGGGTGAGCTGAATAGGAGCACTAGAAAGCGTAAATTCTTTGAAACTTTTTTCTAGGCTCTACGGAGAAAAGAACCAAGCGACGCAAAAAGACTCAAATCGACGCGTCGGACCCTGAAATATATGTAGAACGCAAGATCAGCACACACATCCCATGAACATTTGCCTGTGTTAGCAGCTTTCCATTGTGATTGCCATGTGTGGACGCTACGCTTTGCCTGTTGAGCCAGACAATCTTCCTAGTGAGTTTGGTAAAGTCCAGCTTGCGGTGGATCGGGTCGAGGGCCAGCAGAACAGATCTCGCAATCAGTACAATATTGGGCCTATGGCAATCGAGCCCGTCTATTTCTACACCAGCGACACACAGGCTGATCAATCGGCCATTCAGCACATTGTTCGATATATGAAGTGGGGCGTGACTCCGCTGTGGGCACCGAAATCGCAGAAACAGACCCGATTGTCTACTTTCAACGCCCGGTACGAGAACATAGGCGAGAGCAAGCTGTGGAGAACGATGGTTAATCAGCGCTGTGTGGTGCCAATTAAAGGTTACTATGAATGGCGTACCTCTGGCTCACAGAAACAACCCTATTACATCAAGAGAAAAGACGATCACTTAATGTTTTTGGCCGGTCTGTACTCTGTGTCTGCTGACGGAGCATATGAGTACACCATTATTACGTGGGAGGCTCCGGAGAAACTGAAGTGGTTGCATCCACGGATGCCTGTTGTGCTTAATCCAGACTCAAAGCTCTTTTCCTGCTGGCTGGAGCCCTCTAAACGGAGCTGGAACGATCTACAGCAGATTCTGGAGGTGTACAACAGCGACACGCTTGAGTGGTATAAGGTCAGTAATGACGTTGGAAATGTGCGAATCAATCGGGAGGAGTTTACAAAACCAAAAACCGAGCCAAAAGGGAGTATTCTGCAGTGGATGTCTCCAAAAAAGAAGGAGCAGGGAGTCAAGAGAGAGAGGGAGGGGGAGGACACAACGGAGGAGCCAAGGAAAATACCGAAGGTGAAGGAGGAGAACGAGAACCGGGACGTTTTGAATAAGACGGAAATCAAAAAGGAGAACTCGACGTGAAAAATGATTTCTTTGCTACAACTGTTTAGGGGTGAATCGGAGTCTTTTTTTTTTATCTGACTATCTACCAATGCTGTGTCTATTTCTCCAGAACAACAGGAGGATGCCACACTCGTAAAGGGCCACACGGATGCCCGCACTGAGCAGGAAACTGGCCCATTGGAGGTTGTGGCTGGTCATGAGACCGGTGATGACAGGGGCAAACACCTGTGCGAGCGTTCGGAGCGAGTTTTGCAATGTGAGCGCGGCAGACCTCTCCTTATCCGAGGCGACGGAGGTGAGGAACACTGTTTTGGAGCCCATGTCCATACTCTTGAAAACGGCACGCATCACAACGAGGAAGATCATGACGCCCATGCTGCTTGCAAACGGGATCAGAAACACAAACACTGAGCAGGGAAAGTGTGTGAAGATCATCGTCTGGATAGGGCCATATCTCTTGCAGAGAACTGTTCCCGAGAGCGAGGAGAGCGCCGAGATGAAGTTGGACATCAGGAAAACGTTCCCGACAGTTTTGGTGCTGGCGTCAAACTTTTGCACGATGTAGTAGCTCAACCACGAGTCCAGAACAATGGCCTTGGCCATGATGTCGACGAAGTAGAGGAACACAATTTGCAGGATGGGAAGGAAATTTGGCGAGTGAAGAAGAGTTCCGACGGTGTAGCTCTTTTCCTGGGGCTCCATGACGTCGGAGTCGTCAATGTCGAACTTGGCAGCATCTTCCTCTTCCTCCTCAAGAGCAGCGTACTCGGGAAGTTCGATATCTGAGGTGAGAGCGGAGCGCACGAAAAACAGAACCACAGACAGAAGCGCCACTCCCAGAAAAACCGTTCTGTATGCGTCGTATTTGGACCATCCAAATTTCGATTCGAGATACCACACAAGTGTTCCGTTGATTCCGCTGCCTATTGCCGAGGCGAGAATGCCAATGAAGGCGTACCAGCAGAAGTAGTCCGACCTTTCGGATACGTCTGCGAGCTGCGCGATGGAAGAATGTTCCGTTGTCCGGAAAATAGACACCTCGACACCGCCGGTGGAAATGATTCCACAAAAGGCGGCTATCAACAACAGGGTCTTGTTTCTGACAAAGTAGAAGAACAGGTTGGTGGCACACATGCCCAGGTAGCAGTAGCCCATGAGTCTTCTGCGGCCGAACGAGTCGACAATCAAACCGAGATACGAGGTTTTCACCAGGTCTCCCAGGAATCCGATTGCGATGAACATTCCAATGGACTTAGGGTCGAAACCAATCTCCTTGAGATAGATAGCCAGAATGATGTTGACTCCGCTGTAAGAGAGATTTCGCAAGATCCTCAGACACAACATCACCTTGACGTTACGTGGAGCATGAACGATGGTTTTGAGGCCAATTTCCTCATAGATCTGGGACAGAAGCATGGCTGGGCGGCGGAGGTTTGCCAAGAATGTGTCATGTGAGAGGGGTAAGCTTGGAAAATTCGCAGTTTTTTTTAAATCATTCCTGCTGATAAAAAAAGAACTCCGCGAAATTACAAAATTTCGGGGCTCAAAAATTCGGGACTGAGAAATCGGAGTTGCAGGTGTCTGTCTACTCATGTCATTTACAAGCGGTAAATCTCTGATTAGCTACACTCATTGGCTGTCGCTGTCACGACTCTTGTGAGCGAGGACAGTCTCCTTGGATTCCTGGGACGTTTCGAGAATTTCCTGCTCCTTGCTCTTAATCAGCTTCTTGTTGTCCCACTTGGTGAGGAAGATCTCCGCTAGCGGGAGCAGCAGCATGAGGAACGCTCCGATGGTCGAAATGATGAATCCCAGACGGAACTCCGGCGACTTGCTCGTTGGGAAGAATGCGATGTTGGTCCAGATGTTCATGGCCTGAGACACAGCGTCGGAGTAGCCAATTACCATGGCACGTTCTCTGCTGTCGTGACGACAAGCACGGTTGATCCAGCCAGAAACAATCGACTGGTTGACCGAGTCGAGACCGATCATCAGCATGCAGAACCATTTCCAGCCGTAAGCGATGTTCCACGCAGCCAGCGACGAGTAGCACACGATGAACGTGCACTGAACGATACTGAGGAACGGGTATATCGAGAACGAGTCGGACAACCCGGCAAAGAAGAACTGCGCAACAATGCTGACCACGGACTGGAACGTCGTGTAGTTGTCCACCTGAGAGACTGTGAAACGGCCGTAGGTCTCGCGCTCGTAGTCCAGCCACAGCGGCATTGCCGTTCCGTCCGGCAGCGAAACCACGTTCAAAAGCACCCAGAACGTGGCAAAGAAGTGGATGTGCCATCTCATAAAGGTTTTGCGAACAATGGCCCAGTCGTACTGTCTGGAGCCGTCAACTCCACTCTTCTGTTGTCTGTCAACAGCAAGTTCATACTCGTCCTCGGTCATCCACCAAATCGGCTTGGTGTTCTTCTGCGACTTGGCCTGAAGCGGGCCGGGGAACATGAAAAACCCAAACAGAGCCACCGGGACCGTGATGATTCCGTCAATGATGAATCCCCATTTCCAGCCGGCCAAACCACCCTTCCCGCTCAGGTTGTCGTACGCGGCACCTTGCAAGTACCCCGAGAACATTCCGCCCAAACTGGACGACACAGAAAACACCATCACTCTGCGGAAAACTTCCTCTCTGGTGAACCAAGATCCAATGATGTACACAGACGACGGAAACGCAATTCCCTCGCAGAAGCCAATCAAAAACCGCAGCGCAAACAGGTGTTTTGGCTGCGAGACTGCGGCACCGCAGAACGTCAAAACTCCCCACATCAGCTCAAAAGACGGCAGCAGGAACCTGGCCCATCTCTGAGTCACCAGCAGCGTTCCGATGGCCATCGAAACAATGTATCCGGCCGAGTAAAGCGATTTGGCGTACGACAGATCGTCACCTTTGAAGCCGATATCCGCCTTGAGACCAGAAACATAAGCATACGAGATGTTGGACTTATCGAGCGACTTGGTGAAGTATGACAGACAAACGTACACCAAAAGACAAGTATCCAGCTTGATCAAAAATTTGCGCTCTCTTTTGTCGTACATGTACGACGGATACCAGTAAAACAACCTGACGAACGCATCGTACCAGTGAGGAACCGTGGTGGCCTCCTCCTGGCGAACGAGCTCCTCGATATCGACTCTTGTCGTGGTCACTTTTGCCGCTTGGAACTCGTCGGGCTTTTGCGACATATTTGGTGGGGAAACAGATTGTCGGCGTCTCTAATGGGGAAAGAAAGAATGTTACAAGGGCTGAACACTCTCATCCTGCCTTGATATATATATTTTATCTGCTATCTGCCAACGTAAGCCACAGTAACTAGATTCGCCTTACAAAGATTACGTGACAATTGGCATTGTATACACAACACTCACCGCTGTCCCAGATGCAAAGACCCGCGGTGTGCCCCAAGGCATTAGCAGCAAGTGACACAGAAAACAATAGCAGGGCCTGAAAAAGCATCGAAAGAATATAAAGAAGCTTGCATAAAATCCGAGATTGCTAGCCTGTCACTGGGCATGGCGGATATATTATTTCTTGTGCGGCTCGCGGATTCAAGAAGAAAAAATTCCCGCTTAAAGTCTAAGTGCCGGATAAATTCGAGCACCATTCGGCCGAGAGCAGCAGCCGCGCACCAAAATATACCAAGACCCTTTGCGGGGACTGAGTATGTGCAAACGCCGAGTTGCGATACAATAACGGACTTTGGCAAGACAAGGTCATATCGCAGATCCTCGCCATCCGGAGAGAGATAATAGTGCTCTTCTGTTTCACTTGCGAGGTCGGCTTATCGGTTGTCGCGCTGGAACGGCACCAGTGGCTGCGTTGGCTGCGTTCGTTGCTTTTTGAAGTTTAACCAACAGGGGTCTTTCAAGATGTCAGCTGACTACGCAATGACGTAATATCTGATAATGGATGATGTAAGCGCATACTCTGTTTTTTTTTCTCAGACTTTTTTTTTTCTAGGCACTGCCAGGAACCAGATCTATTTTTTTTTCTTCTTTCAAGCTTGGAGGTGTTTAAGATCTCTAAGTTTGTACGCCTCAACCTCTGAACATGTCGATGCTCCTGATAGGACTAATTGCAGCAGGCGTTTACCTTTTGTCCGGCGGAAGATGGACCGTGGTGGTTCTGATAGCTGTCATTTCGCTGCTGGGTCCCAGTCTTCTCGGAGGCTCATCGGAGACCTCGTCGACTACGAAAAAGCCTGAGGATTCTCCTGATGATTCGGAAAGGGAGATCGATTTTACCCAGATGTTCTCCTCACAAAACCTTTCAAACGGTGCTGTGCCTTTGAACCGGAAGCCGGGAAGCACAAAGAACCAGGGATCTAAGAAGCTCCCGAAACTGATCAGATCTGCAGGGACCACTCAGAACAACAAGAGCGGCGTCAAGGTTTCTGCTCCTCTTTCCGAGTCGAACTACATTGTATTCTACTCTTCGCTCACGGGAGCCTCGTGCAGAGCGGCGGAGGCCGTTCAGGAACAGCTCCTTGTTGTCAACCCCAAAGCCACACCAAGACTCATCAACATGGACGAGGATATTGACGATTTGGACAACTATTTTGTCCAAACCCCGGAGATTCCCAACCTTGTTTATGTGTTTGTTCTTCCCTCGTACGAGACTGATTCCCCTATAGACTATTTTCTGGAGTTTCTGGACGAAACCGCCACCGATTTCAGAATCGACAAGCATCCTCTGCGGAACTTATCTGGATTTGCTGTTCTTGGACTTGGAGACACAGAGTCGTGGCCGGACAAGTTCTGCTACCAAGCGGAGATTGCCGACCGTTTGGTGGCTAAATTGGGTGCTCCACGGATCTTTCCTTTGGGCAAGGTGTGCATGAAGACCGGCGGCGATCAGAAAGTTCTGGAGTGGACAATGTCTCTGATGGAAACTCTGAAGGACACAGAGCCGTTTGTGAGCCAGCCGGAGATGGACTCTGACAGCGAGACAGAGTACGACGAGAAGGACTCGGCTGGACAGTCTTCTGACGAGGGGACTCTGGTTGATGTTGAGGACATGGGCAAGATCATGAAAGCGTCTGCTGAATCTGCCCGGGATGTGAAGAAAATGGTGGCGGATGGCTCTCCAACTTACAAGTCGCTGACCAAGCAAGGATATTCTGTCATTGGCTCGCATTCGGGAGTGAAGATCTGTCGCTGGACAAAGTCTGCACTGAGAGGACGCGGATCGTGTTACAAGTTTGCGTTCTACGGCATCCGGTCGCATCTCTGCATGGAAGCCACGCCGTCTCTTTCTTGTTCGAACAAGTGTGTTTTTTGCTGGAGACACGGAACGAACCCTGTTGGTACCACGTGGAGATGGGAAGTTGACGAGCCAGATGTCATTTTGAACGGAGCACTGGACGCCCATTACAAGAAAATCAAGCAGATGAGAGGAGTTCCAGGAGTTTCTGCCGACAGATTCAACGAGGCGTTCAACGTGAGACACTGTGCTCTGTCGCTTGTGGGCGAACCTATCTTCTATCCGCATATCAACCGTTTTTTGGCCATGTTGCACGAGAAACAAATCTCCTCGTTCCTTGTTTGTAACGCTCAGCATCCAGACCAGCTCAACACTTTGAACAAAGTGACCCAGCTCTATGTTTCGATTGACGCTCCAACCAAAGAAGAGCTCAAGGTCGTGGACAGACCACTGTTCAGGGACTACTGGCAAAGACTTAACAGATGTCTGGATATTCTCAGAACTACCCAATCACACCAAAGAACCGTCTTCAGACTCACTCTTGTCAAGGGATTCAACATGAGCGATGCTAAGGCGTACGCTGATCTGGTGGAAAAAGCACAGCCTTCGTTCATCGAGATCAAAGGTGCCACTTTCTGTGGCTCCAGCTCAGGAAACGGTAACCCGTTGACAATGCAGAACATTCCGTTCTACGAAGAGTGCCAGAACTTTGTGAGAAATCTCAACAAGGAGTTGAACAGTAGACATCTCGATTACGACATTGCAGCAGAACACGCTCACTCCTGTTGCATTTTGGTTGCTCTTCGCAAGTTCAAGATTGATGGCGAATGGTACACCCATATCGACTATCCAAAGTTTTTCAAACTGTTGGAAAGCGGTGAAAGCTTTAATGATATGGATTACATCACCAAAACCCCTGAATGGGCTTACTGGGGATCCTCGGAAGCAGGATTCAACCCAGATGATACAAGATTCAATAGAAAAGAGGAAAAGGAAAAGAAAAAGGTCATGAGACAACAAGGAATAGATCCTCAACAATGGTAGATATATTGTTTTCTCTATAGTGTATTATAATTCGTCGTGGTCAATTTTGGGTTTCTGCTGTCTCTCAAGAAGAGAAGCAATTTCATCATCGTATTCAACCCACTCCGGAATCTGTCGTCTTGCTCTGTCCAGCTTCGGCTCTTTGGTCAACGGATTATTGCACAAGTCAATGGTCTTTGCTGTTTTCAGAGATTCATCAGAGCACCAGGTCTCGCACCATAGCCATTCTTGTGGCAACGAGTGGATTCTCAGAGTTCTCTGTAAGTTGTTTGGCAGATCTTGGTCCAAGTTGCTCAGGGAATTTGGATCTTTGGACAATGATTGGTAATGCTGTCTGAGGGTATCACCGGCAGCAATACTTCTGAATTTTTTGAGATCGATCACATATAGCGCACTGATGTGATACTTCAGGTCTTCTCCAAGCAGGTTTTGCCAGTATCCTTGTTTCCAGAACCTGAAGCCTTCCATCTCACTCCGTGAGTCACACATTGGGGTGTAACCGTACACGGCACCCTGCAAGTCCAGGTCAACCAGTTCTTTGAGGTCTGCCCGAACAATTTGGTCAGAGTCAACAAAGATAACTTTGTTCAGATCCTGTGGGAAAAGAACATCCAAAAACAGAATCTTGTAGCCCCAAATTGTCCGCTGCTTTTCTCTTTGATCTCTCAGCCAGACAGGCCATTTGTAAGTAATCAGCTCATATTGGAAACCGTAATGTTCCGCGAGGATTGGAAGGTCCTTCTTCAGCTTCGGCGACATGTAGTTCTCAATTAACCAGAACTTGACCGTGTGTTTAGTATGCCTCATCACAGAAGCAGTCATAATCCCTAGAAACCGTTCGTAAAGGTGACCACTTGCAACGGTGAAAATGTTGACATCTGCCTGTTTCGACTTATTTGTCACAAGACTGGATATCTTGTTCCACCAACCACTGGAGCTGGAACCCGCTTGTGGATCTTCGTTTGTAATTAAGCTTTCGAATTCTTTTCCCAGGTTCTTTGAAACAATTGGATAGACAGTAAGACCTTGCAGGTCCATAACCGAGACCTGGTGGGCGGCACCGGATGAGTGACTAGGGTCAGCGACAAAATAGCGATCATTGACCGCATCAAGAGAATAGATTTCACTGCTCTTTGTTTCCGGCTTGATATCAAGCTGCCATAGCCCTGGATTAGCCTTCAGCTGGAGATATCCCAAATTAGCCATAACATTAGTGTCAGAAAAAACCTCTCCGCTTTGGTCGCGGAGCTCGATTGCCAAACCCGTAGGAACTTCACCCACAGTCCCCATCTCCCTGGCATACCCCTGGACAGTTATGTACTTGAGCTCATACGACCCTTTGACAGAACCACTCAGATCCAGTTTAATGTTGTCCAAATCCGCATTGGCTTCTGCAATTGATGTTATCCAAGAGTGGGGAACATCAATGTCAGCAGTGAACAAAGTTCTCTCGGGAACGTTTTCAAACAAAGCAGAAGCCAGCTTGACAACGTTCTTATCTTCGTCAAAAGTGACTTTGCTTCTGAAGACTCCGCGATAAAACCTCTTGATGTCCAAATCCTCGAGCTCTGGGAGCGGTCTCATTATAACTTTCAAGTTCACTGACGCCAAACTTTGAAGCGTCTCAGTCAGGAACAGCATTTTCTGCGCCGTTTCAGTGAGTGGGTCAATGATCACAGTGATATCAAACATCGCTTCTGGCACAGAGCAAACACTGATCGCAGTTGATTCATCGAGGGGTCTTAGATCATAACGAGGGAAGGAAGTGACTTGAATGAACTCGCCGTCATCAACAAAAAACGAGCTAGTAAGCACCCAAGCAGAGTAGTCGAACCAGTCAAATTTGTCGCTGAAGGTCTCACTGAGTTGTGCATTGTACTTATTGAGAAGGTGACCGATGAATGTCAATCGCAGGGTGTTTTCATATGACAAGAGTCTATCCAAATCTTCGGTCTTGAGTGGACCGAGACCAACAAGACTGATAAACCTCCCGCCAATGATAAGGAAGTTCGAAGAGACACTGATGTTTCCGACGCCATACACACTTCTCAGCGAAGTATTTACTGCCTCATCAATCTCATGAGGCTGGCTCTTAACCGTCTGGAGGTAATTGATGGCATCATCCAACGATTTCTCCAAAGCAATCTTAAAACCTTTGAATTCGTCACTTTGAGTGACTTCAATGATTCTTACTTTGAAGTTTTCAGTACTCTTGATATACTCCAGCGCAGCAACAACCTGTTCTTTGAACTGGGGAGAATGGATGGATCCAACAAAGGTAACAATGCCGAGCCGTCCACCATCTGACTTCTTCACCACGCTAGCAAAGTTATTCTCAAGACCAATGAGTTCGAGAAGGTTTTGCACACTTGGCACTGGCCTGTAGTCTGCATGGATAGGGTTTTCAGGTGTCAAAACAGGATTTCTTTCGTCGTACGCACCGAGTCTCAAGAAATCTCTCATTGAGGTAGTGGGAGAGATTTTGCCTGCTGTCAGTGAGTTGTGCAAGTAATCAATATCTCTCATCAGTTGTTCACTCAAAGAGTACTGCCACCGTTCGTCGAAATCGTAAAAAACACCATTGACAATGATGGACGGTTTGTTGATGGCGAATCTCTTTGTAAAGTCCAAGGTGAGTTTCAGAGCATCTGCGGCAACATCTGGGGAAGGTATTTCGATCTGACTGAGATCGTCGAGGTTTGGAACTTCGTTGCTCATGATTTCATTGACGGCAAAGAGATATTTCAAAGCCTCATTGCTTCCTCTGACTTGGTAGAGATATAAGAGCTGCTCGGCAATTGTTTTGTCCTCTGTGCTACTGATAATTGGAACAATACCAATCCGCTGACAGACAAGATTCCGCAAAACTATGTTTGTCAAGGACAAGGCGTAGTACACTTGAAGAGGATCTGCGAGATTGATCGCAAAGACTATCTCATGAACGTTCTCAGAAGCCTCTGGTATCCGGCCTGGAATAGGTGGTTGTTGATACGCCTCCTTTGCTGGTCCATACTTGCCGTAAGGTCTGTCCAGCTCTAGATCATTGACAAAGACAATGCCTGCATTGTGGTTAGCGAAGTCGTATCTCAGCTGCGAGTTGTCGTCACCCGAGAGAATGGAAGTCGAGCGAGACGCAAAATCCAGAATTGCGTTTTTGAATGAGGAGAATGACATTCCAACCGCACTGTGAAGGTCCATTAGTGATTTTTCAAGTTTGATTTTTTTGACCAAATCAAAACCACTCAAGAACTTCTCTCCAGCAGGAGCACCGTTGATGTAGATTCCGTTTGGAATACGTGTGTTAAAGTTGTGAATAGTGGACTTGATAATTTCATCTGACAGTTTGAGGCTTTGGGATGCGATGTGTGAGGCGTACTTTGGGAAGTCTTGAACAAGTTTCGTCAGCAGGGATAGTTGTTGATCTGCGGGCTTTGAAATGACATAGTCCACCAACTTCAGATCCAGATCTGCAATTTTCTCCTTTTGAACAGGCTTTATCTCTGGGGTGTAACTATTAGTAATGTTGGAAGAGCTCAGTTCAACTGTCTCCTCGGACTCCTCGGAGTTGAAATGGAGTTTCTCTTGTTGTTCTTTGGTGAAACCACGGTCATCAATAACCAAGTAATCGGTTCTTTTTAAAGTCAGATCAACACCGTATCCTCCAATAAGCTCATTTGCTTCAATCGTCTCATCTGGGATGTACCTCCAGACGAAGCTCAGCTTGCCAGACAACGCCTGTTCGTACAGATGCAAGAAGAATGTTCTAAACTCCGAGGATCTGTAATCGCCGTACAAAATCAGCAAGTTGTCTGAGTCCCCAACAACTCTGTCAAAGGGCAGGACTCCCTCTTTTGAAGGATGGACAACAGTTTTCAGAGCAAATGCATCGTCGCTTTTGCAGTAAACGTTTTCCTGTTGTACAGCCCAAGCTTTGGTTTCTTCTCCACAGTGCTTCACAATTGCCCTATAATGCTGATAATGAGCCTCAATCCGTGGAGAAAAGAAGTTGTTGGCCAGGTTGAGATCGACGATGCCCTTGTCAAAGTCAGAGCTGAGAAGAGAGACGGCAAAAGTGTACAGATCTTCATCGGACAATTCCAGATCCTCATCTAGAGTAATTTCGAGATCTCCCATGTCGGCGTCACGGACTTGCTGAAAACCGAGCAGTTTGGTAACAAGGTCAGTGTACAGCGATTCGTTTTGAGCACTGAATGATTCGAGAACTCCAAGCTTGAAGGGTGTCTGCTTCCAGTTTGCGAGCAAACTCAGTTCCACAGAGTTCTTTTCCAGCGACACACAGTGCCCAATGGCCAAGAGGCTGAGCAAAAACGCCAGAATGATCATTGTTTCTGTTGAATCTCGTTTGTTTGAAGAACAAGACCGATTCGTTGGCGGGGAAAATTTCAAGGATACTTATATTTTTTCGAGAACAAAGAAAAAATCAATCACACAATACATGACATTTTATCCTAGAGAAAAGGGGAAAACCGGGAACGTATTAATTGACCATGAGATCTGCTGTTCGACTCAGGGGAACATTGCGAAGAGGCCTGATAGCGAGAAGGAACTCGACCTGGGATATCCAACCGGGTACTGATGACATAAAGCTGGATCGATCGCCCACCATTGAGCAGCTGCTGGAAATCAACCGAGATCTAAAGGACGAAAATGTGCACATCATTGCCCACCAGGAGGCAACCAGAACACCAAAGATAACTGACACCGCAATACCGACACCGGGGAAGTTTTCGTTCGAGAACGGCTTTGCCAGGCCAAAAGAAAGTGCCTTGAACAGAAGCAGGGCCCGCGTCGATACTTTGAGGAAGGAACTCAGCACGATGCCAACGCCCAAGAAGCTACGCTCGTACTTGGATCGGTTTATTGTGGGTCAACAGAGACCGAAAAAGATCATGTCGGTTGCTGTTTACAACCACTATGTGCGGATCAATGATTCACTCGTGAGGCAGGCCGAAAAAGACGAGGCCGAGGCATTGAGAGCAAAAGAAGAGTTGCACAAAGAGCTCAAGGGCGAGAAATTTGCTGCCAATTCGTCAAAATACGCGCTCGCAGATTCCGATCTGGACTTGGGGCACGAGTTCCCAGAGTTGGAGAAGTCGAATATCATGCTGCTTGGTCCCAGCGGGTCTGGGAAGACGCTCATAGCAAAAAGTCTCGCAAGAGTCTTGAAGGTGCCCATTGTGATTCAGGATTGTACCTCGTTGACACAAGCGGGATACGTTGGAGAGGACATCGAGAGCTGTATCGAGAAGCTCTTGGTGGAGGCAGATTACGACGTGGACCTGTGTGAGCGTGGAATCGTGGTTCTAGATGAGGTCGACAAGCTGGCAAAACCGCTTGTGTTTGCGGGAACTAAGGATGTGAGCGGCGAGGGTGTTCAACAGGGTTTGCTGAAGCTCATAGAAGGGACAACAGTGACGATCGAGTCAAAGAAACAGAATAAAAAGCCTGTTGCGTCCGGCAAAGCAGAGTCTTTTTCTGTGGATACGGGCAACATTCTTTTCATTGCCATGGGTGCTTTTGTCGGGCTGGACAGGATCGTTGCGCAGCGACTGGGGAGCACGCTAGAAAAGGGCGAGAACGAGCAGGTGGAAAGGATTGTTCTTGAAGACGGGAGCGAGATCTCTGCACTAGAAGCAGTCTGCTCTGAGGACCTTACAAAGTATGGATTGATTCCAGAGTTGATTGGAAGGATTCCTGTTGTGGCGAGCTTGAGTCCTCTGGGCGCCAAAGATCTCGAAAGAATCCTGACGGAACCAAGAAACTCCATAATTCGGCAATATGAGTATTTCTTTGGCAAGACCGGGGTCAGGCTGGCAGTCACAAAAGAGGCAATCAAGTCTGTTGCATTGCTGTCGATGGATAACGGGACTGGTGCCAGAGGGTTGAGATCGATATTGGAGAACATTTTGTTGTCGGCCAACTATGACTGTCCCGGAAGCGGGATATCCTACGTGTTGGTGGACAACGAGGTTGTTTCATCGTTCAAGAGAGTCGGAGGTGACGAGGTGAATGCAAAGTACTACGCAAGAGGAGATGTATTCAAGTTCATGGAGGATGTGGAGTCCGAAGATCCTGAGCTGGCCGAGGTTCTGAGAGAAGAATTAAAGAGACCGGAGTTGACTCGAACTAAGTAGGGACGATACAAAATGAGAAAACTCATAGAGGAAATCTGGGGTAGAGAATGAAATTGCTAATAAGTTAGCCGCAAGAGGAAAAAAAAAATATTAGAAAAAAAAAAAAATATTCAGTAAAGAATATGAACTCATATACCTAAGGTGTCGTATTTATTGTTGCCATAACCTCACACACTGTCGCCATGGACCAACAAGCGGAGGAAACGGCTCTACGAACGCGGGAAGCCGTGAACAAGATCATAGAAGCGAAGATGCGTGGACAGAATGTCGCTGCGCCCGCGCCAGCCACTTCCGACGACGCCACATATGTCAGATACACTCCGAACAGCGTGATGGGGGACCCAAACCAGCAGCGAATCATTAAGATCGTGGACAAGCAAGTTGATCCAACGCTTCCCCCGAGCTTCAAGCTCCGGAAGGCTCCACAGGGGCCTGGAGATGCGCCTGTTCCGGTTCTCCACGAGCAGAGCAAAGTCAAGTTGACAGCTGAAGATCAGCGGAAATGGTACATTCCGCCGGCCGTTTCAAACTGGAAGAATACGCAACGTTTCACGATCTCTGTTGACAAGCGTCTGGCTAGTATGGGGGCTTCTGAGGAGCAGACCATGAGCGATAAGTTTGATGATCTGAGTTCTGCGTTGAAGGATGCTAGTGAACAGGCCAAGAAAGAACTACGTTTGCGTGCCAAGATGAAGAGTCAGTTGGATCAGCAACGTGTGCTTGAAAACCAGCAAAAATTACGGAGTATTGCACAGGAGGCGCGCGGAAAGAGGAGCAGTCGGTGGGCGGACGACGAGGACGAGGACGAGGACGATCCCGAGGCAAAGAGACGTGAGGAAGCCCGTGCCGAGAGACGGCGACGTGCAGAGATGGAGCTGAAACAGAGCAAAATGAGTACCGAGAACAAAGTTCGCTTACTGGCAAGAGAAGAGGGTAGAGACATCAGCGAACGGGTGGCTTTGGGAATCGCCAAGCTGGAGAAGCCACGCACAGAGACCATATATGACTCACGCTTGTTCTTAAAAGGAGCTGGCTCGAACGCGCGGCACAGCGAGGACCAGCTGTACGACCAGCCATTGTTTGCTGCACAGGAGGCGGTGAACGATCTGTACAGGGCGCGCGCCACTACGGGAGACGCAGATGCAGACGAGGAGATGCAGAGATTGGGTGGTGAGGATCGGTTTGGCCGCCTGTCGAAGGGATTCAAGGGAACTGATAAGGCAGAACAGACCCGTGGACCTGTTGCTTTCGAGAAGGAAACGGGGAAACACGAGAATGGAGAGGAGGACAAGACTTTTGGTTTGGAGGAGCGTGATACGAAGAAGCAGAGGCTTGAGTAGGAAAGAAACTGGAAATCGACTGGCACATAGGCGATATTTCAGATGTAATGTATAATTTTCGAGACAAGAATGTTTCGTTTAAAGGAAAAGTAGACAAAAAGGAACTCTTGGCATATGATAAGTGGCTGACCATTCAAACCATGTGTGCCGTGTTTTACATGTTTGGTTTTTCGAGAGTTGCTCGGCAGCCCCTTTTTGCAGCCTCTTTTGGACCCTGAAATAAATGATAGCGAATTTTTTTTTCATGTATCCGCTGTTTTTTGCCCTATTGTCTTCATGTGGAGTCAATTGGATGTGACAGATGCTCACGTTGCGTACGCCCTACTGGGGTTCGTTTCTCTAGTATGTTCACTGTTTTCGTTGATTCTCAAGGAACAGTTGTTCATTGGCGAGGCCATCACGGGCACTTTATTCGGAATCATCGTTGGCCCCTATGCTCTCGGGTGGTTTGACCCGAACGATTGGACGTCTGACGTTGACAAACTAACGTTCGAGTTGTCAAGACTCATTCTGATTATTCAGCTGTTTGCCACGGGCGCGGAGTTGCCGCCAAAGTACATTCGTCATCACATGAGCTCTGTCTCGTTGGTACTGTTTGGAATGATGATCTACGGCTGGCTCGTTCTTGCGCTGTGTGTTTGGGGGCTTTTCCACGCATACGGGCTGAAATTCTCTGATTCTTTGCTTGTTGGTGCCACGTTTGTGGCCACCGATCCTGTTTTGGCCGCGGCCATTGTCGGCAAGTCCAAGTTTGCCCAGAGGATCCGCGTGGACATTCGCAACCTGATTCAAGCCGAGTCGGGAGCTAACGACGGGCTCGCGTTCCCATTTGTGACGCTTTCCATTAATTTGGTCGTTAATCGGCCTAACAACACGCATGCGGGAGTCATTGTGAAGGACTGGATTGTGCTGGGGATCTTGTATCAGTGTGCTTTGGGCGTCGTTCTTGGAGCTGTGATTGGTGTGGCAGGAAAAGTGGCTGTTTTGTTTGCAAAGAGAAAAAATTGGATTGATAACGAGTCGTATTTGATCTTCTACATCTCGCTGTCGCTGCTGTGTACGGGCTTGGGCAGCATTCTCGGCTGCGACGACCTGCTTGCGGCGTTCAGTGCTGGGTGTGTGTTCAGCTGGACGGGGCATTTGAGCACGGCTCTCGTCCCGTTGAAGCATGGTCGTGATACCGAGAGTGGTGAGGTTGTTCAAGAGGACCAAGACGAGATCCACGTGTCAAACATTGTCGATCTGCTACTCAACACCGCGTACTTTGTCTACTTTGGCTCGATCATACCGTGGGCAGAGTTCACACCATACTCGTGGAGACTTGTGGTGCTGGGATTGGCGTTTTTGCTAGTCGCACGGATCCCTGCGGTGCTCATGCTTCGCCCAATCACACCCGACCTCAGAAGCTGGAAAGACGCACTCTTTGTGGGCCATTTCGGGCCTCGTGGAGTGGGCTCTGTCTTTTGCTGCTTGTTGTCAAAGGAGATGCTGAGACAATCTGGCAGTTTAGAGGACCATCGCAAGCTGTACGATTTATTATGGCCGGTGGTGACGTTTATCGTGGTGGTGTCGGTGTTGGTGCACGGATTTTCGGTTACGTCTTATACGGTGTACAACACAGCAAAGAAGATTACTATCAAGGGAAAGGCTATACAGGATGTGGATTTTGCTATGGGCTCCAGCACCGGTGCAGAAG
The DNA here is from genome assembly GCA_030555865.1 of Ogataea corticis. Taxonomy (NCBI): domain Eukaryota; kingdom Fungi; phylum Ascomycota; class Pichiomycetes; order Pichiales; family Pichiaceae; genus Ogataea; species Ogataea corticis. The sequence continues at coordinate 572,029 of JANIVM010000004.1, read as the reverse complement.
CTGGTTCAGCGCGCCGACGTGCTTTGTCAAAGGTGAATATTGTTCAACCGCCGTCCGACAAAACCAACTTCCCGCGTCACGCGTACATCTACAAGAACTCGATCGTGCTGGTGGACTCACAAGGCGAGGTCCTGGGGCAGTACGATATGAAGAAAGACACTCTGGTCAGTTCCAATGCGTCTGTCGTCGCCTATCGTAGCGACGACGAACTCGTCATCGAGAGACGTGACGGGGTAGTCGAGCGGTACGAAATAGAGAGTACTTTATAGATAAGGACAGTTCACAGCCTCAGATCTGAAATAAAAAAAAATAAAAAAAATATTTTTGAATTTTCCAAAGGAAGCTTTTCAGCAGACTTTACTCAGCAACCCCATACACCCTCATGGAAACGGAAGTGATTATCATTGGAGGAGGAATCTCCGGGCTGAAGGCTGCACAGACTCTGGAACACCACAACGTCAAGTATGTTCTCCTCGAAGCACGTGATCGACTCGGGGGCCGGATCTTGACCGACAGATCTGGCCGCGCAGCGTACGATCTCGGGGCGTCGTGGGCTCACGACACGCTGATGAATCCGCTGTTTGACGAAATTTTGGAGTCAGGCAAACACGATCTTTACTATGACGACCAGAAACCCTTACATTTCTCCCGGTGTCTCGGCGGTGCAGACTTCCAGCGACTCAAAGTCGACTCCGCAGCAGAGGAGCTGACCAAGTTCATTGAGATCAAATACTTCAGCAATCTGGACGCCCAGGACGTGAGTGTTCACGAAACTGTTTTCGACTACCTCTACAAACAGCGCAAACTGCTCTCAAAGGAACAGATCGAGTACGTTCCGCAGTTTGTGCGGCTTCTCGAGCTGTGGCACGGGATTAGCTGGGACGCCATGAGCTCCAAATTCTGTCTTGTGGACAATGTGGGACGCAACTGCTTGATTCGCAGTGGCTACGACGGCGTGGTGGCCGATCTGGCAGGGCAGTTGTCTAAAGATTGTGTATTTACAAGAAAAATTGTGAGCAAAATCGACCGTTCCAAGGACATCTGTGTCGAGACCAGTGACGGCGAGCGGTATCTGGGTAAGTACGTCGTTGTGACGGTCCCGCAGAGCATTTTGCAGCTCACCCAGGGCGAGGAGGGCTGTATCGAGTGGACACCGTCTCTGCCACAACGGCTTCGGGAAAGCTTGTCGGGAATGAGTTTTGGAAAGCTGGGGAAGTTTGTATTTGAATTCGGGGAAGCATTCTGGAGAGAATTGGATTATGACCGTTTCATCGCGATCTCGGACCCAGACTCGGAAAATGTCTATCGGGAGCTGATGAATGGCGAACGGCCGCAGATGCAGAAGATAGACTCGGAGGAACTTCCCACCCCGTGGAGCTTCCCGGTGCTGATTCTCAATATGTGGAAGATCAACAACTCTCCGTCACTCCTATGTTTTACACAGGGCCCGTTGACAGAGTATTTGGAACGCTCCCCCGACAAAGCGTGGACGTTCATGAAGCCGATCATATCAAGAATGGTGGATAGTGACGTTCCCGAGCCGGAGAACGTCATTGGCACTCAATGGACGATCGACCCGTTCTCACGCGGCTCGTACGCCACATGTCAGCCCGGCGACGACCCGACGGATCTTGTGATTAACCTGTCGAGAGGTCTGGACAACGTGCGGTTTGCGGGAGAACACACGATTCTGGACGGCGCGGGTGCCGTCCACGGAGCGTGGATGAGCGGACAGAGAGAAGCGCGGTGGATTCTTTGGCGAATGGGTCTCATTGAAGGGGACGAGGACGAGTTTGAGTGATTGTGTATCGTAATACATCTATTCCGTTCCAATTGCAGTGCTGATGTCAGAGTTGCCGAACCGGCCGTGTTTGAAACAGTTCTCGCACTCGCACTGGTCGTCCGGACAACAACAGTCGTCTTGGAACTCTGCAAGATCCAGATTGTCCAAAAAATCATTGGCGGCAGTTTGGAGAATGGCGTTCAGATCTTGTTGCTCTTGAGGATCTTCGGGAGCTTGCGAAGCCACTCTCGCACCGTCTCTCACCCTTACACCGGCCACAATCCCATGAAGTTCGCAGTCGTAGCAGGCACAGTCGTCCGCGGAACAGCAACACTCGGGGGTCGACGACGGCGTTGACGAAGGAGTGGCCGCATTCATCGGCTGTATGTGTGCTGTTCCGTACGGAATTAGATGTTCCTGCTCAAAAGTCTCGACCCGCTTCGGCTCCCAGGTGTTCAGCTGATAGCCCACGTTTTGGATGATGGCAGCATTGTGCACCACACAGCTTTCGCAGCGACACTTCTCTGGATCGCACGCACACGATCCAGAAACCGTGCACGTGTCAGCCAAGTACATATCATATAGTGTTGCAGGAAAGGATGACGTTTCGGGAGCAGGACTGGTTCCAGGAGTCACTGATGGCGACGACTTGACTCCTGTTTTTTGCGTCTTGCAAACGTTCCGTCCATGACGCTTTTTGGAGACCCGACTCATCATCTGAAGACCAACCTCGTTGTTTGGGATGTCCACAACGGGCTCCAACAACTTCAAAGACCGCTTCGACACGTTAAAAACCTGTCTTTTCGAAGCCCGCAGCACCAAAACCGACTTTCCAGGTCTTTTAGAACCTGTGTCGTTGGGATCGATCGCACACTGGCAGATTTCCAGCCCACAACATCTGTTTCCTGCGGTCTCCTTGGTGGTGGAAGCATTCACATTGTCTAGTTCTTCTGCCACAATAGCAATACGCTGTGTTGAATCCGTCTGTGGTCGTCCGCGTGACCGAACCAAGACAAGAGGCCGTTTAATGTGTTTGCAAGTGGAAGATCTGTGGCCCCGAATACACTGCTCGCACGCATACTTCTCCCCTTCCACAAGGATCATTGGGATCAGTGGGTTCCTATTGTGATGAATGCAAGAAAAACGAGGAAACCGTCGCACAACTCAGCGGGCTCGAATGTTCCCTCGCTCGGCTGTTTTTGGCGTCTAAATCACTGTGTCTAGCTGACCTAGTTTGTCTAGTTCTCTCTACTTTTCCTCCCCTTGGCTAAAAATATTTAATCTTGAATATTTCATGCTTGAAGGTCGTGAACCACCAAATTCCCCGAAACACAATATTTAAATTTGCTCATCTTTTTGATCACTTTCATCAATCGAAGCCCAACCCAACCACAGAAATGGCGCCAAAGATCTCGACAGCTCAGCGCAGACTGCTCAAAGAGTTTCAGGAGTTGCTCAGACAGCCCGTCGACGGTATCGTGGCCGGACCCCTTGCAGAAGACAACCTGTTTCTATGGAATTGTCTTCTCGAAGGCCCTGAGAATACCGTGTACGAAAACGGAGTATTTGAAGCAGTTCTCAGATTCCCCGCCGATTACCCGCTATCGCCTCCGACGCTGAAATTTAAAAGCGCAATTCTGCATCCAAACATCTACAAAGACGGGACCGTGTGCATCTCTATTCTGCACCCTCCAGGAGACGATCCAATGCAGTACGAATCGGCTGACGAAAGATGGGGGCCTCTTCAAAGCGTGGAGAAGATTCTGTTGAGCGTGTGTTCCATGCTCGCAGAGCCCAATCCCAGCTCTCCAGCGAACGTGGACGCAGCAAAACTTTGGAGAGAGGACAGAGAAACGTTCAACTCGATAGTCAGACAGCAGGTTCTGCGCACGCTCGAGTTGTAGATAGCACAGTAATGATATATGATAGAAATTTTCGTGTGACAGATGTCACGTGACTGGGCGCGGTAAATTTTGCTACAAGAAAAACATCGGAACCTAGCTCCTTTACTAGCTAATGGAGCATCTCTTCTCCACAAATCATGTCCTCCTCTACCCCACCGAACCCCACAAGCAAGCTCGCACATCATTCACGTGATCGCATAGACAGATTATCCGATGTGATTATGAAATCCATCTTCGTTGGTGGATTGTACGGAGCACTCATATCTGTTCCGTCCGAGCTGCTATTGAGATGGAGCTCACCGTTCTACCGTGCATTTGGACTCAGAATACGGATCTTCTACCACACCATATGGATTGCGTCGTGTGCATCGTTCCACACGGAAAGATCGGTGATGGATTTTGAAAACGTCGTGAGACGCGAAGAAGAGCTCAAGAGACAGAAGCTCATTGAGATGAGTATCCTCAGTGGTGAGTACACCGGCGAAGAAGAGGGATACAGAAGAAAGAAATGAAGCCCACCAGATTCACTGTACATAGACCAAACGCACTTCGTTCATCATTGTCAATTCGCTCTATAAAACTCCTTACTCCATCCCGTGTAGTCCAAACATGTCCATTCCAAAATTCTCCAGCTCCTCGAATAAATCCATCTTTGGCAGCCAATCCTGCCAGTCGTCAAACATGAAAGTCTCCCCGGGCGTCCTGACCTTTTCCTCGCTTCCTGTTGGCTCGCTGGGACTATCTGCCCTCGAAGGCAGACTCCTGGTGAGAGACGTTTCCGAGAGGTTCACTTTCCAGATTGCACTGGCTGCGCTCAGCTCCACAAACGCGTCGGAGCATATAAACTTGTGCAACATTTCGTCCAATCGGCGCAAATTGTGTTTTGAAAAGTTCTCGATAACGTTGTGTTTGTCTGCAAGGCCGGGGTGTCTGTAGTTGAAGATGGGCCGGCCACCGTTCTCCATGAGCTCGATCATGTACGAGTACCGTTTGAACAGACGGTAAGGCAGATAGTATTGGTCGCCAGTAAAGGCAAAAATCTTCACACACAGTTTCATAATGCAGATCAGATTGTTGGTGAAACTGGCCAGAACTGTAACCAGGTCGTCGTTGCGGTTGTGAAAGTCGAAATACAACAATCTTGCTCCCAGACATACGCAAAACTGCAGGCATTTGTGTGCACAATTGATCGTCGGCTGCATCAACATGATGATAAAATCAGACAACTCGTTTCCTGTCTTGATCAGAACCCGTAGACTGAGGATCAGATTGTCCAGAATAAGCCCCAGTTCTTTTTCGAGGGTCGTTTGGAACGGCGAGAAGTAGTTCTTGGTCTCGTAATGAATGAGCAGATAATTGTAGATCATAATTTCGAGCGTCCCGACCTTCAACTGCCATCTGACATCAATGACGAACCGCATCTTTTCTGTCTCGCTCACCAAGTCAAGACCCTTTGTGATGCTCGTGTCGAAAATGATGTTTCTGATCCGCTCGCACTCGGCCAGGTCTGCTATGATATCACTAACACGGACACGGCTTTTCAAGTGGTGCAGAGATGTCAAGATCCGGCTCAAAACTGGGTAGATCAGAGCCATTGAGTTGTTGTGATCGACAGCAAGCTTGTCGACTTCCGCGTTCATTGTGTTAGAATAAAGAAGTTTCCACGGATGCATCTGGTTGTCGTCGTCCTCGATTCGCAATCGTGGAGCCTTACCAAACTGCATCGAGGTGTCAAGATCGAGTTCCTTCAACGAAGACCACATCTTCTTCCACAAAGCCACAAACTTGGGTTTGAGTTCTCCCTTTTTCTTAACATTTTCCTCCACGATCGGGGTCTCGATTTCCCGGTTCAGGCCCATGCTCAGCCCAGATTCGGCAATCAGGCCGTTGAAAATGTACCCGTCGCACCCGTCGCCGCCATCGCCGTCCTCCTGCGACATCGAGTGGTAGTATCTGAGAAGTAGAAGTAACTGCAGCTTCTCAACGCCGGACTTGCGGAGGTAGTTCGAGGCGGTCAAAGCGAAATCTGCCAGAGTAACGACGTTCGCCTCGATTGGATGGGCCAGCAGTCTGGCCTCCACGGAGTCTTCTGCAATTGTCGTGGCATCGTTCTTCAGAAAGACCGAGCTGTAGGAAAATCTCAGGATCAGTAACAGCGTTGCTACCGTTAAAAGGTCGGTCTTTTTCTCTGTCTTGAGCTTCACAGTGTTCTTCTCGTAAATGACAATTCGTTTTATGGAATCGCGGAAGTCGAGCTCATCCAAGACTGCCATGAACGGATAAATATACGTGAAAAAACGATCAAGATGCAGCTTCACGATCTCGTAGTCTGGGATTGCGCACTCCATCTGGTGCTTCAACGACTCAACGTCGTTCTTGAACTCCAATTCGCCGTTATCGGCGGCCACCTTCAAGTTGATTTTCTGTCCTTTTTTCTTCAGTTTGACCTGTCTTTCCAAAATCTCAGGGCCTTTTCCACCCTTGTGGGGTAGAATGCCGCTTTCCGCCTGCTCTTTGACCAGACATTTTCTTCTTTTCAAAAAGTCGTCAAGCAAATTCACCACTAAAGGGTCCCTCCTCCAAACAACAGTTCGCTCAAACGAGCCCAGACACACCAGTCGACCCGGCTTGGCAAAATGATCCGCAATGCTCCTCCCATTTTCGTCTCTTACAAGACTGAAAGTATCGTTCATCTCAGGTGCACTTGAGCATAATTTTCTTTCCAGCGCAGCCAACCTCTCACGAAGCTGAAAAACCTCCTTTATCGTTGCATCGCGCTCATTCGTGGTGGCATAGCCGAAAGATTTCGGTGGCTGAGCGGGTTTTTCGGGGTTCACTTTGAAAACCAATGTTCTTGTGGAGCTTCCATTGAACTGAACCTCGCTGTTTGGCCGAGAATTGTTGTGCCGCATGTCCAAATCCAGTATTCCAATAGGCACAGACGCCCTAGACAAATCCAGCTCGCCACCTCCCTCTGTCCAGACAGAAGGACCGTCATATTCACAAGTCCTCTTGGACTTGAGGCAGTGATTGCAAACAGGCCGTTCTCGATTGCATTTGACTTTCCGCCGTCTGCAACTCAGACAGGAGTATGGAGTTCTGCGTCTCTTCTTTGCCACTTGAGTCTCTTCTCCCTTCATCATCAAAAATAACCATTGACCTTTTGGTTGTAGATCGAACTTCTCCTGTTTATTGATAATCTTGATTTTTTGTGCGGATTTGAAGCTCGGCTTTTTTAACAAATCTGGAAACTGTAAAAAAAATGTTACATCCTTGCACCGAGTTGCAAGCCGCTTCCGAGAACCCCTAACACCAGCCGAACGGCTTGTCCTAAAGTGTCAACTAAAGATCCCCCGAGACCAAGTAAAGAAAACAGAGAAACCGGCCTCCGGTCTTCCCTCGCCATGGAGTCGTTGAACCAATGCTCACCCGCCATCGATGATGCCCTCTTTCAGGTTTTCGACTCATGTTCTCGCACTTGCGAGGAAGTTTTCTTCTGCCGGCTACCCCACTACCCCGCGGCTTGCGAGCATTGAAAAATGGGGCCTTATTGTACTCCAAAAAAGCGGAACGGACCCGGCGCAAAAATGACAGACTTTTCTACACCTTAATTTTGAACAAGACCAAAAGTATTTGTCACTTTAGCCCTTGACAAACCATCTATCCTTCTTGTCACACAACACTTCTGCTGTCTTTGTGAAGCCTGCTCGTGTTTCTCAACACATCACACCAACCGATTTGCAGGGCATTGGCTCACAAAGAGACCCACTTTCCCATCCGGCGCAGCGCCGTATCTACACATGTCGGCTGTTACAGAGAGAGACCTCAATCAAGAGGGCTCGCTCTCGCCGAAAACGGACCCGGGCAAGCTGGCAACCACGGAATCTTGCGAATCCCAGGAGGCAATTGAGACCGCCAGCCAAAATCAGTATATGGATGAAGATGATAGCCGTCTTGCCCGTCCGGGGTTGACCCAGGGCCCGCAGGAGCACAAGAAGATTCTTTCTTCCTCGTCCTCATCGTCCTCATCGATCTCAAACTCAACGTTGATAGGCCCCTCCGTGCACAACGACAACCAAGACCATCAGAATCCCGCGGGTGGTGCGGCTGACTCCTCGACCGAGGCTTGCGGAGGTTCCGAAGGTAACCCACAATCGTCGGATGTTCCTCCGCGGAAGCGGTCCAAAGTTTCACGGGCTTGTGACGAATGTCGTCGGAAGAAGATCCGTTGTGATGCCACTCTCGACAACCCAAACAACCAAACTTCGAAAGCGTGCACGAATTGCGAGAAGAGCGGAGACATCTGCACCTTCAGAAGAGTACCGCTTAAAAGAGGTCCTTCGAAAGGGTACACGAAAACTTTCAATGACACACAGCCTCCAAACAAACACCAGCCAGGATTCCCACAGCTTCTTCCGATCGGCAAACAGCAGCAGCCGATACAGCAGTCATCAACACCGCAACAATTCCCCAACGCAAATCTATCCCAACAAGTTGTCTTGCCTCCATTGAACTCACTGCCTCCTGTGCAGAACCAATCGTTGCAATTACCTTTGTCAGTGGGGCCGCTGCCGCAGCCGCACATTCTTCCGCCCATTAGAGACCGTTCTTCTTCGCTAAACTCGCAAACGGGACAGCCACAACAGCCTATTCGCAACCAGCAGCAACAACCCATCTTTTGGAAAGTGCCATATGAAATGCCACAGTTTCACGAACGCAGAGGATCTGTGGAGTCCATTTCGTCTTCGATCAGTGGTTCGATGTCTCCATCTAACCGACCTTCCTCGATCTCTGGTATTGTCAACTCTCCGAGAATCCGGGCAGCCTCGGGATTGGATTCCATAGGCACGTCGGACTCGGAGGATGAGTTTTTGAACAGCAATGCCGCAAAGTTGTCGAGATCAAGCTTCCAAATTCCGCTCACTTCGGGACGGTCTCCACGAGCCTCGTTCACGAAGGATTCAACATTGAGCCCTGTTCAATCTTTCCAGCGATTGCAAAACTTGAACCAAAGTTTTTCGAGGTTATCCCTCCCGCTGCAACAGCAGCAGCAAAAGTTCAACAACCTGATCAAATCAACTGAGTTCAACATGGATCTTTACTTTTCGAAGCTACACAACCAGTATCCTATTCTGGCGAAAAAGGGAATATTGATGGAGTGTCTCGAAAGAATGAATTTCGACGATCACCTGACAGTCTTGGAACTGTTTAACTCGTCTCTGCAGATTTTGAATTCGATTGATCTGAATTTCGATTTCAACTTGATCATTGCCAATTTCCAGCAAGTGAGCCTGCTGTACGCGTCAAAATCGTTCATCTACAATGATCAGTATGCCAAGCTTGTCTTCCTCTCATCACTGGTTTTGCTGAACTACTCGGTGCTTTTGTCTGGTCACCACTACTCGATCGGATTTGCTATTTCATTTTCGATATTCAGCGACTGGCGAGTCTTCCAGGACGACTTCAAAAGTGCCAACTTTGGCAGCTTGGTGCATCTCATGATATTTGACAATATATATTCGCTGAAGTTTGGAACGCCAAAAAGTTCGACTTTAGAATGTCTTGTTACTCCAGAGTTTGTGCAAGAGTTTCTGGCGGCTGAGGAATCGAACGAATCTGAGACTGAGACTCTGGAGTACGTCAAAATAGGGTTGAATTTACTATTGCTCTCCAAACCAACTGACTATTTTCGGGGAACCCATGAGTTTGTGCCTTTTCCAATCACTGATGACCGAATCAAGTTTCTCAACATTTTGCAAGCAGAGACCCGCATGTATCAGTTTTTCCACGATCTCAAATCGAACCTGTTCAAGTTGAACCCAAAAGAAGCCGATGACTTTGTCTTTGACTTCCAGCTCGAGTTCTCCAAAATCAGCAAAGAAATAATCAACCTAATAGATGAGCAATTGGACGATCTCGAGTTGGTTCGGATACAGCCTTTGTTACCAATCATTCTGATCAAATGTTACAAGATTTTGAGACTGTTGCAGTCGCTCATCACGTCGTTGATCGGGCTCAACACGCTGATCAACAACGATGATTTCAAGACAAGACTGCCCAAGCTACTAGATTTTATCGAAAGCAACGTGACCAGAATTCTCAATCTCAAACTGCCAATCACATTCATCAAGTCGCTCCTCACCGGATTGAAAAACAACAACCAAGAAAGCTTGGTGATCCCGTCAATTTCGGGTACGACTGCCCTGGAAATGTCAAAAAACTGGTGTTTGCACACTAGCGAAGCCATGTACGCCGCTTATCAACGGGATTTTATTGTTGGTTGGTACTCATGAGACAATAAATTTCAACTATAAAGAACTATTGAGGCTTAACGTTTTCAAGAAACATGACAGTCATAAATAAGCAGAGCAATCAAACTACCACTTTTGATGTCTGGTCGTCTGGACACCAGAGTCGTCGAAGCCCTTGGCGTGACGATTGCCGGACCAATCATTGTCCGAGTATTCATCGCCCATCTTATTTCTGACACGGTCGTTCATACCCTGATCAAAGTTTTGGCCCTGGCTACCACCGCTTGTTGGATATTGTTGACCACCCTGTTGGCCCATACCTTGTTGGCCGTATCCTTGTTGACCATAGCCCTGTTCTTGGCCAAAGCCCTGTTCTTGCTGGCCGTAACCTTGTTCACCGCCTTGTTGGAAACCGGTTTGTTGGTTTCCCTGGCTGCCGAATTCGTCCTGGCCCTCTGCCTCGTGGTTACCAGAGAGTTTGTCTTGTAGTTTGTTCATAATTCCTGACATTTTTGATAGTTATATCCGATGATTACAAGATCTAACAAAAGGTATTGGATTGAAACTGTACCGTTCATCTTATATATGGTTTATTTGGCAATGTTGCTGGATTGCTGTGCATGATGACATCAAAAAATACAGAGCCATGTGAAGCAAAGAGCAATTACTTCATAGCAATCCAGATTTTTCGAGCATAAAGCACCAGATCCATCTTATTGTGGAAGCAGATTTTAGGTTGCTGTTGCGGTTTGTTTGTTGACCGAAGACCGTGAAGCAAATGCCGGTCTTGGGCAGTGTTGTTTCAGGCTGTGCAAGGTGTCAGGAGGATGTTTTTGGCAGTGCTGGCCGGAGCCTGATGGCGGTGTTTGGCAGTGCACGGAAAAAACGTTTCACGAACTCCAAAAGAAAAAAATCACTCGATAAGATAACATCATCACGATCTCAAATAACGCCCTTCTCGACAATGACAGCATTGAAATCAGTCACCAGGATGATCCGGTGTCCCGTCAAGTCCACAGACACACAGGTCCGCGGGATCGTTTTTGATATGGACGGAACCCTGACAAAACCACAAACATACATGTTCACCGAGATGAGACGAGCCCTTGGTATCGAGAATGAGCCGATAGATATTCTCACGCATCTCGCTACTCTGAGCTCAACAGAGGCCGATATCGCAAATAGTAAGATACAAGCCATAGAAGAAGATTACATGATGAGAATGGAACCGACAGCGGGAGTAGTCAAGATGTTTGAATTCCTCGCTGCCAACAACATCAAGTTCACAATCTGTACAAGAAACCTAATCAAGCCAGTTCTGCACCTACAATCTACACATTTGGCTGGAGTGAAGTTTTGCGAACCGGTTGTTACCCGGAGCTTTGAACCTCCAAAACCGTCACCAAAACCGTTACTGCATATTGCCGAGAGCTGGGGGATCTGTCCGGAAAACTTGATCATGGTGGGAGATTCTAGAGATGATATGTATGCAGGGTTGAATGCGGGGTTTTCGATGATTTTGCTCAAACACAAAGACAATTCGCATCTTTTGAACGAGATTCCCGAGATAGATTTTGCAATTGAGGACTTTTCCGAGCTAGTCAAACTGCTGCAAACTGGGTTTGAAAAAAAGTCCAAGTCGCCAAAAGAGCCTCAGACCTCTTCTGGATATTGAGATCCATGTTTTCATAATTAACGTAGAATGAAATCGCCGGTCTCGGTGAGATACTTGACTCCCTTGTAGGGCTGAACATTGCCGTTCATGCCACCCAAAACCTTCAGTGATTGGACCTTGATGGAGCTGGGAATGGAGCCTTTGTTGTTATACGACATTTTGATGAAATGCGGCCTGAGATCTGCAGTGTTTTCGTCCTGTACACCTCCCTCGGCCACCAGCTGTCCCTTCAGAGTGCAATTGAGCCCCGTCGCAAGCGACTTGTCAAAAAGCCACTCCCAAACAGAACCTTTCTGTTGTAGATCACCGTGCGTCACCCGCAGTGGTCGGATGGTGCACTTATTCTCTTCTTCGCTGTTGTCGCCAATAGTGGGGAGATAGATTTCAATTTTAAGGTTCTCGATGATTTTCACCGAATTGAGCATCTTTGTCTGTAGCTTCACCTCAAATTCGTTTCTCTCGGCGCCGAGACCAGTGACGAGCTCGACGTCAACCAGTCCCATGTAGGCCCATAAATTTTTGTCGCTTGCTGCGTCAAGCAGGTTGAGATTGTAGGAAACTAGAGTGCACTTTCCGTCGGGAGGAACAAACTGAAGCACGCCTGGACTCTGTGTCCATACTCCCAAATCAACACAGCGGTGCAGAGAAGGAACTCCCAGGTCGTGGTGATTCAAACTCAACGCCAGTTCTACCGTTGGCGTACCAGATAACATCGAATTGACCTCGATCTCGCCATCAATCATCGCCATCACCGGCAGCGCTGTCTTGGATCCTAGAAGCGGGTCGTAGTAAGAAGAGGCATTCGACAGGGCTTTTCGACTGTTCTTGGATGGAGGCACAATCCAGCTGATTTTCTCCTTCACGTCCACTAGAAGCTCATTCTTAGTATGCTTAACGTTAGCTTTTCTCCAGGGATGCTCGTTCCCTGATTTCTCATAAATACACGTTGTCGTGGGCCCGTTTTTCGCGGCCTGTGCGCCCAGGCGCGGCGACGGCGATGCTGACAGTTGTTGAGGCATGAGTGAAGAGCTCTGGGCGAACGTATCAAGAGACGAAGCTGCTGTTTGTTGTAACTGGAGCGTTGTGGAGAGAATCTTGTTGATAATGCTGTTGGACGGTAGCAGTTCTTTCAGTTGATTTGAATCGGTAATGTAGGGGAACAAACCGTCCACCATCTCTTGCAAAAGAAGAGCAATGGTGTGGCTGTTGGACTCTATTTTGCGTTGGTTGAGTGTAGGAGTGTTGAAGAAAGTCTTGAGCGTCTCCGTGAACTCTTTGAGGAACGTGGAGTATTGAAGCGGGTTCAAAGGATTCGAGATTTGAGCATCTGAGCCGGGTTCTTCGTCATCCTCGTCGTCACTGACCACCTCAATGAATTCAGGCTCTATCTCCCCTAAAACAAGGAAGTATAGGCCGTCTATCTCAATCCATGACACCAACCATTTCGAGTCGAGCTTCACCACAGGGTCGAGAGAATGGCCGTCGGAGGCATCGAGCGCAGATTTCATGTAAGCAAACATATTCAGTTCCTCTGAAGATGAGCTGCTTCCTGCTTGCTCTTTTTTGATCGATTGCAGTCGGTCATCGATATAATCAAACGTCGGCGTTGCTGTGTTCAGTATGTGCTCAAATATTAGTGCGCTGGGATGTTAGTATGGGTGGCTCGCAAAAGTCCAAAATAGCCAACACATACCCTCTATCGTTCGTTATATACAGTGAGTTTATGAGCCCCATCACTTAGAACGGCCTGAATATCAGCAATTGAGAACAGATTTGCAGAATAACGGGCATTTGTTCAAGATGTACTTGTTTTGTGGTCTTTGTTTTTCTGAGCGTCGAAGGTCGTGCGCCACACAACGTCGCCCGTCTCGGGTCAATCGGGGAGAATCGGATAGTTAGAGGCAAGACATTGGGTCATAAGGGTTGGAAGAGCATTTGCTAGATGTCTGGCCTAATGTAAGTCACCTGGTTGCTTATTAAGCGAGGTCCCATCGTCCTAATTATCTTCTGCTCCTGATACTCAATATTGGAAGCCACCCTCGCACCGGAATTACCTGCCGGTTTTCCACGCCAACTATAAATTCCCCTTGGAATCCTCGCTCCATGGAGGACACCGGGGCGGAAAAAAAGGGCTATATTATTTTTTTGATAGGGAGAAAAAAAAGCTTTGTTTTGTTTTGTTTGAAAACTAAGAGGGCGAATTTGTTCGATTGGCACAAGACAAAAGTTCATGATTGTATTTCATAGCATTGCATCGGACAGCGACTAGTTAAAACACAATGTCAAGACTGGAAAGGCTGGTGGTGCTACTGGAAACCGGCTCGACGCAGTTCATACGAAATACGGCAGCAGACCAGGTGAGCGACCTTGCCAAACAACACCCCGAAGAAGCACTAAATCTACTGTCGAGAGTGTATCCGTTTATCAAAAGCAAAAAATGGGAAACGAGAGTTGCTGCTGCGCGTGCTTTCGGCGGAATAGTATCGCATGCTCCGCAATGGGATCCCAATGAGGATTCTCAGGAAGGAGAGGAAGTCAAGAAGGAGGTGAAGACGGAAGAAATCGACTACAACTCGGTCAAAAAGGAAGAGGAGGACTTAGATCTTCAGAAAATGGTTGAAAAAGCACAAGACCAGTTTCTGACGTTTGATGATTGGCATCTCGCAGAAATATTGCAGTCTAGAAGAGTACTTCTTGCAAGCTCCGGAGCAGAATTTGTCAGCATAACAGGCTCAGAGCCTGTGAAAAATGAATTCACTACTAAACTTGGACTTGATGACCCCTCAAATCAGGCGGTGAGACCTGAAGAGATGAAATTAGAAGCGGAAGGCACAATAAAGAAGGAGGAGACCGACCTCAAATTAGCACAGTCACAACAGCAGTCCGCAAGAATGAGAGCAATGGCCAAGAGAAAGGCCAAGTTTGCCAGATCCAACTCGGGAAAGAGCGTACCTGTTGACCTGTCTCAGAGCTCCGTCAGTAGGCGTCTAAAGCAGGATGGAGTCATCAAGACAGAAACAGAGGATAGCTCAAGTGGATCCAATACCCCCAATGTGGACATCACCTCACAAGCTAACGGTTCGAAGCTTGTCGTGGAGCATAAAGTGCCTGACATTTCCCCCATATTACAACGACACGCCAAAGTTGCATACTGGGTCTGGCAATTTCAAGGAGTCTACGAGCTTCTTATCAAAGACCTTTTCAATGACGTATGGGAAATCAGGCACGGTGCAGCAATGGGTCTAAGGGAGCTGATTAAATATCAAGCCACTGGTGCAGGCAAAATCAGAGGAAAATCAAAAGAAGAAAACTCAGACTTGAATAAGAAGACCTTGGAGGATCTGTGTGTTAGGTTAATCACACTGTTTTCGATGGACAGATTTGGTGATTATGTTTCTGATACTGTTGTGGCGCCTGTCAGAGAAAATGCTGCCCAGACGCTGGCTGCGTTACTACTACATTTACCAGATGATACAGTCATGAGAACATTTAGTGCGCTGACCAAGTTGATCAAACAAGATTTCCCTGACTCGAAACTCGAGATGCCATGTTGGGAGGCCAAACATGGTGGAATGCTGGGATTGAGGTATTTTGTGAGCATTCGTACTGATCTATTGTTCAGTCACACTGAATTGCTGGATGCCACAATTCAAATGGTTCTGTACTGCTTGAACAACAATGGCGATGATGATGTCCAAAGTGTTGCAGCATCCACTTTGATACCAATTGCAAGTGAGTTTGTCAAGCTTAGGTTGGATATGGTTTTCGAAATTGTCAACGTTATTTGGCAAGGCCTGTCCGACCTCAAGGATGATCTTTCGGCATCCATTGGTTCAGTGATGGATCTTTTAGCGAAGCTTTGTTCTCATAAGGAAGTTTTGGACAGAATGAAAGAATATGCCGCGCTGTTCCCACAGTATAACTTCAAATTTCTGATTCCAAGACTATACCCATTTCTGAGACATTCGATTTCCAACATTAGAAAGTCTGTGTTGCGCACACTCATTGCTTTCCTTCAGATTGAAGATGATGCTGTCAAGGATTGGATTGATGGCAAAGCTTGCAGGCTTATCTTTCAGAATTTACTTGTCGAGCAAAATGAAGATGTGCTTAAATTGTCCATGGAGGTTTATGAAATGCTGATCCACCAAATTTCTGAAAGCTCACAAGTTTCTATGGATCAAGTTTTTGCGAAGCATGCACATCCTTTATTATCACTCTTGATGACTCCAATTGGTGTTGCTAGATTCAACTACTCGATGAATCCGAACTATATACTTCGTCCTAGTGGACATACGCTTTCGGTCACGGATATACCGCTTACTGGGTTCAATATCGAAGATATTAAACCCAGCACCAAGAAGAGAAGAATGCCAGATGAGCCAAATGAGAACAATGGTGGGCCTAAGGTTAGTCAAGGGATCCCAAGCTCAGAATACGATACTGCTGTTAACATTGATACACCGGTTATCAATGGTGACCTGACTCTCGTTGGGCTGGAAGTGCTGATGAGGACTAGATTGACTGCATCGAGTGCTTTTGGTAGAACTTTGGCTCGTTTTGAGAATGCGGACGCTCTTCGCCCTCTGTTCGACAAGCTTGTCGAGTTTTTGCGTGATCCGCACTCTACTCCAAGGTTGCTCACGGCCGTTGTGCTTGATGAATATTGCCGCTCGCTGAAAAAACTTGACAAACCATTGGACAAGTCGGTGGAATCTATGTTCGCGCCTATACTGAGCGATGCACTGACAAACCCAGATTCGCTACCATCATTCCGAGAGTTCACTCCAACGCTTCGTGGTCTTAGAACACAATGTTTGCAATTGTTCCAGATTTTCAGGGAACAAAGCAAGGTCTCTTCCTCCAAATTACCAACGCTACCAGTTCTTGTTCAAGGGGAGAAGGAGGCGGGTCCTGATGCGTTTGGAATAGGTGCTGCCAACATGGTGATCGATGAGCTTTACAGCAAGCTGATGAACTCACTCACTCCAATATACAAGATGAACTCTATGCAAGCACTGGAAGATGCCAAGCACAGAATATCCATGGCAATTGCTGAGTCGGCAGCATCAAAAGCAAGCAGATCCGTTGGTATTTTGTCTGCATACTCGGCCGCATTGTTGAGGCTCTCGGGATTGCCTAAAAAACTCAATCCGTTTATTAGATCTCTGATGGACAGCATTAAGACGGAAGAACTACGTTTGCTGCAGGAGCGCTCGGCAACTGCTGTCTGCTCATTGATATATGAGTTGAACAAAGCAGGCAAACACGGTGCTGCAGACAAAATGGTGAAAAACTTATGTGCCTTCCTTTGCGTGGATACTTCTGAAGTGCCCGAATTTGCTCCGAACAAACAGTTCACAGATATTGTGTTGTCTTTGAGAAAGGAGGAGGCAAAGACTGATCCTGCTGAAATTGCTGCTGCGGAAAAGGATATTCTTTTAGCTAAGATCAAGAGAAGAGGTGCCAAGATGGCTTTGGAAAAATTGTTGGAGGAGTATGGAGCTCATTTGTTTGAGAAACTTCCTATTCTGAGCACCACGATGTTCGATTCGTTACCTATTCTGGCAAAGAACAAAGATGTCGATGATGTTGACGGTCAAAAAGCGGTCGATGCGTTGGAGTTGATCAGAGTTTTACTGAGAAAGCTTGACCCTCAATTGCACGAGATGATTCTACAAAGACTGCCGGAGGTGCTGCAAGGTTTGAAATCTGCGTACTCGGTCTTTCGTTATTCCTCTGCCAAGTGTTTTGCAACAATCTGTGCAACAGTTCCGACAATGGGATTCCAATATTTTGTCAAGAAGATACTGCCAATGCTCAATAATGCCTTGGAGGTCAAAGAAAGGCAAGGTGCCATCGAGTGTGTTTACCGGTTATCCAACACGATGGGTTCTGATATTTTGCCTTACGTGGTGTTTTTGATAGTTCCTGTGATGGGTAGAATGAGTGACGCCAACGCTGATGTTAGAATCTTGGCAACGACGACTTTTGCATCGATCATCAAGCTGGTTCCATTGGAAGCAGGTATCCCTGATCCACCAGATATGCCCGAAGACTTACTTGGTGGTAGGGACAAAGAAAGAGCCTTTATCCAACAAATGATGGATCCTACAAAGATCCAACCATTTGAGCTGCCTGTTGCTATCAAAGCGACTCTGAGGAAGTACCAACAAGAGGGTGTGAACTGGCTTGCATTCTTGAACAAATATCATTTGCATGGTATTCTTTGTGACGATATGGGTTTGGGTAAAACTTTGCAGACAATCTGTATTGTTGCGAGCGACCATCATCTGAGAGCTGAGGAGTTTGCCAAAACTGGATCTTTGGAATCACGGAAACTTCCAAGTATTATTGTTTGTCCTCCATCGTTGACTGGTCACTGGGAGCAAGAATTTGAACAGTATTCTCCGTTCTTGAAGATTATTGTGTATGCGGGATCGCCATCACAGAGAGCAGGGTTGAGGGGTCAATTAAATCAAGCCGATGTCGTTGTCACCTCGTACGACGTTGCGCGGAATGACGTTGAGTTTGTGAGCTCATTTGATTACAACTATTGCGTTCTTGATGAAGGTCACATTATTAAGAATGCGGCCACTAAGTTGACGCAGTCAGTCAAGAGACTGAGGGCAGAACACAGACTCATTTTGTCCGGTACTCCTATTCAAAACAACGTTTTGGAGTTATGGTCTTTGTTTGACTTTTTGATGCCTGGATTCCTTGGTTCTGAGAAGGCATTCCAAGAGAAGTTTGCCAAGCCAATCGCTGTTTCGAGATCGAACAAAGGTGATAAAGAACAGGAAGCTGGTGCTCTGGCCCTGGAATCGTTGCACAAGCAGGTTCTGCCGTTCATGCTTCGGAGATTGAAGGAGGATGTTCTTTCTGATCTTCCTCCAAAGATCATCCAGGACTACTACTGTGAGCTTTCGAATTTGCAAAAACAGCTGTACAAAGATTTCGTCAAGAAGCAAAAGACAGAAGTTGAGAAAGATCTGACTAAAGAAGGCGTTGCGCAGGAGACAGAGAGTAAACAGCATATTTTCCAGGCGTTGCAGTACATGAGAAAGCTTTGTAACCATGCTGCGTTGGTGCTGACTCCAAAACATCCACAGTATGCTGAGGTGACAAAGTATCTCAAGACTTACAACATGGACATTCGAGACATTGAGCACTCTCCAAAGTTGCAATCTTTGAAAACATTGCTTCTGGAGTGCGGAATCGGAGTGGCATCAAACACCAAGGAACTGATACCTTCGGAAGGTGTTATTTCGCAGCATAGAGCTCTCATTTTCTGCCAGATGAAAGATATGTTGGATATGGTGGAGAGTGATCTTTTGAAGAAACATATGCCATCTGTGACGTATTTGAGGCTTGACGGTTCGACTGAGCCAAGAAAGAGACAAGATGTTGTGCGCAAATTCAACAGCGATCCATCTATTGATGTACTGTTACTCACCACCAAAGTTGGTGGTTTGGGGTTGAATTTGACTGGAGCAGATACCGTTATCTTTGTGGAACACGACTGGAACCCAATGAACGATTTGCAGGCCATGGACCGTGCGCACCGTCTTGGACAGAAGAAAGTTGTGAATGTGTATCGACTCATTACGAAAAACACGTTGGAAGAAAAGATCATGGGATTGCAGAAATTCAAAATGAATATTGCATCAACAATTATCAACCAACAGAACTCTGGATTGGCTTCGATGGATACAAACCAGTTGCTCGATCTGTTTGACTCTGATCAACAACCACAGCAGACTGAAGCCGCTGACCAAGATGGAGAAGTGGGTGGTGCTGCTGGATCTGAGTCTTCAGGCAAATTGAAGGAAATGGATGTTCCGAACGAGGTGGGTTTGACAGGAAAGGCTGGATCTGCGGTGAGCGAACTTGCCGAGCTTTGGGATGAAAAGCAGTATGAGGAGGAGTATAATTTGGATTCGTTTATCAAAACGTTGAAGTAGGTGTATATAGGTGTATAGTAGAAATAACTGAGGTGAATCACCAGTTGTTTGACAATAAGAAGACGAGTGTAATTCTCAAAGTTTCAAAGAATTCTGTATTGCACAGCCAAAATCTTTGGTAGGAGCTGTGCCAGATGTTTGAGGCGGTGATGGAAATGGCACCAAAAAAATATGGGCACAAGGGCTTTGATTGTTTTTTGCTAACTATAACTGAGCGCACGGTGCAGAGCGGCCTCTCGGCGCTTGAGTGAGCTAATCTAAGGGGAACCTCTGGGCTGTTGGTTTGCGCTGCTGATTGTTGGTTTAGCATTCCGAAACAAGGGCGGTATAAAATTAACCACAGCCGCACGCACAGCCAATTTTCGGGGACTCATAAAACATGCCAAGAGGTGGAGATCACGCTGAGGCGATCTGGTACGCTTTTGGAGATCGTCCGACAAGCACCACTGGGACTTGGCGATGTAGGATTATAGGAAAACAAGTGCTGATCCCGCACCCGGCCGGGAGTATCCCCACAGTGGGCCGGGAGAGGGAAGTGAAAGTCTCGCTTGGCTCGAGTTTTTCGGATTCGCGACCTCCTAAAAAAAAAGACCAATGAAACAGCAATTACTATTGTGAGCCTGCGGCTTGCTTGGCGATCTGATCAAGCCACTGCACACCGCTCCTATTGTTTCTAAAAGAAGTCTATTAGCATGTAATTGTTTCCTGCAGAGCGGGCAACGCATGATGCGGTTGCCGACGCACGAGCCAACAATAAATCCGGATGTGCATAAATAACAACCGACAAGTCAAAGTCTTGGCAAGGGAAGCCAGAAATTTCCAAAAACAAACCTTTTCCTGTGCGGAAGGAAACACTTAGGGGCGATCACCGGGGCAGATTGGTGAGTTTTTTGCACTTGAGGGCAAATACAAAGAAGTAAAAAAACAAGAGAAAAAGACAACAACGTCTCTTTTTTATTAATATTCGCCACCATGAACCAGCAGCTAATATCACAACAGCCCAACGGAAATCCGGTCTCGCTGGCCGCGGCAGACGCCAACAGTCTCGAGGCACGCTTTGCGCAGGAAAATGCAGAAACTTGGATCGCCATAGGCACATGTGCCGACACCATTGGCAACGTCGAAAAAGCCGTCGAGGCCTTCTCCACTGCACTCAGATACACGCCCAACAATCCAAAGGCACTCACCCAGCTTGCCAACGTGTACAGAACAAGAGACGCTTTTGCCGAGGCCGCCGACCTGTATCGTCGCGCCTTGTCTTTGGACCAGAACAACGGTGAAACTTGGGGGCTTTTGGGCCACTGTTACTTGATGCTGGACGACCTGCAAAGTGCCTACACTGCGTACCAGCAGGCACTGCTCAACTTGCAGAACCTGAGCGTGCCAAAACTGTGGCACGGTATCGGTATTTTGTACGACAGGTACGGCTCATTGGAGTATGCGGAGGAGGCTTTTGTGCGGGTTTTGGAGATGGACCCGCAATTCGACAAGGCGAACGAAATTTATTTCAGGCTTGGAATCATATACAAGCTGCAAGGTAAGTTGTCCAAGGCGCTCGAGTGTTTCAACTACATCTTGAGCATGCCACCGGCACCTCTCACGCAGACAGACGTCTGGTTCCAAATTGGGTCTGTGCTGGAGCAGAACAGAGACTACAACGGGGCTAAGGAGGCGTACGAGAGAGTTCTGCAGAACAATCCAAACCACTCGCGCGTCTTGCAGCAACTCGGATGTCTGTACTCGCAGCAGGAGGCTCCGTTCCACGACCTCGACGTTGCATTGCAACTTCT
This sequence comes from Ogataea corticis, assembly GCA_030555865.1. Classification (NCBI taxonomy): domain Eukaryota; kingdom Fungi; phylum Ascomycota; class Pichiomycetes; order Pichiales; family Pichiaceae; genus Ogataea; species Ogataea corticis. The sequence continues at coordinate 550,662 of JANIVM010000004.1, read as the reverse complement.
GAGACAGTCCATCGAGCTCAACAACACCGACGCGCACTCCTGGTATTATCTCGGCCGCGTCTACATGTCGAAACAGGACTACCCGAATGCATACGAGGCTTTCCAGCACGCAGTCAACATCGATTCAAGAAACCCAACGTTCTGGTGCTCCATCGGTGTGCTCTACTACAAGATCTCCCAGTACAAGGATGCGCTTGACGCCTATACCAGAGCCATCAGACTCAACCCATACCTCTCGGAGGTGTGGTATGACTTGGGAACATTATACGAGACGTGCAACAACCAGATCGGAGACGCTTTGGATGCCTACCACCGCGCAGCGTCGCTCGATCCAAACAATCCACACATCCAAGAGAGACTCATGCAGCTCACCAAGTACCAGAAGGAAGGCGGGGCCACTCCGCCTCCGCCACAGAGCCACCACCAGCTCAGTATGCCTTCTCAGCAGATGGTTCAACAGCAGCAACAACAGCAACAGCAGCAACAGCAGCAATCTGTTGGTCCGGCTCCGGCTCCATTGCAGGTCGGTGGTCAACAGCTGCATCCTCCTGGGCAACAAGGTGTGGTGAATGTCGCTCCATTGGCGCACGAGACTTCAAGAACGGGCTTCGAGTCTGTGGAGCTGCCTAAGATCCAGGAGAATGGAAACGGAAGCGGTATCGGTAACGGAAACAGCTTTGGCAAAAGAGAATTGGAGGCGAGCGAGGAGGAGTCTAACAAAAAGCAGAAGGTTGTGGAGGATGAGGACAAACAAGAGGTTGTCAAGCCGCTCACCCCGCCTAAGGAGGAGGATGAAAAGTCGTCTACAGAACCGGCCGTGGAGGCTGGGGAGGTAACCGAGGAGCCGGCAAAGGCTGTTGTTCCTGAGGAGACGAGTGTGACTACACCTGCAACGAACGCAGCTGCTGCTGAGGCGACTCCCGCTGCTCCTACTGCTCCTGCTGCTCCTGTTACTCCAGTCGCTGCTGCCCCTGTCACTCCTGCCGCTCCCGCAGCTCATACCATCGAGCTCAAACCGATTGAAAAAGAGGAGGCCGACGAACTGAAATCCACCAACGAGGAAGTAGAGGAGAAGAAAATCCAGCAAGCAGTTCTTAGTGAGGCTCCGGTGAGAAAGATCGAGGAGGATGAAGATTACGATGAAGAGGAGGAGGAGGAGAAGAAGGAGGGGGAATCTGAGGAAAAGAACGAGGAGGTGAAGGAAGTGAACAAGGAGCTTGAAGAAGTGGTCAAGCCCCCCGCTGCCAATGAACCTTTGGGAGCCGATACTGAAGTTGACGCCGCCGCTGCTGCTGCTGCTGCTGCTGCTGCTGCTGCATCTGCTACTGCATCTGCATCTGCTTCGACATCTGCTTCGGTGTCTGCTGCTTCTCCAGCAAAAGAGCCTTCGCCAACGCCTGCTAGTGCGGCAGCTCGTTCATCAACCCCACCGGCTACATCATCAGCAACACCTGCCTCTGCTACAACACCTACTGCCCCAGCCGTCACCAGCGAGACTTCATCGGCGACCGAGAAGCCTATGTAAAAGGACGATGGGACCGCGAGCCAAAATCCGGCTGCTTGTATAAGATGAATAGCCCCAACGATGGGTAATTTGGTATACAATTATGTAATTCAAGCACTGCGCTGGCCCTAGTTTACCACACCGTCTAAAAACTCTTTGATTTTCTGTAGCGTTTGAATCTTGACGTTGTCTGACACCATTTCAAGTCCGCGACCTTCGAGTCGATTCACCAGGTTTGCAAACTTGAGTTCCTCCTTGTTGTCTGTGTTGCTGATGGTTTCTGTGGCGAGCTGGTTGAACTTCTCGACCCAGCCAGAATTGGCTAGTTGTATCTTGAGAAAGTTGTATATTTCCTGATATTTTCCAGATGCTATGAGTTCCTGTTGTATTTGAGCCTTGAGCTCCTCGGTGGACTGTGATTCCGTCATCGTGAGAGAGAACTGGGCCGAGGTTTTGGTATCTTTGTGGTGTCGCTGGCTGTGTGTGTGTTTTTTTTATTATCAGCTTTTTTTCTCACTACAAAACTCCGGGCTGTGCTAGAGCAAGTTTTGAATAAATGTCTGATATCTATTTCTCGTAAAAGGTCCGTTATCCATGCTAAAAAGGTCTTATTGTCTTTTACGATTCTCCGCTCAAAGACGGCTTTTCCACGACACGATGTCTGCATTAGATTTGAAGACTGCCAAAGTCACCAAAGTGACGCCAATGGACAACAACGAGGCCAAGTGGATCAAGCTCGATAAGATCGAGTACGACGGTCCTGATGGCAAGTCCCGGCTGTGGGAAATGGCGTCACGCACCACGCGGCCAAAGGGGGCAGAGGTTGATGGTGTTGGAATCATTGCAATTGTGGAAAAACCGTCGGGCAAAGAAATTATTTTGCAAAAACAGTTCAGACCGCCTGTTGAGGGAGTCTGTATTGAGATGCCTGCTGGGCTGTTGGACCCTAATGAAACGGTTGAACAATGTGCATTGAGAGAATTGAAGGAAGAAACCGGCTATATTGGCAAAGTTGTCACATCTGCACCGATTGTTTTCAACGATCCGGGTTTCTGCAACACCAATATGGTGCTCGTTTCTGTCACGGTTGACATAAATGACAAGAGAAACCAAAACCCGACGCCAGAATTGGAGGAAAATGAATTTATTGAAACCTTCACGGTTCCACTGAGCACGTTTTATGAGTCTTTGGGTGAGTTGCACGAGCAGGGATACAAGCTCGATGCGAGGGTGCAGAACGTGGCCATGGGGTTCAAGCTGGCCAGGGAGTTTGGTAGCAGCACTTAGGTAGGGTAACACTAGTCTTCAAACACCTCGTATTGGTATTCCGTAAAGTCGGCGAGTTTGAGTTTGGTGCGGCGTGGTGGGGGCGGAACGAGTTCCCCTGCAGTGACGAGAAGTGGTTTTGGCGTAATTGTGGGGGGGTGTTGTAGGGGGGCCCGTCGAGGAGCGTTGAGAGATGTGCTGGTCTCCCTCGTGCAGGCTCTCAAGTTGTGATTGCTGGGCATCCTTGTTGCTTTGGAGAGGTAGAAGTTATGTTGTTCCTCAGACATGGTAATGTTGGAGATGGAGAAGAGATAAGTATAGGGAATGTAAAAAGGGATATGTTTGTTTTTCGAGGAATTTAATTTTTTGAGGATATTTTTGTGTCTCGAGGAAATAAGATAGCGCTGGAGGGTGGGAAAAGAAGGTAAAGAAAGTGAATTGGTTTGTAGTTATGGGGAGCGTGGGCTGGTGGTGAAAAGAGAAGTGCTTTTGTAGGGACGAGATAGGTGTTTTCCAGTCGAGAGAAATCAAAAACATCTATATTTTAATTACGGATTGCACTATTCCGCAGAGAAAATAAGTACTAATAGATGCAAATCGAAGATTGAATCACTGAATAACTACTCGAATACTTTTCTACATTCTTGAATACGATTCCCCCATAATTTCTGTTGGTCTGCCGCTTTGTAGGATCGTTTTAACTATCCTCTCTCTGCACCGCCACACTTTGCGCCACACTGTTGCTGTGGCGCTGCTCTGACGCAACCAGATATTTTCAATCGCACAATACCTCAACATGTCCTGCGAGAGTTCTAGTGACAGCAGAAAAGCTGCCACGGCACACAACAATATGGCAAGGCCAAGAGTGAGTCTAACTACACGTGACGTGATTGGCCATATACTAACCACCCCCCACCGCAGCTCATTTTACTTGTTCGCCATGGCGAATCGCAAGGAAACAAAGACAAATCGGTCAACAGATACATTCCCAACCACAAGGTCCCTTTGACGGAGAAGGGCCACCAACAAGCGGCGGAGGCTGGCGAACAGCTGAAGCAAATACTACGCAAAGACGACACTGTCTGTTTCTACACATCGCCGTATCTGCGCGCAAGGCAGACGCTGAACGAGATCACTGGTTCGATTGCCGAGATGGAGATACCATATAGAGTGTATGAGGAGCCACGGATGCGGGAGCAGGATTTTGGGAACTTCCAAGGAACGGGCGAGGAGATGGAGCAAATCTGGGTCGAGAGGGCCCAATATGGACATTTTTTTTACCGGATACCGCACGGAGAGAGTGCTGCTGACGTGTACGACCGGTGTGCGTCGTTCAACGAAACTCTTTTTCGGCAGTTTAGCAAGGAAAGTTTCCCGAGTGTTCTTGTTTTGGTGACACATGGAATCTGGGCACGTGTTTTTCTCACGAAATGGTTTCGATGGACCGTGGAGACGTTTGAAGATCTGCAAAACGTGCAGAATTGTCGGTGGATCGTGATGGAAAAGGATGAGGAGACACACCGGTACAAGCTGCGATCGCACCTGAGCACGTGGTCGGAGCTGGAGGGGATCCAGCGGAACGAGAAGATCATGAAGGACACGCGAGACGAGTTTGAGTTCAACAGCCCTGTTCCAATCACTCAGCAGGAGGCGGAGTTGGTTGCGGAGGCGGAGGTTCGTGCGAAAAACGAGCAGGTGGAAAAGAGCAGGAAGATAAAGGAGATGTTTGACCGCACGGCGGGAGGTAAATCGGCTCTGGGAATTGGAGAGATTGATCTGGACAACGCGGACGACGATCATGAGGATGATTTGTGTGTAGGCGTGCCGTAGACGGTAGCCGGAGCGACAGCGACGGACATGATTTGCTAGAACATTCAATATAAAGTATATCGATATCTGCTGCCTCGGGGCAAAATATTTAGGCTGTGTTCCCGGTGCATGCCAACAAAAACTCCGATCCGAGTCTCCACTCGGCCGGCTAAATTGCGGTTGTTTGTAGCCCGTCAGGGGCACAAGAAGAGGGGTCCGTGCTGCAAAATTGCGAGCCTATTTACCGGTTATTAGGCGACTGTGTAGAGTATATAAGGTGTGTGGTCGCCGTAGTTGCGGATGGACAAGCTGTCAATGTCGTAATAATCAGCTCACTTTGACGTTAGCGACGATCGACCCGTCGACCCATTTTCCACGCCGATTAGCCCGGAGTTTCGTGTGCCAGAATTCTCAAGTTTGTGACCCATCGCGGCTTTTGTGGTGTTGTTTTCCCCCGCCTTGGAGAGATACTTAAAGCTGCGTTTCCGCAGAAGTAGAGAGCAAGTTTGTGAAAACTCCCGTCTTCACACTACAGAACAAATATTACTATCAAAATGGTACGTTCAGCTACAAAACTGCTGGAGTCGATCTCTCTGCATCTCAACCCCAGTATCTCTTCCAAATCGGACGAAACTAACATTACGCAGGCCAGAACTTTTTTCGTCGGAGGAAACTTCAAAATGAACGGGTCTAAGGACTCGATTCAATCGATTGTCAACAACCTCAATGCTGCCACCCTTCCACAAAATGTGGAGGTTGTCATCGCTCCACCTGCTCCTTACTTGCTGTGGGCTGCCGAGCACAACAAACAGGCCACCGTTGCCGTGTCTGCGCAAAACTGCTACGACAAGGCCTCCGGAGCCTACACCGGAGAAATCTCGGCCACCTCGCTCAAAGACCTCGGCATCCCATGGGTCATTCTCGGCCACTCGGAGAGAAGAACCATCTTCAAGGAGTCGGACGAGCTCGTTGCTTCCAAGACCAAGTTTGCCTTGGACTCAGGCGTCAAGGTGATCCTCTGTATCGGTGAAACCTACGAAGAGAAGCAAGCCGGAAAGACCCTCGAGGTGTGCAAGAGACAGCTGCAGGCTGTTGTCGACGTCGTCAAGGACTGGACCGACATTGTCGTTGCCTACGAGCCAGTCTGGGCCATCGGTACCGGACTCGCTGCCACCTCCACCGACGCCCAGAACATCCACAAGGAAATCAGAGACTTTTTGTCTACTGTGATTGGCGAGCAGGCCCAGGGCGTCAGAATCCTATACGGTGGTTCCGTGAACGGTAAGAACAGCGGAGAATTCAAGGACAAGGAGGACGTTGACGGTTTCCTCGTTGGCGGTGCTTCGCTCAAGCCAGAGTTCCTCGACATCATCAAGTCTAGAGAGTAATTTTGAAACAAATAGCCTGCTATTCTTATTAATACACAAAGGGTTTTAGTGAAATAGTATGCCTGTTGCGCTGCGTTGTGTTACGTAATTTCCTCGTCATCGAATATTGCCTGTAAGCTCAGACTTTCATCCACCTCACCCATAAGTCTCTTGGAGATCCGAATCGACCTGTCTTCGCACTTTTTGATCGACCCACTTACACTGGTGCAGCTTATTATCACCTTGTCTCCGTTCAGACTCTCAATAAAAGTGAGGGCTCCAACAATATACCTGTAGTTTTCACGAGCAACACGCAGGATCCCCGTGCTCGTCTTATTCGAAAAATACTTCAGCGACAAGGATACCGCCATCGACGCTCCGTAGTCGCCGAAGTTCTCCTGCAGAGCCGCTCGTATATCTTGGATCAGCACCTTTGCTGTGACTCTGTCACTCGTCGGGCGGTGGAGCGACAGCAGAGAGCTCGCTCGCGTAGCAGAGCTGTCGGCTCCCGGATAGAGGATCTCGAAAAGAATGTAACGGGATTTAAGACGAACCATGAGCGATGTTCAGTGACAGGTAGAGCAACAGGAGAGAAAAGATGAAATATTTTTTTCTCTTGAATATGAAAAATGCGTCGGATGCCGTCGATCGACGCAAACACTTTTTGGATTTTTTTTCCTATTTTTTTCCCAGAGAGTAAACGGCAAACCTGATTCCACCGTTTTACCTCCTCGTTTTCCCCTCTTTTTCTCTTTCCCGCTGGTGTCTGATTTCTTTTATGAAATCTGTCTTTCACGGTTTATCACGTTCTACACTAGCGACCCTCAGGACCTATAGAAAGTTGACTACCTGCAAAATGACGGGAGGTGAAACTACATGGACCGCCTCCAAGGTGCGCAACACCTTTTTTGACTACTTCAAAAATAAGGGACACACGTTTGTCCCTTCATCTTCGGTAGTTCCTCACGACGACCCAACTCTTTTGTTTGCAAACGCGGGAATGAACCAGTACAAACCGATCTTTTTGGGTACTGTGGACCCATCTTCTCCGTTTGCCACCCTCAAGAGAGCCGTCAACTCCCAAAAGTGTATCAGAGCCGGAGGAAAACACAACGATTTGGAAGATGTGGGAAAAGACTCGTACCACCACACCTTTTTTGAAATGTTGGGAAACTGGTCTTTTGGAGACTACTTCAAAAAAGAGGCTATTGGATACACCTGGGAGCTCCTGACAGTTACTTACGGACTCAGCCCAGACAGATTGTACGTGACCTACTTTGGAGGTGACAAGAAGCTCGGTTTAGAGCCAGATCTTGAGGCCAAAAAGTTCTGGTCTGAATGTGGTGTTGCCGACGACCACATTTTGCCAGGTTCTGTGAAGGACAACTTCTGGGAGATGGGTGACCAAGGACCATGTGGTCCTTGTTCTGAGGTCCACTACGACAGAATTGGCGGTAGAAATGCTTCTTCCCTGGTGAACGAGGATGATCCTGATGTTTTGGAGATTTGGAACAATGTGTTTATTCAGTTCAACAGAGAGGCTGACGGCTCTTTGAGACCTCTGCCTGCCAAGCACATTGATACCGGTATGGGTTTCGAGAGACTCGTTTCGATCTTGCAAGATGTGAGATCAAATTATGATACCGACGTTTTCCAGCCGTTATTCTCCAAGATCCAGGAGATCACCGGTGTCAGACCATACTCCGGTAAGTTTGGGAAGGACGACATTGACGGAATCGACACTGCTTACAGAGTGTTGGCAGACCATGTGCGTACCTTGACGTTTGCTCTGGCTGACGGAGGTGTTCCAAATAACGAAGGTAGAGGTTACGTTTTGAGAAGAATTTTGAGAAGAGGTGCCAGATACGTTAGAAAGTACATGAACTATCCAATTGGAAAGTTCTTCTCGCAATTGGCTCCAACTCTGATAGAGCAAGTGAAGGAAGTCTTCCCTGAGTTGACTCATGATACAGACTCTCTTTTCGAAATTCTGGACGAAGAAGAAGCTTCTTTTGCAAGAACTTTGGACCGTGGTGAGAAGCTGTTTGAGCAGTATGCCATCATCGCATCCAAGACCCCAGAGCAGACTCTGGCTGGTAGAGATGTTTGGAGGCTGTATGACACTTACGGATTCCCTGTTGATTTGACTAGATTGATGGCTGAAGAGGCCGGCTTGAAGATTGACGAGGAGGCTTTCGAGAAGGCGAGAATTGCTTCGAGAGAAGCATCCAAGGGTGCAGGAACCAAGACGGGCAAGGATCTGCTGAAATTGGACGTCCATGCTCTGGGAGCTTTGGATTCTAACGACAAGGTCCCAAAGACTGACGACTCTTACAAGTACGGTAACGAGGACATCAAGACCAAGATAGTTGGCATCTACTCTGGGAAGGAGTTCTACGAGTCCACCGCCGACATCAAGGAGAACGAACAGATCGGCCTGTTGTTGGAGAAGTCTCCATTCTATGCAGAGCAAGGTGGTCAAGAGTACGACACTGGTAAGATTGTCATTGACGGAGTTGCCGAGTTCAATGTCGAAAATGTCCAAGTTTACGCCGGATATGTTTTGCACACAGGTGTTCTGGCGGAGGGAAAGCTTTCTGTTGGTGATGAGGTGATTGCCGGTTACGAGGAGCTCAGAAGATGGCCATTGAGAAACAACCACACCGGTACTCACATCTTGAACTTTGCCTTGAGAGAAGTTCTCGGTGACGCTGTTGACCAGAAGGGTTCTTTGGTCGCTGCTGAGAAGCTGAGATTCGATTTCTCGCACAAGACCGGTGTCACTTTGAAGCAATTGGAAGAGGTTGAGTCGATTTCCAACAAGCTGGTCAAGAAGAACCTGCAAGTGTACTCCAAGCCAGTGAGTTTGGATGTTGCCAAGTCGATCAACGGTCTGAGAGCCGTTTTCGGAGAGACCTATCCAGATCCTGTGCGTGTTGTGTCTGTTGGTGTTCCTGTTGACGAGCTGTTGGCTAACCCATCGAGCGCAGAGTGGCACAAGTACTCGATTGAGTTCTGTGGAGGAACGCACGTTGGCAAGACTTCTGAGATCAAGGACTTCGTCATTGTTGAAGAGAGCGGAATCGCCAAGGGTATCAGAAGAATTGTCGCTGTGACCGGAACCGAGGCTCACGAGGTCCAAAGAGTTGCCAAAGAGTTTGGTGAGCTGCTGGACCAGATCGACAAGATGTCGTTTGGTGAGGCCAAGGAGAAAAAGTTGAAGGAGACCGGTACGAAGCTCGGTCAGTTGTCGATCTCTGTGTTGCAAAAGGCCGAGCTGAAGGACAAGTTTGCCAAGATTGACAAGACTTTCAAGGACGAGCTCAAGACGAGACAGAAGGCCGACACCAAGAAGGCTTTGGACACTGTGAAGGAGTATTTCACCGAACACTCTGATGCTCCGTTCCTTGTCAAACACGTGGACATCAGTGCCAATGCCAAGGTGATCACAGAGGCGATCAACCTGGTGAAGAAGGAGAACAAGGGCAAGTCTCTGTTCCTGATCACAGGACTCAAGTCGGACTCTAAGATTGCCCAGGGAGTGTACATCTCGGACGAGCACTTGGAGAAGGTGCCTGCGACAGATGTTGCTGCTCTGGCCTCAAAGTTTATTGGCGGAAAGGCCGGTGGTAAGGGCAATGTGTGTCAGGGTATGGGAACCGAGGTTGAGGGAATTGACGAAGCCGTTTCTGCTGTGGAGAAGTTGTTGAAGGAGAAGCTGACCGTTTGAATATTCAAGATTCTGTCATAGCTTTTAGTTGAATCTGAACATAATAATTTTTCCAGTCGTATGTGAGTTTTTTTTTTTTTCTCAGGCTAAGCCAAAAAGATGAAAAATAATATTGTACTTAATCTAAGCCAGACGGATCAAATCAGCACCAATCGCACACAAACTCATGAATCTTGATAGCTGCTTGCTGCTGCTGTTTTGTTTGTGCTCAGCACTTGCTGTGCGCGGCGACCACGCGCTTGCCGGCGAACAGATTGACATGGATTACGCTATAGAAAACCCGTCTATTTTAATGGAAGAATCGCTCTTTGAGAAAATCGAGGCGGACAGGATGCTGGACAAACGTGATCTGGCCAGCGTCGTGCACAGGACGACGACAAACATGAATCTTGGCGGGATCGACTACGTTTACTCGTCGATCGGGAGCAACAACTCTCAGATCTTTGTGTTTGCCATCAACGACACATCGCAAGAAGTGACAATCAACGGCTCCGTGACGTTTCTGCCGGACAGTTGGGATTCTGATGAAGTTGGTTTGACGCTGTACTACTCGCCGAGTGCGGACCTGAGCGACAACAAGACGGATTTGGTTTTGGAATTTGTCGAGGGAACGATCTCTGCGACGATATCCAGTTCCTCACTGACCGAGACTCTGATGTTTGTCAAGATCGTATCCGAGGACTGCCCGAAATGCTCTTCTGATGAAAAATGGGGCTTTCTCATCCAACTGTCAAATTGCCACATGATTTCTGAGCTGGATGGCAAGAAGACGGTCTCTTTGCTGGACAAGGACCACGAGTCTGCGCTGTTTGCAGCGTCAGATCTATCGCTGCAGGCCAACTCGACGTACCGGCTGTTGGTTTTTGACCAGTACCTGGACTCGGAGAACATCACGGAAGCCGATTTGCAACTGCCATACTCCTCGTATCCGATTACAAGCGACACCACGACGGGCGATCAGTCTGTTTTCAGCGTGGACAACCTGAGCAAAGGCACCGCGTACACTGCGGTGCTTGTGGATTTGCTTGGAAACGAGGCGGCCACAATCGTGCTGCAATACGTGCACTTCCAGACGCGCGAGTCTGAGGCGTGCAAGGTGGCATACGGACTGGAGTTCTGTTCTCAAGTGGCCTACGCAGTGCCGTCGTCGTTTGATTACTACAACACGACGCAGAACTTCACCGAACTCATGGCTCTCTACGACAATAACTCCGCCAAACAATACGAGTACTTTGACTACGCGATGCAGCAGATCCCGTGCGACACAGAGCTCGCGGCACGGTACTCGCCCATCAAAACGTGTTCCGACTGCCGCGCGTCGTACAAACAGTGGCTCTGTGCAGTGACGATACCGCGGTGCACCACCGAAAACCACACCCTCTACCGCGCGTATAACGAGTCGAGCGGCCGCAACACGTTCATCAGCAACAACATCGACCCGCCGCTAAGCTACTACGAGATCATGCCGTGCGTGAACATCTGCCAGGCCATCGTCAGAGATTGTCCGGGGGACTTTGGGTTCATGTGTCCGCACACAGAGTCGGAGATCAAACTCAGCTATGGAGATTACGATTATCTCGGCTCAAACGAGTCGTACATGGCGTGCAATGCGCTCACATACGGCCAGATTAGTGCTAGTTTGGCACATAGAATGCTCACTGGCGATTGGTTTGCATGGGTGGTCTGGGCCGCTATACTTGGTGCCCTGTGCACGGCCTGAGCCGGTAGCTTAGGATACAAACGCGACTGTTTTTGCGCTGTCTATCTATGAATACATGGACTATGCATTTTCGACGGAAGCGGTCTCCGCTGTCTTTTCCTCCAGCACCGTCTCGGTCTTCTCCACCTTCTGTCTCTTTTCTCTGCCTTCCTCTTCCGAAGCTGGATTCGTCGCCTTCGCCTTGGCCTCCCGTAGCTTCTCCTTCACATTCACCTCTGCACCTTTACTCAGCACCTCCTTCAGCACCTCCGCCCAAACCGCCTCCTCATTCTCCTCAAAATCTTCAATGTCAAAACAATTCTTCGTCAGGTCCCACTCGGCCTGTCGTTTACGAATCAGCTTCACCATGTACGCCGCAGATCCGAGCGCCCTTCCGTAGTCGCTGATCAGCGAGCGCACATACGTCCCCGAGGAAACAGTCACCGAGAAGTGCAGCAGAGGAGCACGATACCCGTCTTTATAATACTGTTCCGGGTCTTCCAACTCGCGAGTCACAACAGTCTCAGGTTCACGGCCCAGCTTCTCCACATACTCCTTCGAAAAACTCACCGAGTGGTCGTTCAACGTTGGATTGTTGCTCAGCTTGTCCACCAACGTCTCCCCGTCCTCGTCAACCTCGCTCTTCAAAAACACATATTTGTGCTCAACTGAAAGACAGTCGTCACCCATATTGAAATCGTAGACTTTCACCTCCCGGGGCTCGATTTTTCGCGGAAGAGGCAGCCCCTTGCGTGCATACTCATACAACGGCTTGCCGTCCATCTTCAAAGCACTGAATATCGGAGGCATCTGCGAAAGCGTCCCGACGAATTTTTCTCTGGTGGACTGCAGAAGCTCCTGATCCACGTGATTCACGCCAGCCAGCGTCAACAACTGACCCTCAGAGTCGCCCGTCGTGGTGGATCCGCCCAGCAAGGCTTCCGTCTCATACTCCTTGGTGGATCCGTTCGTGTACTCTCCCAGCCGTTTCGTACCGGATCCCACACCAATCACCAAAACCCCCGAAGCAAGCGGGTCCAGCGTTCCGCCATGACCCATCTTCACCTTCACATTCTGGAACTTCTTGCGCCATTTCTTTGGGTTTCCAACCTGCTTGTTCTTGCGGATTTCGTCAAGCGATTCCTGGAAAACGTGCGCCCCAGTGAAGATGTGATTCAGCCGGTTCAAAAAGTGGCTCGAAGTAACGCCCGACGGCTTGTTGATCGCAAAAACACCCTCCATGATCCTGGGGAGCATGCTCTTCTCTGCCTCAAGGCACCTTCCCCAGATGAAAATATAATATTTTTTTTTGACCTCGAACAAAAAAATAATTGTCCCGTGTAAGGATGTACCATCTGGCTTTTTCTATCCGTTTTTGATTACGTAGAAGTTGATAAACAGGCTCCGCCCTCTTCTCCTCAATTGAGTCTCACCCATCCGTCACCACATGAGTCTTGTGCAACAGCTGCTTGCAGACCTTACGACGCTGTCGTCGGAGTCCAAACGGCGCAACACAGACATCCGCCATGCGTCGGACAAATCAATGGAGATTCTTAAGGCCTTTCATACGAATCCTGACAAAAACAAGGACGAGAAATCGTTTCTCAAGTCTCTTTCGCAGAATCCGGAGTTCATCAATCCATATCTGCTGTCTTGTCAGTCCAAAAATGCCAAGTTTACTACCATTGCACTGCAGAGTCTCAGCAAACTGATTCTCGCCAATCTCCTGCCCGTCACCAAAGTGGACCTTATAATCGACGCCCTTCTCGAATCTACACACTCCTCCATCGACATCCAACTGAGAATTTTACAAATTTTGCCCAGTTTTTTCAGCAATTACTCCATGTTCATCGGCGACGAGTCGCTCTCGAAACTGCTACTCGTATGCTCCTCTTTGCAGAGCTCCAACAAGATGGGCGCTGTGATCAACACGGCACAGGCCACGTTTTTGCAGCTGATCAACATCGTTTTTGACAAGGTGAACGACGAGGACAATAAAAGCCATTCGGAGGAAACGGCTCAGTTTTCTGTGCCCGTCTCGTTGTCGGCGGAGATCGAAATCGGGCCCTGTGCGTATGACGCACAGAGAATCGCCAACGACCTGTGTACGCTGATAGAGCACCACAAGCCCTCATTTCTCAAAACAAACTACATTACAGAGGATTTTGGTTTTGAATTGCTCGAGAGTATTGTGAAGAACAACAAACAGCTGTTCATGAAGCACGAGGAGCTGGCCCATTTGCTCAGGATCCGCGTCGCTCCTATTCTCCTGCGCTTTCTCTCGTCAAGCAAAGACTTCACAGTGATGGTGCGGGTGTCTCGGCTGATCAGCTTGCTGATCCAGGAGGAGTTTGAGGTGCTCAAGATTGAATCGGAGGTGACACTGTCGCTCCTCACACAGACGCTGACAAAAGACTCTGCCTCCCCGGCCTGGAAGAAGACGCTCTCTCTGGAAATATACCGTGGAATCTTCCAGGACTTTGATCTCACGAGGAGAATATTCATGGAGTACGACAACAATCAAGAGGAGGAGAGGAAAGCTGTTCTGGCAGACTTTCTCAGCGCGGCTCTGGAGCTCGTGAACGACGGCAAACATCTTCTCAACACGCTCGACATCATCCAGGCTCCGCCCATGTCAAATGTCTCATCTTCGGCCCCGCTCTCGTCGGGCGCTGGTGCCGGAAAGCCCAAGAAGGTGTCCCCTGTGTCTTCGCCCGCCACCATTCGTCAGCAACAAGAAGAAAGGTTCGGTCTCTCCAGTACTAGATCCACTCTCAAATTGTCGTACATCGACTCGCTCGACAAAGCTGACCCACCACAAGCTCCACAGACGTACCAGCTATACCTCGCATCACAGGCGGTCATGAGTCTCTGCGAAGGTATCTGCAAGTTTACCATCGACTTGGCGTCCAGAAAGTCTGGCTGCGAAGGAGCAAGCTCGATCTCGTTTCTAGACGACAGCACGTTCAAAGAAGAGCCCAACACTGTTATGCTGGAGGATTACAGGTTTATCAAGGCGATGATTCTCAAGAGTTGGCAAAGCTTGCTCGAGTTCTACCAGATATTCCTTTATTCCACGCTAGACAACGATTTGTTCTCCAAGTTACTGCGCTCGTTGCAGCGTCTCTGCCACGCATCGGGAATCCTCTCGCTGAAGGAAACCAGAGACGAGATCCTGCGGTTCTTTGCTGTCTCGACGCTGAAGATTGTCGGGAAAGAGTCCAACCAGAACAAGTTCCTCTCGTTTAGCGAAAGCATTGTTGGAACTATCAGTTCCACGATTGGGAACGCCGTCTCCAACATCTCCAGTGCAGCATACACGACAGAGCCCTCCAATCAGCCACCTCCCGTCCGTTTGTATTCCCGAAACATCAACTCAAGACATCTGCTGTGTTTCAGAGTGGTTATTTCTCTGGCCACTTCTCTTGGGGCCATTCTGGACGATAGCTGGGACATCATTTTCATCACGCTGCAATGGCTGAGCTACTATCTTGACGGTCCGTCAGATTTGAAGATCAAGGAAGTTCCCGCTATGCCAACATCACTGACAAATACCGATCTTGCATCCGTTGAGGCTTCTCTCAAAAAGCTGATGGACAGCATCAATGTGCAATCACCAGAAGTTTTCCAGTCTGTGGTGAAAGCAATCGTGGGACTGTCTGACAGCATTGTGAAGACACCTTTGAATAACGAGCTAGGAATCGGCCTGAAGCCCGTGACAACCGACAACGTGCTGGAGCCATGCGCGTACAACCGGAGCTTTTACATCAACAAGCTAACAGACATTTGCGAAATTAACCCGCAAAAATTCTTCATTGAGTCCGAGACAAACTGGGAGTACGTGAACCAATTCTACGTTCGTCTGGCCAGTGACAGAACGCTCGCTGATGACCTGCGGCTGCTCGTCACACGCAGTTTGGATTCTATCATCAAGGACACCGCGGTGGCTGGCTTCAGCGACGAAACAAACAGCGACAGAGTTCATTTGGAGACCGAGAAAAAGGTGTTAACGTCACTAGAGAATTTTGTGCTGACTCTTACGAAACTGCCCATCTCAAACGAAGTGTTGATCACGAACTGCGAAGTGGAAATGCAGCTGCAGACCCTCAACACTTTGAAGAGTCTGATCGACCGATTTGGCAACGTCATCCAACATTATTGGGGGGTGGTCACAGCGATGCTGAACTCGCCGTTTGGAATGATTGCCAACATGGACGATGGAGTGCTGAAGGAGAAGACAGTGAACGAGATTGTCGTTTCTGTGCTGCGGTCGACATTTGAAACACTGAAAGGTGTTTTGGACAACATTCTCCAAAGCATCCCTGTGAACCAAATCAATGTGATTATCGACTGTTTGCACAACTTTGTCACACAGGGCCTCGATATGAACATCTCGTTCAATTCTATCAGCTACTTCTGGCTGATCAGCGACTATCTCAAGGAAAGAATTGAAGCTTCCAAAGACACCGCCGGGAGCAACCTGGAGTTGGCCATCACTTCCGAGGAGCAACTCAGCGAGTTTGTGCGTTGTGGAGCCGCAGATGAGACCGAGTTTTTCAAAGCCCTGTGGATATATCTGATCTTGAAACTGTCCAAAACGACGTCGGACAGACGCACGCAGGTGCGGAACGGCTCCATTCAGACGCTTTTCAACGTGATAGACTCGTACGGATCGCAGTCTCCTTCATGGATTGTTGTCTACAACATCATTCTGAGTCCAGTGATAATGCACGTCAAGCCTTCAGCCGGAGTGACGACTCGTCACGACGAGGCTGCGGATTGGATAGAGAGTTTCTCGTTCATAGTGAACGGTTTGAGCAAGATTTTCTGCCAGTATTTGAACCAATTTGCCAAGAACAGGACACACCTTGTTCAGTTCTGGAGTGGTTTGCTCGATTACTTCACCAAACTCACGTCACCGGAAATCAGCTGGACGGAGCTCAACATCCAAGTGTTCAGGGCTTACAGGAACTTGCTCAACACGTTCAGTGAGAACAATCAGAAACTTCCTGAGGAGCTTATTGAGCTATTGTACACTTTCTGGTCGAGTTTTCAGATCTCCTACAATCTCTCGAACGATTCGCTTTACCAGGAATCCCTTTGTTCGTTCGTTTCGTCGTTCGATTTGCTCTTCAAGTTGGCACAGCCTGTGCTCACTCTCACAAAATTTGAGCAAATGCTCACCACTCTCAACTCGTGTATTCGGTACCCGATACTGATTGGCAGCCAAAAAGACAACCTCAAGTGCACAGAGCTACAGCAGAGTGTATTGAACAACCTCGCAATGTTTTCGTTTGCGGATCCCAAATTCGAGTCTCTGCTTTTGCAGCAGCTGAACTTGATTGTCATTTTGCCTTTTTCAACCAGGGAGATTATTGAAAAGAAGCTGGGAGCACGCGACATCAGAATCCCAACATTCATTGCAGCCAGCTACGAAGCGATTCAGCTGTTGCAGAAACACATCGACTCGATCGAGGACCTCACTCCATTCCTGAACGACAGATGTATTTCCAAAATGTACAAGGCGCTCCTGGAGCCGTCAAAGCTGAAAAACTCGTCTTTCCAGTGTAAAGACGGCAAGTTCTTGTGGATGGAAAGTCTCAACACTCTGGTGAACACCTCCAAACGTATATGTGATCTGCTCAATGACAAGCAGAGAGCGACACAGATCAAAGAGGAGAGCAGACAACAGATCGGAGCTCTTTTGCTAGAAACGTTCAAGACTTCGTTCATCTACCCTGACGACATCGAACTGGACACTTTTCAAGAATTCGATCTTTCAAAATACGAGAGCATGAAACAAAGCATCCTTCCTCTCTTTTCCACCGATTTTGTCATACAACGCTCCGTTCTTGAAGAGTTCATCGTCACTGTGTGGACGTTCTCTTTCTTGTACTCTCTGGATGACATTGAAAACTCGTTCCTCAAGTCATCCAAATCTCCACTGGAAGTTTCAGCCAAACTCTGTGACTTTGAGTTCGACTCCACTTACGGAACTACGCTTCAAATCTCCAAGCTCCCAAGACTCAGACTTTCTAAAAAATGTCTGACTGATCTCATTTCATTTTCTCTTCCTGTTCGTGGCAACAGTCTCTTTGAGAGCTCGCTTCCATACTTCATTTCAAGATGTTCCTTTGCGCTCAGAAAGTTTTTGAGCGACGTCAAGTTGCTCAATAAGGAGCCGCTTCCTAGAATCCAGCAGGTGGAGATTAAGATGATCTTGGAGGGATTGGTGTCAATTATTACGACCCTGGACAGAGCAGACACAGCGAAAAATGACAACGTCTACAAGAATTTGATTATCCTGTACCCTCTGTTGGTGAAGGCAATCTCCTCTAGTGTCAGAGTGGAAGGTGTTTCGGCCTTGATTGAGTTTATTTGCATGAAGTTTGGTCAGAATGTGCTTAAAAGTGCATGAGCCTATTCTACTTTTGTTGATGCACAGATGTTCTCTATGGAGGTGTATGTACACAAGCTACATCCAAATACAGTAATCTGGACGAAGTATGTAGATGGTATGTTGTGCTTGAACGGACCTAGCGGTTCAAAGTATTCGTTCTTCCGGTGGATGCCGTTTTGTAAGACGAGAAAGTATGGGAAGTTGGCGCTTCAAACTGCGCGTCTAGCAGATCCAATGTCGAGCCTACGTTGGTGTTGTTCAAATTCATCAAGGGCTCGCCGACGCTACGGTTGTCGTTGTTAAATTGGTCGTCAAAGTATCCCGGATTGTACGCTGCTGGTATCGTGTGTTTAGCACCAATGCCCAGACGTTCTCTTTCGTAATCCTTCCAAGTCATTTGAATGATCGAAGAACCGTCAAACTCACCGTCCTTGTTGTCATGATTGCCTTGGTCTCCTCCTTGAGTTTTTCTGGTGTCACCCCAACTAAAGTCGTCAAACTTCCAGAATGCATACGCAGGGAGAACAAAGTTCCAAATCGGAAGAGACATGAAATAGATGATCATCCACAGGATGTACATCAAGTTGGAAACAGTTATGACAATCAAAAGTCCCGGTAATCCGAAAATAATAGCCATCAAAACAAGAGACATCACTGGGGTTGGCTTGGAAACGATCGCAATAATGATAATGTACAAGGTAAACGTGATCGACGCCGGAAGCACCAATGTACCAACCAACTCGACAGCGATGATGAAGTTCATGGAGAAACAGAATGTACCACAAAGGTCCCGCACCAACACCAGCTCCATCAGATTGTGCACGGTAGAGTTGATCCAACGACGACGCTGGGAAAGCAGAACCTGAAATTTGTCAGGAACAACCGTTTTGCACGCTGCTTTGGGAACAAAAACCTGTTTTCTTTTTGGAAACGTTCTCAACATCAAGGATGAAAGATATCTGTCCTCACCAAGCAACAACAGGTTCTTCTTGTGCAAACTATCGAGCACGTTCTCAGAATACTTTTCCACAATGTCTGAGTTCGCAAGGATCGGAACCCAAACGTTCAGGTCCTTCGGAGTCTTGATCCTATACATACAGAAACATCCAGGAAGACATGTCACGGTACCGAAAACAGACTCAAAAGCTTTAGACTGGTGATGCGAAATGTAGTATTCAAACACTTGAATCGCCGTGACCCAAGATTGGGCTTTGTTGGAAATCTTCGTTTCTCCACACAAGCCCATAATGTCAGGTTTCTTCACCATTTCAGCGTTCATATGAGTCAAGGAGTCAGGATACACTAAAGTATCTGCATCAACCATCAACACCACCTCATAGAACGTCGCCATCAGACCGGTAACTTGCCAGATTGCACGCAACATCTCAAATTCAAGCTCGGTCATTCTCTCATTGAAGGTCACTTTTTGCAAAAACGACATAAGCACAATCTGAGAGTCACGCTTACCTCTGTTACCAGGTTTTGGAGAAGTGGTCTCGGCAGGAGTACCACACTTGACAATCAGCAAAACAGGCGTCTTTTGCTGTTTTTCAGGAGAAACGGTCGAGTCGTCGTATTTGTAATAACCCGCATACACCTTAGCCATGTTATGTCTCTTTGAACCTTGTGCCACAGAGACATAAGAGTAAGGTCTCACTTGCTCCTTCGGGACAACCAAATCAGTCATCAAATTCAGACAGATATCCGGAGTGGTATTGGAGTTACCAGCACCAGTAATGATACCATCACAGATCACTACAATCAGCTTGTGAGAGTTTGGATAATCTGTAGTCGCAATGGAATCCAACGTCGTTCTGATTCCTTCTTCGTCCTCCGAATAACACGTAACCAAACACATAGTGTGAACTAAAGGATACCCAAACGGCTCCCAGCTGACTGGTGGCTGTGGAATCACATCTGGATGCACCAGATCGGCTCCCAAAGTGTGTATTTCGTTATCCTCGGCCGCGCCCAGAACTGGGCTCTTGAATGGATTCAAGTTGGCAAAGTCGGTATTAGAGTGGTTGTCAAGTAGCAATGATTGTCTGGAATGGTTTCTGGTGTGTTTCTTGGACTTATTGGCAAGCAAAAAGGCTTCTGTAGTCATCGTGATGTATTTGGGCTTGTATTCTTGAGGCAAGACAGGTTGTGTGTCGTCGTCAATAAACTCAGATATCTCTCCGCCCCAAGAGAGTCTTAGGCCTTTTCTTCTCTGTGCCTTCCCGTGGTAGTTGGCTCTTCTTTTGATCGGGACTGTGGTAATAGGAGCAGTAGAATGTGGATCATCAACCCACTCTTCGATATTTCTTTCTCTTTCCGCAACCTCCTTCAGGGGGGTGACTGAAGCACCTTGTTTTCTTGCAATGACCCATTTGAAGTAGCACGCAACAGCAAATTTGACAATGACAATAGAAAGGACAAACACCAGCGAGACATATAGCACAATGGTGGCCGCAATGCAGCCAATGGTATCGACGTCGACAACACCTACTTTCACAATCTCAACCAAACAGTTTGCGGCCTGCCGTTCATGCGGCTCTGTGAGAACAAGAGAGATGTCGTGGCCTTGCAAGGTTTCGTCGCTTTTAATCCGATCAAAGAGCTCGGGATACTCAACGTCGTCAGATTGGATCCAGTCCAGGAGGTCCATGTCCAAAACATAACCGTTGTAAACCACTAGATTTCTCGAGCTGTTAGCGATGCTTTCCCAGGTGTAATAGACGTCTCCTTGCACTTCTAGACTGTAAAACGACTTTCTCGCTTTGGACGAAGTGTGGCACGCGTATCCGTTGTAGTATTCCTGTGTAAAATTCGGGCTTGAGGATCCGTCGAGACTGAAGGTCTTGCACGGCATGTACCACGCAAGTTCTTCGTCATCATACGGAATCGAACAGTTGTCTTTTGGAGTGATCAAACCTTTACAGTTTCCGTTCACGTTTTGAAACAGAAAACTGGCGTCTTTACCTCCAGCATTGATTGGAGGATACAGGATATTTGTACCTGCGTCTATTCCCACCGCTTCTGGATGCGACGACGAGTCTAAGTTGTACGCTCTTCCGTTGATGACGAGGTAACCGGTGGATATGTCGTCTGGTTTCAGCCGCAATCGGAGCCCCGTACAAGCTGTTCTTGTGAATCCAAATGTGAGAAATGCAATGATGGCTCCTGTATAGAGAATGATGGAAATAAGCGCCATTTTTTCACGCCACGCGTACTGTCTTTCTTTGGTTTTGAATCCAAAAACACTCAATAGAGGTGCAGGGGCCCAAAATGTGACCGCGTAACAATAAATTTTCCAATAAGAGACGGAGTTTGACTCTTGTTCGAGATCCATTCCCTTTGGCGGGAGCGACGAATAGTGTGGGTTCAATGGTTGCGCCTCTTCATCTATGGCGGCAGCCTCATCGTTGAGTCCGTACAGTTCTGCCACGGGCACTGTGCGCTGCTGTGAATTGTTTGATCTTGTCTCTAGGAGAACGCCGTTTTTAAAAGATCCTGATCTGCGCGGCGGTAGCTCGCTGAGTTGGATGTCTGTTCCGCTGTGGCTCACTATGGAGTTACGCTGGTTGAGTCTGTCTCTGTGTGATGCGGACTCTCTGAGGTCCGAGTTGTTTCTTACCACCGAGCTGGAGATAGAGCCATGTTTGGTCCGCTCTCTGCGAACAAGAGACCTTTTGCGGCCCACGGCGCCCGATTCCGGGTCTAGTTCTAGTCGATCCGCGCCTGACAGGCCAAAGTCGCCATAGTTTTGAGAAAAGCTCACTAAAATGGTTAGTTGGAGGAGCAAAGAGGGATATGGAACGGGGGTTTTCACTTACTGTTCCCGTGCTGTGTGCTGCCGGGTTGCAGAGTCTGTTAATAGGTGTTCATCAAAGATTTACAGAAATCAAGAAAATAAACCGAACAAAGTATTGTCCTGAGCAATTTTTTTATAAAGCGTCTATAAGAAGTTCGGGGCGGTGCAGTTGCAAAAAGTTTCGAATTCCAGAACAAGGGGCAGGGCCAGACAAAAGGGATGTGCCACAATTCTAGCCAGCGCAGTAAGCGCAGCAAACGCTGCGAGGGGTTTAACGCTGCGTTCGCCGTGCAAGTGGTGCTCTCCATGCTCGCCCCCACCCTATTGAATCAGACCAAATATGTTAAGGGCCTGCTCAGCACTCAGCAGCCACCAGTCAAAGCTCAACCCGTCATTACGGCTTACTCGCTTCTTTGCGGTAGGCTTATTTTGGTCTATTGTTCCCAAAGGGGCTTCTCAGGTTCGTCGACGTTCCCTGTCCCGGTTTGGCGGGCCATTTCCGGCTGTGCTCAATTTGCGACGCGTAAGGCAATATTCCGTTTTGGGAAAATTAGGTGCACGAAAAATTTACTTGATCGCCAATTTCTGACACACACACGAAATAAATTAAACAAGACAATCTTTCTTCTCTGTTTGTTTGTCTTTCTCGATAACTAAACCATCACATGTCCGACAGAGCAGAAAGAAGTCCCAGAAAGAGACAGATTGTTGACGAGGACGATTCCGAGGACGAGAGGTACAACTCGCCCGCTCCGCGGTCGTCGCCAGCGGTCTCCTCGTCAATCGCGTCCTCGCCCAGAAACATGCCTTCCTCTCCAGCATTGCCGTTCGAAGACGACGAAGACGACGAGAATCCAGAAAGCCGGTTTTTTAACGATGTTGATGATCTTGAAGAGAGACTTGAAGAACAAACGGGAGTCGATCTTATTGGTGACGCGATGGAGCGCGACTACGCAGCCAATGCCGAACAGGACCGCTATGAAGAGGCAGATATCGACGACAGCGAGCACCAGGAGCTTTCTGCCGCAGAGAGAAGACGCGTGGACACAATGCTGAACGCACGTGACCAGCTGGTGCGCGGAGCGAATCTTGATCTGGACGAGGAGGACGAGGAAGGAGACATCCCTCGTGACGAGTACGGACTTCCCATCCAAAGACGCCGCAGAAGACACCGTTTTGACGAGGATCCCGAAGATTACTTTGACGATGTGGACCCGCTTACCGAGGAGCTGAGTCTGGAGGCTTTGGCGGAGGTCAAAGCTCCGTCGATCCTGGAGTGGATCGTGATGCCGAACGTGACGCGTTCGATCGCCAGAGAGCTGAAATCGTTTTTGCTCGAGTACACCGACGAACAAGGTCGGTCCGTGTACGGAAGTCGTATTCGGACGCTTGGTGAGGTCAACAGCGAGAGCTTGGAGGTGTCATACATCCATTTACTGCACTCCAAGGCCATTCTTGCGCTCTTCCTGACCACTTGTCCCGAGGAGATGCTGAAAGTCTTTGACGTTGTGGCCATGGAAGCTACAGAGCTGCACTACCCTGACTACGGCCAGATCCACTCAGAGATTCACGTCCGAATTGCCGATTTCCCGACGATTAACAACCTCCGGGAGCTTAGAGAGGCCAACCTGAACTCTCTGGTACGTGTTTCCGGTGTTGTGACGAGGAGAACTGGTGTTTTCCCGCAGCTCAAGTACGTCAAGTTTAACTGTTTGAGATGTGATGCCGTTCTCGGGCCTTATTTCCAGGATTCGAACCAAGAGGTGAGAGTGACGTTTTGTACAAATTGTCAGTCGCGTGGTCCATTCAGAATGAACACTGAGAAGACTCTGTACCGGAACTATCAGAGAATTACGCTCCAGGAGTCTCCCGGCTCCGTTCCTGCTGGGAGATTACCGCGCCACAAGGAGATCATTTTACTGTGGGACTTGGTGGATATTGCCAAGCCAGGTGAGGAGGTGGAGATCACAGGAGTGTACAAAAACTCGTACGACAGCAACTTGAACGCAAAAAACGGATTTCCTGTGTTCACGACGGTGATTGAGGCCAACTCGATCAAGAAGAGAGAAGGAGCTACCAAGGGAGGCAACGACGGTTCCTTTGTGGAGAGTGGCTTGTCGCCATTCCAGTGGACTGAGGAGGATGAGAAGAGAATCCGGCAAATGAGCAGAGAAAAGGGGATCATTGATAAGATCATTGCGTCGATGGCTCCCTCGATCTACGGCCACAAAGATATTAAGACTGCGGTTGCTTGTTCGCTGTTCAGTGGTGTTCCTAAAGATGTCAATGGTAAGCACTCGATCAGAGGAGATATTAACGTCTTGTTACTCGGAGACCCGGGAACCGCCAAGTCGCAGATTCTCAAGTACGTGGAGAAGACTGCACATCGTGCTGTGTTTGCCACAGGTCAGGGAGCTTCTGCTGTTGGTCTGACGGCGTCAGTGAGAAAAGACACGATTACGAGAGAATGGACCTTGGAAGGTGGAGCACTTGTGCTGGCCGACAAGGGTGTTTGTCTGATTGACGAGTTTGACAAGATGAACGACCAGGACAGAACGTCTATCCACGAGGCTATGGAACAGCAGTCGATTTCGATTTCGAAGGCCGGTATTGTGACGACGTTACAGGCAAGATGTTCGATTATCGCCGCTGCGAACCCTATCGGAGGCCGCTACAACTCCACGATCAATTTGCTACAGAACGTGAATTTGACCGAGCCAATTTTGTCAAGATTTGATATCCTGTGTGTGGTTCGAGACCTGGTGAACCCGGATATTGACGAAAGACTGGCCAGTTTTGTGATCGACTCGCACATCAGATCGCACCCAATGACCGAGGACGTCGTTGACGACGAGATGGAGGATGTGGATGAGGAGGTGGTTGCGCAGGGAAGTCGCGCGAGATTGGCACAGATGAAGAAGCAGAAAGAGAGTGAGATCTCGCCGATCGAGCAGGACTTTTTGGTCAAGTACATCCACTACGCAAGAACACGGATCCAGCCGAAGCTGAACCAGATGGATATGGACAAGGTTTCGCGGGTGTATGCTGATCTGAGAAGAGAAAGCAACACAACCGGCTCCTTCCCGATCACCGTGAGACATTTGGAGAGTATTTTGAGAATCGCCGAGTCGTTTGCCAAGATGAGATTAAGTGAGTACGTCTCGAGCAGTGATCTGGACCGGGCTATCAAGGTTACCATCGACAGTTTTGTGGGCGCTCAGAAGGTGAGCATCAGAAAACAGCTACAGAGAAGCTTCATGAAGTACACGCTGCCCACGAGGGGTTGAGCCAGCGGACACCCAATGCTTCAGTTCGTTTCCCGCAACCGGTTTGCGCTTTGCTTGTCGCACTTAGCTAGTGCTTGTTAGTTCGTGTACTCTTTTCATAAATCGTTAATCGTTAATCGTTAATCGTATTTACTCTGCCCCGGATAATCGGGCACAAAAAGTCTTTTTCCTACGCTTTTGGGCCCGGAGGTTGTCAACTCTTTGCTGCTCATTCTGCTATCTAAGCGGAAACGGATGTTCTGGCCCTTTGAAACGGCCTGTGCTGCGCTTTCCATCTGCTGGTCGTCCGTACGGTCTACAAACCGAAATTTGGACATCACCGAATGACTCTGATTCTGCTCCGAATTCCTCTGACTGTTCGACGACTCCTTTGCTTTCGGCCTGCCGAGTCGTGTGGACATTCCTTCTTTCGTCGATGGGTCAAGCAACACAAACGTTGACGAGCCGTATCCTTTCTTCGCCACTCTTCTTGGTCGACGACGCTTACGATCATCGTCGAACTGTATAGTGGCCTTGCTGAGCGCCTTGAGCTGGTGCAGTGTGAGCATTCGCTGGCGATTGTGTGGCGCAGTATCGCTCAAAGTCTTCTTGGTGGTTTTTGGCGGCGGGGAACACGACTCTGGATACGCTGTCGCAAGCTCGATCGCACTGACCGGGAGGCCAGGTTCCATGCTGTCGCCCATTGCAAGGCAGCTAAAATCTAAGGGAAAACGGCTCTATGGATGCAGAGCCAGCCAATCACCGCTTCTCCTACGCGTCTGGTTCTGCTCGTGCTGCTCGTGCGGTTTCAAGAGAAAGGACGATCGCAGAATACTAATTCTCCACATCTTAAATGTTTGTACAAAATATTTTTTTTTATTTGACACATACAGATATGCAAACAACGACCCATCACAGTAAACTTATCGCACATTCCGCCGACCTATCACAATCCCCTCACCAAACAAAGCGCGTTCGGAATGACTAATTGTCCCCGACAATCTCCTCTAGCAGCGCATCGAATGCCGGATTCGAGCCTGCAAGCTTCCGCAAATATCTCAGCCTGGTGTCGCCATCCCCACTATCCTGTATATCTGAATCTTCAGAGTCCTCCGTGTAGTCTTCGGCCCCTCGCAAGCCACACTCATCCAGCACATCCTCAGGCAGAACCGTCAGCAGATTGCGGGCAGGATCAACCTCTAAAGCCTCCATGATCGCCACAGCCTTTTGGACACCTTCGGCCTGCTGATCAGACGCAATAAGCTGTCCAAATTCTAACGCAACGAGATCGCCGCTGTTCATCACCGCCTCCATTTCCGTCTCGTCCTCAAACAAAGGTAGTCTCTCATCGTCCACAAGATGTCGCAGGAAATCGGCAATTGACGCGAATCGACACGATGTGCAAATGGGACACTCGAGGCGTACAATCACGCCGTCACACCGCTCCAGAACCAGCTCCTCCGTCCACACGGCCGGAGCGCCATCCGAAACCGGCTTCAGTTTCGGCAGAGACTTCTGATTCGCACTTCGTGTGCTGTGGTCCTCCCGCGCTGCCAGCAGCTGCTCAAACGTCTCCTCCTGGAGCTTCATCAGGTGTGAGTGGGACATGGCATTTCAGTAAGAGGAGGGAAGAGTAGGAAAGATCAGAAAAAAGTTGGAAAAAAAAGGGTGAACATAGCTTGGTAGAATTAAGCAAAAATATAGCCTGGAAGAACATTCCATCATACTCTCCATTAGACATCTCCATATTCCTACATAATACATCACCCACGCTCTCCCGAATCTCCCACTCTTCCCCTCCTGGGCTGTCCCAAGGCTTTGCACGTGCACAGCCACACACACCCTTACACCAGCCGAACTTCCCACCTGATAAAATTTAGAATTCATCAGAAGATTTCAACAACAAGGACAAGCCTCTCTGCTCAAGTCCTCACCTTGCCGGATTATTCCATCACTGCTTGCGCTTCACCTACGATGTCCGCCTCCACACAGGAAGTCCGGCCGGTGCCAATCAAGCCGGCGGCGATTTTCAAGTTCATACCGAACATGATCGGCTACTACCGTGTTCTTACACTGGTGGCCTCCTTCTTCACGATGAAAAACTACCCGCTCTTCACAATGGGCGTCTTATACTCCACCTCTTGTTTGTTGGATGCGTTTGACGGCTATGCCGCGCGCAAGTTTGACCAGTCCACCACTTTCGGTGCAGTGCTTGATATGGTGACGGACCGTTGTTCGACGTGCTCGTTGATTGTGTTCCTCACCGTTCTGTACCCAACATGGTTCATTTTATGGCAGTTTTTGATCTCTTTGGATCTGGCCTCGCATTACATCCACATGTATGCCACGATCACGTCTGGATCGAAGAGCCACAAGTCGTTGAAAGAAGACAGCAACGTTCTTTTGAGACTCTACTACGAGAACAGAACCGTTTTGTTCTGCGTTTGCGCTCTCAACGAGTTGTTCTACATGGCCCTGTACCTTGACTATTACAGCTACTTTGCGCTGCCCCTTGTCGGCATCTCTTTCCCACGACTGCTCGTGTACATCTCGCTGCCAGTCTGGTTCTTCAAACAGGTGATGAACGTGATCCAGCTGATTGGTGCCGGCAACATATTGGCTGAGTTAGACGCAAAGGCATACAATGAAAGAAACAAGCTGTATTAGGAGGAGATATGAAGCTGGCACCTGGAAACTAGTTGTGTAGGTACACTCTATTTATGAGGCAAAAATGAAACCAACGGGAAAGTCCGTCAATGTAAGCAAGAGTAACGTAAGATGGAAAACCTTCTATGTTGTACAGGTTGATTACGCATAGATCCGACCGTCCCGAATCAACGGAACACCCAGCATTCACATTAGTGAAGTAATAACTCTTATTCAATACATCGTAAATGCCATGCGATTGCGGCGTCCTAGTAGAACGAAGTGTTTGACGCGTTCAGATCGAAACCATTGCCAACCGACTTGCTGTTCCTCACTCCGTACATGTACTTGTTGGAAGAACGCTTTAATCTCTCCTGGATCAGTGTCGACGGGCTCGAGGGAGTCGAGCTTGCAACAGCGTCCTTTCTTGATGAAAGCAGCCGTTCTCTAATTCTGTCTGTGGCCGAATTCTTCGAGTCTGGTTGCACACGCCTCGTCACGGCAGAACCGGACTTGGAAATGTTCATGTTGGCAAACGAACGCGAGATGTCCATCGCCAGTAGCGAGGTATCCTGGTCTTTCGGCCCTGTTGCAGCCGCTGAGACAGCGTTTTGGGCAGGCGTTTCGGTTTGCACAGTTGTCTTTCTCGCAACAGACTCAAACTCGTCGTCCGAAGAGTTCATCAAAGGCAGTCCCAGTAGTTTTCTCTGACGATTGGACAGTGGAATGTCAAGACACTTGTCCTGAGGCTTCATCAGTCTGATCAAACTCGATGAAATGTTCAGTAGCAGCACCGAGTATACGAGGTAATTGACGTATTTCCCATAGAAAGACACATCAACTCCGCCCACAACCACTTTTCTCAGCTTGAATTTCACCAGAATCAGCTCCACAATGGCCAGAACAAACCGGTAAACCAGCGTCAAAAGACTGTTGATCAGAAACTTGCGAACCTCTAGATCCTTGTTGGAAATTCTGGAGAGAGCCAAGTCCACATAGGGGCTTCTCAGGTCTTCATTTTCGTCGAGAATCTGGCTCTTTAGTGGCGAGATGGGCTGCCCCTCGGCGGAAGGATGCGCTTCTTGTGGCCGCGGAGTGCCGACGATTCTGTTGGACAAAACGGGAGTCTGTGTGTTCCTCTTGGACTTGAATATCGATCGCTGATACAGGCTGGAGGTGATGTTTGACTGCGAAACCGGGGTCCGGGATGGCTCTGGAAGATGTTGCTGAAACTTTCTATTGAGAAGCGGCGAGGCCGGTCCGTGCTCGGAGCGCAAAGGCGTTGACGAGAGGCCGTTAAAATGCCCGTCTTGCGGTGCAGCAAGTGGCGTCGACGAAATCAAAGAACGACTAGGAGTCGATGCCGTTTTGCTGCCTCTGATCGCCGACTTGAACGGCGACGACACCAGCGGCTTGATCGGCGTATACGACGAGATATTCGTGTCCCGAAGAACCGAGACATCCGACAAAGCGCTCTGATTGGTTCTGGTGATCAACGGGGTGACGGTGTTGTCTGATTCGAGGTTGATTTTCCTGCGTGCCTGGAGGAACGTGTCGTCCAGCGGCGTGAAGTACGACGTGTTGATCGCCGAGTTGATTGGGGTTTGGAACGACATCCTTGAGACAGCCAGCAATGACTAATAGCCGGCGGAGTGTTTCACGTGTTTTGTCGACGCTGTCTGATTTAAAGAACGCCCTTTAAGCCTGAAATAAACAAGAAATCTTGGGACATTTTCCTCTACGAAGGAAAAAAAAAAAAATCTCACAAAAAATTTCGAAAAAAAAAATGCTCTTGGAAATCTGATTAAAAGCTGTATAGTTGATATACATAGCCCCCTATTTCAATGGCCAGTGGCCTGGGAACAAATAGTGCATCTTCTCTAGCAGGCCTCTGTCTCTGCCGGCCTCACTAGTGCTGACCGCAAACTTCATGGAATTCCTCAAATCCTGGCCAATTCTGCCGGCTTCGATTTCTGGCTCCAGAACCTCAATCAGCTTCTCAGCAACCAGATGAGCGTTAGCACTGTTGGCCTTCAGGTTGCCGACAACGGTCTCGACGGTCACCGGCTCCTCCTGGTCGTTCCAGGCGTCGTAATCTGTCGACATGCAGATCATCTGGTATGCGATCTCGGCCTCACGGGCCAGCTTCGACTCTGGAATGCACGACATGTTGATCACAGACCCTCCCCAGCTTCTGTACAGCTTGGACTCAGCTCTGGTGGAGAAAGCAGGTCCTTCCATGCAGATCAAAGTGACGTCATCCTTGATGGTCTCTCTGGTGTGCAACAGAATGTTGTCTCCCTGTAAAACGTCCGAGCAGTGGTCACCAATAAGCTTGTTGAGCTTGAGATCAAAAGGCTCACCGAATCCAGCATGGGCAACAAATCCCTTTTCGAAGAAAGTAGACTTTCTGATACCCTTGGTTCTGTCGATCACCTGATTTGGCACAACAAAGTCACGTGGCTTGATGTGAGGCTGCAGCGAACCCACGGCACTGAAGGCGACAATAGTGGTGACACCAAGAGACTTCAAAGCTGCTATGTTGGCTTGGTTTGGAACATCGGACGGCAGCAGATCGTGGTGTTGACCGTGTCTAGCAAGGAACGCAATGGGGAAACCACTAGTAGTCTTGGAAATCGTAATTGGGGATGAAGGAAAACCCCATGGAGTGGAGACGGTCAGCTTGGCGACCGGAGTCAAAGTGTCCAGCTGGTACAGACCAGTTCCACCAATAATGGCGAGTTTCACGGGCTCGTTGAACTGAGTTGGCAGAGAGGACATTTTTCTCTCGACTTGAGCAGCTGCTTGGAATACCTCTTTCTTTAGCATTTGAGAAGAGCAAGTGGCGATTCTAAGGTACTTATAGATAAGAAGACGTAGAACTCTCTTGCGACGAGTCGCAATTTTTTGCAGACCCACATGGGATTTTTTTGAGTCTTTTTTTTTTGTCAGGGCTGTGCGTCGCGTCTATCGACTTCGACAGATCTCGTGTCAGATCTCGATTTCCTATTTGGGAAGCCTTGGAAAAAATTATTGAAATTTTTTTTTCTACTTGCTTGAATTTTTAACTTATCAGTGGGAGGAGTTTGAACTAGAAATAACAATAGAGCACTACATCCACTATGGCAAAACAAAGAGGAAGAAGAGCTGCCAAGGAGACTCAAAAAAGCGAGACTGTGGAAACAGCGGCTACGCCTTCTGTTTCCGAGAGCTCAAATAATGTCAATGAGATTACTCCGTTTTTTGGACTGATCGACTCTGTTGAGCTCGAATATTTCAAACAGGCGGAGTCCACGCTCAACATTAACGCTTTCACAAGTTCTGACGAGAGAATTGCTTTTATTGGCAGTGTTTTCGAAGAGGCCAAGGGAAAAGAGCTGAAGCTTGTCACAAATCAAATCTGCTCGAAGCTGGTGGAGAGATTGATTCTAGTCGGTAGTGAAAAGCAAATCAAGCAGTTATTCAGAGCATTTAACGGCCACTTCATGTTGTTATGCAATCAAAAGTACTCATCACACGTGATCGAGACGTTTTTGGTGAGGACTGCGGCCCTTATCGAGAAACAATTATTGAGAGAAGAAGGAGATGAAGAGGAAGATGATGGTGAGGATTATGTCTCTACGGAGAACGTTTTTCTGTTCATGTTGGGAGAGTTGAAGCCGAACATGAAGCAAATGATGGTCCACAAGTATGCTTCGCACGTTTTGCGTGTGATTTTGTTGATTCTTGCTGGAAAACAGCTCCCATCATCGTTGGAGTCGAACTCGATTTTGAGGTCCAAGAAGTCGAAAATCGCGCGGAAGATGATCGATATCAAGGACTCCGAAGACTACAAGAAAGCTTACCAGACACCATCACACTTCAAGGAGGAGTTATCAGAGGTTCTTAAGCTTGTATTGAAAGGTCAAGACACAAAGAGTTTGCGAGAGCTGGCAATCCACCCTGTTGCATCGCCTGTCTTGCAACTGCTAATTCAACTAGAGGGTATGGTTGATAAGGAAAGGACGTTCTGGTGCATGACATTTGGACGCAGCGATGACGCTAAAAACGCACAGGAAGAAGGTTTTGTGGAATACTTGTTATCTGATCCGATCGGGTCGCATTTTCTTGAAACAGCAATTATCTCTCAGAGACAAAAAAACGTGGAAAGATTGTACCAGCATTATATGCGCGATCGGATTCTGAAGCTGGCCAAGAGAGACACCACGGGAGCATTTGTTGTCCGGATGTTGCTCAAAAAACTGAAACCAACAGACCAAAAAGAGATCTTGGATAACCTTGTTCCTTATCTAAACGAACTTATAGTCAACAATCTCGAAATTGGGTCCTCTATTGTTGATTGTTCAGTGGAACGGGGCGCTTATCTGAAAAACGAAATTTCAGATAAGTTTTTCGAGTTTTTCAACCGTTCAGCAGACATCGTTGCTACCGATGAGGAGTCCCCTGCTGGCGACATTCTTGAAAACGTGCTCAAACTTTCCACCTCTACACTGGGAAATACCAGGGACGATTGGCCGACTGCCGATGAGAGACGGAGAGCGTTGTTTTTAGAGAAGCTCATCTCATTTGATAAGAGATTCCTCGATGCTTCATTGGAAAGTCTTATCAACGCTCCGGCCGGAAACGTCGTCGCCATGTGCAAACATGGCGTTTTTTCGCACGTCGTCGAAAGCTGTCTAGATACGAGCCGCCTGGAACTGCTCGCACGCAAGAAATTTTTAAACTTGCTGATGGAGCATATTGTGGACCTTGCATGCAATGCCACTGCCTCTCACGTGGTTGACAAATTGTGGTTTTTCACGTGGAAACTCAACGTCTACAAGGACCGCATTGCTAAGCTTCTCTTCGACAACAAGGACCAGGTGAAAAACAGTGTCTACGGTAAACTGGTCTGGAAGAATTGGCACATGGAGCTCTATTCCCGGAGGTACAGGGATTGGAAGCGCGTCGTGAAAGAACAAGATGACGAGTTAAGCGAGTCAATTTCGGCTGGACCTGCTGGACCTGCTGGACCTGCTGGACCTGCTGATTCAAACCGTAAGAAGAGAAACGGCTCGGACCCCTTGCCAGACGGACAGCAGCAAAAACGCCACCAACTCCGAGAGAAAAGTTCATAGCAGATTTCTACCTAAATCGCGTCAAAATTGTCCCCGATGAACCTACCGCGCTATTGTCGTTGCGTTATAGTCTACATAGTGACTTGCCTAATGAAGCTGCTTTCACACGATTTTTTGTAAACTCAAAGATACAAAAGCGAGCCCTTTTGTCATCGTTTGCATGATGTTGCGAGGTAACCACCTTCTACCTGCTATGCGGATACATAGTCACACTGCGTTCTGGGCCCTATTCCAGACTGGATCTACAAGAAACCCGCAAATGGACCTGTCATATCCTGATAGATTTAAAGCGTGCATAGTGTGCGCATATATTTTGCGTACGTTATTGCGGTGACGTGTGGACGGAGATTGTTGAGTTCCCCCGCACTGTGCCATATTGTGGGAGTCAAGTTTTAGGATTACTTCAATGGGCAAACTTTAAGATAAAGGCAGTGTGGCCTTTGTATGCGCGTGCGTCGCGCGCGAGGTATTACAGTGATAAGGAAGATCGCGTTTGCTTGCGAATTTGATCACCTCAAATCAGGGCGCGTTTGGAAGTCCAATGACTCAAGACAGCGAACCTGGTTCAAAACAGAGCTCGATTTGTCTCCCCAATACAAGAGCCTAATATCGTAAGACTCGAAAATCACCAAACTGCCTAGCTATATGTGACAAATTCAGATTACTCAAAAGTGCATTGCAGCGCCCTGCATTTGCAGGTCTTTTTCGGCTCTCGGCATGTTCTTGGGTCTTCTTAATCGGTTCCTCAGCTCTGAAACAAAACTGATACAAGTGTGTCTGATACAGTTGCAGATTACTGAGGGTGACAAAGCTCAAACAAACGTGAGACACACATCAAACAGCGCAGCAACGGGATCGCTATTCCTGAGTTCCGATCTTCTGGATTTCTGTCAGTCTCTTTCATGCTCGAGCGCCTGGCTGTCGTTAAGCAACCCTCCCTCCTCCCCTGTTAACTTATGCTGGAGTTGAGTGTGGAAGAAGATCATCTTGTGTTATCTCCACACTTAGTGCCGTCGCACGCACAGATCCTCACTAGGTCCGATAAACCGCACTCCTGACACCGCTGTAATCTCTGCCGTACCAACACCCCAAAATGTGGTGCATTGCATAAATTAATTTTCCTCACCCGCACTGCAAGCGTCGGTAGGGCGCAAAATAAAAATAAATTGGTTTTTCTTGCGCATAAAACCGCACCGAACTAGTTTGGCAGTACCCACACAGTGCGGACAGACAACTTTGGCGTACCAAAAGTTTGGTGTATTCCACCAGATTTGAAACACAAGTATAAGTATATTTACGCATTCGCTCAATTGTGGGCTTCAATTGGATTCAAACCATCCTTTCGTTTTGTTTCGTTTTGTTTTATATGGCATTTCAACTCAGTTTGATATTCAGTTTCGCCTCCACCTGATACTTACGGAGGGCAAGGACATCATCGCAGCCTGGAGCTAGCAACAAGGACATTTTCATTTCATACAAAACACATCTTGACACATCAACTCCCGAGGGGAGACAATGCACGCTCCAGGACAGAATTGACAACATCACATAACCCTCTGCCATGACTGACGTTTCACAAACGCCAACGCCCTCCAAATCACTGGGAACACACGCATCGTCGTCTCTGGTCAAACATGAAGAAGCTGTCAGCGAACTGACAGGCAAGACGTTCACGACCAAAGACGCCAATTCCGTTCATAGCGTGGAGGAGTCCCTACGCTTGATCGACGATCTCAAGTTTTTTCTTGCCACCGCCCCTGTCAATTGGCATGAAAATCAAGTCATCAGAAGATACTTTCTCAACAAGGAAGAAGGCTTTGTGTCGTGTGTCTACTGGAACAACCTTTATTTCATCACCGGAACAGACATTGTCCGCTGCGTTGCATACAAAATTTATCATTTCGGTAGAGCAATCATTGATCGAAAGAAATTTGAGGAGGGTATATTTTCCGATTTAAGGGCTCTCAAGTGCGGTGCTGATGCCATCTTAGAGAACCCAAGGTCTTCCTTCCTCAAGTTTTTGCATAAAAATCAATGTCTTCGTACCCAAAAAAAGCAAAAGGTGTTTTTCTGGTTTAGCGTTCCTCATGACAAGCTCTTCGCAGACGCACTGGAAAGAGACTTGAAGAAAGAGGCCGCTAACCAACCGGCAACCACAAAAGCAATCAGCGAGCCATCGCTCTCGTTGGAATTTGACCACTCACAGCCATTGGCCGATCAGATTATGAAACATCTCGAAAAGGAAGGTAGTCTCAGAGAGGGAGACGTTTACGAGGCCGACAATCTTTCAAATACTGAGCAGGTGGTTCAAAGTCCAATAAGAACTTCGGCTTCTTTGGCCGACCGCAAGCCTCAGTTGAAAGATGGAGAGGTGACTGTAAAAGACGAGGCTAATAGCATCACTACCGATGACGATGATTTTCCTCTGGACTTTCTTCAGCCTATGGAGATGCCGCTTGGAGGATATGACTACGGTCCTGGTGTGTCTGAGAACTATATTGCCTATGGTCATCATCCATCTCTCTATATGGAGCCTTCGATGTATGCCGCATCACCTGGACGAGCGTATTTCCTGGACGATTATCTGCTGGATCAGGCTACCCCCGTCGTCCCGTACATGTTCACACCGGCGCAGCAGCAACAGAGCTCACGCAACGCTCCTACTCCGCTTGGAATGAGAATGACGCCTCGCACGCCCAATGGGGGTTCGTTGTTGAAGGCAGTCACTCCTGGAAGCGCGACTTATGCACAAGCAGTTCATGCTGCTGCTGCTGCCCGCGCCCAAGCCGCTTACCATCACGCAATTTCCCAGACTCACCACCAGCAAAATCTGCAACTAGTACCATCACCTACAACACTTGTGAATGGGAACAACACCGCCGGTGAGTCACGATCCCAGTCCTCGCGCTCGGTAAGCAATGGAAGCCAGGAGTCTAAGAGCTCAAACTCAAACTCGAACGCGAACGCCCCACAAGTGCTTATTGGTTACCCGGCGTACCAATATCCACCCGCCTTCACACCAATGATAGAAGGGCTTGAATATGACCCATATCAACAACATCAGACATCAATACCACTACCTTCTGCTGGACATTATCCTTATGGACTATACGGACCTTCGCCATATTATTCTGAATTCCCTTCTGTCCCATACACACAGCCTGCATCCGCCTCTGTCTATCAGGTTTCTGGTAATACTAAGGGCTTTCCGCCGGCCGAAGCCACCGCACCACCTCCTTTCCTGTCACAAGAAAATGGTTTTGAGCAAAACAGATCAACCAAACCCAGCTCTGCTGCGGGTGGTAGCAGTTCGGCTTCAGGCCTTCAGCGGTCTGCTAAAAATGGAGTGAGATCGGCTCCAAGAAGCATCCTCATCAGAGATAAGACGAATGGTACTATTGGAGGTCGGATTACGAAGAATGTGAAAGTGAGAGGAAAGCAAAAACTGATTAATCCCTCATTGAAACATCTGGACCTAGATGACCTTTACGACGAGAATGACGAGGCTTACAGCGATGTAAGCGAAGAATCTGAGAAGATCGATTTGACAGCTATAGACACAGGAGCTTTTGGAGCCGACAAGGACTCGCAACACGAGTGGAAGGGGAAACTCGACCCCATGATTCCAGACATGACGTCGAAATCCATTGTGGATGTGTGCAACTCGAATTCTGAGACCGGTTCTAGAAGCTCACCTGACTCTAGTAGCTCAATTGGGTTCGATCATTCAAAGAGTCAGATCTCAGACGACAACGATAATTAATTACGATTTGGGATATTCTTCTATGCTTCATTATGTGTGTGTGATTTTTTTTCTCTGAAACAATTCAGTAGTGCTTGGACATTGCTATT
Source organism: Ogataea corticis (assembly GCA_030555865.1). Classification (NCBI taxonomy): domain Eukaryota; kingdom Fungi; phylum Ascomycota; class Pichiomycetes; order Pichiales; family Pichiaceae; genus Ogataea; species Ogataea corticis. The sequence goes on along the minus strand of JANIVM010000004.1, from coordinate 514,210 downwards.
CCTGTTTACGTATACGTGTTGTTTATTAAACTCAATCCACAGTTAGTTATGTATTTTTATTCTCGGTAAACGCTTGAGTTATTTGGGTAGCCATTGAGCCGGGAATGTATGAAAAGGGGGAGGGGGTAATTTCATAAATACTCCGGGGTCCTGGTGCAAGGATGTGGTGTTTGTGGAGTCATTTTTTATTTTGGTGAACCGAAACAAGCGATTTTTCCCCTGTACAAAATAACAGAATGGAACAGAAACACGATCATCTCTCCTTATTTACAATTGTTTTCTGTGCTTGCTGTTGGCGTTGTTTGTGAATATAAGTGCGTTTCCGGAAGGATTTAGGCTGAAATCGTCTTCGAGAGCTTTGTGGCTGATCCAAACCCTAAGATCCAGTGGTGTCTGAGCGGTTGAACGGCGTGCGTGGCAAACGTCAGTGAGCACTATCCTGATCAGGAAGAGCCTTTGAGCCACTCCAGATTTGATAGACACGCAAGACAAAGTGTTCTATACGGTGCAGGACACACATTGCTACAGGACTTTCTGGGTTCCGATTGATAAGCTCCGTCTCTCCCGCTTGTATTTGGAACCTGATTGATTCCCATCTATCGTTATTTACACATTGGGAAATTTGGCAGAGATGAATTTGGATTACCAGAATTACGTGGATGGGGGTGTTTTGAATGGCCGTTACGTGAAGGTGAAGGACATTAGCGAGGGTTCTTTTGGTATTGTTTCACTGGCCAAGGATACCAAGTATGACAGGCTTGTTGCGCTGAAGTACAACTCGGCAACATTGACCGATTTTAGTTATGCCAATGGAGATGCTGAGGAGGCTGAGAATGATGATGATGATGATGATGAGTTTTCAGTGAGCAAATCCGTTGTCTTGAAGGAGACGGAAAGGGAGATCAACATGCTTAAAAGAGTTTCGAAGCATCCAAATATCACTGAGATGTTTGATAGTTTTGATACCTACATTGTCTTGGAGTATGCGACCCGAGGAGATCTACATGACTCAATCGAAATGGGTGTCGCTCCCGTCTCGACGAGAGATGTGTTGGACGTTTTCATGCAGTTGGTGAGTGCAGTCGAATACTGTCACAGTCTCGGGGTTTATCATCGTGATATCAAGCCGGAGAACATTTTGATCTGCGAGGATTGGTCCATCAAACTGACAGACTTTGGACTAGCCACAGACGAGAAGTACTGCACAGACTTCGACGTTGGTAGCGAGCGGTACATGGCTCCTGAATTGCTTGATCACAAGGACATTGATACCTACAGCGCCGACAAAGTCGATATTTGGTCGATGGGTGTATGCCTTCTCAATATTGTGTTTGGCAAGAATCCTTTCAACTCTGCCAGCTCGAAAGATTCGCTCTTTCTACATTTTGCTGCCAACAGAGAAACGCTGTTTGATATTTTCCCTTCCATGAGCTATGACCTCTTTGCAGTTTTGAGATACAGCATGACCATTGACCCGAGCAATCGGGATTTGGAGACAATGAAAGAGACTTTGTTGAAAGTTCAGCATCTCACTGTGGACTATGAATTTGAAGACGAAGATTCAGAGGTGATTGTCGAAAAGCCTCAGGAAGAAGAGTCAGAAGAACCAAAGGTTTCAGAAGGTTCCGGCAGCGATAAGGAGAATACAGAGAAAGTCCCTCATATTGTGGTTCAAAAAGTGGAAACTTCATCTTCTTTGCCTAGAAATCACAGGCATGGAAGAGGTGGTCCTCAACGGAAGCCACTCAAGATTCCAAACCTGGCAATCACACACCACAGATCTCATAATGGCAGGATCAGCAGACGCTACCATAACAATGTGTCCGATGATCCTTTCAAGAGAGCTGACTTCTTTACTCCGAAGACTGTGTTCAATCATTACATGGAAAAGGCACAGAAAAACAGACAACAACAACAACAACAACATATTTTTTCTTCGGAAAGTTTTAGGCCTTACCGTTACAATCCGGATCACCAAAATAGGGCTTGGAAGAAGAGAAAGCATAGAAACAGTAACGTGCGGGATAACTACAAATCGAGAAGCGGTTATCGCCGCTCGTACAATAGTTCATATCAGCGTGGGAGTCGGAATCGCGTGGGCAAATCGCCGGCGACACCGACGAAGAACCATGGGGAGTACCTGCCGGGTTCCACGCACTCGACTCGAAGATTTAGGAGCTCTTTGAGTACTCCCGGCAAGTACATTCCACCCAACCTGAGACCTTCACCAAGGGATGAGGCTGACGAGAGTGCGGTGGAGTCCGAAGATGACGAGACCAGAGACAATGCCATTGACGACGATCTGTTCTTGTTTGAAGACGTTGAGACAGCAAGCAAATCGAAGAAGCCGAAGAATTTGCTCAAGTGTTCAGATGCAAAGAAAGAAGTGAACGCATCTTATCTTTCTTTGTTGGGAGGAAGTACAATGAGTGCCTTGACGAAGCAATTAGCTGAGAGCACGCTAAACGACGATGAGATACCAATTCGTGCTTTGAACTCGAGAGACACATCGGTCACGACGACATTTTCGCAGAACTTTTCGTCTTTTGGGTCCAATCTGACAGCCTCAACGACCTATGACAAGTACGTTCCGCCGCACCACAGACGGAACTCGCACTCGTCTGTGATGCAGTCTTCTTGCGGGATCCTGAAGAAGGCTTCGAACGATGTTGCGCATCGCAATCGAAGCATCTTGCAGGCCCATTCTGCAGGAAACAAGCAGGTTCGTATACTGACGCCTATCATCTCGACGTCAGTTCCGACCAAGAAATCTTACTGGTTCCATGGCCATGGGCATCAACCGGAAGGAGCTGAGCGAATCCCGGCTGCGGCTCCGGTTCCGACTGCGGCAGAGAACGTTGACTCTAAGTGGCTCGAATGGGACCAAGAGGATGAACTGGATTTTATGTTTGAGGCAGACGATGAGGCCAAGGGGGGAGTTATCGATTACCGGATGGGGACTTTGAACAAGTTTTGTGATGGAAACAAGCCGTTCAAAGGGGAGGAGGCAGTCACTGTGGTGGGTATAGATGAAGTCGATCGAGCGCAATCGGTCGAGTGAGTTGACGTCGGAGGAATCGGACGACGTTTCTCGAGCGGGCATGTTGTCTTCAACAGGGGGATGTAGCTTACGTAGCGGATGACATCAATTGGAGAAAACTGAATGATATTATGCCAGTGTGCTGTAGAAAGTAGTTTGAGTTACCAGGATAAAGTGTAGTTGGCTGGTTTTTGAGTCTTTCTATCTATTCTAGTATACAGTGGACGTTGTGCCGCAACTACTTTGCCTTTTTGAACAATGCTCTCGCTCCGGTGGCCACTGCGGGACAGTAGTGTCTTTCAAGTATCACGTTTTCCCACAGCATGGCCACGTCCGCATTTGCCCTTTCCAAGTCGTCCACCTCTGGGTGATACACACCGTTCTGGACTCTGTCTTCCGTCGTGTAAAGTCCCTTGACCTCCTCGAACCGTCCCATCAGCTTGTCCAGGAACTTGAGGGTGGCAATGCTGGTCTTCTCTGGGAACTGCAGCAGTCCCGCGTACAGTCTTTTTGTGAAAGCGAGCGATCTCTGTCTGGAGCCAGACTTTGAGTTGAAGAAGATCGAGTCCAGACTGCGCAACAGCAGCTCCGATTTGGTCGAAATGGCCACGTTTGGGCGGAAGTTCGCCTCTTTTGATAGCGGATCGATCAATCTCAGAGACTTGTGTGAGAACTCAATATCAACGTCTTGAGACAGCAGGGCCAGAAGCGTGTACAGGTAGTGGACAAACTTGTTGAGATCCACAACGACTTTCTTTGGTGGCAGATTCGCTGTCAGCGCAAAAGCTGTCACGATCGACAGCAGAATTTGTCTAATGTGTGTGGTGGAAAGCAGAGCTTCTTCTTCAATTTCTCTCAGCAAATCCTCACAAATTTCCCGCAAAACCTGCAAAAAGTCTCCAATCAAATCGACGTTCACCTGGTGTCCAAATTTAGACAACCCCTCTAGCACAGGGGCCATCAACTTGTCTGGCCTCGCTCTCAGAATCTCCAAATACAGCGTGATGAGCAGTTTTAGCACCTGCGCCTGGTTTCTCTCTCTTTCTTCTGCGGTGACGGCCTGTTCTGCGCTCCGGAGCTCCTTCTCAATGACTTTTCTCTCCTTGATCTGTTTCTTCTCCTTCTTGCTGCGGTGAACACGGTCCTTTTTACGCAGCTTCATCTCCTCCTCTTTTCTCTCGGCGGTGGCGTTCGGGTCGTAATCGCTCAGGATGCTCAGAGACAAGAAGATGTTCAGCACACTCTCGTCCACTTTGAAGTCGCGCACTTTCAGCGACTTGTTCAGCAACAGCGACAGGTCGAGCGAGATGTCTCCGTGTGCAGAATCCTCGCCAAGCAACTCCTCGAGCGTCTGGACAGTTTTCTTAAATATCTGGAATTCGGCCTCGTTCGCTGGTCTTCTGGTGACCCGTTTCACAAGGATCTGGAACACGTTCTTTCTGTAGTTGAAAAACCGCAAAGCAGTTGCCAGCTCGCACGCAGCAGAAGCAGCCAACAATCCAAGTTGAACATCAAGCGCCGACACCTTTGGGGACGTGGAAACAACCTGGGCCTTCTTCGAAAGATAGTCAACGTATTGCTTGTATTCCAGCACAAGATGCTCCTCAAAATATCTCATCTTGGCAACATCTCGAGAAACTTTCTCCTTCTTCTCAACCTCTGTCAACGCTCTGATACGGTACGAAGGAGCAATGCTCTTGAAAATCGGAACCAATGCAAGCAACGAAAGTTTGGCCGTGTTGGGGTTTCTGGATCCAGCCATACGACGCAGTCGTGCCAGTACTAGAACGTTCGATTCGGGATCTTCCAACAACTTTTCAGCCATCCCGGCAATCTCCTCTTTGGTTTTCACAATTTTCTGTTCAGGAGTGAGACTGTCGTCCTCATCGGACTCATCATCACTCTCCCCCTTCTGTGGCTCCGGCTTGGTCTCTTCTTCCTCTTCGCTCTCCTCAATCTCTTGTTGCTTCACTTCCTGTTTTCTCATCACCCGCTTGATCTTACCGTCAACTCTGATAGGGAGACCCTCCACAACGTCTGTCTCTGTGTTTTGGAAACTTCTTGGGCGCATCTCGTAGTCCTGCTCGTCCTCATCTCTGTCGGACTCGCTAATTGCAGCCTCAAGCTCCTCGTCTCCAGCCCCATACTTGTTGAACAACCCTGATGCAAGCTTAGAGTCTTCCTCCTTGCGTCTTTTGTTTCGGACAAGCTCAACAGCTCTCTTCACTCTCTTCGCCATGTCGTGTGTGGTAATTAATGACAGACAGCTCTCACAGAAGGATGATTTTTCAAGCTAAAAATTTTTTTGATTATTTTTTGATAATTTTTTTTTTTTTTTCAGTAGATCTTGTCAGGCTGTGCAAAATTGTCAACGTCGAGCGACGCGTCGATGTTTCTTTTCACACGGGCTTTCAATATCCGGCCGAAAAACAAGTGGAGTGAGAACGCTATTCAAAAGTCCGAACACTCATACGCTTTCCAACACCAGTTTTATCCGCTGTCAACATTTACTAACTCGTTTCAATCTATTTTTTGTCACTGTCAGAATGTTGAGAAACGTCACGCGGTCAATCGGACCGGCTTTGCGCTCCCGTGTCACTAAGAGAGGTAAGTTTTCTCAGGCTACAAGTCGTCTCCTGTCCTTTTACTAACCCCTCAATAGCGTTCATCGCCTCTAGCGTCAGAAACGATGTCACGGTATTCGGCATGCCGGCAATGTCGCCAACCATGGAGGAAGGTGGAATTGTGTCGTGGAAAGTGAAAGAAGGCGAGAAGTTTTCGTCGGGAGATGTTCTTCTCGAGGTGGAGACTGATAAAGCCACCATCGATGTCGAGGCCCAAGACGACGGAATCATGGCCAAAATCCTCAAGCACGACGGCGACAAAGAAATCAAGGTCGGCGTCCCGATCGCGTTCCTTGCGGAGCCGACCGACAACATATCGGAATTAACATACCCCGAGGTGGAAGCCGAGCCAAAAGCAGCAAAAGCAGCAGAAAAGACAGCACCAGAGCCAGAGAAAACGTCATCCGCACCAAGCACACCACCGCCAGCTCCATCCTCGTCGTCGGCAGCCAATCCAGCCCAGGTTTTCTTGCCTTCTGTCGAGATTCTCCTCTCTGCCAAGGGCATTTCCAGGGAAGATGCCTTGAAAAACATTTCAGCAACTGGTCCAAAAGGTAGACTCCTGATAGGAGACGTGAAGGCTTATCTTGGTGAGATCGACGCCTCGTCCAACACGAAAATTGCGTCCTACATCGAGTCCAAGGCTCATCTTGACCTGTCCAACATCGAGCTGAGAGCTCCACCAGCCGAGAAACCAACCTCCCAGCCAACGAAACCAGCAAAGAAAGAACCAGTCACCGTGTCACACCAGTTTGTGCTGTCGGCTGCTGTTCCGGCAGACCTCGTCGCCAAGCTCGTGGCCAAAGCCTCGGAGAGGGCCGAACAATACGCCTACGAGTCCAAGCTGTACGCTCCTTCCGACCTCATCGACCCTATCTTTGAGGATCTGATTGCACCACCAAGAAACTCGGAGAGATTCAAGGTTGCAACCTCGATAAGCTCCGCCAAGGCTGAGCAGGGCGAGATAGTAGACGAGTTCGACTTTGAGCCTTACGAGACCAAGCCCGTGGCAGAGGTGCTTACCACCGTTGACGTTGTGCTTACTTTGAACGAGAAGGTTGTTGATTCCAAGGCCAGAGCAACCAAGTTCTTGGAACACTTTGGTGAGTATCTGGCTCACGCAGAGAAGAAGCTGGCAGCTTAGCGGTGTCGGGATGTTTCGTGTACGTCTGAAGTAGAATGATTTATTATAGCAACGTGAACATACTCACAGTTACAACAGCTGCCGGGCGGTGCGTCCCATGGAAAAACTCCTCGTAATTGGGCTGCTTCCTCCAAGTCCTGCACAGCCTTTTGCTACCTTTTTTTTTTTCCAGATACAAAACTTATTATTTATCAGCAGGAATAGCACAGAAATCAAGTGATCCAGCTCCGAGAAAGAATTACTCGACACTTCTCCTTATATAATGACATATGTCCGCGATTCTGGATATCTCTATGACGCACATTGTCACTTATCTCCCTCGATCCATGACATATCGCAATTGACCCAGATCCTCTCGCAGGTTCTGTCCTCGTGCCCCAACAAACCTCTATTCAACCTCATGTCCACCAGTCATAGAGATATACATTTTGTCCATCAGCTAGCAGAATTGTTCCCGCAAGTGAATGCTTTTTACGGGGTCCATCCTTGGTATTCTCACCTGTTCACCCTGGAAACAAAGCCTGCTTCACAGTCCCCTGAAAGCTTTAAAGAGCAGCATTACCACTCCGTTCTTACTCCTTCCCCGTCACAGGAACTACTGGAAGCTCTGCCAATGCCAATTAATTTGCACCAACATATACAGATGATGAAAGAATACAATTGCCGGGGCGGAATCGGCGAGATCGGACTCGACAAAACGTTCCGCGTCCCCAACACAGGATACCTGGGTGCACCAGGGGATACAAAACTGAGTTCCTGCCGTGTCAACATGACACACCAGATCTCAGTGTTCAAAATACTCTTGGAGCTCGCCAGAAACTCGGATCTACCTGTCAGCATTCATTGTGTTGGCTGCCACGGAAAGATGTTTGATGTGGTATGCTCTATTTTTAATGGCATCGACGGATCCAAGCTATGTCTGCACTCATACAGCGGGTCTGTTGACCAATTGCGCTTGTGGTTAAAAAAATTCCCGAAACTCTGCTTCAGTATTAGCAAGATTTTGAATCTGGAGAGGTATCAGAAAGGACTCAAAGAGTCTTTCGACATCATGCTGAAGCCAAAAAATATCATGCTCGAAACAGATCTTTCGCTGGACACCTTGTTTTTCCGCAATGTCCGCGAGCATGGCGATCTTTTAGCAGATACGCTCGAAATCCTGCAACAGATTCATCCGCCCCTCACCTTGGCTGCTTTAGACGATAACTTTGAAAACTTCACGGCCAGAAACTGACCCTTTATCGGTCATCTCATAAAAATAGGTGCTTCAATTCGCACGCTTTCATACAACGAAGAGTGAAGACCAGCTCCTTGTACTTTCCAATGCTCGCACGAGCACTGTTGTTGGTGTCCGACCGGTTCAATGACGAAAACGACCTCTCGTCTTTCTTATCAACGCCAGCCGTTGACTCACAATCAGACATTTCGGTGTCGCCAGTCTCCACTGTGCGCATATCGGTGAACAGAGACGTCGTCGACACTGTCGACTCCACCACCGACGTTCTTCTCTGGTTTTCTGCGTCATCTTCCTCTTGCGGCTCCTCCTCTCCTTCTTCCTCTGCGTTATCGTCATGCGCTTCTTCGTACACACTCAGCAGACCAATCATGCCGGAGCTCGAAGCCGTTGTGTTTGTGCTGCCTGAACGTGCTCTTCTCCGCTCAGAAGATCTGCGTCTGCGAGGAACACAGTGGTCGAGCGGATTGTCGAGCCTCCATTCGAGGTCCAGAGAAAGTTCGCGTGCAATGTTCAATTTGTAGTACAGCTCAACAAACTGGTTGGAGTTGTACGAAGTGAGCAGCAGCCGATGCTGCGGGAATAGCAGCCGCAACGTGAACGGTCTGAACAGGAAGTCGGTCGCATTACCAAACTTCACCAACTCCTGCAGCGAAAACGAGCGGAGTCTTTTGCCCTTCAAACTGTCAATCACTTTGTAGGACGCCGACTCCCTGTTGACAGTCAATTGGCTCAGATCGGATTTCTCCAGCAACAATTCATGAATTAACTGGCATTTTGGCGACTTGAGTTCCTCCTCGGCTGTAAGGGGCGCGCCTTTTGCTCCCCGCAGTCTTCGAAGTATGTTTAGCCCCGCAAGCCGCGAGTGCTTTCTCGCCACAATTCTTGGCTCCTCAGCCAGCGACGCGTATTCGGCACAGCCCGCTGAGCCTTTGGTCTTGATGTTCAGCTGCGGGTCAATGTATTTCGGCAAAAGGTGGCCAAAGAAAAGTTCAGCATATCGCGCGTAATCGGAGCCGATATCATACAAATTGAGCTGGGTGGAGTTGATCTCTACTACGACGGGCTGGAATCGCCGATCAGCCTCGGCACTAAACTCGTCATAGAGAGAACTCAGTTGGAGATGCTGTATTGACGGCGTATAACTTGGTGGCGCCTTTGGCTCTTCGCCGTAAAGTGTGTGATAATCAGGCGGCTGAACAGATTGGGAACGCGAAAACATTGTGCTCATAATAGGCAGAGACAAGTAACAGTAATCAACACCAATCACAAAGCAATAAAAAAGACAAAGCAAGACAACAAGAACGAACTAGATCAAAACAAGTGTAACAAGTGGTCATTTCTTTTCCCTACATTTGTTTTTTGGCCCTTCGAACATGTTTGGCGGGGCGCAAAATTAATTGTCCGCGTGCTGACGTAATCGATCACACCAGCCCCTCCCTAGTCCCTCAATCAAAACAATAAAGATTACGGTGCGGAAAGATTTTTGCGAAAGCAAACAAGGACCCCGGGTTTGTTTTTTTGTGGGGTTCCGCATGAGGTGAACAACATATTCTTCAGGCACAATTATTCAGGCATGAGTTTCCTTGGCCCAGTTGGTTAAGGCATCGTGCTAATAACGCGGGGATCAGCAGTTCGATCCTGCTAGGAACCATTTATTTTTTTCAAGAAAGTTTTTTTTTCTTTTTTTTTTTGTTTTGCAAAGCCAAAAAAAGATTTCAAAAAATTTGACATCTTTATCTAAGTGATTGATCTCAGGCGAGAAGAACGCTATCGATGAAGGCTATTTGGCAGGACACGGGGGAGGACGTCCCCATGGAGATTGTTCTGAACACTACATTCAGTATGTTTTGCATCTCGCTGATGCTGGTGCTTATCTTGGGGATCGCAATGTTCTATTCCGGGCTCACGCAACGCAAATCGGCTCTCCAACAGCTGAGTTTTCCGCTGCTGGTGACGGCCGAGGTGCTTCTGGTGTGGTTTTCGTTTGGCTACTCGCTGGCGTTTTCTACGACAGGAACCTCTGGATTTCTTGGCAATTTCAAGCATGTTGGACTTAAGAGCATGAAAACGCTAGTCATGTACCCGAATGGCGAAGACACTGGGGTTATTGGCATCGTTTTTGCCGTATACCACGGTCTTTTTGCCGCGTCGTCGGCGGTGATTTCGATGGGATGTGTGGTTGACCGCGGCCGTTTGATACCGGCGATGTTTTTTTTGGTGGCTTGGGTGTTTTTGGTGTACTGTCCCGTCGCATACTGGGTGTGGAACTCCGATGGATGGATGCACCGCAAATTCTCCGTGCTGGACTTTGCGGGCGGTCACGTGGTGCACATTGTCTCGGGGATGACCGGGATGGTTTACTCGTGGTTTCTTGGGTACCGGAACGAGATGGATCTGGTACATTATCGGTCCAGCAATCTTGGATTTGTTCTTATTGGCACGATATTCATGATGATTGGCTGGATCGGGTTCAATTGCGGCTCTTTGTTCACGGTGAACATGCTAACGGGCGTGATTCTTTGTAATACGCTGACGTCTATGGCCGTTGGCGGAGCATGTTGGATGATCGTGGATTACTACACATACCAGAAGCTGAGCATGATTGGATTCTGCTCCGGCTGTGTCTCCGGACTTGTGGCGATCACTCCGTGCACGGCGTACGTGCAGTTTTGGTCAAGTTTCGTCGTTGGAGCGTTGAGCGGTGTTCTTTGTAACGTTGGAACACGGCTCAAGTACTGGATCCGCGTGGACGACGGGCTGGACGTGGGAGTGCATCTTGTCGGCGGAGTTGTTGGCAACCTGCTTGCCGGGATCTTTGCCGACAAAGACGTGGCTGCGTCGGGCGGGCTGACAATTCGCGGCGGGTGGATGAACCGACATTTCATCCAGCTGCTTTACCAGTTTTTGAGCTCGCTGATTACAGCCGTGTACGTCGGCGGAGTTTGTTTTGTCGTGCTATTTGCGATGGTGCGGATCCCCGGTCTGCGGCTGCGGATCAGCCTCGATGACGAGATCGAGGGGCTGGACCACCACGAGCTCAGCAGCGAGTACATTACGGACTTTGCCGAGTTCATTAGACAATTAAACCCGAGCGATTACCAGGACGAACAATCCACTAAGAACGATTAGATAGTGAATGAATGAGATATTTAAAAAACGCGCATTTTTTATTTGTGGAGAAGAAATATCCCTGGAACATCAGCTGTATACCGATTTTAATCGGAAAAACTACGATAGGCCAGCAAGAGAAACAGGGAGGTCTTGGGCTGACCAAAAGAATTGCTAATCCGCAAGTTCATTCGCGAGTTGTGTATACCGTCTATAAAATATCCCATAAGCCATAATAAATGTGCAACCAAAACCAAAATCATTGAATGTAGTGTATAGCGTAGAGAAGATGCAATGCGATGCTGGAGGTGTGGTAAGCCCAGTAGCAGAGTACGTGAGCGAGAGTTGGTCGGAGTGAGTTACTGTTGCTGGTTGTTGTGGAAGAGAATCTTTGTGCATGCTCCGCTCTCCACGTGGTTCACCAGCCAGTCCTGAACGGTTTCGAAGAACAGGCCGCACTCCTTGCAGTTACCGCTGACACGGCCGCGTTCGCTCTTTAGCGTGTTCGGAGGGTATTTGAAGTGGATCGCTTTGAGATGGTTCTTGTACGTGTCGCATCTCGTGAAAAACCCCGTGTGGTGACAGTTGTCAAACTTTTTGTCCTCGTCGGTCGGAGACACAACCACCTCTTCCATTTTGGAAGGACTGTAGAACGGACACTGAAACTCCCACTCGCCGAGCTTAGACAGATGACACTTTTCGTGTCTGATGAGGTCGTTGAGTCTCTTGAAGGAGCGGGAGCACGTTGGACACGAGAACGGCTTGGAGTCCTTGTTGTGTATCGTCTTGTGCGTCGTGAGATTGGAGAAAAAGTTGTGGCACACGGGACACTCTTTCTTCTTGCGGGGCTGTGTCGTTGGAGCGGACGGCGATCTACTTTGCGGGGACGAGGACGCCCTTCTCTTCTTTATCTGGTTCTTGGAGTACTCGAAGGAGCTGCTTGTAGACGATCCGGGGCTGTTGTCGCTCGGTTTATAAGGGTAGTTTGGGCCGGTTCCCGAGTCGGAACGTACGTTGACTGCGGTGCCCGATGCAGATGCGGCGCCGTTGCCGTTGCCGTTGACCGGGATGCTTGGATAAGTGTATGAGGTTGCTGTGTTGTTTGTGACCGGGAGCGTGGAGTCTAGCACCAGCCGGAAAAGCGGTGGCAGGTTCGATCCTGTCTGGGCGAAATTGTACTGATTTGGGATCGCGGCCTGTGATGCAATGTGGTCTGCTGGGGTATAATGGTAGGAATTGAGCGGAGGCAGAAACACGGCGCTGGGAAGCGGCTGGTTGGCATTGCTGGCGCCGGCGGACGAGGTCGAGCTCATACTGGAGTTGGAGCTGGACGCTTCCAAATGGGGATAGCCAGCGATCCGGTTCTCATTAATAATCAACGAGGAAGCTGGCGGTAGCAAGGGCAGGTGGTGGTTGACGTTCATGCTGGATTCTTGGTCCGAAGAAGATCGTCTTGACATTAAACGGAAAAAACGCAAGAAAAAAAATCAGGAGTTTGAGGGTGCTTTATGTGGTGAGGCACAAGTGATCGGTCCGGAGAAAACGTCCGAGTAAATATGGGCAAAAAGTAACGTTTCTGGGAAGTAATATTTTTTTTTGGTTGTGTGAACTCAACATCCAAGCGGCTGTCAGATTGCTGGAAGCAAAACGATGTGGGTTGCTGTGTGCTGCGCTTGCCATACATGTGCGTATATATATATGGGAGGCTAGTGAATTTTAATTGAGAGCGTTCTCAAATCCACTGTCCTGGCTTTAGAACCGGCTGCACTGTATGCATGAATAGCTCATAATCTGCGTGGCTTTAGCAGCTGTATTACAATGCAGTGGCTCGGAACCGTTCGGGCGGAGAGCTTTGACTCCAGGCCAAAGCGCGAGCGGCAACGAGGGGGAGACACTGACGGCGATCGTGTGCGATGGGCGGCGCCCGGGGAACATGTCGGCTGAGAAAACAGTGAGCCGTCGACTGGTGTGCGCGCATATGTAAAGCCGTGCATGCGTTCCGGATTATTGTGAACAGGAACGCACGGCGTGACGGCTGACGCGACGGGTGGGAAAAAAAAAAAATGTCGGCGATTTTGTGCCGACATCGACTCCCCATCTTGGCCTTGTGGGCGAGCGTGTACTGCGTGCTGGTGTTGCTCGGGGCCCAAAGTCCAATGCACACCAGCTATGAAATACAGGCACTCACTCGCGGCTGCGTGATCGGACAGAATTGTGTCACTGGGTGGCATCACAGCCTGCTTGTCTGCTCGTAGTTTCCTCGGTGTTCAGCTGGCTGTGTTCCATGCATGACGGGGACACGCGGCTCCACTGCAGAAGCACAGGGCCGACGCCAGCCGAAGCGCGACTTTTTTTCTCTCGGTCGGCTCAGATCTCAGCCGTTGCGCGATCGCCGCACTTGCACCGCCCGCCGGCAAGCTCGGGGCAAACTGAAATCGACCTCTAAAAAAAATTTAGCGCGGCGACTGGTGGTTGTGACGTCGATCGTCTTGCATGGGTCTGGGGCTGGTCGATCGACGCGCGAAGATCTCCCGCGGTCTCCGCTTTTTCCGTTAGCGGGGACTCGCTGCAGGGAATCTCTCGCGACCACGCGCGCGAACACGCGCGCCACACCCGGTGGACTCCCGCGCCGGCCGACAGAAATTCCGTGTGCTGCTCGCCAAGAAACAAAATTTTTGTTGTCAAATGTCGAGCGAAAAAAACCATTTTAGAGGGTCCGGTTCACCAAAACATCATCACAACGAGTCAACAAGTTTTTTTTTTTCCCACCGTCAGTGCCCCATCCCCAGAGACATGTCGTTCCAGCTTCCTTCGTACATTCAGTACTCCGAGCCAACGATCGCGCACCCGTTTGGGGTGCAGCTTTGGCCGATCTTCAGCCACTTCTTTGAGCAGGTGGCCGGGTACCCAGCCGAGGAGTTTGAGTTCATTCCAGGAACCACCTTTCTGGCCAACTCCAAAGGCGCCGTTTCGATCATTGTGGTTTACTATATTGTGATTTTCGGTGGCCAGGCGATTTTGTCCAAGTTAAGCGTGAAACCGATCAAACTCAACTGGCTGTTTCAAATCCACAATTTCCTGCTCACCTCCATCTCCCTCATTCTGCTGGTGGTGATGCTCGAGCAACTGATCCCACTGGTCTATCTTAACGGAATTTTCTACTCCATCTGTTCTAAGGGTGCCTTCACCAGAAAGCTTGTCACGCTTTACTACCTGAACTACCTCACTAAATTCCTTGAGCTCATCGATACCGTGTTCCTCGTGCTCAGAAGAAAGCCTTTGAGATTCCTACACACCTACCACCACGGAGCCACCGGACTTCTCTGCTACACCCAGTTGGTTGGCCACACCGCTGTCGAGTGGGTCCCAATCTCCCTCAACTTGGCCGTCCACGTCCTCATGTACTGGTACTACTTCCTCGCAGCAAGAGGAATTAGAGTCTGGTGGAAGGAATGGGTCACCCGGTTCCAAATCGTCCAATTCTTGGTCGACTTGGTCTTTGTCTACTTTGCCACCTACTCCTTCTATGCTTTCCACTTCTTCCAAGGAGTTCTCCCAACCATGGGAGACTGCTACGGCACCCAACAGGCCGCTGCTTACGGCTACCTGATCCTCACCTCTTACCTCTTCCTGTTTATTAGCTTCTACATCCAGGTCTACAGAAAGGGCTCCAAGAAGTCTGCCAAGGCCGAAAAGGCTGCAAATGTTGCCGAGGAGGCTCCTTCGAAGCCAAAGTCTAGGAAGGCCTAAACATTGCCAACAGCTAAACGTTGGATGCTGTCGATTGCTACACCTAGTGGCAGTCAAGCAATCCTGCTAGCACAGCACATCATATCTGCTAGCGTAGCATATTCTGCTGACACTCTCAGCTAGTGTCTTACCAATACTTCCTTTTTACACTTTATATATTCCTCTCTTCTTGCTGACATGAAGCACTAGACGTTGGCCAAAATCCAATTCTGTCCTCAATGATAATATGATCATGTCAAATACTTTAGCATGGAAATTTTTCAGATCAAAATCCGTACGCGTAAAGTTGAAAAAAATTATTTTAACGCGTCAGTGGATAAAGACCTCTCTGTATGCATCTTGTTCACGATGGACTTGTACACCACCCTCCGTCCCTCACAGCAGCTTAGCTCGACGCACACACTTCGGCTTGTGGAACTTAACCCTGAGCTGCTGGAGTCCATTAAAAACGCAGAAGAGCTTCAGCTCAAGTCCACCAACTTCACAGACTCGCCGGTAATCGTTACCAAGTCCCACACATTTAAGATCCGACAGAAAAACCACTCGAATAGCGTTTTCCTGCTTTTTGCAGACCAGAAGAAGAGTGTTGGATACGCTGCGTTTGGAGACCAGCTTGTTCTATCGACCGTGGCTCCTTCTATTAACCTCGAAGGGGTCTCTGTTCTGGAGACCCTAGACCAATTGTCTCAGCCAGGGGAAGGCAAATCACTCCAGGAGGTTTTCGAAAGCTCCGCCATATCGACGGATCAATTCGCCGAATTGTGTCCCCAGCTTCAGCTGGTAGAAATAGACGGACATTGCTACACATTGAGCGACACCCTAGTTCGCGACACTCTCAATCACATAATACGCAGCGTCATCAACCAGCTCGTTGAGGATGGGTTTGAAATGGAGATCATGAACCGGCTTGAGGAGCTGGACGAGAGTTGGGTTTCCAAAGTGGCACTCGCAGACACGAAAATACCCAAGGAAATTTATAAAACCGTTCTCACAAAGTTCACCGAGACAAAATCTGGAGACAAAATCAAGCTGAATCACGCCAAAATCGTCCGTTTGTACGGAATTTTACAGCTGAAACAGGGTCGCAAAGAAAAGTCCGACGAGTTTGTCATCAACCTGAAGCTGTCAATGCCGTCCAACTATCACCCGGACATCAGTTTGGATTTACTGCGCGGTAAATGCATTGTGGAGAACGGCCGGATTCGGTACTTTGAAGAGGCTGATTTGAGCTTGGACGCTGCTGCGCGGATCAGAGAGCTGTTTTCGCTGAAACGCGAGTGGCTTCTAGAGGAGATCGAGCCGTTTGTCCAGCGGGTTAACACGAAGAACGTCAAGACAGACAAGTTCCTCATCAAGTACGCAAAGGTCCGCCGTGCGGGCAAAAAGATGATTGTTAGCGCAAGATGATCGTCTCTTTAGGTTAAGTAGATTACATAACGATACAACATCCGCCCTTTTCTTCCTTGGCTGGGGCAGAAGCCTTAGCCGGAGCAGCAGCAGTAGCAGCAGCGGCAGTAACGTCCTCGCCCGCCTTGTCCTCGACAACGGCCTCTGGAGAAGTCTCGACGGTCTTTTCTTCGGTTTTAGCGGCTGGTGCCACAGTTGGCAGTGCAAGCTTGCTAGCAACAGTGGCAAACTCTTCACCCTGCACTCTAGCGGTCTTGAGCTCGAGCTCCGAAGGGAGTCTTGAACCGTCCGCGTTAGCCAATGTTGCTGCACCCCATGGGGAGCCTCCGTGACTTTCAGAAAGATCGGTCAATTCGCCGAAAACCTTGGCGTATCCCAGAGGAATGTAGATCATACCGTGGTGGGCCAAGAAACTGAGCGTGTTTCTGACAGTCACCTCGTTACCTCCACCGGTACCGGTAGAAACGAAGAAACCGGCTGGCTTGTGGTAGAGACCACCGGAGGCCCACAGACCACCGGTAGCGTCGAAAAAGCTGCTCATTTGAGCTGGAGCTGCGCCGAATCTCGTTGGGAATCCAAACACGTAACCGTCATATTCGGCCAATTTGTCGGTGGTGATGACTGGGATCTCCTCTGGTTTCTCAGGGGCGTGCAAAAGCTCCAAAACTTCCGTTGGAAGCGTCTCTGGCACGCGGTAGAGGTCGGCTGTGGAGCCGGTGCTCTCGATACCCTTGACAATCTCGTTGGCGAGCAGGGTAACGTGACCGTAGGTCGAGTAAGTAATAACCTAGGAGAGCGTGTTAGTTTATGCGATTGGTTCTCAAAGTTCTGTGTACTTACAGCAAATTTTCCCATGTTTAGTAGCAAACAGTACTGTAAAGCACAAAATGAAAGTCTCGTTCGATGGTGGATGTTATATTCTCTTTTTCTACTCTTTCCAGCTTAGCTAATCGTTTCTGCCGCGTGCGAATTCCCAAATTTAGGTTTTTTTTACTAACAACTTACTAAGGGCCCGCGAACGGCATGAACGGCTTCGAGATTCACAATAGATAATTCTGGAAAAAGCAGGTGCGGCTGGAGATGACTAAAGTTCTCATAATCGTTTTGTCAGCGCATTGGATCCGCGTAGCGTAGTTTTGCGCCGCCTACGTCGCGCAGGGTATAAAAAGCGTGCAATTCCTGAAAGTGCCGGACAACTATTTTCGTTGTGACACCAACCCTTATCGGATATAACAACTACATCAAAATGGCCAAGAAGATCGCTATCATCGTGTACTCCATGTACCACCACATCGCCACCCTGGCCAAGGAGGTCGCCAAGGGTGTTGAGGCTGCCGGTGCCGAGGCTGTCATTCTCCAGGTTCCAGAAACCTTGGACGAGGCCACTCTCGGTCTGTTGCACGCTCCAGCTAAGCCAGACTTCCCAATTGCCACCCCACAATCCCTGACCGAGTACGACGGTTTCCTCTTTGGTATCCCAACCAGATTCGGTAACTTCCCTGCTCAATGGAAGAGCTTCATCGACGCTACCGGTGGTCTGTGGGCCTCCGGTGGTCTTTACCACAAGCCAGCCGGTATCTTCGTTTCTACCGGTACCGGTGGAGGTAACGAGGTTACTGCTGTCAACGCTCTTTCGACTCTTGTCCACCACGGTATGATCTACGTGCCATTGGGTTACGCCAAGGCTTTCGCCGAGCTGACCGACCTGTCTGCTGTCCACGGTGGCTCCCCATGGGGTGCTGGTACCATTGCCGGCGCTGACGGTTCTAGACAACCAAGCGAGCTTGAGTTGAAGATCGCCAAGATCCAGGGTGAGGAATTTGCTACTGTTGCCAACAAGTTGTAAGCGACAAACAGCGATCCTGCTCCGGCTATAGATTAGAATTGTCTACAATTAAAATCAATCTCGAACGTTTTTTTTAGATCTCCAGAAATTTTAACTTTGATGCTAAAATGTTTCTTTTTTAGGACTTGGTATCTACAAATGACCAAGCAGATACTGGGTTTCAGATCTCGGTCTTTACAATGTCTTTCAAAACAGAAGCTTCCTTCCCATCATTTTATTACACCGTGAGGCTATAAACATCGTAAAATCCCCGCCTCATGGAGCCAATCTGCTCACCTTCCATTCTCCGTCCACAGTCTCCCTTCTGTACGTAAACCGATCATGCAGCCGGCTCTCCCTGCCCTGCCAGAACTCGATCTCTAATGGAACAATGCGAATTCCACCCCATTTCTCCGGACATGGAATGTCCTCGTCCTTCAAATCCTTAAACTTTTCCACCGCATTTTCAATCATTCCGTGGAGTTCGGTCGTGCTTTGCAGCACTGTCGACTGCGGAGAAGCGTGAGCTCCGATCTTGGAGCCCCGTGGTCTGGTTTTGAAGTACCGCGACGATGTGGCATAGTCCACAAACTCCACCACACCCTCCACCCGCACCTGCCGTTGCAAGTCCTTCCAGAAAAAATTCAATGCCGCGTACTGGTTGCTGCGGATGTCTCTGTTCTTCTTGGATGTGTCGAAGTTGGAGTACACAATGAATCCACGGTGGTCCAGCTCCTTGAACAAAACGACTCGCGACGAAACTCTACCGGAAGGCAGCTGGGCCGTTGAAAGAACCGTCGACTCCGGGATCGGATCGGTTGACTCCGTCGTCGCCTTATCGAACCACGAGGTGAACATGGCAATCGGTTCCTCAGCGACATCTTCGTCCGTCAGCTGGAACTTAGTATATTGATAAGTTTTTGGAGCGACTGAGTTGTTAGTATCATCAAAGTGATTGTAGGAAAGCACAAGGACACCAAATCACACAGACTACCGCTCCGTCCGTGGGCTAAGGTATTCCATGAGTCATTGCTGCTGCCACCCAACTGGGCTCCTGCGCCTGCAATTAACCTGCAGCCCGGTTCGCGTCAACTTACAAATAATTGGGTCCTCTGGACCCTCCTTCTTCATGTCTAAATTCATTTCTATCGTGTTGATTGCCAATAAAACCAAGTGAAAAATATCAAACTTTAAAAGTCTCCTTATTTAAATATCACGGATATTATTCCCCATGATTTAATCTCATGTTTTTTTTTCTCTTGCCTATCGGCGCGCCGATCGACGCACGGCCCCGAAAACTTCCGGAAAGACGATCGACTCAAACATTTATAAACACTTCACCTACATCTCTTTCGGGTTCTCCTCCTCGTTCATGCCACCGCCACCCGCGCCATGTTGCTGAACGTCCCCAAGAAAATGCTCGACGAGTATCGAGGGTCTCGACAACGGGGTAACGAGCTTGCCGAACTCACGTTTCAGCTCAATCCACTGGTCACCCTGGCCAAGATCAAAAACGGCCACGTCGGCTTGATTCTGGGGCTTCACTACTTCATCGTGCTGATCGTGTTCCTGTTTGTGCTCTACATCATTCCGGTGCCGTTCTACGCCAAGTTGCTACTGCCGTCAGTTATGGGCGTGCTCCTTCTCGTGCCTCTGACATCCCAGTTCTTCAACTACAGTCTCCCCGTCCTCGCGTGGGTTTTCCTCTTTTTCTCCTCCAGATACATTCCCAGAGACATCAGACCGCCGATCGCTGTGCGTGTGCTTCCGGCAATGGAAACCATTCTTTACGGCGATAACTTGTCCGAGCTGCTGGCTTCGTACACCTCTACACCACTAGACATTTTAGCCTGGATCCCGTACGGTGTGATCCATTTCTCGCTGCCGTTCGTGGTCGCTGGGCTGCTGTTTCTGTTTGCACCGCCACAGACGCTGCGTGTGTTCTCGTTCTCGTTCGGTTACATGAATCTCGTCGGAGTGGTGATCCAGAACCTGATTTTTTCGTGCGCTCCGCCCTGGTACAAGGTCTTGCACGGTTTGGAAAAGGCAAACTATGACATGAAGGGCAGTCCGGGAGGACTCGAGAGAATTGACAAGCTGTTTGGCGTGGACATGTACACCACAGCATTCACCAACTCGCCGCTCATCTTCGGTGCATTGCCCTCTTTGCACTCTGCGTGCTCCTCTCTGGACGCTCTCTGGTTGTGTTATCTGTTCCCAAAAGCTGCGCCGCTCTGGTGTCTCTACGTCTGTTGGCTGTGGTTCAGCACAATGTACCTGACGCACCACTACTTCTTTGACCTCACGTTCGGGTGTGGACTCGCAATCGCCAGCTTCTACACGGCCAAAGTCACTGGAAAGCTGCCTATATGCGACCAATTTTGTAGGTGGTCCTACGACCAGCTGACTTTCCACGACGTGTTTGCCGAAGATCCATTGGCCGGAGAAGACGAGTTCATTGTGTTTGACGACATGGACTTGGACATCGACGATGCCGCTCCGTTTGAAAGCGCAAGCTTAGAGTTGCAAAGCTTGAGCGCAGAGCCCGCCAATGACCGCTTGAACAACGATTCTCGTCATTCGTCTACACTATAGACATCACCAGCTTTCTGTGTGTAATCATTAACTTAATCAGGCATTTCATATATGTATGTACATGGTAGCGAGTGTCACTGTCGGTATTTGGCTTTGATGTATTCGTAATGGCTCAAATCGGCCTCGCTGAGTCTTACTTGCTGTGCGTACGCTCCGATGATCCGGTTGGCCTGCATGAACTTGGCCACACATCTGTCTGTGCATGTCGACTCACCTTTGTTCAAGTCTGACTCACCATACACGTGCGGGATGCACTTGATACGGCACTCTTTGGTCATGGTGGCCAGCGTAGCGTTCATTGCGTCAAAGTGTATCTCGGCGAGCTTCATTCTCTCTGGATTCACCTCCGCAGAGGTGAGCTGTGACTGATTGAGAAAGAGCGACATGGGGGAAAGGAGGCGGGTGGGCGGGGAAACGAGTCGACAATACACATCTCTAGATAGATTAGCTCTGATTTTGAAGAATTTTTCTCGGATTGGAAAACTAACGGGTCGGTCATGTGTCTCAGATCACGTGACATGTCTTTTTGAATTCATGAGCACGGACAGTATGGCCACTTGATTCAGAAGCAGGTCAGCAACCCAGCTGATGAGCAGCATTTCTATGTAGGGATCCCCGATTCGAAGTATGCACAAGAAGCTACCGTGGTAGGCCCACGTTCTCTGTAATCAAACAGGCACAATCGCTCGGAAACCCGTGCACCAGTGACACGCTGAAAAAATTACAAAGAAAATGCAGCGTGCGCTGAATGAAAAGGCAAAACGTTAGACTGTCTAGAGTGCTAGAAGAACAAACATCTTTCTTATTATATACCATATTGCTGTTTGCCGGAGTAGATCTCAGAGAGAGGTCTGAAAATGTTTTAAAAGTGAGTGTCGCAGCAGATTCGTCACCAAATCCCCAATGCTAACCATTCAGTTCACCTCTGTTACCCCGACCAGCGACAGGAAAGGAGGTTCTCCTCCTCCTGTGAGTTCTTCTGAGGGACACTTTTTGAACAAGAGGTTTGTCAACTCATTGGCAACTCTTCCGAAAACGGAATTGGAGAAAAGAGACATATACGGAAGGACACTGATCCATGTGATTTGCATGGCCAACAGACACGATTTACTAAGAAAGCTACTCAAGAATCCGAATTTGAACTTACTCGTGACAGACACCGAGAATCTGTGGAATTGTCTTCATTATGCCATTTTTTACAAGAATTACATCACCGCGCAGACGTTATTGTCTGCGAAGAGCAGCCTGATGCAGGCCAAAGATAGAGAGGGGTTCACGCCTTTAGACATTTTGAGCAGCGACATCGATATCTGGAAGCTGAAGTGGGTTCCTGAGAGCATGGGCGTTGTGGAGACATCAAGAAAGCCCAAGAAAAAGAGAGTACAGAGAGCACAGAGCGGTTTTGCAGCAGGAATCAACTTAGAATTACGGTTCAAAGAGACACAATCGTTTAAAAACAGAAATTCTAAGTTGGTTTGGTTTGACCCGAATAGAGGCGGCTCGGAACTGGTCCTTTCGGGTCTTGTGAAAGATTTGACAGACACGTGCGAACATCTGAACAAGGTGGATATGAAAAGACTGAAGCTGGATTACGGCGACAGAGAGCGTTATTCAAGACTGAGCGAAAGAATTTCTCTTCCTCGTGTCAGGGATGTGAAAATGTCTAGAAACCACAGCATTGTTCTCACCTGCGAGCCCGTTGGAAACATATTTGTTTCTGGTCTTGGGACCAGAGGCCGTCTGGGGCTGGGAAACGGCAATCCACAGGACTCGTATGTTGCCATTCCGGCTTTTTCTGAGATGAAGGTTGTTGGTGCCGATGCTAGTGACGACCACTCGATTTGTCTGACCACAAACGGCCAGATCTACACTTGGGGATCCAACTCGTACGGCCAGTTGGGGTATCCCGTGAAGGTTCAGACCCACCAACTTGAGCCGATAAGCGGTGTTCCGAGAGAGGTGATCATCAGTGATTTGAGGAAACGCTCAAACTCGCGGATCGTGGGCGTCAGTTGCTCCAAGCTGAGTTCTCTTGCGTACACCAGGAACGAGATATACATGTGGGGCTTGAACGTTGGCCAGTTTGGGTTTTCTCCGACGAGCGATATTGGAAAGACCAAGGCTGCGACGGGGCTGGTGCAGACGAGTCCGCGGATGCTGGCGTTCAATTACGGAGATATTCGTTCCGTGTGTGCCACGGACAAATTCACGCTGGTTTTGACAGAAACGGACGAACTGCACTTTTACTTGAACAGTTTCCACTCTCGTGTTCTGGCTCCTTTACTCAAAATTATTGACGACCGGACGTTCCATGCGTTCAAACCGCGAGTCTTGTCGGAGAGACGTTCCATCCGGCGGGTGATAACACAGAAAAGCTGTCAATCTGTGCTGTTGCTGCTAGACAATGGAGACGTTTTGCAGCTGAGTCTGGACCCACACAGTCCAGACAACGTTGTTTTCCAGAAAAGCCTGAAGTTCACGACGGTTTGGAAGGCGTCGAAGGAGCATCTGAGATGCACAGATTTGGACATGAGCAACGATGGATCGATTATAATCAGTGTGCGAGACGGGTCGGTCTACAAGCGGACGAAACGGTCGATTGCAAAGAACTCGGCCACCTCGCACGGCATGGTTTCGAGAAACTTCAAGTTCACCAAGATCGCGAAGCTCAACAAGGTGGTGAAGGTGGTGACGGACCCGCTGTTTTCGCGGTTCGCGTTCGTCAGAGACGATACAGATCTGATCCCACATCGTCTGGGCAAGTCAACTGTGCTCAAAGACTTCAGTAAGCTTTCTCCGCTGAACGAGATTGCCAGCGAGCGCAGTCTACAGGAGAAACTCGTGGAGGATACACACCTAACGAAAGAGAACTCATTTGTGGCTGATTTCGTGCACCGGACAACCAACATAGAGACAGAAGACCAGGACTGGTTTGAGGTGCTGGAGGAGGAGACTAAAGACAACCAGGACGACTTGCTGAGCACGAATCTGAGGAAGAGGTGGTGCGAGGAGCCGAAACACGAGAACGAGTTTCTTCCAGTTGGCGACGATGGTGAGATTAAGGAGCTTCTGATATCCGACGACCTCGAATACTGGATGACTCTGAAGGATCTTGGAAATCAAAAGTTCTACAACCATACAGTTTCCGTGAGCAATGAAAGCTCTGTGTTTGAGTTCGGTGTTCACCGGGAGGTTCTGATGCGCTCTCGCAAGATAGAAAGAATTTTCACTGAAGGCTCTGTTTTAGAGAGAGAAGGAATCGTGATTTCCAACAATGGGAACAAGCTGACAATCAGTGGGAACGTTGAGCTCCGTGCTGTTTTGATTGCTGTTCATTTTCTGTACAGCGACAAGCTTCTGGACGTTTGGAACGAGTTTCCTCTCGGCCAGGTTCCTCGCGAGTTCCAGCGGACCAAGCATGTTTTTGAGAGTCTGGTGAGAGCCATTGGAATAGTCACTCCATTGGGTCGGGTTGAATGTGAGAGCACTTTGTCTGCTGACCTCGAGAAATTGCTGAGTTCTGGCGATACTGAGATCACCGTGAGTGATGCAGTAATGAACACATTTAAGCCGTTTTTGGTGGCCAGAAGTGTCTATTTCGAGACTCTTTTCGCTGAGAGATGGGTGCAGCGCGCGGTTTCCTTCGAGAACGTGTCGAAGGACGTCTTAGGTGTTGTCTTGAGGTATCTCTTTGGCGTGAGCCACGACCGTCTCTTTGACGAGGTTGAGAGCATCGAGGACATTCCGTCCTTTGTGAATTTCACGCTGGACGTCATGGCCATTGCGGAACAGCTTATGTTGGACGGGCTTTCGGACGTTTGCCAGTTAAATCTGAAGGATTTTATCAGTTTGGACAACGTGCAGATACTGCTGTTACACGCACACAACAATAGGGCGTCGAAGCTGTTTGAAAACTGTGTTTGGTTTATCTACAACAATCTGGACGTTTTGCTGCTGGATTCTTCATTTGCAGAGCTTGTTAGCGAGGCTCGAGAGGATGAAGAGTTCATGCGTGAGCTGGACGATGGTTTGAAATGGTTTGGCGAACTGAAGTACTTTGTCCGTGAAAAATTGAAGAAGCACTTTGTGGAGACAAATTCTGCATCATTACTGCGAGATTTCGTGTCTGATGTCGACAAATTCAACGGGAAGTTCATTCATCCTTTGTTGTGGGACGTTGCTCGGCCAGTTTTGGCCGAGGAGCCCAAGTCGGAGAGGCCTTTGTCTAAGATGGGCGTGCACGAGCGGAGAAGACGGTCGTCGGCGCGGCGTATTGAAGAGAGCAAGAACAACGTTCCTGGAGCACTGGAGAAACAGCGGTCGATTTCAAAGGTTTTGGGCCGGCCATCAAGCGGCAGCGCCATTTCTGATGACGACAATGACGACAAGGACTTTGTTGTTGTTGGCACCACGAGACGGAGTTCGTACAGAGCACCGTCGATGGGTTCTGTGAGTCCGTCTCCGCTCATGAGTCGATCGGATTCTGTCAGCACACGACAGACGACTCCTCCTACGGAAGAGCGAGTTGAACGGCCAATCACCGGGCAGCGGAAGGTCTCCTTCACACAGGAGCTGCCTGAATTATCCAGCTCACTGGGAGCTTTAGAGCTGCAAGAGAAGAACACTGTTGTAAAGGCTACGTCCACGCTTATGCCGAGATTATCCCAGAGAGAGCGCAAAAAGCAGGAGAAACAGAAACAGATACCACAACCGCAGTCATTGTCATCCTCGGCTGCTCCGTGGAGCAACGTCAACAACAGTTCCTGGGTGCAGCCTTCGGCCGAGAGCTATCCTCCTGTCGGGCAGGCTCCTGTCGCGGCGCCGCGGTCGCTGTCTGTTCCGTCGTTTGAGAGTGTTTTGCTCGAGGAGAAGATGCGTCGGGACGAGCACGATAACCGTACAGTGAAGTCGTTTGAGGAAGTGCAGACCGAGGAGCGATTCGAGGAGTGGTGGGCGCAGGAAAGTGCGAGAGTTCAGCAGCAGCTGCGCGAGGCAGAAGAGCACAAAAAGCGGACGAAGAAGAAGCCCCGCAAGAAATCTACGGAAGGACGAAAGAGCAGGACAGGAATGCGACAGGGGCCCGTCAGCGAGCGGGTGAACGTGTAAATAGAAAGTGCGGTTTCTGGAAGCGAGCTGGCGGTTCGGATGGTGACCATATTCCAGTTTTATATATAATATTACGCAGAATACGTGCATTTAATTATACGGGTTTTTTGACATCCTTAAAGATCTGCTGACAAATTTGTAATACAGAGATCACTACTCTTCGTCCGAGGGTTCTTCACTGTCATCGTCCTCACTGTCATCGACCGCGGGAAACCAGCCCGACTCTGATGCCACCACGTACTCGTTTCCTCTAAACTCCACGGTGATACCCTCGCTCCTCAGTAGCTCAGCCTGGCGTTCCTCCGCGTCCGAGCGGCCACGTTTGGAGATTGTGCCTTGTGAATTGATCACGCGCCACCAGGGAACGGTTTGGAGATTGAATTGAGCGAAATACTCTGTGTACATCCCGAGATTCTTGAGCGAGACTCCGACTTGTCTGGCATTACGGGGCATATGTATGCGTTTGGCAATATGTCCGTAGGATGTAGTTTTTCCAGGCGGAATTCGGCATGTTTCCTCGTAAACGGCAAAATAAAACGCCAGCTGCTCCTCCGAGAGTGATCGTGGCATTCTCGGAGCAATTTTTGCGAGACCTTTTGTGTGATGTTGCTCGTATGGTGTAATCTTTTTGGTTCACCGCCCGCTTTTTACTTCCCAGATTTCAACACTGCTTTTCGTGATATTTTTTCTCCCTAAACTTATCATTTTTTTCTTTCCCACCTGTCGTTTGTTTTGTTCGTCTCTTCTTCGAGCAGGTTTGTTTTTCCACACGTTTGCAAAGGTGAACGACCCATTTCCGTTCGAGCTTAGCCGTTTTCGACGCGTCTGCCGTGTTCCGAGACGCGCTTTTTGTGCCAACAAGTTGAGACGTTGATCTAGCAGCTTTTACGTGATTCGCCACTAGACAAGACAAAAGAGGAGGGAGTAGTACAATCATGGTAAGTATTGCACAACTTCAACCAATCAAAGCGCCGTGCTAACATTCGATGCGTTCTAGACCTCTTCTGGAACCTCCTCCAAGGAGACCAAACAGCAGCGGAAGAAAAGGTTCTTTCTTGATTCCGACGCTAAGACAGAACGACTCAAGGATGTTGAAGATTCTACGAAAAGATTCAAGTACCTTTTGGGACTGACGCATTTGTTTAGACACTTTATCGACATCAACGCGTCCAAGGACAAACACCTGATGAATTTAATCAGGCAGATTGACCAGCAGAAAGCTACGGGCAAGACCGCAAAGACAACAAAGAAGGCCTCTGGCGGACGCAGAAGAAAGTCTGAAAAGGAGGAGGACGCTGAGCTGATGCACGATGAGGAGTTTGAAGAGGAAACAACAGTTCTTACAGAGTCACCAAGCTATATCCACGGCAAGCTCAGAGACTATCAGATTCAGGGACTCAATTGGCTTATTTCTCTTTATGAAAACCGACTTTCTGGTATTCTGGCAGACGAGATGGGACTCGGAAAGACTTTACAGACGATTTCTTTCCTTGGGCATCTAAGATATTTCAAGGGTGTGGACGGTCCATTTATTGTCATTGTTCCTAAGTCGACACTCGACAATTGGAGAAGGGAATTTGAAAAATGGACTCCCGAAGTCAACGTGCTCGTTCTCCAGGGAAACAAAGAGGAGAGGGCAGATCTGATCCGCGATAGGCTGATGGAGGCTGACTTCGATGTGTGTATCACCTCTTTCGAAATGGTGATAAGAGAGAAAGCCAAGCTCGGAAAAGTCAGATGGGAGTACATTGTGATTGACGAGGCACACAGAATTAAGAACGAAGAGAGCGCTTTGTCTCAGATAATCCGTGTTTTCTACTCGAAGCAACGGCTTTTGATCACTGGTACGCCACTTCAAAACAACCTTCATGAACTGTGGGCTCTGTTGAATTTCATCTTGCCCGATGTTTTTGGTGACGACGAAGTGTTCAACGAATGGTTTGAAAACCAAGGAGAGGAAGACCAAGAAGAAGTGGTGAAAAAACTGCACAAAGTTCTCTCTCCGTTCTTGCTTCGTAGAGTCAAATCGGATGTTGAAAAGTCGCTACTTCCGAAAATTGAAACCAACGTTTACGTTGGAATGACAGACATGCAAGTCAAGTGGTACAGAAACTTGTTGGAGAAAGACATCGATGCCGTGAATGGTGTTGTTGGAAAGAGAGAAGGGAAAACTAGGCTGTTGAACATTGTCATGCAATTGAGAAAGTGCTGCAACCACCCATACTTGTTCGAGGGTGCAGAGCCCGGTCCTCCGTACACAACAGACGAGCACCTTGTTTACAATTCTGGAAAGATGATTGTGTTGGATAAGTTACTGAAAAGGCTCAAACAGGAGGGATCCAGAGCACTGATATTTTCTCAGATGAGCAGATTGTTGGATATTCTGGAGGACTACTGCTATTTCAGAGGATATGAATATTGCAGAATCGATGGCTCCACAGCACACGAAGACCGTATCCAAGCAATTGATGATTACAACAAGCCAGATTCTGACAAGTTTGTTTTCCTGCTTACGACAAGGGCCGGTGGCCTTGGTATCAATTTGACTACTGCGGATGCTGTTGTTTTGTATGACTCGGACTGGAACCCACAGGCTGATTTGCAGGCGATGGATCGGGCACACAGAATTGGACAGAAGAAACAGGTCAAGGTTTACAGGTTTGTTACTGAGAATGCAATCGAAGAGAAAGTCTTGGAAAGAGCTGCTCAGAAGTTGAGATTGGATCAACTTGTTATCCAGCAAGGTCGGACTAGCAATAAGACCACCGCAAACTCCATTGGTAACACCAAGGATGATTTGCTCGATATGATTCAACACGGCGCACAGGACGTTTTCAACAACCAAAAAAGCAATGCGGATCTAGACACTGATATTGATTCGATCTTGAACAAAGGAATGGAGAAGACTGCACATCTGAATGGGAAGTACGCCAAGTTGGGATTGGACGACTTGCAAAATTTCACTTCCGATTCGTCTGCTTACGAATGGAACGGTGAAAATTTTGCCAAGAAGGATAGTTCTAAGCTCAATGTGTGGCTGAATCCAACTAAGAGACAAAGAAAAGAGCATCAATACTCGGTGGACAATTATTATAAAGATGTCATGCAAGGCATGAAGTCTTCGCCCACACCCAGATCGGTTCATCCAAAGGCTCCAAAACAGTATCACATACAAGATTTCCATCTGTATCCTCCTGGTTTGGTTGAACTTTTGGAAAGAGAGCAGCTTGCTTTCAAGAAGAAGATTGGTTATGTTGTTCCTTTGGCTGACGATGCAGGGTCTGAGGACGAGTTTCTGGAATCTGATGACGAAGAAAAAGTTAAGAGAAAGAACAGACTGGAGGTTTACAAACAGAAGCAGGAGGAGGAGCAGAAGAAGATCGAAGCTGCTGTGGAATTGACTCCTGAGGAGCAGGATTTGAAAGAGAGATATTTGAAAGAAGGATTTGGAAACTGGAACAAGCGTGATTTTCTTGCTTTTATACACAGTTGTGTTCGTCACGGTTCCACTGACTATGCGGCGATTGCAAAGGATCTGAAAACAAAATCCCTGGAGGATGTCAGACTTTACAGCGAAGCCTTCTGGAAGCGTTATCAAGAGATCGAGGGGCACGAAAGATACGTGAACCAGATCAGACAAGGAGAGAAGAAGCTTCAAAAGGTTTTGTTGCAACAGGAGATTCTGGCCGAAAAAATCAAGCAATTCGATGCACCTCTACAACAGCTGACTATTCAGTATCCACCTAACAACTCCAAGAGACTTTACACCGAGGTCGAGGATCGGTATCTGCTGATCAAAGTTAACGAATACGGATTGAACAACAAAGATTTGTATGATCTGATCAAAGCTGATATCACCAAGGAGAACGAATTCAGGTGTGCTTTTTATTTCAAGTCGCGTACCAGTGCTGAGTTGAGCAGAAGAGTGGGAACTTTGCTGCTTGCGATCACCAGAGAGGTGGAAGGACCCGATGCGTTCAAAAGAAAGATTGCTCGTAAGGCTGACGGACAAGGTCAGCTTAGCGAGACAGACAGTCGCCAGGATTCTGTGGAGCCAGTATCTGAGAATACGAACGGGCATGGTCAGATAACTAGCAAACGGTCTGTGACAATTGTGTTGTCAGATGAGGATGAGGAGGAAGATGAAGAGACACTGAGTCGGAAGAAGGTTAAAAGTTGATATGTATTAAAGGTTATGTAGAGTAAGAATGAAGAATATATTGGAAAATGTAGTCGCACACAATAAAATGTCGACGCGTCGATTTTCAATTCTGATACGGTTCGCGTGCTCACAACCCCCAGTTTTGGGAAACATATTTCTTGTGTTTTACTCGTCTCTTATTTGTCAGAGTGTGGGGACAAACAACAACTACGATTGTGCTACTACGAAGACTTAAAAACTGTGCAAAACAGTCCAGGAGTGTGTTCTAGAGGAAGAGGGCTGCGTTTTAAATAGACAAGGTAGGTTTAAAACAGCGAAGGCTTATTGTTTTCGCTTATAGAGAGAGAGAGAGTACAGCAGGATCAATCCAGACAACCATGCTGAACACAGTGAGATTGAAGGCGGCAGCGCGCAGCGCGCAGTTTATTCGTGCTTTTTCGACATCGAATGCCCTTTTCAAGGACGTTGAAGTGAAGATTGACGGGATTTCGGTGGAAATTGAAGCCGGCTCGTCAATCATTCAAGCTGCGGAAAAGGCCGGTGTTGTCATTCCACGTTACTGCTACCACGAGAAGCTAGCAATTGCGGGTAACTGCAGAATGTGTCTTGTTGAAGTGGAGAAGTCGCCAAAAATGGCTGCTGCGTGCGCAATGCCTGTGATGAATGGGATGTCTGTCTTGACCAACTCGGAGAAGGTGAAGAAGGTGAGAGAGGGAATCACCGAGTTTCTGCTGTACAATCATCCTCTGGATTGCCCGGTTTGCGATCAGGGTGGTGAGTGTGATTTGCAAGAGCAAACACTCAGATACGGCTCTGATCGTGGCCGGTTCAACGAAGTTTCCGGTAAAAGAGCCGTCGAGAACAAAGCCATTGGCCCTCTTATCAAGACCTCTATGAACAGATGCATTCACTGTACGAGATGTGTGAGATTTTTGAACGATGTCGCTGGTGCTCCGGAGTTTGGCACTGCTGGTCGTGGAAACGACATGCAGATTGGTACTTATGTTGAAAGAAACGTCAACTCCGAGCTCAGTGGTAATGTCATTGATCTTTGTCCTGTTGGAGCTCTCACGTCAAAACCATATGCGTTCAAAGCACGTCCTTGGGAGCTGAAGAGAACTGAGTCGATCGACGTGATGGATGCTCTTGGTTCTGCGATCAGAGTCGATAGCAGGGGAATGGAGATCATGCGTGTTCTGCCTAGACTCAACGAGGAGATCAACGAGGAATGGATTAGTGACAAGACCAGATTCAGTTGCGATGCGTTGAAAGTTCAGAGACTCACCAAGCCTCTGATCAAGACCGGCAACAGTTTCTCGGACGCCACTTGGAACGATGTTTTGAGCTATGTTGTTGAAAAGTACAATCAGCTGAAGCCAGGAAAGAACGAGGTCAAAGCTGTTGTTGGTCCGCTGGCTGACATTGAGAGCATGGTTGCCTTGAAAGACCTGGTGAACAGATTGGACTCGGAGAACCTTGCTCTTGATGCCCCAATCACGGAGATCCCATCAATTGACTTCAGATCGAACTACCTTTTCAACTCCAGCATCGAGGGTATTGAGGAGGCAGATCAGCTACTGATTATTGGCTCGAACCCACGCCACGAAGCTGCCGTTCTGAACGGCAAGATCAGAACTAGATGGCTCAACTCCAACCTAGAAATCTACCACATCGGTGAACATTTTGAGTCGACCTTCCAGTACGAGCACCTTGGAGAGAACGCCAACGACTTGATCACTGCTTTGAAAGGTGAGCTCGGTAAAAAGCTGAGCGCTGCCGCCAGACCATTGATTCTCGTTGGTTCGGGAGTGTTGGAGAACAAGGACTCTTTGGCAGTCCACAAGATCATCTCGGACTTCGTTAAGGGTAAGCCAAACTTCAGCAACCCTGACTGGAGAGGAGTCAATCTCTTGCACCGCGAGGCTGCTAGAGCCGGAGCCCTCGACATTGGTTTCTACAGTTCCTCGCCAGAGGTGATTGCTGCCAAGCCCAAACTGGTGTTCCTGCTTGGAGCCGACGAGATCGATCCAACCACCATTCCGGAGGACGCATTTGTTGTGTACCTGGGCCACCACGGAGACCTGGGAGCTTCCTTGGCCGATGTTGTTCTTCCTGGAGCTGCTTTCACTGAGAAAGATGCCACCTATGTCAATACCGAGGGCAGACCGCAAATGACGAGAGCTTCAACCGGTCCACCGGGCGCAGCTAGAGAGGATTGGACCATCATCAAAGCTTTGAGCGAGTACTTCAATCTGGGATTGCCATACGAAAACAAGATGGAGTTGAGGTCGAGATTGAGCCACATTGCTCCGCATTTGGTCAGATACGACACGCTGGAGCCAGTTTCCGACGAGGTTTACCAGTTGAGTTTGGTTTCTGCGGTGACTAAGGCCGTTGGAGGCTATAACTTGAAGAATCCGATTGAGAACTTTTACTTCACCGATGTGATCTCCAGAAACTCCAAGACCATGGCACAATGTGTGGGAAGTTTTGGTCCGAAGATCGAGAAGATCCAAGACGACAATGCTCACCTGTATCTGGGAATAGCTTGATCTGAGTTCCTATTTATCTATCTATTTATCTACTATTTATTATTTATTATTTATTACCTATTTATTGACTATCAATATTTTATCACTTATTTATTGAATGCAACAAACTTTTGATTACCCTCGTTTACGTGCTACTCACTTTTCCATATTAGTGGTCATTACTCTATCATACATTATATTACAAATTCAGAAGACGAAACACCTTTCCAACAGACTAGGATGTTCTAAAAGAAACTTTGCACATCTGTGCTTGGCCTTCTGTTTTCCTTTGGCGGTTGCTTTGCAAACCGACTGGCCATTGACCACCAGCTCGGCCTCAAAAAGAGGTGGAGCCTGTTCCCGAACTTTGTAAACGGGGATCACCTTCTGTTTGGAGAGAAAAGCATACAGTCTGCCCGTTGCTTCGGAGTCAACGTCCTCGTTCTCCACAACTTCGGGGAGAACCTTGATCGGCAGCGGCTCATGCTTGCTGAACACGTTTGTCTCGTGTTTAGTGAACGGTGACTCGTCGTCTTGGGACAGCTGTTCTTCAGTCACAGTATCCGACTGTTTGTCCGATACAACAGTGAGTTCTTTCGGAGTCATACTTCTCATATCGCTGTATTTCTTGATAATATCCCTCTTCGAAAGGGCAGCCTTCGCCGCTCGGGAGCCAGCGTCCTTAAAACTCACTCCTTCACCCTCGCCAATCACTTCGTCGTCCATCAGACAGTGCACAATGTAGGGGACAGACTGCCCGTCTCCGGTTTGGACGGCCACATACCGGGGAGGTTTCGCAGCCGAGCCGATCAACGCATACAGCTCTCCCTTGGCATTCGACACGTCCTGCTCTTTCGTGACCACCTTTGCTCCAAGTTCCTTCAGCTTCGGCCGAATCAAATCGCAGATCCAGCCCCGGATCTCGGTGAAGTTCGCGTAGTCAGAGTCGATGTAGAGACCACCAACATACGCTTCAAAGACATCAGAATAAATCTTTTGTCGACCGTTGATGAAGTTCTGGTCTTTGACAATGTCAGAAACCAGTCTCTCGTGGAAACCGTAGAAGTGTGAAAACTCGGCCAGTGTGTTATTGCTCACCAACTGCGAGCGTAAAACGGACAACTCGCCCTCGTTGGCGTCGGGAAACTCCATGAAAAGCACCTGCGTCACACATGTGTTGATGATCGAGTCGCCAAGAAACTCGAGCCGCTCATTATTCGAATGGATCATATCTTTCTTGCTCAGATGCTTCACGTTGTTGATAGAAGACTTGTGCATGAAAACCCTCGCTTCCAGGGCACGATGACTGATCTTCGGAAGAGGAGGAGGATACACGCCGGTAGTCTTTTTCTCTTGTATTGACGTCTCCTTCACAGCCAACTCCGCGGCCTCAATGTCGTCGATATGATGTTTCTCGTCGAAAGTCGCAATCTGATCAAACAATTTCAGTTTTCCGACGTCATACAGAGACTTGAGGGCCGCAGAAAGCTGGATTTTCTTGTTCCTCGCCAGAGTCACAAGCAACGTGACCGTCTCTGTGTCAGGTCGCTCGTGACTTGGCAACTGCTGCACAATTCTTGCCAACTGCTCTTTGTTTGGAGAGTCAGCAATGATCTTTTGAACAGCCTGCTGCAACTGTGTCACTGAATACTCCAAACTTAGAGCCTCGGCAGCGCTCAGCGACACGGCACAGCTCTCGCTCCTTCCCGTCGTTTCGTCTCTCATGACTTTCTGCTTCTTGTGCTTCTTATCTTTTTTCTCCTTTTTCCCCTTTTTCTCCTTTTTCCCCTTCTTGTCCTTCCTCTCACTGTGCCGTCTCTTCTCCCCCATGTTCACACCTCTGCAACTTATCTCCTGCGTCTCCCCAACGAAGAGTTGACGTAAAAAATTTGCGCAAGAGCAAAAAAAATCCATATCGCGTCGATCGACGCAAATCAGAATCTGAACTTCTCCTCCTTATTCTGCACCTTTGGCCTCTTTGGCGGCTCGCGAGACGCAGTCTCGTCGCCCCTCCTCTTCCCAGAGACCATATCGTACGCCAGAGTCTCAGAACCGTAAATGCTCTGCTCCGAGCCGCCCTTTTTCTCCTTCAAGACTGTGTAAAGATTTTTTTTCTCGCCGTCATCGTCCTCTTCCACTTGCACCGGCCTGTTCTCAGCAACCATCTCTCCTTCACCAATCGAATCAATCATTATATCGTTCTCCTGGGCAGAGTATTGCCCGGCATCGCTCTCCTCTTCATCATCTTCCTCATCTTCCTCATCCTCCTCTTCGCTCTCCTCCTCCTCGAGCTGTCCCCATTTGGTCTGCTCCATAGGTTCCCCGCGATTCACGGTTCTTCTGTCCTCCAATTTGAAAGTCACCGAGCCGTCCTCGTGAATCTTCATGTGAGGATATCTCGGCGGAGGCCCAAGCATCTTGAACCGGTCGTACCACGGTGGCAGAGTAGTGCGAGACTCGGTCATCCCGAGAGCTTCTCTCAGCTCTTTGCTCAATATACCAGGTCGTATTCCTGCGATATTGAAGCTGCTGAGCTGCTCTGTGTTCTCCATTCCCTCATAGTAAACCTCGCCAAAGCCCAGCAGACTCGGTTTGGTCTGGAACTTGAAAAATGCGTTGTGCAACTTGCCGAAATCGATATCCAGCTGTCCCATCTTGGGTTGCACTCTCTCTCTCATTCTCTGTTTCAGCGTCGAATCGTCTTCCTCGCCAACGTTCCTCATCTCGAGGATTCCGGTATCCATAATGAACTTCGGGAGCTCAAAAGCTGGCTTTTCAAATCCCCTCTTGCTGGCCAAAAAACCCCTGTTGGACGTCCAGTGCATTGGAACAGGAACAGCATCTGGCAGCGTTTTGAGATACACCAGTAATCTGGGGTCAGGAGAATCGGCGTCGGCCCCGTCGATCGCTTCGGGGTTCGATGACTCCGCCTTTAAAATGGCAAGCGGAATC
Organism: Ogataea corticis; assembly: GCA_030555865.1. Classification (NCBI taxonomy): domain Eukaryota; kingdom Fungi; phylum Ascomycota; class Pichiomycetes; order Pichiales; family Pichiaceae; genus Ogataea; species Ogataea corticis. Next base: position 478,729 of record JANIVM010000004.1, on the reverse strand, counting down.
TTGTACTTCTTCTTAAGTTGTCTCTTGGTGAGTTTGGCGCCCTCTGCCTCGTCATCTTCGTATCCTTCGTAATCCTGTGACTCGTCACCACTGTTTTCGTACTTCTCTATCTGATTGTTTTCCTCCACATCCTCCTGAATTGGCTCCTCTCTACGCTGTTTGGGCTGAAACTTCTTGAATATACTTTCAAACTCTGAAAACTCGGGCATCTCAGTTACAACGATAGGTATATCGTTCTCGATGACAACCTCCACGGGCTCCTCTAATGGGACATGTGATTCTTTGACGGTCTCATGGGTGATCGTCTCCTTCTGCTGTTTCTTGAGCTTCGCCTTCTCACGTCTGAGCTGGTTCTTGGACTTTCTTTGTGCCATCGCTAGTGTGTCGAAAGACGGAAACGTCTTGAGAAGAGATTGTTAGTTCGACCAAAATTATTTTTGAAAAAAATCCGCACCAAAAAAATAAAACCTGTTTAGACAAGAAGTGTGCTCTGGATCATTTGAGATAGCCAGGAAAATTCAAGGAAAGCGACTTGAGTGCTGTCGAGATTTCTCCACTGTCATCCACCTTACTTATACAATGGACGTCCGCACAGAGGAACCCCCACAAACGCCGGTCTCAGAACATTCAGAACTCTCGCTGAATGTGTCAGGCGATAAGCCTGTAGCTGCCGAATCAACAAGCGCAGATAGTCAAACTACTCCGCCACCACCGCTGCCAATGGTTTCGATCTCTGAGATTACAGAGAGCCTCACGAAGAAGCTGAAAGACGCCAAGTCGGAACTCGACAGAACTGACAGAGAAATCAACCGCACGCTCAACAGTCTCGAAAGAAAGCTGGATCTGCTCGAGAAGCAAAGTTGAGTGGATCGTGGAGTCTACGGTACTTTTATATAGCATATTCACAGTCATCCTGGGACCGTTCTGAGGATCTCAGTATGCAAGCTTTTCGATACGCGAAAATAGCAGTGAAATATTTTAACGCGTTTGAAAAATCTATCTATCTAAAAATTATAGCTAGTATACTGCAGCAGAGCACTGCAGAACAGATATGATAATAGGCTGGTTCACGGTGGAACGACTAGCGATCTCGGCTATTTTTGCTGGGAACTCACTGGCGACTGGCTCGACCCGTACGAAGTTTCTCAAGATCGCTGCTAGAAATCCACCAGAATTTGTCAAGAAGATCAGAATAGGACAAAACCGTCGAGGTCTCAACACGCCGGCTCGAACAACGTCTCCAAAAACACTGCCGCCGGTGCTGGGGAGCCCCAAGTACAATGATCTGGTGTCATATCTCGATTATGCCAAAGAAAACAACGTCTCGACCGCATCCACAGTTTTCCAAGGAAATCTGTACGAGCTTACGTTTCTCGACTTCCTCCGACACAACTTTGACCTCAGCCGAATAATCCACCAGGGAGGTCGTGACGACAAGGGCATCGACATCCGTGCCAATTGGGACCTGACGGGACTGGACCGGCTTGGGTCCAGCGACGGCAGGGTATTTGAGAACGTCAACTCGGTGAAAAGAGTGAAGCCACTAGCCCTGAAAAAGAGAATGAAATCGCTCAACGTGAAACTTTACGTGCAGTGTAAGAGCTGGGAGAAGTCGCGGGTCGATGCCAAAATGGTGAGAGAAATCAATGGGACTTTTGCCGACTCGGGAAACGGCACGGACAGGAACAAAAAGACACCCAGCAGCACACATGCGTTCCTCATGATTGTGGCACCAACTGGGTTTACAAGACAGGGGCTCATTGATTTCGACAAGAGTCTGATGCCGCTGATTTTTGTCAAATTCTCGAAAAACCAGCTCGTGGACGCTACGAAGGGGCCGTACGAATTGGCCAACTACCAGCTCGGCAAGTTCGAGAGCTTCTACTGCAATCCCATGGCACAGGCGCTGCTTAAAGGACTCGACTGGACAAAATTCATCAGAAGCATTACGACAAAATCGCATCTGGACAAGTAGAGAAAACCGTCTGGTGGGTGGAATTGAATAGATCAATACCGCCGTGTATACTTAGTATAAACATATCCCCATGCACATGACAACTACTCCGGGATCTTGGATCCGCGCTGAACAGCGTCGATCTTCTCAATAGCATCGGCCCATTGAGTCAAACGTGGGAACTGAGCCACCTCCTCCATTCTTCTGCTGTTCACCCACGGGTACGACACCAGGTCGGCGATACTGAGGTGGTCACCCACGAGAAATCCGGTCTTGTTCCTCTCGAGCCTCTCCTCCAAAACACCAAAAAGTCTCAATGTCTCGTCGTAGTATCTCTTGATTCCGTACGGCACCTTCTCTTTTGCGAAAATTGCAAAGTGGTGGTACTGGCCCTTCATTGGACCGAGACCCGCCATCTGGAAGAAAACCCACTCCAATTGCTCGTAGTACAGGTCGGTTCCGTACTCAAAACTGTACTTCCTGTCCTTGTCGTACTTGTCGCACAAATACATCATGATGGCGGCACTCTCGTTGATGTGGGTCACCTTTCCGTCGGCCGAGACGTCCGTGAGGGAAGGAATTCTGCCGTTCGGATTGAACTGCAAATACCAGTCTTCCTTCTGCTCGGTCTTGGAGAAGTCGATCTTGCGAACGTGGTAGTCCAATCCGAGCAGTTCCAGCAGAATTGACACCTTCTGGCCATTTGGAGTGGCTAACGAGTACAGCTTGATGTAAGGAGCCTCAAGTCCGGCCTCTTTAGGGTCGCTTTCGTCGATAATGTAGTGCACCATGTTATAGCCGTGTGGGGAGGGGGGAATGTTAATTCAACAGAGAACAGTTTGCTAGAAGAACAAAGACACCTAAAAGTTGAAACAAAATCTTTCCTCGATTTTGCCTCCACCGCTTACTCCCCTCCTTCCGAATTGCCCTTTTGCGGTTTTACTAATCCAACTGTGGCTACCCCGGAGCAACCGTAACGATCGTCGCTGACGATAAAAAACTGGAAATCGACGCGTCGATGTGGGGTAGCCGGAAGAGGCAATGAAAAAAATTACCAGACTTTGTATACAAGATTCTCTTTCGTAAGACTACTTTTCCGGCAAGAATGGAGTCGTCAATAACGCTGGAGGAAACGAACGTTCTTAGGGCCAAGGCTGGGCTGCCTCCAATACCTGTTGCGGAGGAGGCCCCGCGAGAAAACATTGCTCAAGAACAGGACACTTACAAAGAGTCTCTCTCGTTGGAGGAGACCAACAAACTGCGGGCCAAGCTTGGACTGGTGCCTATCACAGAATCAAACGATTCCACCAAGGAGGTTGCGAATTTTGAGGCTGTCGAGCAGGCAAAGTCGGCAGAGCACGCTGCTGCGCGACTAGCTAGCCGGATCTCTAAGGCGAGGAGCGAGCTACGGAAGGACGTGAGGGCGTCCGGAGAGACTCTGGTGGACCGTATAGGTGCGGATATGGATGGAGACGAGTGGTTGTCGAATATTGGAAAACCCAAGCAGAGAAAAGCGAAAGTGGGTGAAAAAAAGGAAGATTCTGCTGAAGCTTCTGCTTTCACTATTCACCACGACATAGACGCGTTCCACAAGCTTCTGGACGACAAGAAGGAGGTTGTTTTGACGCTAAAAGACAAGTCGATTTACGATGATGAGGACAGTGCCGACGAGCTCGAGAACGTCGAGCTGAACGCAGCACTGAAGGTCCAGGAGAGGCTCAAAGAGCAGAGAAATGGCAAGAAGGTGGACACAGAGAATGATTTTGATGGAGCTTTTGGCTATGATGACGAGGAGGAGATCAAAAGCGGCTCTTTCACGGTGAAAGACGGTGTTGTTCCATCAAATACAAAACCGATGAAGACGGAAATCAAGAAAAAGCTTGTTCTTTTCGAAGAGTCTGAGGGTGATGACGAAGAAAGATCCGACTACGCTAAGCCGAAAAAGATGAAGAAGCTGCGAAAAGATGTCTGCAACAAAAGAAAGCTGTCGGAGGACGACAGACCACAGGAAGTGGACTTCAAGTACATCAGCTTGATCAATGAGGACTTGGAGAACGAGGATGCAACGGAACTCAACAGCTTCCTGTCGGTCACGCGCAGAAAGAAACAGAAGAGTCGGGTCGGTTTTCCTAAAGATATTATAGAAAAGGAGGAGGAGAAAGTTGGAGATGGTTCCGTTGTAATCGACGAGGATGCTGACTTTTTGGAACACCTCCGATCTGAAGAGCCGGTGATTGAGAAGGTGCAAGAACCAACAGAGCAGGAAGTGACAGAGTCGGCTGATACTGAACCAATCACGACGAGATTGGACGGGATTCTAAACCAAGACGCATCGACAGAGTCTTTAGGGCTCTCGGCAACGTTGAAGTTGCTGAGAGAAAGGGCCGTTCTGGCGGAAGCTCCCAAAAAGGCAACAAGCACCACGCAGTACGATCCAAAGATCAGCCTGGTTTACACGGACGACGACGGGAAAATTCTGGGGACCAAGGAGGCATACAAGTATTTGTCTCATAAATTCCACGGGCATAAGAAGTAGATTTTAGATAGACTAGCCTGTGGCAGCGCATTGATTATTACAAAGAACTTCAGAGCATGTTCTGAGAAGTAAAAAGTTGGGATTGCCTCACATGGCAGTTTGAGGTTCAAAAAAAAGATTGGTTCCTAGCAGGATCGAACTGCTGATCCCCGCGTTATTAGCACGATGCCTTAACCAACTGGGCCAAGGAACCTGAATCTTGGTTGAAGAGAGCTCTAACGGTTCAAGAGTTTCGGGTGCTGACCAGATTGGAATCTGGTGCACTGACGGCGTGCGGTTGTCCTTAATGGCGCATGGTCATACGATCATTCAGGAATCCAGAATGTGAAGAGAGTATCGCGAATTACAGAACTCCAGCACAGTTTCTCTAGTCGCGTATTTTTTTCGTGTCACGACACGAAAACGCGTCTTGGTTTTCCAGTGAAAAATCTCAAACTGCTTCTTGCGTGGCTGGTCTCTTCGTCCAATGACTTCTGACGAGCCTCAAACCAAAAGACACAAGATCGAACAGCACCAAGATACCGAAATGTCTTCTTTGCAACAACTGAAGGTTTTCCTGCGCTCTCCGAAGGCCAAGGTTCCATCGAGGGGATCGGCTCTCGCTGCAGGTTACGATCTGTATGCCTCGGAGAAGGCCACAATTCCAGGGCACGGACAGGGAATGGTCGCCACAGACATCAGCATCATCGTTCCTGAGGGAACATACGGCAGAGTTGCTCCAAGATCAGGATTGGCCGTCAAGCACGGGATCTCCACGGGAGCAGGTGTGATTGATGCCGATTACAGAGGAGAGGTCAAGGTTGTGCTGTTCAATCACTCCGACAAGGACTTTGAGATCAACGAGGGAGATAGAATCGCGCAGCTGGTGCTGGAGAAGATCGTTTCGGCCCAAATCAGCGAGCTCAACGCAGAGCAGTGGACTGAGGAAACTACAGAGAGAGGTTCTGGTGGTTTTGGCTCCACGGGAGGCTTTGGAAAGCAATAAGCTGGCCGGTTCGTATAATTTCTATAAAAAGATAAATTTGAGCAGCTTGATTGCCATGAGTAGAATTCCTCTCACGAGTCTCCACAGCTCAACAAAAATCCAAACAACCCACAGAACGAGAACAATGAGGCTTTCCAGACAGTTGTAGATCCAGTTGAACACCCATTCGTCGTGGATGTTGCTCAGCTGATCCCTTTTCTCTGACAGATTGCGGATTTTCAACGTGATCGAAGTATTGATCTCTCCGTTCGTACGATCGCAGTATCCTAACAACTCCTCAATCTTCATCGACTTGAGATTGTTAAACCGGTTGAATTTATCCAGCGTGGCCTCGACTTCGGCGATCTTCTCTTGCAATTGTTTTGAGACCGTCTCGTTTTGCACTTGCAGACTGTCAAACTGAAGCAGCTTGTTCCCAAAGTTTTCTCGTTGTGTCGACAGAATGTATGTGAGATTTTGGTCACAGGACCTGAGTCGGAGTTGTGAAAAAACAAGCTTGTTTTTGAGAGATTTGATTCCCCGAGTTTGTTCCAATACACCGTCAGACGACAACTCCTCGTCGCACACGGAATCGCCCGCAGACGTGGCCGGCACGTTCTGTGGGTACGCGAGAATGGACGCCGAGTCCAGCGACTTGGAAAGACGTCTCTCCAAACTGGAGCTCCGGGAAGTGTCTTCTGTCAGGTACACTTTTCCCGAGCGGGCATTCGTGGCGGCCCCGCTAGCAGAGTTGCTGGACGTGGGAATTTCCAAGTCATCATCGCTTTTCGTGGACAAGAGCCCCATGATGTTGGTGGAGGACTTGTTAAGATTGCTCAGACTGTTGGAATGGCCGTGTATTTTCTTCAGACTGTTGAGTCTGTAATGTTCCTGTCTTGCGAGCGAAGCCGAGCTCTCGTTGATCCTCGGCAGCGAGTTGAGTCTTTTCTCTTCGCCGGCCAAATTTGTCGTTTCTTCGTCTTCTCTGTTAAACTCGCCGTCGAAACCGGCAAACATCTGCTCCTGAAGTCTACGAAGCCGTCTTGGTTTCTCGATTTTGCCGAAATACTGCGATTGCGACTCCGCTTTCGGGAACCACAGCTCCCCCTTGGGACCTTTGAGCTCGTTCCAGTGGTTTTCTCGCCAGTAAATGTCATTGTTGTACTCGTTCAAGTTCACCTGCCATATCAGTCGCTGCGACTTGTACTTGCTAAACACCCTCGAAGGTGGCTTGATGTCTCCAAAGGGAAACGTTGTGAGCTTTTCGTTGGATTTCTTGCGAATTCGTCTGTTTCTCATGATCTGTAGCGGATTGAACACACCTTCGACGTTGGGGTATTTGGGTGTCTTGTGGTCAATGTCCTCGAAATGAACAGTGTTTTGGTATCTTTCGAGACAACTGTAGTAGTTTTCGATGATGTTTTTGATCTTTTCTGCTCGTTTGCGGGTGATTGGAGAGACAATGATGTTGGGGTGATGCTGTTTTGTGGCATTGTCCACACGGGTCAGGGTGTAATGTTCGTTTGCGCCAGCGTACTCGTCGTCGGGCTCCACCTTAGCTTTGCAAATGGCATTTATCGCGCTCGCGTACATTTCATGGTCAATTCGCAGCTCGTTCATTAGGTTTTTGCGTGACTCAATCAGCTCGTTCGTATCGTCCAGCAACTCGTCGTAGTTGTTGGAGTCTTCAGAATCGTTCGTCAGGGTCGTGGACGTCAGCGAATTCATGTGTTCGGCCTCCTGTTTGTCCTGCTGTCGCACACTCTGCAGCTGCCGTCGCGGCGACTCCATGTTGTACAGAGTGCGGACCATCTTGCCGTCCGAAAGACCGCTCTCACTCATCGGCCTGTACTTTTTGAACTTCAGATGGGAGTCCAGCACCGAAGCAGACATCTTGAAACGGCTCTCACTGTCTTCCTCTATGTGCGCTTTCTCCGTGTGAGTTTCTCTTACCCGAGGGGTCCGTTCAAAACATCAATCGGCTCGCAGCTAGAGCCACAGCCCCTCTGGAAATCAGGCAAACATAATTTTGACAATCTGTATTTCTGCCATTTTCCCATCGGGCACACAACCGTAACTCTGATTTATATTTAGTGACAAACTTATCAACACGATAGACAGGCTATAAGCCCTTATTCAGCCCCTAGCCAGCCCCCTCGACCCGCCGCCATACAATGTCATACTACTTTGCAATAATAGGAACAAATGACAGCCCGCTATACGAGCTCGAAATAGGAACCTACAAACAGTCTGGAGACGGAAAGCCAAACATCCCGCTGGAAATCAGAGAACTACAACAGTTTATTGTCAACTCCTCGCTCGATATCCTGCAAGACCTTCAATTCAAATCAAACCAACTTTTCACCAAGGGCCTCGACTCCTTCTATGGGTACCAGATTTACAGCTATCTCACACAGGGAAACGCCAAGTTTCTCATATCCACCAACGCGAAGAACCAGGACGAGAGCATCAGACAATTCCTCATAGAAGTCAACGAATTGTACGTGAAAAACCTCTTGAATCCATTTTATTCGCTCAATCAGCCCATAAAAAGTCCCGCTTTCGACTCCAGAATGAGAATGCTCGCCAAAAAGTACCTTTAATAATACATACAGTCCACTAATATACATAATCTTCGGCCATGTCAACTGATCTCGGAAAAGCCTTTCAAGAGATCCATCGCATTGATTTTGTTCCCTTCGTTGTCGTTCTCAATCAGCTCCCGCAGCTTCCGAGAAATGCTTCTGATCTTTGTCTCCGTCAACATGTTCACAGAGTTCTTGGACTGCTTTAGCTTGTGAACCATTAACTTGATGTTCTCCAGGATTCGTAACAACCGTGCACGGCTCAACTTCGCCTCGTAGCTCTCCAACGTCTTCAGCTTGTCCAGAATCTCGCCCAGCTTCTCATTCACCATCGTCTGCACGGCCGTCTCCTCAACCACTTTTAGATCCACCTTCTCCGCCTTGCCGAGCTTCCTCACCTCAGACCACTGATTTTCTTCCTTCACCAGCTCGTTCAATTTGCGCTCAAATTTCTCCATCGTCTGCAGGTTCTCCTGGTTGGCCTGGTTCGGTCTCACAATGATTGGCTTGTTCAGGTCGGTAACTCCATCATCCTCATCCTCGTCCTGGTCGTCGGGGTCTACGCTCCACCAACTCGTGCTGATCTTGCCGTCCGACAGGTCTCTGACGATCTCATCTTTTATCACGTTCGCTATTGCCTGTGGCGTGCTCAACTTCTTCTTGGAGCCTTCTTTTATCGCTCTCTTTGCACACCAAACTAACAACTGTCTCATCTTATGTGGATCAGGAAGTCCATCTTCCAGATGTTTGTACAATTCTTCTGTTGGAATATCATGATGAGGCTCAGCAACAAATCCGTTTCCCACAGAAGACAGCCGTTTACCTCGATTGCTCAAAGATGAGCGTCTTTTCACGCCCTGGCTGTTTTTAGCTGGTTTGCTCCTGAGGTCGTTCAAAGGTACTGTTGTTTGCTCAAAAATGTTCAGTGTTGCTGGCTTTTCTGCTTGGTTCGTCGCTTTCGTTTTCTTTGCTTGCTCCAATGGCTTCACTTCTGTCTTCTTGGGTTTTGTCGAGAGTGCTGGTTCAGGGGTTTTGGACTTTGTCTGAGGCTTGCTTGCCTTCCTGACTGGTTTCTTGGTTTGCACGTCCGCTTTGTTCGTGTTTTCCGTCACTTTCTGAGCCTTGCTTTCTGGAACTGCACTCTTGGCTGTCTTTGGAGCGGGAGTCTTGCGTGGCCGGCCGCGTTTCTTGGGCTCGAATTTTACATTAGATTCCAGTGAGAACACTTTCTTTTGGACTTCAGGCTCTTCAGGATCATCAGCTAAGTCGTCCAGCACATCTATCAGTGACTTTGGTTCTTTGGCTGTAGTCTTAACGACCTTCTTGCGTTTGCTTGCCGGTATCTTGTCTGCTGGCCTCCCTCTTTTCTTGAGAGTAGTCTCCGGTGCCGTTTCATGCGCTCTCTGTATCTTTGGCCGTCCACGTTTAGCTGGTGTCTTCTTTGGTGGTTCTTCATCAAGTAGCGACACGGGCTTCTGTGATCCTCTTTTGAAAAGAAACCCATCGTCGTCCTCTTCAAACTGACCGCTTGCTCCATTAGGTCCAGGTGATACGCTCTTGGACTTTCTATCTTGGGACAAAAGCCGTCCTATGCGCTTGTTATTAAGCTTTTCCAGAATTGAGGATGAGTTTTGTTGTATGTGCGAAGAATCGCTGGCCTTGAGTCTATTTCCCGACATTTTTGTCCTCTAGCCGACCTAGATAACAAGGATCAAAAGAAAACTGATACAAGACAGAATGCTCGCTGCGTGGCGCCCAGAATCAGTGTCCAGCTAACTTAGCACAGTATTTGTGTCTCCAGCGCAGTACTTGACCTCTGTCAATGCTTGAATAATTCGTCTGATCGCGATGCAAAAAGAGTAAACAAACCTAGTTTGATCCTCTTTGATGTGTATCTTTTTAGATTTTCTTTCGCACCTTTTTTTATTTATTGGTACGTAACTTATTATGGCAGACGCCTCATATTTTTAGTAAATCGTTTGCTCATATCTAATCTAAAGATTTAGGTATCATGTAATCGTGGATATAATCATGGACTGAATGGGCGCGGAGACTTCTGCGAAGAAGAAGAAGTGACGCGTGATGAAAGAGAAGGTGAGCTCTGCGACACATGGAATTGTTGCTGAGCCCCCTGAGGTGTCTGTTGTGTAATTGTAGGTTGTGGGCTCATCTGAGATGGATCTGGGAATATCTCTCCAATGGAGTTTGTAGGCAGGAAGCCGGGTGTTTGAGGCAGTCCCGCTGGCTGCACTAGTTTCATGCTATTGGTATCACCCATGTTTTCGAACTGCAAAAAGACACCGCTCAAGTTATGTGGTTGATTCTGGCTGCTGTTGACTGCGGTTTGCTTCAATTGAGCTTGTAGTCTTTCTCTTCCACGAGCCAAGCCTTTGGCCGTTTGGACAGATCCCGTGCTTGTTTTTGGAGTGGTCAGGGTCGATGAAGACGAGTGGGAACTGGCAGAATGTGGCTGTAATAGCTGCATGGATCTGTTGGCAAAATTTGGCGATGACTGTCTAATGATTGGAGAGTTGGATCTTTGAACCGCTTGGTGTCTCGCAGCATGCTGTGCAGATGGACTGTGGATAACGTTGGGCTGTGTGTGGCCAATTGACCCGTCTGATGACGTGTGCACCATCTGTGGTCTTGGAGCAATGTAGTTGAAGTAATCGCCGTCCTCAGAGTTGTTTGGCGAATTGACAGAGTCAGGTGACTTGACGAAAATTCTGGTCTGGCCGGTGTTGTAGTTACCACTTGGTGGAGATGTTGGAGTCATGTTAAGAGATGCCGAGTCAGAAACTTGCGATCCCGAGCTTCCTGAAGAGCCGATACGCCGCAAAAGTGGCACACTCTGATTCATGGATGCCAGCGACGACAAACTGTTGGACTTTTGGTGGCCGCGCGCTGCGTTGGAGACATATTGGTGATCCTGCTGGTTCGAGCCCTGTTTGACAGAGTGGAAAGTTGGAAGATGCAAGGAAGACGAAGAGTGATTGCTGTTCATGATCGGCAGAGTCAAACCATCGGAAATGACTGTAGGAGCCGATAAGACAGATGTGAGCGCACTGGCATCGTCTCTTGAAGAAGCGGTATCGTTGAGAACCGGAAGATTCAGTGTTGATTGAGGCTGAGAGAAAGGGGACAAGTAGAGTCCGTTGTTTGGACTGTTTCTTTCCAGTGGATCACTAAATTCGCACAGGTCCGACAGGTGGTCGAGCCAGCGTTCAGTGAGCTCCTCAGATGCACTTCTAAAGGTGAACTTGCTTTTCTCTGATGATCTAGGAGGTTGCACACGGAGAACGAACTTCTTCGGGTCGTCTTTTGATGCTGCAACTTTCGTGTAGTTCAAACTATACGAGCTCACCGGGTGTCTCTCCTTCTTCCGGTCGTCTGTGCGGAACTCGTGCAAGAAGTTGAACGTGAGAACGTAGAAGAACTTGGAGTAGTTTTTCAGATACTTCGACTTTTTCTCGAGCCATCCGCTCATGATGCAAGAGCTAACTCTCTCTTTCTGGTACGGATAGACAACGTCAGACTTCTTTCTGATCTGTTTGTTCTTCATCATCGAGTCGTTTGCTGTGAGTTTGAGCAGATTTTTCGAGTTGTCGTTCATCACGAAGTAGTCCCAGTCAATTCCGTAGTCGTTTTTCAGAAACCCGTTCATGAACTCGCTCACCAGATTATCCTTTCCCGCGTCAAGCTCGGAGTTTATCAAGTTGACAAAGCTCTTGACACAACTCTGAACCTCGGTATATAGAATGCTCTCAAGCTGGACTCCCTTGTGCTGCAATTCGTAGTAGCTCTCTTTCAAATGGGCCTCGGTGTACAGCTGATCTTTCAGTTGGAGATCAAGCTTCAGTCTCAGCAAGTAAGGATCTTGTTTTGGGTCCAGTTTGGTGAATTTGATGTGTGTTCCAAGGCAAGTAGTTGCTTCTCCTTTAGTCAACAGCTCCACGGAGGTCATGTAGTCTGCCAAAATGGCTCCTGTTTTGGCAATTTCTGTCTTCAGCTCAGTAGTTTTGAAGTCTGACGAACCCTTAAGCGACGCCATCTGCTTGATTGTCTCGTTCAAGCTCTCTTTGAGGTTCTCGAGCCTCGGAATGATCTTGAGCGTGAGCTGGTTGTGTGTGACGAGCTCTTTCTCTGCAAGACTACTGTGATAATTCAAAAGAGTTGTGGAGATCGACAGAACTGACAAATCTCCCACGGGCAAGAAAGACGTTTGAACAAACTTGTTGAGGAAGCTTTCCTGTTGAGCCGAAGAGGACTGTTGTCCCGAGGGAAGATCATTGGCACTCATTGTCTGTCTGATGTTTTTCGAACTGCTGCCCTTCAGCTTGATTTTCCCGCTTGTTTGGCGTTTCAACAACTCGAGGTTCTCGAGCATGGCCTTGTTGCCCAAATAGGTCTGTTTTTTGAAGATGCTGATCTCTTTAAAGTAGAAAATGAGCTGTTTGATGATCATTTTCCATATCGTAAACCGGTTTATGAGCTTGTCGATAGGCTTTGGGTCATCGTTGCTGTTCAGTGGGTTGTAGTAGGGCGAGTTGTAGTTGTCTGCCGGGAGAATCTTGCTGTTTTGCTGCAAGAGCTTGTTTGAGACATCAAATATGAGGGAGTCTGAGAAGTAACTGGATTGGTGATCCTGTTGATCTGCGACATACGACTGATTGTCGTATATGCTAGCGCCCTCCGGGGTGCTGGCAGCAGAGCTCATGGCGTGTAGCAGTGAATGGCGTATAAAAAAGGCCTTTTAATTCAGCTGATAAGATATATCGCGTCTGAGGGCAAATTCGGGAACCAATATGATTTGTTTGCACTGCCAAACACGATTCAAAGTACTGTTCCCTGGCAAGTAATCGCCTGTGTCGATCAGACGTGTAAGATAAATTGCTTGAGTTTGCTGTGGTTCGCCCGATACTTTGCAATTGCCAAGAGAAAACAAACAATCTCCAGTTTGGCCGAACTTCCTTGCCGGATTCTACAACATTCCAGTGCGAATCTGGGAGCTTTTTCTAAGCTTGGATTTTTCTCGCCGAGGATCCGGGCGGTGCGGTAGAGGCGGCTATTATTATACAAAGATTATGAAAAGATCTTTTGGCGAAGCTGTGCAAAAGTAAGCATAGGGAACAGCTCGACACGCACAACAAGCAGCGAGCCCTGGTAGCCGTCCTCGAAGTCGGGCGCAGCCGCCATAGCGGTCTCTTCAGACGGCATAGAACCCCCGGCAGAAGAAATTTCTAGCGTGGAGTCGCGAAAAATTACCGAGTATGTGATAAACTGGCCGAGCGTGACCAGTAGATCCAGAGCGATCAGGAGGAACGGACCAGAGCACTTGAGCTCGCCAATCATGTTGATGAACACAGACTCGTAGCGGTAGTTGTCTCTGTGCTCGTACGCGAAGATTTTGGTTTCTGTGTTGGAATTGATTGCACTGACCAAGGATTCCAGATCGAATCTGACAGCCCCGATTGGGGCGATTGGGGCGATTGGGGCTGTGAAATCATGGAAGAAGAATATATGGTCCAGCAAGGAAAGCACGTTCACCACGAGGATTTCCGCCCATATGGCGGTGCGGAAGTAGCGCATCTGTGCGATGATGGTGGATTCTGAGACAGTTCCGCCCATCGAGGCGAGGTTGTACTCGATCCATTGGCGGAGGGACATGATAGTGAGATTCGAGAGCACGATTTGCAGACTAGCCTTGAGTAGCAACTTGAAGAAGGAGTGATCGGCAAGGTAAACGATGAGGAGCTCGAGCAGGAGCAGGATGTTGAGGTTGCGCAGGAGTTCTGATTTGAGGTTATTTCGTATTTTAATAAGCGAAGTTGATGTGGGTAGTGTTGTTGCGGTCTGGTCTATGATGGAGTCATAGCCAGCCGAATCCGTCATAAATGCACCTGGCATTGCAGTTATTCGGTCCATTTTGAGCGTGACATGGTGGTAGTGACAGATTATGCAGGAGTCGTTCTACAATTTGTTTTTCTACCCAAGATTGCGGGTGGCACCGCCACCCGCGCCATGCGCAGATGTGGCGCGAACATTGGGCAGGGACAGGGCCGGGAGGGTGACGACTGACAAGTAAGCGAGATTGTTTTGAATCAGATCGTGTGTATGTGTAAGAAAGGTGTGTCCTAATACATCACTCCGCCTAAATTCTCATTGCATTACAGTGACTTGGTTTTTTTCATCCCCGGATTCCGTTTCTCGTAGCCCGTGATCGGGGAAGGCGGAAGATGCTAGCGAAATTTTTAGCGCAAATTTGGCAGAGAAAAAAAAAGCTATGGAGAAAGATATTTGTCATATGAAGGCAAAAAGAGAAGGAAGGTTCAAGGATTTCATCTTTAGTAGCCCCTTTATACAATGTTGACCGGAAGAATACTTTCTCAGGGTCTGAGGGGCCCCCTGGGTGTCAGAGTTGGTTTGTTGGCGGCCCAAAACAGACGATTTGTCCGCATTCAAAAGTACTCCACGCCGAACGGGGACAAGGAAGTGTCGAAAGAGGTGGCAAAAGTCGCACAAGAGAGCGCTGTGAAGCTCACTTTGGCGCAGAAAATCAAGAAGGAGGCCAACCATTATTGGCACGGAACAAAACTGCTTGGATACGAGATCAAAGTGTCGTCCAAGCTGCTTATTAAGATGCTTGCCGGGTATGAGCTGACGAGAAGAGAGACGAGTCAGCTTACAAGGACCACGACGGACATTCTGCGACTTCTCCCGTTCTCGATGTTTGTCCTGGTTCCGTTTGCCGAGCTGCTGCTGCCTGTGGCTCTGAAACTGTTCCCAAACATGCTTCCCTCGACCTATGAGTCTGAGAAGGACAAGAAGAGAAAGCGTACGGATCTGGCCAATACGAGACTGAAGGCGTCCAATTTCATCCAGAAGACGTTTCAGGAAAGCGGGCTGAATTTACCAACGAGAATCAACGAGGAAAACAGAAAACTGTTTGTGCAGTTCTTCAAGACCATCCACGAGGGCTCGAAACCTAGCCATGATGAGCTGATCAAGATCGCAAGATGTTTCAAGAACGATCAGGTTCTGGACAATCTCTCCAGACCACAGCTGATGGCCATGGCTCGGTACATGGCTCTTTCGCCGTACGGAACAGACGAGATCCTCAGATACCAGATCCGGTACAAGTTGATGCAGATCATCAAAGATGACCGGGCAATCGACTACGAAGGTGTGGAGAGTCTCACTGTTCCGGAGCTGAAAACGGCGTGTGCTTCTAGAGGAATCAAAACTCTGGGAGCGTCGCCTGCTCGTTTGAGAGACGATCTGAAGATCTGGCTCGATTTGAGACTGAGACAGAAGATTCCTTCTTCTTTGCTGATCCTGTCCTCGACGTTCACGTACGGAGAACATGCGGACGATCTTGAGAATTACTACGATGCGTTGCTCGGTGTCTTGAGCTCGATTCCAGACGAGTTGTACAACGTTGCGAAGTTGGAGATGTTCCACGACGACGATGCGCTTAAGCTCAGTATTCTGAAGGAACAGGACGAGCTGATCAAGGAGGAGAACATGCAGAGCAAGGGTGTTAAGAAGAGTGTTAAGGATGATCTGAAGTTGGATGAGCTGGAGGATCCGCAGGAGGCTGAGACTGCCGAGGAGAAGAAGCCAGAGGAGGCCAAGAAACCAGAACAAAAGGAGAGTGAGAATACTGATGATGCCGGTGTTGAAGCGGAAAAGAACTCTGAAACGAGCACTTTGGAGAAGAAAACAGCAGCAGTTGCTGAGAAAAAGTAATGATTTCATGCAGCATTTGTCATAGACAATATTTATACAATCGTGTTAATAGGAGAGAGCAGGTAAACTGGATGAGGAGATCATTTAGTTTGTTCTGTTTGGCTTGATGAAGATAGAAAGTTAAGAGGTGTTGGGACACATTTCTACATTGGAACTAAAATAAGGTACTTTTGTACGACTGAAACCATGTAACATAGAAAAAGTTAAGGGCATATTAAGACTCCTAGCGAACTCTCAATTGTCCTTTCATTATTAATGACAAGCACTCGGTCCACTTAATCAAACAAATCAACAATAGTGGCTGGCATCTCAACGATTTGAGTGGAGTAGAACATCTCGATCTCTCTGAGCATCTCGGTATCCTCGTTCGTGATGAGGTTGATGGCAACACCCTTTCTTCCGAAACGACCACCTCTACCGATTCTGTGGATGTAGTTCTCTTTGTTGGATGGCAAGTCGTAGTTGATAACCAGCGACACCTGTTGGACATCGATACCTCTGGCAAGCAGATCGGTGGAGATCAGAATTCTCGAGGAACCAGTTCTGAACTCGTTCATGATGGTGTCTCTGTCCTGTTGAGACAGGTCGGAGTGGATAGCGGAGACAGTGAACTGGTTGTCAGTGAGCTGTTGGGTGAGGATCTCAACCTTTCTTCTGGTGTTACAGAAGATCACGGCCTGGGTGACCGAGATCGAGTCGTACAAGTCACACAGACAGTCGAATTTGTACTGCTCCTCGTCAACGTTGATGTAGAATTGCTTGATACCCTCGAGGGTCAGCTCGTCCTTCTTGACCAAAATTCTCACTGGGTTTCTCATAAACTTGGTGGTAACCTCCAAAACGTCTTGTGGCATGGTGGCAGAAAGCAAGACAACTTGGGTGGTCTTTGGAAGGAAACGGAAAACGTTGTAGATCTGCTCCTTGAAACCAGAAGACAGCATCTCATCGGCCTCGTCCATGATGAACATCTTGACGGCGTCGGTCTTGAAGTAACCTCTCTCAATCATGTCGTAGACTCTACCTGGGGTACCAACAACGATCTGGGCACCGTTTCTCAGAGCCTCCATGTCCTCCTGGACGGCCTTACCACCGATGGAGGCGTGGACAGTCAATTCCAAGTGCTGACCAATAGCCAGAACAACCTTCTGGATCTGAAGAGCAAGCTCTCTGGTTGGGGCAAGAATCAAAGCCTGGGTCTTCTTGAGCTTCTCGTCAATTCTTTGCAAGGCGGAGATGGTGAAGGTGGCAGTCTTACCGGTACCGGATTGGGCCTGGGCAAGAACATCTCTACCTTCAGTGATTGGGAGGATGGCTCTTTGTTGAATAGCCGATGGTTGTTCGTAACCGTAAGCAAAGATACCTGAACACGTTAGTATGGGTTATAAACAAGTAGAAGGTGGCGTGGTTACTTACCTCTGATGATCTCTGGCTTGAGGTTCAACTCATCGAAAGTGTAGACAACGTTGTCGTAGTTGGATTGGATCAAGTTAGAGTCAACTTCTTGGATAGATTCGCTCATGATGGAGTGTTGATAGTCTTAGTGCTGGTTGGTAGTATACTGTGGTGTATATACTCCGTGTAAACTTGGAGAAGAGGAAGTTTTAAAAGTTGTACGCTTTTTTGCACAAGGAGATAAAGTTAAGCAACAGGGTTACACAATCCAATCCCAGTGGGCAAGCAGATCTGCCACGGATAATTTTTTCACGAAAATTTTTATCTGAAAATTTTCACTGGGCCGGGTAACAGAAGCTGCCCGCAGCGCACAGGAGCAAGCAGGGCTCAAGGGGCAGCACGCTGTGAACGCTGTGCACGCGTCAGAGAACAAGCAGTGTAGGTGCTGTGAGCACTGGACATCCTAGCACGGCAAGCACATCTTTGTTTGGCCTGTCCGCTACAATTACATTTCTACAGTCAGGAAAATGGGTCAAATTCAAAGAAATCGTGGAGTAGCTTGAAAAATACCACAGAAACACGGCTCTAACTGTGTCAAAGTGTAGTTTCAGTCCACATGCTTCGTCTGCTTCCCATACCCTCGTCTTAGTCAAATGAGCTAATTAATCTGTAATACATCTCATCTTATCTACCTACCTAACGGGAGTAAGACCAGACGTTCTTGAGCAAACCGTCCTGTTGAGCAAGTCTGTTGAGCGAGTCGTCAGCCTCACCTCTGCCTCTGATGTAACCACACAGAGCGTAGGTGGTGTGGGAACCTGGAACGGCTCTTCCCTCCTCGTCCACGTTAGCAACGTTGATTTGGACAGAGGCGTGGTCCTTGGCCTTGATGATTCTGTTGGTGGCAGAGCACTTTCTTGGAATGTACAATTCAACCTGCGATGGTTAGTATGGAACTGGGGAGCGGAGGGTGGTGGGGGGAGTCTTGGATCACCAAACGGGGGTCAACGGGCAACGAGAATGAACGATCCAGATATTTTGTGCACGGGATGAAACCGGGTTTTCACGTTGTTCCTGTGTCGAGCTAGCTTTGCTATTTGACACCTGGCTGGCCGTGTCTTAAATGATGTTCTCGTTCGGCTCTGTTCATCTCGCGTTGCTCGCTCCTCTCTTCTTGGATAACCTGATCAACAACACTCCAGCACTTCTCTTCTTCTTGAGCTCTACTTACTAATTCACCCTTGTCGTTTTCCATTTTGATGTATGTGTATATCTATCTGTATGTCACTCTCTTCTTCCCTAGTACCTAACTTCAACACTTGAATTTTCTAATATTATTCAGATTTTCCACTCTTCGCGAGTCCCAGATTCGCAGGGCCGCAGTGTGAAAAATTTTTGGCCAGCGGGGGCTCGCGCACGCGAGCTCACCGGGGAATCTCCTGGGGGCCGCGAGCTCTCTTGGGATTCTGGTCTCCCGTGTGAATTAGCAGTCACATCTATTAATATTTTCCCTATGAGGAAACAGCCTAGTCCTTTCTATCTACATTACTCAACCGCTTTCTTATCATGTTTCAGCCACTCCAAACCCAACCACGTCAAACAGAACATTGACCCAGATAACCAGCATCGAGATCCCGGCGTAAACCACGAGTCTCACCAGGTGCTCCAGGTCGTAGCGGGGAGTCAATGCGGCACACGGTTTACCCTGTTTAGCTGAGTTCTGGTGGTTGACAGTCTTTGCAAACACCCTAGAGTGCACTGGAGAAAGCAGCATCGTCAACAGAGACTTGGACAACAACTTCCACACAATAACAACGCCCATTCCAACAATTGTCCTCAGGGCCCAGCCCCAGACTCCCAAACGGTCGTGGTCGTACTCTGCCACGTTATGGATCCCAAACGAGACACCAGCGTAGCGGGAGTTGGCCAACATCCAGTGCGACAGGTCCAGGCCAATCAGAACGCCGATAAACGCAACGCTGTCTTCGAAACAGGGACAATGGTCAATTGGAAGCGGGTGGTAGTATATCAACGTGTAGTGCACCGCGACAATCAGCACGGGAGTAAGAGCCCAGTCGTTCGAAAGTAACAGGTCCCAGTACTGTTTGGACGCCATTCTCGACACGTAGACAATCGTTCCGACAATAGCACCGACAACAATGTCCACCTGGCCGTGCATTCCACAGTAAATCCGCCCGAAAATAAGAGAAACTGAGTACGTAAGCAGCAAAAGGACTCGAATCCAGTTTTCTGTCGCGTTTCGGAGCGACCAGTCGCTCAAAATGTACCCTATGAGCAGCAGGAAAACGCCCGTGGCGTTTGCCGTGTGGCTGGAGGGACACCCGTACTCCTCAGACGTGTAGTGGCTGAGCGTGATTCTGGTGAGAGGCGGTGATCTCGGCCGGGGCAGACATAAATAGTCCTTGACGGCGCCCGTGAAGTAGATTCCCAGGGCCAGAACGTACACAAGGTCGCGATACTCGAGGTTCAGCCACACGGGGACAGGCAGAATGAGCACGTAGAACGTGTGGGAGCCGAAGTTGGCTGTGTAGGGAAAGTAGAGGTCGCCCAAGTAGCATCTTGCGCTGCGTTGGACACTGGCTAGCCAGTCTGTCTCGCCTTGGACCCATTTTAGAAGGTGGGAACGCAGTCTGAATCTGGCCGACGACATGCGCGTCTTGTAATACTCTTCCGAGCGGAGTCCTGCGTCGAACCGCGACGTGTCGGTGAGCTGGTGGCCGTTCGACAGCTGCGAGTCGAGGTAATCGTCTGGCGATACAGGGGAGTGTGATCTGGAACGAACAGAGACCATGATGCAGGTATTTTGCTTTGCCACTACTCTTCTCCACAGCCTGGATTGTCAGATGTTGTTCGCTGTTAGTGGGTGCTGGAATGCGATGTTGTTTTGCTGCTGCGTTGTTTTTGTAGGTCTCTGGCGAGCGATAAAGAACGTTAGTAATCTTAGAAACGCGAGGCATCAAAAATATTACTTCAGGCTGTGCCGGGCGCAGTTTTCCAGCCGCACCAGAGAATATATACCAGCTACCAACTACGATTCTTTCGTAAAATTCAGTACATTATTACACGGGTATTCACGGGGCTTGACGGGTATTTCTCTCAGACAATGCTGCAGCAGCCGTCCTTGTAGTGTTCGCCGTAGTGCGGGGTGGACTCCTTGGCCGCGTCAGGGTCGGAAGCGGCGTACGTGTATGCCGGGACGGTGTTTGTGTTTTTGCTGGCGGAACGGAAGTGGCCCGTTGACTTGCTGAACCGTTTGGACGCTCTGTTGGCGTTCTGGTGTGAGTTGTAGACCACATTGACGCACGCGTCAAACAGTTTGTCCACGTTGTGCATCTCTTTGGCAGAACATTGTAGGTGTGCGACAGCTCCGATGTTGCGGGCCACGTTGAGTGCCTGCACAGGGTCCACCTGGTGTGCAGGGATGTCGGACTTGAGTCCGACGAGCAGAATGGGCGTGTTTTCGCAGAATCCCAGGATCTCTGGAGCCCAAACTTCCGGGATGTTGAGCAGCGAGTCGCGTGCCGCGAGCGAGTACGCGAGAATAATCAGGTTCGAGTCCTGGTAGCTCAGTCGACGCAGTCTCTCGTAGTCCTCCTGGCCAGCCGTGTCCCACAGGTCGACGGTAATGATCTTGTTGGCCCGCTGGTCCTCGAGAAATGCGCGGTGGTTCTCGAAGATCGTGGGCTCGTACTCGGACGGAAACGATCCGCGGATGTACGACGACAGCAGGGACGTCTTTCCGCAGCCAGAGTCGCCCACGATCACGATCTTGAACTGCAGACTTGGGTCCGGCGCAGCAGGCGTCTCATTCTGCTCCAGCAGCCGGTAACTTGGGCCCTGGGCAATCGGTTCGGTGTAGTAGCACTGCGTGTCCATGGATGTGGGGGATGCGTGCTTGAGAGGTGTAAATTACAGAGTCTGTCGATAAGTGTAAAAATTATAGCTGGTGAATTGTGCTGCGAGTGTTATTGAATTTCCAAATATAGAAATTAGCAGCCGTGAGCCGCACGGCGAGAAAGCCGGCGAGCGAAGCGAGCCAGCGGCCGTCGACGCGTCGATCGCACAGCCGCAGGCAGCCCCCGGCAGCTGCCCGCGCGAAGCGCGCCGTGCGATGCGGTGACAGGCAGCGACAGACCGTAAACGGCCGCGACATGGTCGTTCTGGTGTAGACGACGTGTCTGCTGGTTTCTCCAGATCTGAGCAGCTACCAGCTACACAATTTTTTTCCCGACGCGAATAAGAGTTTTCGCGCGAGTTGTACCGCACACAAGCCGGTGACGAAGCAAGACGAGCTAGCGTGGGCAACCAGTCTACGCTCAATCGTCTAGACGGCTTGTCGGGTTGGTTAGTATCATCGGAAAAATCGTTATCTATTTTGAAAACTTGCGTGCAAATTTGAATCCATTTCACGGTGGGTCAATATCTGGTGAGGACGATCGACGGGTCGAACTTGGGCCCACTTGGGTGTACTCATGTCTGATCGAACCCCTTTGATGATGTTGATCGTTCGAATGAGACAAGTCATGTCTCATGCATGGCGCTGCATTTCCGGATGCGGTTTCGACTCAACTCCTTTGGTAAGTACTTTCATTGCCCCACCCACTTTGCTCCCCGCGACAGCCAACCAGAAAAGGAAGATATGTGATTATCTCAGAGAAGAGGGGCTTTTTTGCGGCGGTGGAGGCACCAACTTCTCTTAAACAAGCCAAGGCGTTACCTTGGCTTGATATGTCTCGATCTTCGCCTCATTGACCGCTTTGATAGCGCCTCCCTCTCCCTTTCTTAGGCCTCACTTCCCCAGATCTCATATCTGCACAGCCTCAAACGGCTATTTTATTTTCTTTATTTTTTCTGAAAAAAATTTTATTGATCTTTAATCAGAAAAGTTAGCACCACTCTCTCCCTCTGTCTCGCCACGGTGCAACATATGAGACATATTCGGCTCGCAAGAACACTTACATTGCTGCACAAACCACAAGTTCCCAAAATGTCAGTTATCATTCCCGAGATGATGGCTGAGAAGAAACGGCCAACGTCTCCTATTCCAGAAAGCAAGATGCAACCACGGAAAAACCCTGGAAAACCTAAGAAGAGAAAGGCCAAGAAGCTAAATCCGGAGCCTACGACTCCCATGGGGATTCTTTTGAACTATGAGATTGCAGAACTGTGCAAAGAAAACGGTCTCACGGAGGCCCAGATCAGCAACCCGCTCAACAAGATCCTCAACGATGAGGAGCTGCGGTCCAAGTACAACAGAAAGGTGTCGGATGTGAAGGTTCTACGGTATTCATCCAATGGAGACGGTTTGGCGTTGATTCCACACCCGGAGATTGCCGACGGCAAACAAGTTGCTGTGATTCCGTTCGCCATGCCCGGAGACGTGGTGACGGTCAAAGTGTTTATGACGAAACACACGCACGTTGAGACGGATTTGTTGGCGATCGATGTTGCTTCGCCACAAAGAGACAATTCTCTGATCAAGTGCAAGTACTTTGGCGTCTGTTCGGGATGCCAGTACCAGCAGATCGAGTACGAGGACCAGCTGGTTTTCAAGCAAAAGACAGTGGAAAACGCTTACAGATTCTTTGCTCCTCGTCTTACGGCGATGGGAAAGCTTCCTGGTGTTGGATCCACCGTCAGCAGTCCGCTGCAATTTGGCTACCGCACGAAACTGACTCCACACTATCAATTTAATAAGTTTTCCGACGAAAAGGTTCCAAATATCGGGTTTGGAGCCAAGGGAAGACCAACTTGGAAAGACGTTCCCGTGAGAAACTATCCGGGGGAAGTGATGGACATTGAGGACTGCATTATCGGGACAGAGATCATCAGAAAGGGGATGAAGAACGAGAGAGCCCGGCTGAGAAGAGAGCTGGAAGACGACAACAAGAAGCACGCAAAGGGAGCTACGGTGTTGTTGAGAGAGGACACAAAGCGCGGCTCAGACAGAGACTCTGTGATTGGATCTAAGGACGGAGACGGTGTCATTACGACTCTCGAGACAGACATTTCCATCAAGACTTGTGTCACGGACAACAACGCGATCGTCAGCGAGTACGTTGGAGACCTGCGCTTCGATTTTGTGGCCAACGAGTTCTTCCAGAACAACAACTCCATCCTGCCAAAGGTGCTGGACTACGTCAAGTCGAATCTCTCGCTGGATGACTCGGACGAAAACTACCTTGTGGACGCGTACTGC
This sequence comes from Ogataea corticis, assembly GCA_030555865.1. Lineage (NCBI taxonomy): Eukaryota > Fungi > Ascomycota > Pichiomycetes > Pichiales > Pichiaceae > Ogataea > Ogataea corticis. The sequence goes on along the minus strand of JANIVM010000004.1, from coordinate 455,329 downwards.
GGCTCGGGGCTGTTTTCCATCGCGTCGGCCTCGTCGGTGACCAAATCGCTCGGAGTTGAAATCTCAGCGCACTCGATCAAGTTTGCAAAGAAAAACGTGGAGTTGAACGGGATCGAAAATTGTGAATTTTTGGAAGGTAAAGCTGAGAAATTATTCGAAAAGATCGATTTTCCAAAGGATAAAACTTCGGTGATTTTGGATCCACCAAGAAAAGGCTGCGATGATGTCTTTCTGAGACAACTCAGCGAGTTCTTTCCGAGAACCGTGGTGTATGTGTCGTGCAATGTGCACTCGCAAGCCCGGGATCTGGAATATTTCATCAACGAGACGGAGAACGGATCCAAGTACGAGGTGGTGAGCATCCGCGGTTTTGACTTTTTCCCGCAGACTCACCACGTCGAGGGAGTCGCCGTGTTAAGAAGAAAGGTGTGAGTGCACACGGTGCACACGGTGCACGGCCACACTATAGCCAGTCTGTTGACACTCTGAACAATCACACATATTACATCTACAGATACTGTAAGACTGAAAAGTAATTGAGCATCGCTTTGCTTGAGTAAAGGGTTCACATCGGTGAACTTGCTTGTTCTCGTAGTCGCTCGCTTTGCTCATTGATAAAAAAACACATCGACCCTAAGCCTTAAAACAGCACAACTAATATACAGCCGGAGACACTAACCAACAAAAATAACAGAAAACGAAAAGATACTGTGTGACAAACAAATCCGACCACATCAACTCTCTAAGCTTGGGTCTTCAAGTACTCGCTCTTTTCCAGTTCGTATCTCTTCTTGTCTGCCTCAGCCTTGGCCTCGTATGGGGCCTTTCCGGAGTCATCAAGAGACTTCCATCTCTCACCGAGCAGCTTTCCAATCTGTCCAAAAGCAATACCTGGGTTCTCGGCTCTGACAATGTCTCTTTGCTCGTTGGCAAAGAACATGTAAGCGGAGAGCGATCTCTTAGGAGCGTTTGGGTCCTTCTTCTTTCTGGTGGTTCTCTTGGCAGCCATTTTGTCTAGTGCGGTGTTAGTAACAGGTGACAGGTAACAAACAGTGGAACTGGGACTTTTTTGTGTGTTTATATTGCGAGAGTCGCCGCACGCGGTGCACACACGCGGCAAAGTTCTTCCCTCCTCAAACCGTGTTTCTGCCAAACTTGCTCGCGGGCACACCTCACGCCTCGCAGAAAAAAACTTTTTCTGCCCAAAAGGGAAATGGCAGTAAGAGTGGCATTCAGCAGGGAGCTAAAAGAAGGGTATTTGTGGATACCCCACGGTAAAATTTTGTCATCTTCGGAGCAAGTTGAAACCAATGGGGAGGCTTGTGACTTAGTGGTGTCGATGGTGATCATCAATACAAGGGCTTCTGTAAGGGAATTGTTCCTGTAGAACGGACCTTTTCGATATGTGGAATTTTTTGCAATCATTGTTCACCCATTACCTCCCGTCACCGCCATACCACTCCATAGAGCAGTCAGGCCAACTCAATGGCAAACAACCACGCAAACAGCACCGAATGTAGTGTAACCTGTTCCATTTGGTGTAAACGGTACAAATAAAAATTCTCAATTGCACTAAAGTCCAGCAGATTCCAATGTGATTGATTATTTACTTACTATGCAAGTTGATAACACTAATAATTTTTGCTAGCAGATTTTAGGGGAGAAACTTAGTAGCAGTAAATTTGCCAAACAAATTTTGCCCTACAAAAATGCTCTATATGAGAGTAAGTTTGTGCGCACAATGAATTTGGTGAGGAGTTGGGTGGCTGAGCGGCGGCCGGGTAACCTGGGAGAGCGGAGCGAGAAAAGCGAGAAATTGAAAATCCTCGCGCAGCCCCAGGGCGGATTTTAGATTGAGACCGAACTATTGCTTGAGCCGGGGTCAGATTTTGAAAAGTTACCCGGACAACATAGGACCCTTGAAAAGTACATTTACTGTAGTTCTTCAAGCAGGACACTGACACTCTTAATGGTATATACATATGTTAATTTATTCTAGACTCTCATCTGGTAGTCCAGTATCAAACCAATAAAAAGTTTAAACATATAAAGATCACCAGATTTCTCTCGCTTCACCAAACTTAGAACCAGTCCTTGGAGCTACCGTTATACTCGGAGGCACCAGGATATTGGTACTGATTCTGGTAATATGGGTACACGCCTGCGGTAGATCCGACAGAGCCCGAGGCTCCAGCAACGCCTGGGATCTGGGAGCCGGAAGCGAGTCCCGTGTTGGCAGCAGAAGGAGTGTTAGCCTGAGCAGACGCGGTCTGAGAGATTCCCTGGGCTGGCGAGTACTGTGGCTGGTACTGAGCGTACTGCTGTTGCATGAGAACGGCCGGGTTCACCTGCTGCTGAGCCTGAGACGCGGCATTTGCCGACTGCGCACTCGAGTCCTCCTCGTTTCCGTTGCTCTGCGAGCCGTTACCCTGTTGGTACTGGTTGTAGATCTTGTTTTGGAACGATGAGTTGGCAAACGAGTTCTGCTGCTGCTGAGGAGCAGGCTGGTTTGGCGACTGTTGCGACTGGTAGTTCATGTAGAACTGGTTGGCGGCAGCAGGGTTGTATTGGGAATAGAATGGCAGATAGTAGTTGAAGTATGGGTGGTACGACGCTGGAACACCCATCATTGGGTTGCTGATACCTGGAGCAACGCCGCCGGCAACTTGGGCAGCGGCAGCAGCAGCAGCAGCCTGCGCCTGGGCCAAAGCCTGGGCCTGGGCAGCGGCCTGGGCCTGCGACGAGCCGGAAGAGGAGTTTTGGGCATTAGATGAAGACTGGTTAGGAGCGACAGGGTTGGCAACTGGGGACTGCGAGTTCAAGTCCTGGCCGTTCGAAGAGCCGGGCAGCGACGAAGATTGTTGCTGTTGCAGTTGTTGCTGTTGCAAAAGCTGCTGCTGGTTAAACAGCTGCTGGTACTGTTGCTGGTCGTACACCGACTGGCCGTTGTTCCTTGGCGACTGCAAGTAGTTGTTCAGCTCGCCGAGACCGCCGTAGTAGCTGTTGGCTCCGTCGTACGACTTCTGCTGCTGCTGGTAGTTGTTGTAGTTGTTGTAGTTGTTGTTTCTGTTGTTGTAGTTGTTTCTGCTGTTGTACTGTTGCTGGTGGTGTGGACGTTGCTGCTGTTGTTGTTGAGCCTGTTGAGCCTGTTGAGCCTGCGCTGGCTGCGCAGCCTCCTGCGAGACCGGCTCCTCGTCCTCCTTGTCGTTCAGGCTCATCGAGCCGAAAGAAATACCGTCAACGGATCCGAGCTGAGCAGCAGAAGATGGCAACACAACGGCAGCGTCCTGTTGCACCTTCTTCGACACCTTTTGCTCAACAGCAGGCACAGAGGTCTCCTCGGCAGGAGCTGCAGCCTCGACAGCTGGTTTGGATTCAACTTCTGGAGCAACCTCTGGCTCAGCAGTCTCGGGCTCAGTCTTCTCAACAACGTCCTCCTTCACTTCCTCCTTCTTTGCAACTGGCTTCTTAACAACCTTTGGCTTTGGAGCCACAACGGCAGCCCAACTCAATGGCTTGGCAGCAACAGGGGCAGCGGTCGAAGCCTCTTTCTTCTTCGACTGCTCCTTAAGCTGCTCCTTTGGCCGTTCTTTTGACTGATCTTTTGCAAGCAGCTCAGAGGCTGGAACCACCTCAGTCTTTGGCTCTGGAGCTTCCTCCGTCTTTGGCTGTGGGACCTCGGGATCCTGTTTCTTTGGAGCTGGCTTCTGAGCTAGTGCACTGGCCCATGAAGAGCCCTCGGTGGTCACAGCAGAAGAAGTGGCCGTGGCGGAAGCGGTTGCGGAGGCGGTGGATGTCTGTGAGGAAGGTGCACTTTTGGCAAACTTGACAGCTGGAGCCACTGGAGCGGTCTCCTTCTGCTGTCTGTGTGCTTGTTTATGCTGGTGTTTTGGATTGCTGAATCTATTCTGCTGGTGCTGGGGCCCTCTGTGATCCTTCTTGCCGTTTGCCTGCTGTTGCACAGACGCCGGTGGCTGTTGGTGGTGATGCGACTCATTCTGCTCCTCTTGTTGCAGCTGTGTTTTCTTCTTCTCCTCCTTTTTCACAACCTGATCCCACTTGTGGATCTTTCCGGTGAGTATACCTTCCGAGATCTCGGTTATGTCGACGTTGGCAATCTCCTCCTGGATCATCACAAAGTCTTGCAACGCCCAATCAGGGAAAAACTCCGTCAGCGTAATGAACTTTTGCTTCAAATCGGCAGAGAGACCGCCGTTCGCTCCACTCTGGCCGTTGTTGTGTCTCTTGGAGTTGTTTCTGTATTTCGAGCTGCCGCCTCTCCGGCCGCCGTGTTCCAAGGACACGGCACCGGAGGCTGCTGTCTCCGTCTGCTCCGACATTGTGTTGTGTGTTGTGTTATGTGATGTTGCGGATTTGTGCTTCAAATCAATAATTTTCTCCCTAGTGGCGCTCACTGTTTGCTTGTCTAAACTCCAGCCGTAAAAAAGAACCCTAAAACCTTGGCTATCGCTGCTCAATCAGGTGTGGATTTCTTTCTCACTGATGCTGTGTGGTGTTATTTCCAAAATGGCGTGCAATGTACCCACTAATTCGGTTAAAATTAATCAAACTGGTAACTAGTTTCACTCAACACTGCCTATTCCGACACCAAAATTGCCATCATCCGTTCAACGCTCAAACTGAAAAATTCGTCGAGAAAAAATGGCGTTTTTGCGCGTGCACGACCCATCAAAAAAAGGAGCATATACACAGCCTGAAAGCAACAACCAGCTTACAACTCCATCGAAACAACCACCAACCTCACTGCTAAACTTACAATATTGAAAACCCCATGGATCATTCATTGGTTCACTTATAAACGGTTCGGTTTAAAAACTCAACACTCCGCCTCCCTTACAATTGGTTGGCAGTGTGGAAAATGCTCAGAGCCTCGGTGATTCTCTTCGACATGGTCTTCTCACCTTCTCTGACCCAAACTCTTGGGTCAAAGAACTTCTTGTTTGGCTTGTCGGCACCGTCTGGGTTACCAACCATCGAAAGGATGTAGTCCTTCTTGTTCAAAACGTAGTCTCTGATACCGGTGAGGTAAGCGTATTGACAGTCAGTGTCAAGGTTCACCTTGACAACACCGGCCTTGATGGCAATGTCAAACTCCTCCTGGGTGGAACCAGAGCCACCGTGGAAAACGAGGAACAAAGGCTTCTCAGACGTAGAGCCAATCTTCTTGGCGGCGTAAGCTTGGTGCTCACCCAGAATCGAAGGTCTCAGGACAACGTTACCTGGCTTGTAGACACCGTGGACGTTACCAAAGGCAGCGGCGATCGAGAAGTTTGGCGAGATTGGAGCCAATGCCTCGTAGACAGCGAAAACGGTCTCGGACTTAGTGTACAGGAGCTCCTTGTCTGCGTTTTCATTGTTGACACCGTCCTCCTCACCACCGGTGATACCGATTTCCATCTCGAGCCATTGGTCAAGCTTGGCCATTCTCTTGAAGTACTTGACACAGGTAGCAATGTTCTCGTCGTCAGTCTCCTCGGACAAATCCAGCATGTGGGACGAGAACAATGGCTCACCGTGCTCCTTGTAGTAAGCCTCGTCAGCGTCGAGCATACCGTCGAACCATGGAAGCAACTTGGCGGCACAGTGGTCGGTATGGAGGATAACTGGGATGCCGTAAGTTGGAGCAATGGCTCTGATGTAGTGAGCGGCAGCAACGGAACCGGCAATAGAGGCCTTTTGGCCCTCGTTGCTGACACCCTTACCGGCAAAGTAAGCGGCACCTCCCTGAGAAGTTTGCAAGATGATTGGCGACTTGCTGTCTCTGGCAGCTTCCAGGGCGGCCACAACGGTCGAAGAGGAAGTCACATTGATAGCTGGGATAGCAAAACCCTTCTCTTGAGCGTACAAGAAAAGGTTTCTGACATCGTCTCCAACGATCACACCGGTCTTTCTCTTAAGGAAATCTAAAGTCATGTTGATAATTATAATTGATAGTACTGGTAAAAAGAGCTCACTAAATTATTTTGACCACGGAGCCGGAAGGGCAACTAAGATATATATATGCGCAGTAAATTTGCTTGTTTTTTACGTCAACGGATCGAAAAGTGAGGAGACTCTTTCGGGGTCGGATCATGGACATGTGTTCGCGAACAAAAAAAACTCCGGGTCTCACCCGAGCGGAGAGTGACCGGAAATGAGGGGGGAAATTTAGTGAGCGTGGACGAGCTTGCAATGTCCAGGGACTACAAGTGTGAGGCGTGTACAATTCGGCTGTGGAGTGTTCTGCGGTGCTATCGCAAAAGATTTGTCTGCATCAGCAATTTGCCACCGTAGTCTATTTTCTGCTTCGCTAGTCTCTGTCTGCCGAGAACAGCTCCTGCCCCTGCCTTCCTCTTCTCAGAAACTACAGCCCCAGGAATTTTTAGGATCGCGAGCGCGCCGGGATACTGCCGCAAGTGGCGCGTGGTTCGCCCACAACCGGAGGTCTAAAAGTCCGTCGTCGTGCACCACTCAAAACCTCTTGTAGCCGGCCCACACGGACACCGGTGACGTCGTTGTGCGTATCGGCCCACTTGATATAATCCGAAAACCGCATGTTAGTCGATGCGATTTTTCCGAAATTGCAAGGTCTGTCTTTGTACTCAATAATGCTATGTACGCATGATGTAACAACCGATAAAAAAAGCACTACGATTATGTAATTGTAGTCATGTGACGACACCAGTCACTCCCTTGAATATCTTCCTACTTCTCGAAAATCAATCGTCTCAGCTCGTTTGTCTCTCTGATCAGCTGGATCAGCTGGTGGGCCAGGATGAAACTAGTGTAGCCCGAGCCACGGGTTTTGACACCAGCCCCGTCCTTGAGTGCCATCAGCTTCTCCTTGAGGTTGTTGAATTGGAATCCGTCTTCAGATTGGTAATTCAGCGGGTTGATCTCAACGACGAAGGTGGATTCCGGCAGATACAGATCTCCAGAATCCACCATAAACCCTAGCAAACTGGCGTAGGTCTTGCGGTTTTTGATCAATTCGACAACCAAATGACTGGTTCTTTCGTAGGTATCCAGTTCTAAAATCCCAACGTCCACAACGAGCTTCAACTTCCGTCCAGAGTCCTCAACATCGTTGAAGAGGGTGCCCAGTTGCTTCTCAAAGTGGTCGAACTCCTCGTCTCCGCCCGTCGGAATCTGGATTGTGAGCACCAAAAAGGTGTCGTCGTTTCCGGTTGTTTCGACCTGCGCAACCGATCCGTTTTTGGTGATGGTAAGGAAACTGTGCGGGAATTTGGAGGCATACATCGCCTCTTTTCCCTTGGACAGCTTGAAATCACTGTGGTCACCAATTTGAAAACCGCACGGGTACGAGATACCAGAAACGAGCTCTCTGTGGAGCTGACTTTCCAGAAACGAAGCGTCAACGAGCCCCAGACAGCACAAATCGCTAAAATACTGCGGCGAAATGGTGTTGGACAGACTGACCGTGATTGGACAGTACTGGGCAAGCTCGTGCAGCAGAGTTCTATAGAGGGGCAGTCCAAAATGGACTTCCTTGGTAGACCTGATCGGGTGCATTGTAGAGTCGTTGGTGGTTGCATTTGCCCTCATTGTTAGCAGAATGGACGCTGACGGGTCGACAAACGGACCTTCAACTTCGCTTTTCTCGTTGTAAAGACGATACAAGTTGTTGTTGAGGTCCTCGGTGACGGGATCTTCTGCCGGCTGCTTTCCAGAGACATGGTAAGTTCTCTTTCCAGAGATCTTGGAGATCCACTGGGCGCAGAACTTGGACTGGACAGGATCTTTGACCGAAGAAGGTCCAGTGATGATCAGCAGTTTGTGAAACGCCTCAGAATCGTCGTGGCCCGTGGCCGGCGACATAAGACGGTTCACAGCCTCTCTGTACATCAGCACCTTTTCTGTCAAGATGTCGCTGATCGGAAACAGATAGTTCTGCAGAACCTCGGGCTGCGCCACGGCCATAATCCCGTGCTCTTGAGTTTGTTAGAATTTGAAAACCAAAAGCATCAACGAAGGCACTCACCTTTCAGCATCAGTCCCGAGGAGGAACTTGAAGTTGGAGGATTGAAATCGCTAGCGGTAGTGCCGTAGTCCCATTGCGGTATCTCGTGGTAGTTCTCCAGGCTTTTCACCATCTCTGCCAGTGAGCTGTAGTGATGAGCAATGACTGGTGTTTTGTGAGAAGGGGATGTCGTATCTGGAGTGTTGAGTTGGTGAAAGAAGGATCAAAAAAGACGCCAGGGATCTCAAAGGAAGGATATTTTGAACATCTCTACACGGGCAAAGTGGATAAAAGTATCCAAAACACATAAAAAAATAAAGTGCTGTGCCCAACACAATGCTCTACCGCTCTTTCTACTTTCACTCCACCCTCCGCCATGCAGAAGAAATCAATTGCCCTCATAGCAAAAACAGATAACAACGTGGAGCTCATGTTGCAGCGGTTCCACGACATCATTGAGCTCTCCTCGGTCATGGACAAGTCCCAGGAAACGCTCGCGGTCGAGTCGCTCCAGATCGAATCCAACGCCTCAACCATCATCAGACTCGCCGAAGAGCTGCTCACAATCACCAGAACGCTCAAGGAGTCGTGGATTCTTGGCCAGGTCTCTGTGGTTGCCGAAGGAGACGACGAAGAACTGCCGTCCAAGAAAGAGGTGGCTCTCTACAGAAAGATCAACGAGCTACTGGAAAGAGTGAGTGGAGCGACGCCGACCGCAGATTGATACAAAAAGTTACGTCATACAAAGAACAGCATTGGACCCTGCACAGCTACTTGTAGTTGTCCAGAACGTACCGGCCGGCAATCTTGCCCTGTTCCATAAGCTCGTACACCTTTGGAAGCTCCGAAAGCCCAACCACCTTGTACGGGGAGCTCACGAGACCTCTTATGAAGAAATCGATTGCCTCGTCCGTGTCCTGTCTGTTACCAACGTAGGACCCTCTGATCTGGATCGATTTGATCACGTGTTCGAAGACAGGCGACTCGCACACGGCGTTGGCAGGAAGTCCCACCAAAACAACCTTACCGAGACTGCGCACATACTTGCACGACTCGGTGATAGCTGCCGGGGACGTTGAAACGTTGATGACTCCGTGCGGTCCGCCGTTGGTTGCTTTTTGAATCGCAGACACCATATCCTTCTCTTTGGAAAAGTCGATGAACTGTTCTGCTCCAAGCTTTGTGGCCAGTTTCTCCTTGTCGTCGCCGGTGTCGATTCCCACGACTCTCAGACCCATAGCCACGGCGTACTGGACGGCTAGAGAGCCCAACCCTCCGCCTGCTCCGGAAATTGCAACCCATTGACCAGGGCTAGACGTTAGTATGGGATGTTGATACGAAGACACAGCTATTACTTACCTCAGTTCTGCGGTCTTCAGTGCCTTGTAAACGGTCACTCCCGCACACAAAATTGGTGCAACGGCTGCCAAGTCCGTTCCCTTGGGTATTGGAGCCGCCTGCACAGCGTCGGCCGTGGCGTACTGCTGGAACGAGCCATCGTGCGTGTAGCCCGACAAGTCTGCTTCCGGACAATTTGGCTCGGCTCCCTGCTTACAAAATTCGCAGCCGAGACACGAGCCGTTAAGCCACTTGATTCCGGCAAGATCGCCCACCTCAAAGTTGGTCACGTTCGAACCTTTGGCAACAACAACGCCCGCTCCTTCGTGGCCGCCAACAAGCGGCAGTTTTGTGTCCAGCGGCCAGTCGCCCTTCCACGCGTGAAGGTCCGTGTGGCACACGCCGGAGTACTTGACGTTGATGAGAATTTCGTTGGGCTTTGGAGTTGGCACGGCGATGTCTTTGTACTCAAGAGGACCGCCGCTCTTTTCGAAAACCACTGCTTTTTGTGTCTTTGGAATGCTCATAATGAAGATGATTCAAGTTACCACAGAAGAGGACAGTGGACCGATACACAAGACGGGCTCCAAGTGGATATTTATACGAGCTACACTGATTGAAACCCAAAGAATTACACTTTTCGACGGACCCTTGCGGTCGCTTTAGGCTATTTGAAGCAATCGTAAGAAAGGTGTACGTGCTTGTAGTAAGACTGCAGTAAAAGACCCATTCCCAATACAGAAGAAAACCACTCTTTTTCCCGATTTCCAGGCGGTGAATGCGGTGTCAAGCAACTGTGCGAGTTTGCGCAGCCGACACATCCTGTCCGTTGTGCAATTAAGTTTTGAGTAGCTGCGCAGCAAGACTTGCTACCCCGGATTTTTTGAAGCTGGACCCGCGATTGGGGGCCCCGTCGATCGACGCTGATCGACGTAGTCGCATTTCTACTCCCAATTTGGTTCGCGATTTTTTTCGATACTGGGAACAATGCACCGATTTGGAATCTTTCTATTCTCTTATCTACCGTAGGTCCAGAGTACAAAGATAATTTTTAGTCGAAAACAATGCTCCAGAAATAGCCAAATAGCCAAATTGCCAACGGTTGTGGGAACACAAACACGATCTTTTGTGTGTCCGACTGACACTTAGGACGACGATCGACACTCCCTGTCCGTCATGACCAATAAACGGCCGTTTGAGGACGAGGTCAAGCAGGAGCCGCACTCTGTGTCCGTCACACGGGACGACGACACCTCCCAACCGGGCAAGTTCGACACCTCCAAGCTTCGGCGAACGAATCGAACGTCCCGGTCGTGCTACTCTTGCAAAAAACGCAAGGTGAAGTGCAACTTTAAGATCCCATGCGACCGGTGCATCGCCAGAGACCGCGGCCATTTGTGCAGCCGGGAGCCCATCGTTGTGGACGGGCTTTTGATCAACACGGGTGGCGAGCAGGAGCTCAAGTTCTCGCAGGAAAACGAGGTGCTCAAGAAAAAAATAAAGGATCTCGAAGAGACTGTTTTGCGACTGGAGAAGGAGGCCAAGATGCGGGAAAGTAGTTCCGAACTGCACGGCAAACCCGCTGCGCTTGTTACAGGACCCACCAAGATCAACAGTTTCTCCGGCGGAAACCTCCGGATGAACAAGGAGACCAATTTTTCTCAAAAATGGGACAGTTACTCGGTGATCATCAGTTTGCTGAACAAAGGAATCCTGGAACGACTCCAGGAGGACGACGACAAGAACTTCGACATCAACACCGAGGAGTGGTCCCGGATGAACGGCAAGTTTCAGAAGGACATGATTGAAAGTTTGCAGGACGAATTGGACCCGCGGCTCGAGGGTACAACGAGAATCATGAGCAAGAGTCTACTGGTGAAAATCAAGCATACAGACGAGAGATCGGGGATCTGGAATTTCCAGCTCAGGATTATCCGCAAAATCGGCAAGGCCGAGTCGGATGTGATTCTCGAGCGCGCGTATCTCCTCTCGTTCCTCTACTGTCTCGACATTGAGACGTTTAAGAGAGAGTACGAAGAGTACTGGCAGAACGACTCAGAGCCCGAAAAACACATTGGTCCGCTGTATTCCAAAACAGTCAAGGATTACATCTTTCTCTGTCAGTATTATAACTTGTTGTGTGTCGGTTTGTACCACTCGGACGATTCTTTGCAGCAGCAGCTCGGTTTCACGGACGAAGAGTGGGATTTCTTCCCAAGAACAGTGTTCTCGTGCGGCCTAGAGGCCCTCTTTCGGAGCCGGTTTATGACAATTCCCAACATGCGGTTGATTCAGTGCTTCTCGCTCATCAGACTCACCGCTCACGCTCTCGGGGGAATCCATTTGCAAAACTGTCTGGTGGGTGTGATGGTTTACAGCGGACGGAAACTCGGTCTGGACCGCGTAGAAGTGGCTCCGGAACACGAGTACGACCCGGAAATCCAGACGAAACTTCAGTGCTGGTGGTCGCTCGTCAACTCCGACTGGTACGAGGACCAGTTCCGGTACTCGCTGATTCCAATGGACACGTTCAGCAGTCCAGTGCCGCGAAAATGGCTTGTGGAAGACGAGATCCTGTGCTGGGACAACTACTATCAGTTGTTCATTGCCGATCTCGTTATGATCAAGCGGAAAAATTACTTTGCCGACGCCGTTCACAAGTCCGGAATCACTCTGGAGTCGCTCACACGCGCAGACCTCGAGCTCAAGGTTCTAGAGGTCCGCTGCTCAAAAGATTTCGAAAACTACATGGACAACGATAGACTCAATTCAGACCCAGATTTCTCCACAGTTATTGAGTTCACCAAGTTCCTCGTCGACTACATCATTCTCCACGAAAGACTAGACGTCAACAGCAAAATGTCCACCTTCATGGCCTACGACGACTGGACCAAAGAAAGATATCAGATCTGCTACGACTGTGCCAAGCTCATCATTGAGCTGTTCACCTCGGGCGAGGTTCCGCAGCTGTTCAAAAAGCTGTGGTTCATGTCGGAAATTGCAATCTCGGCGTCCGTCTTTTTGCTCGTCGACTGCATGCTCAACAAACAGATCGTCAGCTACCAAAAGTCCACCATCAGTCTCGTCCAGAAAGTTCTTCCTGTGCTCAGCTCGTACAAACAGGTGATGCGTCCAGCAGTCAGAGGCTTCTACGTCATCCAGAAACTTATCCACCTGCTCGTTTCCGGCGACAAGGACGGTTACGGCCTCAACAGTCTTCTCAAAACCAAATCTAACAAGGCCTCGTTCGACTCGCCAAACTTCACCATCAAAACTAACCATTATACCACCACCAACCCGCTCTACCAAAATCCGCCACAACAGCACCAACAACTCAGGTTCATCAACCACACATCGGATGAGATGTTTGCTACAAACATGATCGCAAAACGTCCGTTCCTCAAGACGTCCAAGTCGTTCGACGACACTCCAACGCTACCAAACCAGACAACGCCCTCGCTGTACCAGTACAACAAGGAGAAACAGGCCCAGGCAGTCGACAAGTTCATGAAGCTGAATGTCCCAACCCCCGCGAGCCCGCAATCCATGTTGTCTCTCAGACCACAGGCTCTGGACTCGACAAGGCCCTACGACAATAATGTCACCTCACTACATAACGCCATCCTCAACATTCTCGGCGATAACGGCTGGGACAATTTCCTCGGCTCCATCGAGGACTTGTCGATGACCTTTGATGTTTAAATACGAGATTCCGACAAATAAAGAGAAAAGTATTGATAGACTTGAACATGCTAATCGATAAAAAAACAGTGGAGCGACTGAAAAAAAAAATATGGTTCCTAGCAGGATCGAACTGCTGATCCCCGCGTTATTAGCACGATGCCTTAACCAACTGGGCCAAGGAACCATCTTCAATCTGTTTATGAGGTGATGATGCATGTGGCACAGAGGAAACTCTTTTTTCGAATGATGTTCTTGCCGAGGTTCCAAAGTTGATGTCTTCCAATGTTGTCTTCTCAATGACTGTGCACTAGCAATATCGAAAACTTGCAAGTAGTTGACAAATACTGGCAGTCTTTTTTTAATCTTCTCCTCACTACTTACATCCCGATTTTAATTTTCATACGTTATTATATTCATTATTTTGAACAATTATAAACAGACACCTTACGAAATTCTTTTCTGAAGAGCCATGACATCATCAATCTTGGTGAGAGCCAGCTCCAGCAAATCCTTTCTTTCTTGCAACTCAATGTGTCTCTTGATCTTTGGATCTTCCTTTGCAAATCTCTCAATTTGTTCCGGAGTCAGACCCGAGCCCAATTTCTTCTCCAGCTCCCTAGGAAAGCTGTAGTAGAAGTCGCTCAGTAACTCAACGTTCAGGAACAAAATTGCTGTCTGAGTGAGCTTCTCGGCAACAACATCCATGAAGACCTCAGGGCATTTATACTTGTTCTCTTTGGTTTTGCAGCCCGACGACTGCAAGAACTTCAGCCTCATAGACAACAAGTTGGCTCTATCCTTCAAGAAAATTGCTTCCCTTCCATGCAGTAACAGTCCTGGGCTGAATCCGAGATTCTCCTTTGCCAGGTTCTCTCCAATTTTGTTGTGCTCGTTCTCCAGATAAGTTGTGATCTGCTTCAGCTTGTTCCCTCCCAACGTTTTCTTCAACTCATTGTACGCAGAATTGCACTGCTTCAGTTCCTCTTTCAGCAAAAGAGTGGCGTGTTGTCTGCTCAAACTCCATTCGCGGTCATCAACTTCGATCTCGTACTTGTACGGCTTGATACAGTTCTCCACCTGGTCGGCTGTAGAGTTGTAACGCGAGGTCAGAACCGAAACAGCTGCGTCCTTGATAGCGTCTTTGATCATTGGATGAGATCTGAGCTCGGTGTTATCAACCAAAACACTAATCTCTGTGAGTATTGCATCTGTCACCAGCGTTGTAGCCATTCTTCCCACGCCGAGTTTTGTCAAACTAGCTGTCGCAATGTCGAGTTTCCGGTGCCAATAGCTGTCGTTCGATGGAGCATGAGCAAGCTCCTCAAGTGAAGGCTCAGCGTTGGCTTCCTTCTGTGGCTTGTTGCTCATAGGAGGCTTGTTCCAGTACCTAAGAGCAATCAAATCCAGCACTTTCTGATCAAGCTCACTTCTAAGAAGAGACCGAAGTTCTGGCCGTCCAAACTTCTCACTGAATTCTTTGATAGCAAGCTTGAGACTGTCTATCGTTTGTGCCATGTACTTCTCGCTCGTAAGATCGCGGTCGTTAAACTCCACTTTGTACTTGTAACTGGTCTCTTCAAGCTCATTAGAGACAAGAAGCTGCATTGGTTTCAGCGAAGTAGCCATGGATTTCTCCAACACTTTCATCAACTTCTTTTTGAGTAACTTTGTTCCCACCGTAGTGCCCACAAAATAGTCCTTTTGCTCCTTAAAGTATGATTTTTCGAAATTCAGCTGCGCGATATGCGCCTGCAAGCCCGTTTTCCTTCTGAAAAGAGAACTAGCCGGAGGAGATCTTGTGATAACTCCAACGTATCCCATTTTCAAAGGATATTTTCTGTTAGTGAGCAGCTTTCTGGCTGTTTCAGGGTCGATCAGGTCCATTTTGGTGATAACACCGATTGTTCTCTCGCCCTTAGGGTCGGCTTTCTTTGCAGCTCTCAAAGCGGACGAGTTTGCCAGATCAACGTCAGCGGCACTGATCGCCAAAATGATGTTTGGCGCCTCCAAGTAACGATCGCATAACTCGCGTATCTTGTTCTTCAGCGTGATCGGCTGATCTGCAGCTTCAATCTGTATATAACCAGGAAGGTCAACGAGCGAAAGATCAGGGACCTTAGGAGATCTGATGGTGAGCTGGATGGCGTCATTGGAAACGGCCTCGGATTCTGGCACAGCCATGTTCAGATCGAACAAAATCTTCTGAACTTGTTGGAAGTCGGTCATGTTGAACATTTTGAGCGCAGGGAACTCAGCAACTTCTGCAGCCAGAGAGTTGTCGTTCACAAGAGTCAGCTCGATGGGTCTTCTGGTCACCATATTGGAGCCCTTCGGCAAGAATTCTTGTCCGACAATCGACTCAAGGACCGACGACTTTCCAGAACTCTGCGAGCCGACCACAACGATAGAAGGCAACTTGAGCGCGTTCGAGCCTCCAACGTTCAACAAAATACCTCTGATCTCGATCATCTGTCTCGTCAAATTGAGCATGGCGTCGTCTGTGTTATCAATTGTGTTTTCGTCGTCATCAGCGTCGTCGTCCTCTTCTTCTAAAGCCTCTTCTGCCTCCTCCTGTTCGTTCGTCTCGTCGTCGTCCTTCGAGAAACCTATAGCAGCCGCGGCACCCGATCCCCCGAGGGCGACACCACCGGCACCGCCGTCGTCACCGCCACTTCCTGAGCTGCCAGCCTCGCTCCCGCCGTCAAAAAGCCCACTAAAGAAACCTCCCACGCCGTCTGCAACGTTTCCAGCAAACTCTCGGGCCACCTCCAGTTGGGACTGCGTGAACGTGCTGGCCTGATCCACCTTGTAAACAACATACGAGCCTGCTGCGGCAAGTCCGCCGCCCACGTACGCGGGAACGCGAACTACTCTGGTGGCGATCCGGCCGATGTCAAACACGGAAAAGCGTCTGCTGCTCGGCAGACTCAGCGAGGAGGCTTTTCGTATTTTCAAAGGGTATCTGCGGAGCTGTGTAAACATCCATCGCTGCTGGTTGAATGTGGAGAATGATTTGTGAGGGAGCACAGAGACACCAAGATGTCTGCCTCCCACAGAGACAGCCCTTAGACTGTGTATTGGCTTGACAGTAAACATTTGATTAGTGTGCAGAGCTGAACATATCCGTCAGGGGTGGTGAATATGCGTGTATAGATGTTGACAGAGCTGGTATTTCACGCGTGTTGCACTTACACAGATAAATTGCCCTCTGTTGGTTGGTAGAAGTAAATCAGTGAATCACTACACTTGTTTGCCCTCATAAGATAATTTTTTATTCAAAAGAATATATAAATATCTCCTGTTTCGCGAGGTCAAATTTCTACAGCCCAGACTTGTACAGACTTGTACAACGACGTTTTAACTGATGTTCTATCGATTAATGCTTGGAATTTAATTCACCTTTGACGCTGCTAGTTATCCTTCAACCAATCAACATGCTCCTTGAACACCCCCTGACAAAACTCCTCTCTTTTTTCGGGCGTGCTCAGCTGCTCGCGGCCCCTGGTGTAGCCCAGCTCGACCTTGTGGTAGCAGAGATACTCCCACATCACCTTCCAGAACTCGTATTCGTACTTGCCCTGGATCTGGTCGGACAGCATCATGCGAATGTGTTCGTCGCCGCGAACAACGAAGCCCTGCAACAGCTCGTCGGGATACAACTTTGGGAAGTTGCAGTGCGCAAAAAGAACACTCATTCTGTTCGGATCGTCCAGGAACCCGTTGATCACGTTGGAGTCAAACATCTCGTCCGACTGTTTGTGGATCTCGATGAAGTCCAGGAAGTTCTTGTGGTCCACGATCGGATCGTACTGCAGCATTCCAACACCTCTGTAGTTGCCGTTATCAAAGAACCCGTTCACACCAACGTTCTTCTTGAGCTGGTAGAACTGTTTTCCCAGAACCGTCGCAGCGGCCGGGAAGGTGTCCTTGTCTCCTTCGCCGGCGACTCCCTGCGACAGCAGCGGATAGTAACCGTCGGGGCCATACGCGTTGTAGTACAGCGAGAGCAGAACGACGTCTGCGTGGTGGCTCTTGGAGATCAAAAGCTGGCCGGACTCGGTACTTTTGTCGGGAATCGCACCTTCTCTGTCGTGGAACGCGATCAATGTCCGCGCGTCCTTTGGTCGCATCTGGTAGTGCTGCGACGCAGGAAGATCCACCTGGCAGTCACGGACACGCTTTGTGTCCACCTTGACTCCGGCAATGTCGTAGAATGTAGGGCTCGTAGACCGTTTCCAGAAGTCTGGCCAGAAAACCATGTGTGTCTCGGTGAAAGGAGCCTCCTCAAACAGTTTCTTAGTCACGGGAGCAACAGGAATGTTGTCGCTGTCCAGCAAAAGCAAGTTGTCGAACGACGACGCTAACAACGCCAAACCCTTGTACTGGTACTTGTTGATCTCAATCTCGTCCTCATAGTTTTCACCAAGCAGATCTGTCAGATAGATGCACTTGGCTTTGAGCTGCGGCATGTACTTCTCGCAGAACTCCTGCTCGCTGGCTCCTGCCCGCGGCATGATCACCTCGACCGGCAGGTCTCCGCCGTTCTTGCGCATCAGAGCCAGTGAAATCAGGGTCAACCACGAGTAATCGTCACCACCAATCATCACGACACCGTCGCCATGGTACAATCCTTCAGGGAACGTGAGTCCGTCCAGCTGTCGCATGATCTTGGAGTGACTTTCCTTGAAGCTTTCAACAAAATCGTCGTTTAGCACCAGAAACTCGCTCAAAATCTGTTCCGTCAGCACGTCATGGGCCAAAGGCGACTCGCCGCGGTTTGTCCTGCGGTCTGTGTACATCACGGGCGGCTTCACAGACGAGATCATCTTGAAGATCGCCTTGATCACCAGAGCCCGATTCTTCTCGTAGTCTGCAATAGACACCTGAGCTGCCTTGCTTCCAAGCCCAACGTACTCCAAAATGCTGTGCGTGGCGTTTTTGGCCGCGTTTGAAAACAAACCGTCCTTCTTCTCCTCTTCTTCCTCCACCGTCCCGTCAGACGTTGTCTCATCCTGCTCAGTCCCCATGGCTCCCAATCCCTTCGCTGCCGCAGGAGGCTTCGGAGCTCCTTTTGCCAACGATTCGAGAATCTTCTCGGGCTTCATCTCCAGTGTCTGGTTCGAATTGGTGAGAATCTCCACAAATTTCGCATTTCGCCTAGCCTGTGCGCTCTGAGCACTGATCGTGTACAGCAGGATCCCGGCAATCACGCTCGCCAGAACGAGAACGTAGTTCCGACGGAGTCTGAGTCCAAGCATCGCAGCGTGTGTTTGTGCTGTTGTTGCAATTCCGGCTCAATATACCGTGCTAAATCAGCCAGTGCTTTTCTTAAAAATGCGTAATGTCGAAACAACAATTGAAAACCTCTCAACAACAGGAAAGAAAGAAAACGAGTCTTCAGCTATCAAAACTGTTTGCTCTTTCCGTCCACGTCACACAAACGCCCCTGCTTCCCGTGCGAACTCAGTGACGTATATGTCCAGCTATCCAGACAGACTGTTCCAATAAGTTATTTTTGTTTTTTTCCTTGCACACATCATTTTCGGACGGATCTCTATTATTTTCCAATCTGCGCCAGGCTCAAACAATAAGGCTTACCGATTTGGACGTTGCATCAACAATAAAACTGCGGGCTGGCAGCATTTCTTAAAGACACGATTACCTAATCTCCCGAAGTGAAACCCTGTGATCGGCACTCACAGTGCCCGGAATACAGCCCAAAAAAGTAAGTAGGACAACCATGGGCAGTGGAGTCTCAACGATGAGTGGAGACGGTGGAGAGAGGAGAGGCTCGGAAGAGACATTATACACTGCTGTCCAAGTGGCTGCGCCGCAGAGTGGCACCCTGAACTGGCCTAATCTGATTGGTCGTACCCCGGAAGAAGATGCAGCATGTTGACTGAATACAGACAGCGCAGAAATGTATCATGCGCGGGCGGGAACGAAGGTTTGAAAACAGCCAGCGGGCCCTGACTTCGGAACTTGAATATCGCCGCGCGGATTACATAAGGACTTATATAATCACGATTAGATAAGCCGGGAGCTGGTGCGAGATCGAGTTTGAGCTCGAGCTCGAGAGAGCTTGCACAGCGATATCAGAACACAAACGCGCCCGTGTGCGCTCTGCCAGCGTCTGTCGGGGCAAATCACGCGTAGGCACACAAGGTGCGCCGACAAGACGCGCCGACACTCACGCTACAAGCCTCGCCTGTCTACATTCCACTCGCAATAAACATATTAAACATGGTAGCTAAAAAAACATAAACTAATGTAGCACACAGAGAGCTGGCTTTGACTCGAGCCATCCAGCTCAGTGGTAAGGTGAGCAAAAAAAACAACATATAATGTACCAAAACATCAAACAAACCAAACTTTTTTCTAAAATGACTCCTTTTTGTACCCCGAACGACCACAACGCGCCTAATTCATCTCGTCGTCACTATCCTCAAACTCGTCGTCGTCGTTGAAGTAGTACTGCAGTCTGCTTGCCGACGAGCCGCCGTCGTCGTAGTAGCCGGTGCTGGCAGTAGTGGGGGTGGCGGTGCCGTTGTATCCGTTGCGCATGTAGTGCTCCACCTCGTTCGAAGGCGAGCTGCTCACCGAGACAAACGTATTATTCGCTGGGGAAGAATCTCCCCCGAGATACAGCTTGTACCCGTCGATTCCGTGAGTGAGATTGTTAATGTCGAACGATGAGTTTTGCTCGATGGAGCGGTGGGCCACGTTGTTGTCGCCGATCCAGGTTCTCACGTTCCCGAGGGACGTGAATTGGATGTAGCCTCCGTCTGGGTGGTGGAATTTGGGGAACTCAGACAGATCGAGGTTTTCTAGCGTGCAGTTTTTGGCGTTTTGCGAAGGGGACAGCGACAATGATGAGGTTTGTTTCACTTTTTTCAGACTGTTTTCGTAGTCCGAGTTCCTGCGCTTCGTCCTCGTTGGGGTGGAGCAGCTGCTGACGCCGCCGTTCATCAGTCGCTGCTGGTGTTGATGCTGGTGTTGATGCTGGTGTTGATGCTGGTCTGACTCGGTCTGCTCCGAGTACTTCACCTGGTAGTGCGACAGCATCGACGGGGAGATCACCCTCGTGTCTCTCTGGTTCTGGTAGTACATTTTGGGCACACAATCGGTCTATACTTCAGCTTCACCCACCCAGCTCGCACGAGGAAAAAAAAAAAAAAATAAAAAAATCATAAATTATTTAGGGTGAAAATTGAAAAATTATTCCAAGTCCAGTCCAGATGAAAAATTGTTCTGGCTCAGCAATCGAATTGACAGAAACGATGCATATCAATTTTAAAATTTGCTGCCATCGCGTTTTGTGTGCCACTTGATGTGGTATCGCGTTTGCGGCGCAGCTGCACGGGCCCACAAATGGGGAAACTTTAGTTTGCCGAGACGTGTGAGTCGTCTCGTGTGATTCACACTTCCTCGTCTAGACCGCGTTCGAAAGCAGGAGTGGCCTGGATGTGTAGGTGCCGGCTTGTCGGTTAACTATGTCTGACATCCGTGCACCGGAAAGCAAATATCACGTGACCGTTTTCTTTTTTCTCTTACACTTCCTTGCACCGCGCGCGGGACAGCTTCCTGCGGCTCTAGACAGGCTCGAAAATTTTACCCATAGGGGGATTGCAAGAGGCGGCAACAGTTGCATCATCTGTCCAAACCCATCCAGCTGCTCGCACAAACAAGCCAACAGCGATCGTTTTACGTCCAAACCCAACCTCTTAGATACCACTCACCGAAGTGATTCAAAATGGACTTGTCCAATCTCTCTTCCACGTTACCCCTATCCCATCCCATCGATGACGATTCCGTTGATCAGATCAACAAGGAGCTGTCGAACGAGTTCAAGCTCGGTGCACGCTCCATTGCCGCGTTGTACCGTCTGTCGAATGCGAAAACGTCGCTTCTCAAGGCCAAGGGCTATCTCAATTGTCTGAACGATCTGCTTTCGATCCTAGAGCACGATCGCACGGGGTCCATTGCCACTTTGGACGACTTCAAAGTTGTCTTGCTTGCTAAAAAGGCAGAACTTACGGGTGGAGAACCCAAAATATCATCTGCAACTCTTCAAACCTCACCAACAACGCCCAACAGGGTGGATTCGCCCGGCCCTGTGCCCTCTGAGCCCGTTGCAGAGCGCCCAGCAACGCTGTCGCCGCAGCAGACGCCGTCGCTGCAACAAATCGAGCTGCAGCCGGTGAATTCACTTGCGCAAAACACGCCGCTTGCCACCGCCACAGAATTCCAGATACCCGCAGACTACAGATTTGAAGGTGTTTCTCCGCATTCGGCCGCCGCCTCGCCGTCTCCGCTGCACTTCCCGCTGTCCAAAGTGCCGCTCTCGATCCAGCACACGAACGTGAAACACGTGCACCACTCAAACAAATCGCCGCAGCATCTGAGCATGAAACTCGGCAAAATGAAGGAGCTGGGCCAAATTGACCAGCATGGCCAGGATAGAAAAGACGAGTCTGGCATTGAAAACGAGGCAGATGACGACCACGACGAGACCGCATATCTCAACGATTCGGACGAGTCCATGTGCATCGACGATGGCCTGAAAAGACGGCTTCTCGACACTCGTTTCAGTGCCAAAAAGCCCAAAATATGATACCGGTCAGTGGCCACTTTGCATCTGTTTTACATACGATTCTATAGCATTTTATAATCCTTACTTTTAATCCGCAAGTCATTTTAAGCGAAATGGGCTTCCAACTTCTTAACAGCATCTGCGTACCGTTTGCTGGCGGTATACGACCCGCTGTGGCCGCTTGTCATGCTTTTGGAGACCGCCTCACTGAACACCATTCTAACAATGTTTTTGTACTCTTCGAGATTGAACCTGTGTTTGTCTGTTTCTGACTTGATACGCTCTAAAATGCCCTTGTCAGTGCTCTTGAAAAGCTCGAAGTACGAGATCGAACGCGAGAAGTCCACCGACCCAGGCTGCTCCATCACGTTCCGCAGCATTTGCTGGATCACGCGAATGTTCAAGAACATCTTGATGACTCCAGATGAGTTGATTTTGATGATCCGGGCCGACTCGGCCACCAAAAGTGTGTCGATCAAGGTAGGAATTCCGCTTACAATTTCCTCTTTTCCCTTGGTCCCCAGATACTGTTCCAGGATCTTTGTGCTCTCCACCATGCGTCTGCTCAGCTGGATGATGCTTGGGTCGATCTCCTCCGCCTCGTACGGAGGCATCCACGAATCCTTGTTCAGCATCTGCACAACGTACCAGATCACCTTGGCCTTGAGATCGTAGCGCAAGATCAGTTTGATCTGGCTTGTGATGCTCTCCAAGCTTCTCACAATCTGGTTGAACTTCCCGACGGACTCGCCGTTCAAAGCGAGATACGCGGACCCCATTACCTGGCTCTTGACCGCATCTGGCCGCTCCCACTTGTTGCGTCTCTCCATGCTCGAGATCCGCGGCGTTGGAGCGACAACAGACGTAGACGCAGACACAGACGCGTTCGTCAAAAGATGCGGATCCATGAATTGCCATGTGTCCTTGAGTGATGTCATGCTCGATGGATCAGAAGACAAAGACTCCACTTCACGCTTGGACTTTGGCAGCCAGCTCAGAGTCGCCTCCAGACTGCCCAGCAGCTGAGCGAGCGAGGAAAAGCGTCTGTTGTCCAGCAAGTCTTCCTCGGAAATGAGGTTAGCGGTTTGGCTGCCGTGTTTCAGCAGGCCTTGCAGCTCTTCGTCAATGAGAGCTGGCTCCGGCAAATCTGATGACATAATGTTCGACGACAGATCGAACAGGTCGCGGTCAGCAAGCCAGTTCGACATCAACCGGCCATTTTCAGCCTTGATCAGCCGACCAGGAACAAAATCGTCAAACATGCTCTTGAATTTGGCCACCATGTTGTTCAGCAGTTTCAAAATAATGTACACGTAAGGCCCTCTGTAGTAGAGCGAGGTATTCAGAACCTCAAACAGGTTCTTGAAGAACCTTTCAAACGCAGAAGCTCCCTGGAAATCGGACCCGTTCTCGCCCTTCCAATTGGACTGATACGCGTCTTCAAACTGGAATATGAGCGTATTCTCGAGCTGCGTGAGGAAGACCATGTTCATGAAATTGTTGAAAAACTCGATCGTGGTCGTCTGGTCTCTTTGCTCGGGGAAGATGTAGCCGCAGCTGCCGATGAAGAACAAAAAGTTCTCAATCACCACGCTCATGTTAAAGATGTTAGGGGTCACCAAAATGTCCCGTTTAAAGCGATCGCTGTCGATGAAAAGCGACTCGTTTTTGCCCGCGGTCGCAGGCTGACCTGAAAACATGTCCTTTAAAACGTGCTGCACCTCGGATGACGATAAAACATTCTCGTCAAACGTGAGCTTCGCCAGCTGGAAAATCGGCTCTGTCCCATCGGCGATAAAATCCTTTGGGAGCCTCGTGAACGGAAGATTGCTGTCCACCTGTTTGTTCGTGGTCTCCACGTTATCGAGCAGTTTCTCGTCCACGATGTACGCGACAAGCAGCGAACTCAGCTGTTTTTCCAAAGACTTCCAAACCTGTAGAAAGTCGTACTGGTTGCTGTCCAGTTTCGCTATCTCCAACACCGCTCGGTGGCTCTGTAGAAGAAATATACTTCTTCTGAACACCAACGAAAAGAAATCCTGCAAGATCGCAGCATTCATCCCGCTCATCACCACAAAACCAAACTCCAGTAAGTCTCCTGACTTGGCGTGCGAATTGGAACTCGACAGCTCCACGTGATCTGGATATTTCAATCTGATCTCCTCCACCAGTCTGTTGATGAGCTGTCGAGTCTCCTCATGCGAGCGTTCCACCAATGCTTCCAAACACGCATCCAGCAGCCCTAGTTCTCGCACAATGGCCAACAAATCCTTCAGCATCTGGAAAATACGCACATCGCCGCCAGGAGAAGCACCGTCCTCAGACCCCTGCAAATCCTCCAAAAACTGGAACAGTGGTGCGTTGATCGCCTTCGAGACGTCGTCAATATCTGTGGTGGACATGTTAAGAAGCCGGGAGCGCGTCTGCTCGTCGTAAACCGATTTACTCGTCCCGTCTAGCTTGAAGTAAATCAGACCGTTCAACTCTTCCACGATCGAATCAAACAGAGTCTGAGACTGAACTTGCAAATACTGGTGGAGCGAAGACAGCGATGAAACCTGCCACAAGCCGTACTGCTCTGCCAATCGGAGAGATGCCGTCACAAGTTCCTGCGCGCTCTTGAAGTCTTTCTCCGCGATGTGATTGTCGATGGTGTCGATGTTGGATTTGAGTTCGGCAATTTTTTCCAAAATATCAATTATCTCGCCGTTCTGACGCTGCTTGTGATTCAGCTCTCTTATCACCTCCGACGGTGCACTCATCAGCCCGACAGTCTCGCTCAATTCCGACCGGATCCGTTCCAACTTGGACTGCGACTCGGCAATAGTCTCTACCGTGATCCCGTACGACCCAATGCTGTCGTTGAACGCCTCAAAGTGCTCGTTCACAGCCAGTTTCAGGATCTCCAGAAATTGGCTCTTCATCTCAAGAAACAAGGGCTGTTTGTGCGCCATTCCGACCGAAGACGTGTCGAGAAGAGGCATAACAATCTCCAAGGGATTGCAATCCTGCCGCATCAATTCGGGCCATTCCTGTTTGATGTAATTCAAACAGCTTTCCAGCTCGTCCAATGACTCCTCCATTTTGCCGAGCGGATATGTCAAAGTCGATTAAACAAGTGAGAAGAGGCTCAAAGTACTTGTTTGTGTTTGATTCTACAAAGCTCACCGAAAAACAAAAAAAAAACTCATGGGCATCCTTACACCATACAAATCACTTATAGCTCACTGCATTATACAGTATGTAGTTGCTATACAATTCCTGAGACACTCAGCAACTACAGCTTTGAGGTTCTTTCAAGCACCAATCCAACTGGCTGCTACAGGTTCTCCAAAACGGCGTCGAAACCAGAGACAGTGACGCCTTTGCCAGTCTCGACACCGGAGTAGGTGATCACACCGTCCTTGACAATCAATGCGTATCTCTTAGTTCTGAACGGAACAAACTTGTCGCCCTTGTTGGTCAAATCGAGCTTGGCACTGAACTCACCCTGTGGGTCACTGACAAACTTCACCTGGCCTTCAGCGTTGCCGAGTGCCTTACCCCATGCGACAGTGACGAATGGGTTGTCAGTGGTGAGAACCAGAACCTCATCGGCACCCTTCTTCTTAAGCTCGGCGTACTTCTGCACGAACGCTGGAATGTGGTTCTCGGTACATGTTGGGGTGAAGGCACCTGGGGCAGCCACAATCACCACGGTCTTGCCGGCAATCAGAGTGGACAGGTCGAGATCGGTTGGGAAAGCAATGGAGCAGATATCGGCCTTTTCTGGCACGTACGGAACGTATCCGAGAGAAACATCAGTTGGCAGTTTGGCTACATCAGTCAGTACGGACAAGTCCGAAAAACATAGCCGGAGCAGAGCTGCTCTAAGCATTGGCACAAATCACTTACATCCGACGATAGAAGACATTTTGGTGAAGAGCAAACGATTCGAAATAGCAGAAACAAGTTCAACGATCAGTCGGCTTTTATAGTAATATAATATGTGGCTTCTGGTGCACAAGAAAATCCAAGCAAGCCAGGCGTTGAGCGCAAAATCCGTGAAATTCTCTGATCGTCCGGTACGAAATCTGAGCCGCAGAGCCGAGATATCCTTAGATAACCTTATTTACAGAATAAATCGATTTTTACTTATGACGACATATTTGTGGTGATGCTAATACTTGAGGTCCTCCAACCTGTCAATAGCGGCCTTTGTCTTCATGGAAACCCTCGTGCTCAATTCGTAGTCGTCACCGCCAAATGCCTGCGACTTTCTCAGCCACTCCTTAGACTCTTCCAGGCCGTCCATCCCGTTATATTTCCAGCAGAACAACGCCTTTTCGTACAACGCCGTCGGATACAACCACGGATTCTCCGTCAGTTTCAACAGTCTGTCCGAGTTTGACACTTTTCCAGACTCGGTGATGTGACAAATCACCTCAGAGTCCAACACTTCAACACCCTTTTCGATCTTGCCCAGCCGACGCAGCGAAATAGCCTGCAGAGTGTGCCTGATCATGGACTCTTCTCTCGTTTCCTTCAGCTTCGCATATGGTTTTCCCGTCTCCGGGTTCACCAGATCCAACTCAGGATCTTTGCACACATCTGCTGAGTACCCGAGAAGCTTGATTGCCAGCTTGAGCTGCTCCTCAGGCATTCTGTTGTAACCGTTCCAGAAGTACATCAGTTCGTGAATCAGCGAAGTTCCGATAGAGTCCAAAAAGCTCAGTCCGGTCTGCTGGTTTTTTTGAATCTGTTTCATCTTTCTCGAGATGAATTTTTCGAATGGCGGTATCTTTGCCGCAAACTTCTTCTTACCAATTAGAGAAGGTGCAGCCTTCAAATGCTTCTCGGCCTGTGCTTTGTAATACTCTCTCTTCGAGAAATCAACGCCCTTGCTCTCCGTGTTCAGACCGGTGACACACATTTTGTAGCACTCGAAGTAGCACGCGCCGGCAAAGTACGTGTACAGACAGTGCGAGTAAGAGTTGATGTTGATCAGCTCCAAAAACTCGTCGCCGGCTCTTTCAAAATTGTGCAAGAAGACGAGTATCATTGCTCTGTCAAAACCCAGCAGAGCATCAACCTGCTTCATGTCGCTCTTCTGCGCCGAGTCCATCAACTTGACAGCCTCTTCCAGCCGGCCACGACTCGCCAGCATTCTGGCCTCTTGCAACAGCCACAGATTGCTGTTTGGGAACAGTGCACGGGCGTGCAACAGAGTGGAGATCAGCTTTGTTCCCGGATGCAACAACGTAGGCTCGCCGTCACCCATCGAGGCATGCTTCTCCAGGTCCAGACGAGCCCTTGCTCGGTCTTTCTTAGACTTGGACGACGTGTTGGTCTTCGACTTCTCCAGCGCTTGGGGCTTGGAAGTAGGAACGCGTCTCAGCTCTTCCGTTGACGGTAGGTCAAAGTCCACATCCGTAAACTGGAAAGGGCCGTCGTAGAACACCAACAAAGCCAACAGTCCCAATCCTCCGTGAATGTTTCTCTCCTTTGCCGCGTTCCAAACCATCTTCAAACCAACTTCACGCGATCCTTTGAATCCAACCACAGACAAAACTCTGCCAATTGCCGGAGGAATCAGCGACAAAACCACTTGCAAGATTCCGAAACAAAGGTTGACACCCGAGTGGATAAATTCGTCCACAGTGGAAACGTCGCAGTTGCCGTACGACACGTTAAAATCAGTAGCTGCTGCTGTTGCCTCGTCCTTGTCGTTTTCGTCATTCTCTTGAAACCCAAGATTCGTGCGCAACACAGACGAGACAGGAGGGTTCCCAATGTGTTGTCCGTCAATTCTGGCCTTCCGGATCTTGTACAGCTTCTCGAGCTTCTCGACAATCTCGTTGTCTTTCAATTGCTGCTCGTTTGCCAGAGACGGAACGTCCACAAACTTGCTCCCCGTCGAGTTCACGCTTGTGGTTGACGAGTCGGTGTTCAAAGACAAACTTTTGAGCCCGCCAGTGACGTTAGCACGCTCCATGCTTTTGCTAATCTCGTCCAGCGTGTGGTATGCCCGTCTCAGCTTCAACAAAGCTTTGGCACTCTCCACCATACTTTCGCTTAGCAACATCAGCAAAGCACTCAGCAAATTTGCCTCCGCATACGTCACCGCCCATTCCGTTCCTGGAGGATATATCGAAGATGTCTGCAGTTTGTGCTTCTCTGCAAACGTCTTTTCCTTCCAGGACATCGCCTCTGCACTCACGAGAGTGTCATTTGCCTTTTTCATGGTAGTAGACTCAAATCCCAAACATGCCTCAATGAATTGGATCACACCATACGCCAATTGCATCACGGCAGAGTCGTTGTGCTCCTCCAGCAACTCGTATCCCTCCGGAGATCTGTCATCTAGCACGAAATCCATGGCCTTCAGAGCCTTTTCAAACTGCATCGCCTCCTTAATCACACGGTTCACCTTCTCTTCCGAGCTCATTTCGGACCCCGAGCCCCGAAGTCCCAATACCCGAAACATTTTGTGCAATTGGTGGTTATCTAGCTGTCTCCCGCGACCTCCGAAACCTCACTGATCCAACGATTTAGCAAGAATAGGCCAGTAAAATGTGAACCAACCTGGCAGAATTGTCTTACTGACTCTATTCTATCCGCTCAATCAAGTTTGTGCGTTGTCAAACGACCTTTTTTGGTTGATCTAGTAGGAAGATTGACACGCTGTAAGATGAAAAGCCCAGATACTGCTGATACGAGAAAAAACGATTTCTGCTCGATGGCAATGTGCTGACGTAATCCCGTGCAAGGATGTGAGAGCAAGCAAACGCAGAGCTTGTGCCGGACTACGAGCAGTAATGTGTGTGTTGTCCGAGCAACTTTGGGCGGTACCGGGGCCTAGATTGCCTTTTCCTTGTATCGTCTTGCTGGCCCTACCCCCATCGTTTCGGGAGTCCGGCCCAAATTCCCCCTCCCCCCCTCTCCACTCAGTCATGAATCGCGCCATAGAATCCCAAAATATAAAGCCAGGTCAAATTGAGTTCTAAAGAAGTACATAGTGGATAGACAATAATCAAAGTTACTGAAACTTGGACGCATATTCGAGGTCGTCTGCGTTTAAAAAGTCGGAACCCGTCTCCAGAATTTGTCTCCAGATGTTGGTTTGTTTCTCCACCGGCCACCAGGGAGTGTCCCAGATTCTGGTGAGAATCCCCATCGAGTGTGCGGCATCGATGTAGTCTTGTAGCTGAGCTATTTGTGTATCATTCAGGCCTTCGATGCTGTCGACCTCGCCTACTAGACTCGACAGCGACGCAGAGGCAATTGGTGAGATCGTGGCCGGATAAGAAACGTTCAGGGAGCCCAGTGGGGCGTCAAAGAAAATGTCCCGCGAGGTTTCCGCGAGAACTCTTGCGTACGGAGTATTTCCCGTGCCAATCACTGTGACAGGGCCCTGCGAAAAATTTCCCGTGCTCGCGTCGTAGGTGCTAAGCCAATTTTTAGCACGGAGCGGCTCTAGCGCGTTGTAGACTAGCGGGTAGGTGAAGTCTCCTTCGGTCTTGAAGTCAATGAAAAGATAGAGCGTGTCGGAGCTGGCAGTGTCAAATACTCCGTTCGGCGAAGTCTGTGTCTCGGTGAATTTGTTTTCCGGATTGAACTGGTCCAGCAGCTGAGCTATATAGTCGAGGTACAGGTTTGGCAGCGTGCGGTCCACTCTCAGCGAGGCCAAGTCGTGTCCCACATAGACGTTGTCGTCGCCCTCAAACACCCACACGTCGGCCTCAACCGACTGGACTCCCAAGCTCAATGCTGTGAGCAGCGGCATATCTCTCCAATAGTCGTTGTGCGAGTGGATTTGCTTGACAAAGACGTCGCGAGTAAGCTCTCTTGACACCTCGAGAGTTGACGTTTTGAGTGTGACTTGCGTAGACCTGGCGGCAGCCGCCATGGCGTTGGCCGCGGTGAGCAATGTTGCGAGTCTCATGGTTGATTAGAGCCCTGTTCTGGAGGAATCAGCTGAGCCAGCAAGGAAGGAAAAGAGGTCTGTTGTGTCTTTTTTATATATGCTGTTTCCTATCGCTAATTCTGGGGTAAAGAAAAATTCATGCATCCCCGATAAAATGATTTTTTTAGACCACGGGGAGACCCACGGGGTCTTGGCCGGGGCGGCAGATAATTTCGCGGCCCCGTGGACTCCGTAGAATGGGTCCGCAGGGCTCAGAAGAACGATGATGAGATGGTTTATGGCCCACGTGAGCAGGCACATGGGATCGCAAATTACAAGACGATCAGCCCGTGGCCACCAAAACAGTTTCAGGTTCAGCCTGGAATTCTCATCCCGGCAATCCAATTATCTCTAATCTATTAATGTACAGATAGACAGCCACACTACAAAAAAAATTCGCAACCAATTGTCGACCAAGTACTCACCGGAGAAAGTAGTTGAACTTCCCCTTTTGTTCTCTCGAGTCAGACTCTCCGGCGCCCTTGAAGTCCCATTTGAGCTCGATGTCGAGCTCACGGTTATTGTGGGAGTTTGGTCTCGACGCAAGCGACCCCTCCACCACTTCTCCACGCTTCAAGTCTAGCACCTGATCGAGGTAGAAAATAGTCTGCTGCCAGTGGGTGTAGTTAGCGTGCGGACCGGTGGAAAAGACAACCTTGTCGTCACCAGGGAAAACAATATCAAACCAGGCGATCATTGCGTGGGCCAGGTCGTCACGGGTGGCAGTGAGACGGAACTCGCGGTGGAAAGCAAGCTCTTCGATGGTGACCGTATTGAGATCAAACTCAATCAACTCAAAATGGTTGGTCACAACAGCCTTGTTGTCAACCGTCTCAATAAGAGGCTGCGTCATGGCCAGTGGGATAAACGGGGAGTAGTCAAATCCGTACACGTCCTCCCAGTAATGTATTTTCTCGTCTTTGTAGCTTCCATCCTCAATCAAAGCAAGTTGAATATTAGCTTTGTCAGGGAAAATCAGTCCGCCTTCCTTCAAATAGCGGTCTCTGGCAACCAAGACAGTGTCCAGCATGGATTCGTACAGTAGAAAATATCCCATCCATTCACTAATGATGATGTCAACCTTGTCATATGGCATGACAACGTCCTCGAGCTTTCCGCGCAACAAAGTGATCTTGTCGCTGAAGCCGTTGAGGTCGACAATCTTGCCGGCCATCTCAATGATGTTAGACATATCAACTGCAATCACGTGTTTGGCACCAGCACGGGCAGCAAACATAGACAGAATTCCCGTACCACAGCCGACATCCAACACAATCTTGTCCTTGAACAAATGCTTGTTCTTCATAATGGCGTTTCTATAAGACAGCGTCCGCACGGTGTCCTTCAACATCTCTTCGTGGATCCCAAAGTGATCGTAGGATCCGAAGTAGTGTTGCTCAGAGAACGGCAACGACTTCTTGTCGGTGGCTCCATTGCCTTCGTTCGTGCTCATTGTATCAATTGGGCGAAATGTGAAGTGATATTCTTTTTGACCAAAAAACCAGTGAAGTATATCTAATCCCAAACCCTTTTTGAAATCAAACGTATTGTGTAAAATTTTCCAAAAAAGAAATATAGAAAAAAAATTTATCAGAGAGAAAAAATAAAAATTATCAGCCGTCAATAAGGCGGTGTAAAAAAAACATATCGTTTCTGATTATATAAACACTTAGCAAGCCATTTTCTTTATTTTCCTGGCAAATTCTCTGTGATCTTTGTTGCCATAAATAAATAAAACCCTCTTTGCACACTGCTACTTTTCCCCTCGTTACACGCCGATATCCGCCAATTTCATCAAGCATCACGCTCCATATCCCGCACACACGTGTGCCACCCAAAACACCTTATGGATCACCTTTTCATCTAATAGTTGAACCCAAAGAATTACCCTGATGAGCTCTGACTCGTCGTCTGCGGCTCGGGCTGCCGTTCGGCGGCCCACCTCGCAGCAGATGACGGCCAGTGACATCGCAGCACATGCCGCAGCTCTCACCTTCAAAAAAGCCGGGAAATTGCAGTCGCAATCGTCCGAAGCTTCATCATCTTCCGCCCTGGCAGCCAACAGAGCCAGCACAGCACAATCACGAACCACTCCAGGCTTACAAATCCGCAAAGCAGAGCCGCCCTCACATTCGCTCAAACAAAAGTCGTCGCTCTCGGACATGCAATCCCAGCTTTCTGCGGGTCTGCCCGCTCCTTCTGCGATCTACAGACGGTCCACGGCAGGCTCTTCCGTGTCTTCTAAGCCTTCATCGATCCGAAACTCTGTCACACCGGGCGACTTTCTTCAGCCTAAGACGTCTTTGAGCAGCCATTCGCTCTCGGCGTCGCCCTCGTCGCTTGGCACCAACGGGCTGCCGAGTTCTGCTCCTCTGTCGATGAGGAGAAACTCTGCAAAGACAACGTGGGACTCGGTGAACAGCAACAGCTCCTCAGCGGCTTTGGTGGCCGCTTCGCTTGTGGCAAAATCGAACCCGTCGATGATGACCTCCGTCGAGCCTTCCAAACCTGGATCCGCCACTTCAACGTCCTCGTCTGTATCGGCTTCGGCAGCAAGAACAGCTCAAACAGACTACGACAACGACTCCATCGCGTCTGATCCGCATAATACGCTGCGCTCTCCGTCGCTCCATGTATCCACACACTCGATTCCGACGCTGAAGTCGCCCAACTTTGGTGCACGTTCCATAACAAGTCCGGGAACATCGACGGGTGTTTCTCACAAGACGAATGCGCTCGCCCTTGCTCCGCCACCAGAACTTTATTCGGACCCGCTCTCCAAGAGCCCATTGCAGTCGTCTCCCGGTCTCTCACCCTCCCACAGCAACGCTTCCTCTCTCAAAAACTTCGACGATCTCCGCATGCTTTCGCCTCCTCACTACATCAACGCGGGAGCCCTCAGCAACTCGAACTCGTACTCATCACTGTCTCTGCCGATGATCTCCGAGGACGAAAACTACGATTTTGAGAACTCCACCAGTGGAATCGACCAACACACATCTTCTCCGCCTCCCTCCTGTGTGGACGACAGCACCGTGAGAACACAGCGCAGAAGACCGCCTCCAGCACCACCTGTTTCCTCATCGCCACGCGTATATCCAGCGGCCACAAACAGCCTCAATATTGACACAGAAAACTTAGATTACGACACCAGCGGAAGCCGAAGAATCTTGCTCAGAAAACCTCCGCCTCTTCCCGACATTGGAGACCTGTTGCAGCCTTTTGAGACCGATGCCGGGTATCTTGTATCGGAGGCCTCGGACTTCGAGCCAGAAAAAAATGTTCCTGGTTACTTTGACATTCCGCAGCAGGAGGTGCCATTTCCTGACGCAGATCTGCCACAGTACCCGGTGTCGCCAACTGCCGAATACCGTCTGCCTCACCACCACCATGGGCCGTTGCGTGGCAAGCACGGAAAGAAGTTCCAGAAAATGCTGGGATTACAACGACTGGACTCGTCGCAAGGCACACATGCTGCTTCTGACGTGTTCCACTCGACAACAGACCAGCAACAACAACAACTTCGTTTCAAGACCACCTTGCGTAAGGAAAAACGATCCAAACGCGACTTTAACGAGGCCAAGCCTTGGAAACACCACAGCGACGCTCATGTGGTTACAGAGGAGGAAAAGAAACGGTACGAGGGAGTTTGGGCTGCCAATAAGGGACAATACATCGAGGACGACGAAGAAGACGAGGAGCCGGTCCTTGTGGAAAAAGAGGTTGACCAATCGAATTTTGACCACCCGGCCGCACCTCCAGCACCTCCATCGGCGCCCCGTCGCTCTGTCGCTTCGTCTACAAAAACAGCCCCTGAACAGGTTCACGGGATGATTGTTCGCGAGATCTGGAGAAGATCAATGCTGAGCGACGAGACATTGGAGAAGATATGGAACCTGATCATTGATCACCGCAAAAAAGAGTATTACGCCAGCCTGACAGAAGAGCAACGGGAGGAAATCGAGAAGGACGAGTTGGAGTTTGACAACGGAACACTGACCAAAGAGGAGTTTATTGTCGGCATGTGGCTCGTAGACCAATGTCTTTATGGTAAAAAGCTGCCCAAACAGATCAGTGAAGACCTCTGGAACAGCGTCGAGACCCACGCAGCCGTCGTGGTGAACCCCAAAAGACGTCGCAAGAGGGAAAAAATGTTAAAGAAGGTGGTTAGAATGACATGAACTACTGCTACCGTACCCCGGGAAAACGAGATCAAATCTCAATTCTCGAATTTTCCTCGAATTTTTTTCAATTGCAGTGTAGGAAAAATATCTAAACTGGGGTATCTTAATAAATAGATTCACTTCGCAGAACGCTTTTGTTTTCAAACACATCTTTTAATCACAAGTGCTGCTACAAATGGTAAGTAATTGTCCCATATTATGCTTTGGTGGATGAGTTGCTAACAAATCCCAGTCTCAACTCCTAAAATCCGTGTCTGCCATCAAGCCTCTGTTCGACAGAGTGCTGGTCCAAAGAGCCAAGGCCGCCACACAAACCGCCTCCGGTATCTACATTCCAGAAAAGAATCAAGACAAGGTGGCCCACGGTACCGTCGTTGCCCACGGCCCAGGTGTCTTGAACGAGAAGGGCGAGCTGGTGCCAACCACCGTTCAAGCCGGTGACAAGGTTCTGCTTCCATCGTTCGGTGGCTCTCCTGTCAAGGTCGGCAGCGAGGAGTACCTTTTGTACTCTGACAAGGAGATTCTTGCCAAGATTCAGGAGTAAACGAAATGAGTTGCATCCAGCTTGTCTTGTACATATAGAACAAATATACTTCGGTCTGTCTCTCTCGTATGTCACGTGATGGGCGGTCAGCTGATGCGGCTTATTCGTTTTGTAAATATTTTTATATTGGTTATAAGTGTCATTTGTTATCTCTGATAATTTCCCTCTGTGTTGTCTTTCCCCAATAGTGCAGTTGTTGATCCTCGTCGCATAATTTTGCTGCTTTCCAACACCTGCCATGTCATCAGACATCTCTTCGCAGTCGTCCAACATCTCGCAAGCCAGGTTTGCGCAATTTAAACTTGTGCTTCTGGGAGAGTCGGCGGTGGGCAAATCCTCAGTGGTGTATCGGTTTGTGAAGGACTCGTTCACGGACATGCGGGAGTCCACGATAGGAGCTGCCTTTTTGACACAAACAATTCAATTGGATCCGAACACGACCGTGAAATTTGAAATCTGGGATACTGCTGGACAGGAGAGATACAGATCTCTTGCGTCAATGTATTATAGAAACGCACAGGCCGCGCTGGTAGTGTTTGACGTGACGCAGGAGTCATCGCTTGACAAGGCAAAGTACTGGGTGAAGGAGCTGCAGAAGCAGGCCAGCTCGGAGATTGTGATTGCTCTCGTGGGCAACAAGGTTGACCTGGAACAGGAGCGTAGGGTCAGCAAGGATGAGGCCCTGGCGTTTGCAAACGAACTGAATCTGCTCTACTTTGAAGTGAGCGCAAAGACGGGTGAGAATGTGAAGAACACTTTCCGGGAGATTGCGTTGAAACTCCCTCTGGAGGAGAAGTTGAGCCAGCAAGGACAGAGAAGAAAGAGAACCATTGATCTAAACCAGCGTCCCAGCACCAACGAGCAGCAGTGTGCGTGTTGATCTCCCTCATCTGACCGCTTCATCTTTGCTGGCTCTACCACATTTTGTACGTAACCTTGCGTTTAATATGCTATTGGAGTTTATTGCGGTGGTAGAGTGTCTATATGAGGGATATGTAGGAGACAATCAGCATCAGCAGGTTCAGCAGGGCGTTGCTGTATTTTTTGGCTGACGAGGATGACGAGGAGGAGGACGAGCTTGAGGTTTCATATTGCACGAAATCAGTCGCGTCGATCGACCTGGAGGTCGAGGTTGATTTTCCAGAGGCCGTTTTTGTGCCTGTGCCCGTTGTCGTTCCTGCGTTCGTGGTGTCGCTGCTTGACTCGTCGTCATCGTCGTCATCGGTTCCAAGATCAATTCCACTGTTCATCAAACTTCCAATATACGTCTGCTTGTCCACGATCATGACGTAATTCTGCGTGAACTCCTCTGTATCATTGTAGACGTAAGCTTTCGTTCCCTCCTCAAGAGTCCCTGCCGGTGGATCATAGCATTCGACATCAACATAGTCGACAATGGCATAGAGATATCCCGGATCGACGAAATCGTCTGCGTCCCAGTCAATTGCACCTCCAGCCCACGCGATAGTTCCTTCCGCGTTGTCAGACGATCCACCGGGCCAGATCGAGAGCTGGATACGGGATGGTGTTTGTGGGTACATGTATTCTCCTGTTGTTTCGTTGAGTGTTTGATTTTTGTAGAGAGTCCGTTGAACGTCGCCGTCGATTCCCCAGGTGAGGTACTCCTCGGTCCAGTCGATTTCGTAGGTGTGGAAGTTGGTGTGGGTGTTGGTCGCAGACATGTTCACCTCGTTGGTCCAGTTGAGCACTCCCTGGTAATAAAAGTTAGTTTGTGGCTGTTCGAGAGCGTTTCCGATGAATTCGAGATCAATTTCGTCCTCGACATCTGAGAATAGGATGTTGGCAGAAACCACTCCCGCGCCGTGAGACGTCTTGAACTTGGTCACAATCTTTCCGTACCACACATAAAAGGTGGACGAAACGACGGTACCGGAAGTTTGGTTTGGCATGGCAAGAAGAAGTCCGTCTTCGTAATCGGCGAGGTAGCCGGAATACACCCAGTCAGTGGCAGAAGAGTTTCCGAGGTAGTCGTTGATGCCCGTGACCAGACTGGAGGTGAGGTTGTAGAAGCCGTCTTTGCACACCGGCTGCGGCAGACATGCGGATAGGTTGTAGGAGTAGCGCGGGTCGCAGCCGGCAAGACACACTGTTCCCGTTCCGCAAACACCATCAGACGAGCAGCACGGAGCGTCGATCGGACAGGATGCGTTGGTTCCACACGAGGTAGAACAGAGCCCCAGAGAGCTTAGCCAGAGGAATAGCAGGAACCTGAGTGGGGTCATTTGGTGAATGGGTTCTGAACGGTGAAACTAGCGAGTGAAATTCGGTAATTGGAGTGTTATATACTGTCAACACGTCCAGCAGGTCATTAGAATTCCAAAAGGGGATTGAATGGCCTGGATCGAATTTTTCAGACGCGTCTGGTGAAAAATCACGGTGAAAAAATCATGGGACGCGTCAACCTGTTCAAGCCACCAGGCGAACTCCAATGGCCGATGCCGCCAAGAAAGCTCTCCTGGGAGCAACTACTGGGTACCAAAGACGCCGTTCAGCTCAGAGGAGTCTAGATTCTCGTTGTGGGCTTCCAAACATCCCTGTTCTCTGAAGAATGCTAGACCCGTTTCTGCACAGCCGCGATTTCAATATTTTCCTCGGACGCTCCTGTCGACCAAAATATTTTTTTCTTGTTGTCGACAGAACTATTTTCGTCGACGTTGCCAACCGTCTGCCATTCTTTATTTCACCAATCAGCGTCGCAGAGTTTAAAATTAAAAAAATGTGAACAAAAACATTTTAATGGAAAAGACGGGTGTTGAACAACTAACCACCGTTCTTGCAATATTTACCTAGGACAAAAATGGCATCGTTGACCAACGTGAAGAAGTACGCAGACTTTGTTCTGAAGACGCCTGCACTCAGACAGATCCTGCTGCCAGCCTCCCGTGTGTTCACCCACCTCTCGGGTTACAGAGAACTCGGTCTGAGATTGGACGACATGCTGATGGAGGAGAACCCTACCATGCAAAAGGCCATCTCCAGACTGCCAGCCGAGGAGTCTTACGCCAGAAACTACAGAATCATCACTGCCCACCAGCTTTCTCTCTCGCACAAGCTGTTGCCAGCCTCCAAGCAGGTCAAGACCGAGGACGACGTTCCATACTTGTTGCCATACATCTTGGAAGCCGAAGCCGAGGCTGCTGAGCTTGACGAGCTCAACAACATCTCCATCAAGAAATGATTGTATCTGTTTATACACACACGAATATACTAGTGACTTAGACTATAGCCGGTGAAGTAACAAAGACTCCCCCGGCTCCGTATACCAGCAAACTGAGGAACGAAGCCAGTAGGGAACATTACAAGCTGCCCCCAATTGAAGATAGTTCTACGCTTGATTCATCCACACAGCATTATTCATTAAAATTATCAGGTCTAATGGTTGTAGATCCCCTTATGCTCCTCCCTCTAGTAACCGTACTCATTATAGACAATCTTATCCTCATCCTCCTCAATCTCAAAACCACACTCTCTCAGAACCGTGGCAACACCATGCTTGAGCAGGTTTTCCTTCACCTCCTCGTCCTTCACGGTGAACATCCCCATGAACCCAAGCGAATTCTGCCAGATCCCCTCGTAAAAAGCCTTCCGTCTTGGAACAATCATCATCCAATCCTCCATCATCAGAAAATTGTAGCTCACTTTCGGTAGCTCGATCTCGTTCTCCTTGAAAATGTTCAGCGTTCTTCTCACCAAATACATGTACAACATCGCCAGTTGGTGGCTATTCTCCTCGTCTGCCGCAGAGCCAGCAGGAAGCTTCAGAATGAAGTGTTTAAAGCTTAGGTTCTTGTTGAACAGTGCAGGTTTCGACATTTTTGTATCGGTCGGCATGAAGAAGTCCGAGCCAGCAACGAGCTGGCTCTGGTACACAGGAAAACCGGCCGGAAGCTTCATGAACTGGACGTGTTTGTGGAATTGCGAGTAGCCACTCTCAGGTCCCGAGTTGAAAAAGGCAAAGAACTTGGAATCGTTTGGTCCCTTGCCGGCATTCACGTTCCTCAGAATCGTCTCCATGAGCTGCAACTCAACCGGTTTGAGAAGCGTGTCCTGCTGAACGAATTCCCTGGTCACAAGCAAAAAATGGTCCTCTGTATTGGGGAATTTGTTGAGAATCAAGCGGTAATCCTTTAGTAGTTCCTGCACAATTGTGAGCTCCGGCTCCGGCTTCATAAACGGGTTCTTAGCTTTGACGTTGTCGAGCAATTCTGCGGACACTTTCTCGTCGGAGCCAGGCTGTGTTGGACGGTTGATCGGTCTTTTGGCCAGTCCCTCGACAATCATCAGCTCATAATCCATTTGCGTCTCTGAGTCTTTGTGTCTTTGCGAGGTCGTGGGAGCGAACACGAGATTCTCAGTCTCCATGGCAGTCTTGAATGTAGATCTGATTGCCGATAGCAAATCGAACTGTTCAAGCTCCTCGATCGATGTAATGGTGGCCATCGTGTTGATTAGTGAGTGTAAACGGTGTCTTGAGGGTATTTTACTTGTGATTTTCGGACAGCCTGGTGATTTCATATTTAAATTTTTCACAAAATCTTGAAAAATTTAAATAGAGATTCCATCCGTCAATTGATGAGAATCGACCTACTTCGAGCGAAAATCTCTACCTAAATTAAAAGTTGGGAGCGACGCAAACAGGTGATTAAGTCAGCTTTGTTTAAGCATCTGCCACAGCTATACAAACGTTGAAAACAAACAGATTGAAACCTCTATTGAGCAACACTCAAATAGCATTCTCTTCGTTAACATAAGTGAACCCACGGAACATCTCCTGCATCGAAGGAGACAACAAAGAATTCACAGGCGTCAGCTTCGCAGCCTGTGAAGTAAACTCCTCGTCGAAGCACGTTGGATTTCTTGGATCCTTGATTTCTGGAACAAATGGAGGAGCAACGCGGCAGCTCAAAATGTCGTCAAAGTTGATGTTGGCGAAATATGGATGCGCCATAATCTCCTCGGCATCTGCCTCGCCAGATCCCAGTCTCTGTGACGGATCTCTTGTCAGAAGCCTTTGCAGAATATCCACAGCCTCTCTGGCCATGTTGATTGGATACAATGGCTCATCCGTCAAGATAGCATTGAACACCTCATCCTCGTCTTCACCCTTGAATGGAGACTTGGTAAGCAACATTTGGTACAGCAAAACGCCAAATGCCCACCAATCAACAGCCTTATCGTATCCTTGCTCTTTTAAAATTTCCGGGGCCATCAGCTCAGGCGTGCCACAGAACGTGGACGTCTTGTTTCCGAACCACATGTTCTCCTTGCACAAACCGTAGTCTCCAAGCTTGATGTGTCCGTCTTCAGAAAGCATGATGTTATCCAGCTTGAGGTCACGGTAAATCACACCATTTTCGTGTAAGAATTTGAGCGCCAGCAGAACCTCGGCAGCATAAAATTGCGCTCTTCTCAACGAGAATCTCTTCTGTTGAACGTGCCACATCAGATCACCTCCAGTGATGTACTCCATCACAAAGTAAACACGGTTTTCAGTTTGGAAACATTGGTGCAAGTTCAACAAGAATGGATGCTTGCCCCTGTTTGCGATCAAAAACACTCTCTTTTCGGATTTGGTGCTCTCAACTTCATCATTTTGAATGATAAAGTCTTTCTTGAGAACTTTTATCGCACACAGTTTTTTGGTGTGCACAGACTCGGCAAGCATCACTTTACCAAAGTTACCCTTACCCAGTACAGCAATGAAATTGAAGTCGTCCAGTCCATAACGATGGCGGTGGCGACGTTGTCTTTGACGATGGGTGCTGGTCTGAGGGTTCGTTGACGTTGTAGTAATAGCGGTGTTGGCAGTAGCCGCAGCAGGCATATTAGAATCTCCGTTACTCGGTCTTGGAGAAATGGCAGCGTTAGGCGTCTCCTTCTTCGATTGCTGCTTCGCTTCTGTGGGTAGAGGAGGCAGATTGTTATACTCTTGTCCACTTTTTGCAACAGGCGGAGGAGCAGGGGCCTTCGGAAGACGATGGTCGTCCGAGTATGTAAATCCTGGTGTTTGCTGTTGTTTTTGGTAAGCCTGTTTTGTGACAGCAGTGTCCGGATAAATCTGGGAGGAATACTGAGACTTGCCAGACTTTGTGTCTGAACTCGAAACGTCAAACTTCGAGCGGGTCGGAGACGTTGAGGCCAAGGTTTTTGCGGTGGATGTAGTGTTCAGCGTGGTAGAAGAGAGATCAGCAGTTGCATGCTGCCTGATCTGTTTGACAGCATGACCTTTGTTTTCCTGTGTAGACTTGATCGCCGACAAAATTTGACTGGCTTTTTCGATGGACATACCGCAGAAGTCTGGAACCAGATGAGAACAAGTTGCATGACAAAAGACACCACATTCAGAACACTTTCTGACGTGTTTCCGTCCCCAAGGTAAGATATAACCACAGTGGCAGCACCATTTGGTTCCTCTGTTGGCAACTTGCTCGAATCTGTGCGGAATTCTGTGATTGAGCTTGGTCTCCTCTGACCCACTATCAGTGCTTGATTTTGAAATACACTTGTTGATAACATTTTTGTAACACTTCTTGTGGCACAAGAACTTGCAGTCTTCACACTGGAATCCGGTGTATCTCAAAAAGTCGCCACAGACAGCACAGCACATGATGTTGTAGAATTGTTTTTGAACAAACTTGTGGCCATGGTGCTCGTAGACTTCCTCCTTGCGTTGACGAATGGCACCGTGACGGCCCAGTCCTCCACCAAAAGCATAGCCTTCACCGCTCTTGTGTTCACTGGCCTTAGTGAAGCCAACGGTGACCAAAATCTGTCCTGTTGGCTCCAACTCAAACCAGCAAGTGGAAGTAACGTTGTTATTCTCCGTTCCAGACTCTGTTGCGGTCGATATCGACCCGTTCGCAGATGCGGACGCCAAGTTGTTGAAGTCATTGCCTGTATTTGAGTTTCCGAAACTCGAACCGCTCGAAACGAACTGATGTTTTGAGAGCTGGTTTCCCTGCTGTTGCAAGGTTGAACCATACATCCAGTCGTTACCGCGCTCCTGGGTCACCTTTTTTCTCCTGATCTCCTCCGCAATGTCGGACAAAGGCAGCCATGTCAGTCCCACAGGGATCAGCTGGTCGCCACTCTTGTCGTACACCGTGATGGCCACCTCGTTGGCTCTCTCGACATCGATTTCAAAAGTCTCGTTCCAGCGGTCGTTTCTCGACGATTTTGTGCGACCGCGCTCGACATCGTCCACTTTCACCGTGACAACCGACTCCGGATTTCTGGTGAACAGCGGCGACGCAATGTGATCGACATTTCTCACAGTGGTGATGGTGATTGACAAGACACCTGTCAGCGGGTTTTTGCGAAACGTATTGATAACGGCGTTTTCGCGGGCAACCTCGTCAATGTTGATGTACATCGATTGATACTGCTTCAAAGCTTTTTTCATGAGCTGGATCTTTCTGTCGCCTTCCACACGGCCGTCTGCGGCCGCCGCAATGCTGCGGCGGTCTCCTTCCATTTGATAGAGCTTGTAAATTTTCTCGTTGGCCGCTCTGTACTGCTCTTCCACCTGTATTTTGAACTCGAGCTGCTGCAACATGTACTGAATCCGATGGCCTAGCGACGGACACTCATATTTGAGCAGATCCAGCACCGTGAAGGTCGGTTTGTGCACTTGAACGGGGCTGCGATCGCTTCCTCGCGAAGGCGCCGCAGTACTGTCCTGAGAAACGGGCGTTCCCGCCGCTCCCGCCAGTCCACCGGCCGTACCTGCGTCCGTGGCTCCATTCTGCGACTCCGGGTTGCGCTGCAACTTCAATTTCTTCAGAGTCTGTTCCAAATACTCGATATTCTTCTGCGCCTCCCGAATCGACGTGTTACATTTCTGGATCACCAGCGCATTGGACGTCTCCTTTCGCAGATTGCTAGCCCCAAGAGCGATCTTGCGCTCCCGCTCAATCTTCTGAAGAATGTCGCTAATGACCGGATCGTTCGACTCCGACATTGTGTGTGTTATGTTCTCGTGCGATTTCAAAACAAAAGCCAACTCAACGCCTGACACGATCAACAGAGCTCAGACGAAAGCGGGGTGGCTAACTTGGTTATTTGTGGTGGCGTGCAAAACTTGAATTGGATTGCACGGGGTTTGGCGAAACGTTGCGCACAGCCAGCAGTTAAACAAAGGTTTTCTTGGTGGGATCACGTTTGTGTTTACCTCAATGATTTGTTCCAGCCTTCATTTTTGTTTTTCGAGGGATGATCGTGCGTCGTGCGAAACTCAACTCAAGGTACAGCGTCTGTCACGATATACATCACGACACTTTTTTTGTTGCGGTCACCCTACTTATACTATACACTCTCACTTATTATTGCACTTGCAATCGCAGTCCGGAACAGGACAGATGTAATGCTTGGAAAACCATTCTTCCGCGTGTCCGGCGTGCATTCCGTGGTTGCACGACAAACAGAAACTGAACCACTCTTTGAAATTGGTTTCTGCCGCAACAGGGACCGTTTCTGCAGCGTCGTGGTCCAAATGTACCAATTCTTTCGGAATGGCCACTCCCTGCGTAATGAGACAGATTGCACATCTTGGCAGCGGATAACCGCAATGCGGACACGTGTGCATTGGCAGGCTGCGGCGTTCCTTACCGGACTTGAACGGGGTTGGTGCAGCCGTCTTTTTTTGAGAGATGTTTCGATGACAATTGGCACATTGCAAATACACTTGTCTTTGCACGGTAGCCGTCTGCACTTGTCCGTTGATTCTGCGCGACAATTTCGTCCGGGCAACATCGAATTTTGCCCGCACACTGAAAAGTCCCCAGCTGTTGAGCATCACCCTATAACTCTCGACCCAACTGTCGACACGAACATCTTTGAAGTACTTTGGACAGCCAAAAGCTGCAATCAGACATGCACTCTGAACATCGCTCGTGCGGTCCACAAACGACTGCAGAAGGTTCATGCCCTTCTCGGTGATTCCCGTGAGGATGATTCCCTCGATCTCGCCGCGGTTGATCACCGTCTCGGCGAGCTTATTGAGGTACAGGTCCAGCTCATTGTCCGGAAGAAACCGCAAAGCAACTCCGAGTCTTTCACGAAGCGGCAAGGAGTACTCGTCCAAAACGTCCCACCAGTTTCCGTCGGCAATGTACGCAAAAATGACCCTCAGGTACGGATCCTCCAAGTCGGAAGCCAGCATCCGACACTGGTCTTTCCAGGTGGTGTTTTCCTGCGTATCCTTGAACGCATAGTATCCCGCGATAGCCGTCGACATGATCCGGTATGACTCGTTTTTCGACTCCCCCAAAATACTGATTGCCCGCGCAATGTCGCCGTGGAAAACGGCCCAGCCTGCTGCTCGCTCGTACAGACCGCGAGCCACGAGGTCCGCGTACTTGTCCTGCAATTCCTTGACGCCAAAGTCCCAGCCAATCACGTACATCGCGAGCTTTCGCTGGATCTCGCGCTCGCTCGTGCCGTCAAACCCAATCACCGGGGCGGCCAGCACTTTCGTCTCGTTCGCACGTTTCTCAACGATATTGCGTGCCGCGTTGAACAGGTCCCGGTTGCTGAACGAGCCCAGTCCGTTATACCTGTTGCGGTTTTCGAAGCCCTTTTCCATGTTCCAGATTCCCAAGACACCGAGATATCCAAAATCGAAGTCTCCAGAGATCATTTTTCCCGACGAAACCAGGTCATACGAGATCGATATCCACTTCCACGTGTCCCGCAGCTGCGAAAGAGTCTCCACAGAGCTCAAATTTTCCAAAATTGACATATTTTTGTCCGCGTCGTTGCAGTAGTTGAGCACCGCTCGACGCCGGATCGTCGAACAGATGTCATTTTCCAGCAGTGACTCAGCCTTAACACCCATTGTGGCCTCGTCCGCAAACAACAGTCCTTCCTCGTCCTCGTCTTCGTCCTCGTCCATGTCCATGTCCTCTTCAGTACCCGTTTCACCGACATCCTCCTTTTTCGCTTCTTCCGAGCCGATGCTTGCCTTACTCATCT
Organism: Ogataea corticis; assembly: GCA_030555865.1. Taxonomy (NCBI): domain Eukaryota; kingdom Fungi; phylum Ascomycota; class Pichiomycetes; order Pichiales; family Pichiaceae; genus Ogataea; species Ogataea corticis. The sequence goes on along the minus strand of JANIVM010000004.1, from coordinate 411,067 downwards.
TCCGGTCTTTAGCAGTCGATCCTTTGCGTTTGTTCTCATCAGCATGTCGCTTCTCAGACAGTTCCATTCCCTCCTCAACAACGTCCTTCACCATCTTCGAACACGTCCCGTACGGCCCGGAGAACGTCATGTCGTTGTACGAGTTGAACGAGATGCTCGTCTGGCTCTCTGAGACGCTCATCTTGTAGATGCTACCCGACTGCCGCATGCAAACGAGATTTATTGCCAGCTGCGAGTTCAAGTTCGGAGCATAATCAAACGAAATCACCCGCTCGTACTTGGTTCGCACGTCCGAGACCTTCGCAATAAACAGACTGTCGCCCTGCTCAACGGCCTCCTCCGCAAGAGCAGGAACCACGCCAATCTGCCATCTTCTCACAAGATCTCCGTCAAAAAGAGCCCCGAGCTCGTTTTTCACCACGGTGGAAAGTTTGTATGGCGCACCTCCAGATTTTCGCTGGTGATCGTTTAAAAGCTTGTTAAACGAAAGAAGTGGACCGTCACTGCTAAGATTCCCGTCAGAACCGCCAATCTTGCGCTGGTCCCAGATCGCAAGCGAACCGTCCTCGCTCGTTGACGCGAAATACCGCGAATCGAAAGGATCGACGCTGATGTGCAGAGTACATTTTGTCGCCAGTTGGTACGCAGGCTGGTTCGAACGGATATCAAACGCCCGCAAAAGCTTGTAGCTGCCCGCAATAAAACTGTTGGGCTCTGAGGGGATGAAACACAGCGACGAAATGCTTTCGTTGGCCACATACGTCACTAAAGGCTTCACAATATGGTCGTTGTTGGTCACGCGCGAGTAATGCTGAATGTCCCAAATCTGGATCGAGTGATCCTGACGGCCACGGTCGTATCCCAAAGCAATCAAACCGTTCGCGTTGAACGAGAGCGAGTTGCACGATCGTGCTTGGCGCGGCTTCAGTTTCAAAATTGAGTTCTGCGGCGACGTGATGTCGAAAATATGCGCCGAGCCGTCCAATTGGCCCACAGCAGTGAGTCCGTTGCTCGTGGGCGAGTACTGCAGACACTGGATGGTGTCGAACCCGGGCCGGTCATACAGCTTGACAATGCTCTCTTCTCGGTCGTCTGTTTGACAGTTTGTCTGGTACAGAGAAACCGTCTCTCCTGTGGGATTCACGCCGAGATACCGCTCATCAGCTCCGTACTGCCACCCGCAGGCTCGTAAAATGCAACCGGACATGGCAATGCTGGTAATGAAGGGACGTAGATAATGGAGAGTGATGCTTTTAAGTTTAAACTATTTTTTCTACCTCGAGTCTGTGTTACGTAAGCGGGGGCCAGATCCCTACTTCAGGCTGGCACCTGGCTTTCAATCTCGCCACCTTTAACAAACCTTCAATTTGAGTTGCTCCCTCTGGAGATGCTGTTTCTTGATGGACAGAACTCCTTTTTCGTACCCCTCCATTTCGTCAAAAATGGCTCCCCATTCGTATTCTCCCTTCTCCAGGAAAACCACTCCCAGACGGAACATCCTAGACTCGCCCGGTTGGATCTCCTCCTCAATGCTGAACTGCAGCACGCCATTGTGCAAAACCCTCTTGTCGATCGGCATCGACGACGACCGGCAGATCGGAACGTGTCTTAGCATTCCGTTGATTGGAGCGTTGTTCCTGTTAACCAGCGTCAGAATCACCGTGTAGAACTCGTTCAATTGAAGGGTTTCTAAGTCATGGGCGGTGCCGTCGACAGTCTCGAGCTGCAGATCAATCCCCACCTTCTCGACCTCTAGTGCGTTCACCATTTTGGACGAAAATCTGATGCTTCTGAGGTCGATGGTGCCGCTTCTTCCAGCGTATATGGAGTCCTTGTCCTGGTTCGAGATCTGCCAGCACGCCCTGGCCCGCTTCAACAGCTCGTCCCGGTACCAGAAGGCATGTTTGGTGAACCTCTGCTCGGGCTCGGGTGTCTTGGTGTCCAAGATAAACTGTTTGTTGCGCAGACTTGGGATTCTTCTGTCCAGATATTCGAAGCTGAAGTTCATCCTTTTGACAGGCACTAAGACTCTCGCATTCTTCTTACTCGGGAGCGTGATTTTTGTCTCGAAAACAGTTTCTGGCGGGTTCGCAATCGGCCCGTTTGACTCTTGAAAGTCTGGGTCCGCCGAGCCTTCGAGCAACGACTGGAACGTTGTGGTCATTTCCTCGGTCCACGAATTGATCAGATCTAGTGCAAGCAAACAAAACTCCGACATTTGGTGGCCCTCGGTCACCATTTTGTCCAAATACTTCCAACAGTCACCGTTGTTGCCCGAGGACACTCTGGTATTAGACGAGAGCGGAATGATGTCGCACCCAACCAGCTCAATGCTAGGATACACCGTCACATTGACCGGGATGGTGAGTTTCCTCGAAAAACTAACCGGCTCTTTTCTCTTTTGATGTGAGTATTCCAGAACCAGACTTGCCTCCTTCACGCCTCGTTTTCCCCAGATCTCCAGCTCAAGCTTGAACTCGCTGTTGGCCGGGATCCGGTTCATCTCGCTCTTGTTCATGATATTGAAAGGCTTCTTCTTCATCAGGTAGTACTCGATCTCGTACACTTCGTTTGGGGGCAGGTTTCTGTTAGCAAGTAGTTGGTTCAATGGTTCAATGGTGGAGTCCAGGAACCGCGAGCTGAGCTGGTTAAGCTCGACATTTGAAGAGTTTTTCAGAATGATTTCAAACTGCTTGCATTCACCTTCCAGGAGCATGATCCAGCGATTGTGCAGCTTCACATCAACAAGGGATAGTAATGGCTGTTCGTAGAGCACCAGGGAAGAAAAGATTTCTGTTTGCTTTTCGGCCGGCGGCCTCTCGGCCACAGCACTCCACGTCTTGACCTTCATTGGAGTCTCTGTTGCCGGCTTGTTCAGCGTGAACAGCTGCGTTCTACAAACGCAAACGGCCGCTCGAACTCCACTAATCTGCAGAGACCCATGCGACAACGGCACGATGAACACCGAAATCTGTGTCGTTGATCTTGGCCGCAGCACAATTGATACATTTTTTCTGGCCGACTCCAATTTCTGTTTCCTCAAATTGATTTGTGTCTTGAGTGGAAACTCGTCTGCGGCCACCACGTTCAAGCTCGACAGCTCCACCTCGAACGCAAACGGATTGCGCAGCACAATCACCACGTCGCACAGCTCATCCTGGATCAGTCTGTCCTTGTGGCTGATCTCGATGCCCTGGAGGATGTCGCAATCCCAATATTCGTGCTGTTTGTTTGTATCTTCGAGCATGATCCGGCGGATCGAGTTGTAGATCGCCGTCTGGTCGTGGTCGCCGATCATTGAATGGTAGTCCCTCAAGAGCAGAGAACCGTACTTGATGATTCCCGCAGAAAAGCCTGTCTTGACACAGAAATCCAGCACCGTTTTTAGCACACGATGCTGCGCAGATGTCGGCGTGGTGTTACGTGCTTCGTGGCTGATTCCATAGACCTTGACAAACGAGTCGAGCAGCTCGCCAATGTTCTCGCCAACGTACTCGTCGTTCTGTGTGAGCTGCGACGAGTCATTGACCAAATCCAGCAGCTGTTTCACCAGCAATGACCATTTTCTGTGCATTCCCAGCCTCGAATAGACTCCAATCATCGAGTTGTAGATTCGGAGCTTCTGGCTGTACGAGAGCGTTTTGAAACTCGCGCCAAATAGATCGCCCGCCAGCGAGTGGATCAGTGTCGTGTCGAGATCTTCGTGATCCATCTCCGTGGACAACGGCACTCCATACACCAAATGACTGATGACCTTTGTATTGAACTCTCCTTCGGCGCCGACGGCCGCAAACAGCTTGATGTATCGCAGCGTGGACTCGCACAAAACAATCTGCGGAACGTAGTCCTCGGCACGGCCAGTCGTGCTATGGTAGTACGCCAGCACCTTGCTGGACATCTTGGACACCATGTCGAAGATCGCCGCGTGCGAGTACGACGCAGCCGTGCTGGTTATCACGGCAGGCGGCGTGTTGGTCAACGACCCAGCCGCCTGGAAAGACGGCCGCGGAGACGCTGTTGGCGACGTGGAAATCAGCGGAGACAAAGCAGAGTCTTTTGTGGACTCAATAAACGTCTGTAAAACAGGAGGCAGCTGGAATGGAACTTCGATGTGGGTAAGCAACACCATGCAAAGAGCCAAACCGTCCAAACTCGAAGCAAGCCACAGAGCGTCGTTGGCCAATCGGAGATTCACGATCGACTCACAAAAGTCCGTCAATGCGTTTTTCAAATTCCCAGCCAGCAAAAAAAAGCTCGCGGACAGCTTTAATCTACGTCCTTTGATCCGACACTGCTTGATCTTGTCCTGATTGATGTCCAACGAACTCGAAATTCGCCGCTTCTGCTTCTCGAGAAGTACGCTGTCGGGCCGGGACCCGGGCGAGCGCAGTGTCACGTGCTGGTACGCCGACGCGTGTGTCGAGAGCGCAACGAGAAAGCAGGACGAAAGATCGCAAATGGTGGTTTCTATATTGTCTGTGTTTTCATGAATGATGTGTATGTCTTTGATGGTGGTTTTGAACTCTAATGGTGCATTGAACACCACCAAAAAATGTGAAATCGGGCCCTGGTGGTGTCTTTTCAGCTCCTGCAAGTTGTTTTCGAGATCGCTCGAGGCAAGATCACGGGTCCAGTGGACCACGCCAATCACACCGAATACCTTGCGAAAGGGCTCGAAATCAAGCAAAAACAGCGAGTCCGGGTCCTCTTTTTCAGTGATGAACGAGTAAATGATGCGGCCTTGTGGGTATCCTTGCGGATTAAACAGTCCTTGGTTGGGCGTAAGATCAACCAGCCGGATCTCCTGAACCCTGCGCAACAGGCTCAGATACCCATTGAACTCGGACTGTTTAATATTGTTCATAGGAACCACTTGCAATTGCACGCGCGACGGCGCGGCGAACGAGTAGGGATCCATTGGGACTGGGAGTTGTGGTACTGAGGATGGTGTTTGTTTGGTGTACATCGAAAATATTTTGACGGTGCGAGAGAAAGAGAGAGGTCACGTGACAGGAGAGCGGTGACCAGAGTAGACAGGCTTGGGGGTAGGCAAGCGATCAATGTACCTACGGAGAGGAAAATAAGGGGTGTTACGTTCCACTTGTTAGGTTGAGTGGTATCAATGATGCCAGACATACAGTGTTCATGAGAAGTCCCAATTGTGATTTAATCCACTACATAGATAGTGCATATTTAAATCTCACCCATTGAGTAATTTCTAACACTATGTTTTCAAGTCTTATGCAAGAAAACGTCGATGTAGTGAGAAAAAAATCAATTGCCGGTAGAATAGGGTCATCTTAAATGAGATGAACTTTAATGCTTGTATATCTCACACCACTCACGCCTCCCTTCCACGACAATCTCTATGTCGCGCCAGTATCGCTGGTCAACAAAAAAAAGAATGGACAAGTTGGGAGTCGAACCCAAGACCTTTCGCATGCTAAGCGAACGCGCTACCAACTACGCCACATGCCCTGTTTCTTGCCAAAGATTGATATGATGGGAAACTGTCTCTTTACGCTCACCATATTTTCAAATTGAAAAAAGAAATTGGACAAGTTGGGAGTCGAACCCAAGACCTCTCGCATGCGAAGCAAGCGCGCTACCAACTGCGCTACATGCCCATTATTCTGTCAAAATGCGGGGACAAAGCGAGCTATGGGACCATTCCGAACACAGCAAAAGCCAAAGGAAACGAGCAGGCAACGATGCCCTCGCAAAAAAAACAAATGGACAAGTTGGGAGTCGAACCCAAGACCTTTCGCATGCTAAGCGAACGCGCTACCAACTACGCCACATGCCCCAATTGTTGTCCCAAGTCGGCCACAAGCCGTCATAAACCCTGTCTCTCTTAAACAACCTGAAATTCGATGCGTTTCAATCGCCGAAAAAAATCCCCGAGCTGCAAAAATAGCTGCTTATTTTAAATTGACAGCCACCAAAATGGCACTAATAAGGCACAGTAGATCACGTTTGTTTGCGCCGTGGCCGGTACCTTGCATTGTCCCAACAGTGCCTCGTCATGCCAACAACTCATCACGCTAACGATTCGGCAAATGAGCCTCGTTTCGCTACCAAATTCTCGCCAAATGCATCATTCGCAGCGAATGAGCCTCACCGAAATTTACATGCCGGGGCGGGGCGCACACACTGATAATTGGTCCACGCGGGGCTCGGGTGGCCAATTTGAAACGGGAGCAAAAAAAACAAAAGACCGCGTGCCTTTCCGCGAGACGTGTATAAAAGGGGCAGAATCCTGTAATTATCCTTGATCCACTCTGATCTATACTCATTTTCAATTTTCATCATACAATATGTCTGCCAACGATTTCTACAGCTCCGGCCAACAAGGTGAATACCAAGGCCAACAACAACAGGGTCAACAGCAACAACAGGTTGCTGGCCAAGAAGGCGAGAGAGGCCTCTTGTCCACCGTGATTGGCGGTGCTGCCGGTGCTTACGGTGGATCCAAGATCTCCGGTAACCACTCCACTCTCGGAGGTGTTTTCGGTGGTCTTGCCGGTGCCGTTGCTGCCAACAAGATCGAAGACAAGGTTGAGGGCCACGGTGGCCTGTTCTCCCACCACGGTGGCAACCAAGGTGGCAACCACGGTGGCAACCACGGTGGACCAGGTGGACCAGGTGGTCCAGGCGGCCCAGGCGGTGAATTCGGTCAACGCGGAGGTCAAGGTGGTTTTGGTGGCCAACAAGGTGGTTTTGGTGGCCAACAAGGCGGATACGGTGGCCAACAAGGCGGCTACGGTGGCCAACAAGGTGGATTCGGTGGCCAACAAGGTGGATTTGGTGGACCAGGTGGATTTGGTGGTCCTGGTGGACCTGGTGGACCTGGTGGTTTCGGTGGTCCAGGCGGTCAACAAGGCGGCTTTGGCGGTCCAGGTGGCCCTGGCGGTCCAGGTGGATTCGGCGGCCAAGGCGGTGGAAGATGGTAAACGTGCCAATTGTGTTACGTCAAACTAACTCATAGTGATGTCTACAATACAAAAAATATGACCTAATTACGCAATCGAGGCTAAATTTAGTAAGAGATTAGTAAAATTAGAGCAAGAATTATTTTCGCGGGTGCCACATCGGAGATTTGGCTCACACTTACTAAGCCGATAAAGTGTAGTAATCGGTATAAAAGGTGGGGGAATCTGCCTATTTTCAATCTGTCTCAACTCAATTGCGTCATAGAAACACAAACACAAAGAAAACTTCATCATGTCTAAACCAGTCGTTGCAGTCTACGGTACTAACGGATTCCTTGGTAAGCCAGTCGTGGCCGCCCTCACTTCTCCAGAGTTCTCTTCCAAGTACTCTCTGCCAATTAGAGCCATCACAAGAGACCCTTCCAAGTACGAAAACTCTGACGTCATCCGCTATTTCAAGGCGGACTCGAGCGATATCGACTCGTTCAAAGAGGCATTGACCGGTGCCGACGTTCTGTTGGATCTCGGTGGAGTCAAAGAGAATTTCGATGCCCCACTAAAAGCCGCGCTGAAATTTTCCAATCTCAAACTTTACATCCCATCTCAATTTGGTACTGAGCTCGATAAAGTCGACCTGGAGAATTTCCTGGCCGTGAAAACCAACCATTCAGCTACTGCTAGAGCTGCTGGACTCAAAGTTGTTGATGTGCTCACCTCTCTGTTTGCTGTTCCAGGCTCGCTTCTCTATGAGGCGATCGGAGCCGTGGGTTACGACCCGGAAACTAAGGTCGCCACGATCCGCGGTGATCCAGACTTGAAGTTCGACATTTCTGTGCTGCCTGACGTTGGAAAGGCTGTGGCTGCGCTAGCCGCAGCCCCAGACTACTCCAAGCTGCCTGACAAGGTCCGCATTTCGTCGGACAAGGTGTCACAGGAAGAGGTTCTGCAACGCTATGAAAAGACCCACGGCATCACCATCGAGCGCAAGTATATCTCGAAGGAGGATGCGTATAAGGAGGGCACTGAGCTTTACGCCAAGGGATTCAATCCAAAAGATTTCTTGTACTATCTGCAGTTCTTCATCTCGCAGGGTCCAGAGAAGGGAATTGTCTTTTCAAGCACCGACAACGAATTGGTCAACCCTGGCGAGTCTCTATGGAAGTGGACCAAGTATTAGGGAAGTTCAATAATCTATATAGTACAAAACTTCTTAGTTTTTGATCCAAAAAAGTAAAATAAATGGCTGGCATGGCTGGCACAACGAAAAAACATGCTACAAAAATGGGTTACCCGGGCTTAGGAAATTTGCGCACGCACGCCTCATGCCTAACCGGTGGAGATCGATTGGGACAAGAAAACCTATACTGCTACACTTGAGCCAAGCCGGAGTAGAATTTGCGAATTTATCACTGTGCGAACAGAAAACAGGAGTCATCCAGAGCACGACCCGCGTGTTTTAGGAGACAAGTGCAGCTGGAAACAGAATTCTGAGAAACGCAGGAGCCGGATTTTGAAACTTTTTCAAGTGTACTACTATTCCGTGAAAGAGCGGACCTTGCGAATTCAAGGCCCTGAAGGCATTCAAACAGCGTCACAAGCGTTCAAGGCACACAGACCACACACAACAAACACAACGGCCAAACAGAATTACATAATTTATGACGGAAAGTTACATAGCGGGCGAGAACATCCACTTTGACTATGGGAAGCCCCCGACAGCTGCGCCAGCGGGACGCAAGAAGAAGGCCAAGGGCAAGAAAAGCAGAGCCGGATCGTCGTCCAAGCTGAAACTTCAAGTTGAACTGAATAACGAGAGCTCGGAGTACCCAACGTCGAGAGTGATCAGACGAGGAGCAAACGGGGAGGTGATTGTTTCTGAGCTTGATGAACATGAACATGAACATGAACATGAACATGAACATGAACATGAACATGAACATGGATGTGACCATGAACACGATTTTGACGACGAAAATGAATATGAAGAGGAAGAGTCCGGGAGCGAGTACCTGTATTCTCATTGCGACCACCACGACCATCACGACCACCACGAGCACACGCACGACCATCACCACGATGACGACCACCACTCGGTCTGTGGCGACGAGCACGATGATGATGAACATGCCCACCACTGCCCTCACCACCATCACCAACACTACTACCAGCGACAAGGTGCGAACTCGATGAGCCGGCGACAGCAACAGCATCAGCACCAGCAGCAGCATTCACAACAGCATCATCACCACCACCACGATCACTCGCACAAGCATGGCACGCACAGCTCGCTGCTTCCACAGCGAGCGACTCACCACCAGTCGTCGAAGGCGCCCCTTTTCGGCAACTACATGTGGAACTCCAACAGCACTCCTGCCGAGAAGGAGCAAATCAAGCAGTTCTGGATCAATCTTCCCGAGGACAAGAAACGGTTGATAATACAGATCAGCAAGGACGAGGTGATGAAGGTGATACGTGAAGAGCAGAAGGTGAGTTGTAATTGCAAGATCTGTGGAAACAGGAAAGTCACTTTGGAAAGAGAGCTTGAAAAGCTGTACTATGGCTACTACAAAGTCAAGAAGATGGCCTCAGAGGCTGCAGACGAGCCGCACGTGAACAAGGGGCTTGTCGACTCGTTACTGGGAATTTGCCCTACTCCAGAACAAGAGCAGCAGACCGCAATGGAGGAGGAATCGATGCGTCAGAAGGCCAAGGAATTGTTGCCTGCCAGCGATGAATTTGACCAGGTTGCCGAGCTCGACGCTGTTGCGGACGATATCTTGCGGAACAGCGGCAGTCGGTTTGTGGACATTGTCGAGTCGTTGGACTACGAGCGGAGCGGCCGCGGATTGATTCCACAGCCTGCCGCAGACTACTTGTTACAGAAGCTCAAGAGATATCGGAGTCCCACGGAGCTGCTTTTCAACTCTCCAAACGATTTTCTGAACGTGACCCACGAGAATTGTCGGAGCGAGTCCGAGTTCGAGTACGAGGGAGAGAAGGAAGAGGACTACGAGTTCGATCGCGAAGACGAGGATGAATTTGAGGAGGAGAGAGACTACGAGGATGAGGAGGAGGACGATGCCGAGTACACGAACGATGAGGACGAGGGAGAGGACGAGGACGGCGACGAGATCTACGAGTACGACAACGACGAGGATGCCGAAAGACGGCTCGAAGAGACTTACAAGATGTTGCAGCTGATCACGTCCAAGATACTCAGATCGAAGCTGATGGCTGCGTACAAGGAGAAGGTTGCCGAGGACAGCACGCGGCAGCTGATTGAGGAGCTGGAGGCGGAGGAGAAGAGAAAGAAGGAGAAGGAGGAGAAGGAGAAGAAAAAGAAGGAGAAGCTGAAGGAGAAGAAGCGTCTTGCTCAGCTCGCAAAGGAGGAGGAACGGAGAAAGAGGGAGGAGGACAAGCTCGAGCAGGAGAGAAAGAAGGAGGAGGAGATGCGCAGAAAGACGGAGGAGGGACGCAAGAAGAAGGAGATGGAGCGCAAAAAGAAAGAGGAGGAGCAGAAGCGCAAGAAGGAGGAACAGAAACGGAAGAAGGAGGCGGAACAGGAGAAACTGCGCAAGGAGAAGGAGGAGAAGGATAGATTGAAGATGGAGGAGAAGCGGAAAAAGGAGGAGGAGAAGAAGACCGAGGCGGGAGTCGAAATCAAAGCCCAGACTGTTTCACCAGTGCCCGCTGACAAGGAGATTGTTGAAACTGCCGGAACACCTGCCAATCCTTCCACCTCCATCTCCCAGGTGGAGCCTGCGCTCCCGGTTTCCTTCTCGAAAGACCAACTCAGCCAGCTTCTTTCCCGTTTAAACAGCACTCCAGCCAGCACTCCCGAACCGGCGAGCGTCATACCGAAGCCCGCTCCGGCTCCAGCTCCGGCCGCCTCGTTCAACCCACTGCTGGACATCTCGCTGCCGCAGATGAATCCGTCGCCATGGATGTACAAGCCGTCGGTCAACGAGCGGTTCAACCTTGGCACTTTGGGCGGCGATGTTTTCTCGTCGCCGTTTTCTGCGCCGTCTTTGCCGCAGCCGCGCCAGAGCTCATTGAGCGGTTCTTTGAACGGCTCTGCCGAGCCGGATCTCAACATTCTGTCCCATCTGATGGGCAAGACAACGCTCGCAGACGAGCAGCAACCACCTCCTCTCAACGACTTCCTCTCGAGAAACAGCAGCACTTCGGAAACCACAGCTATCTTTGGCTCGGGCAGTCTTTTCAACAGCGAGATCCCTTCGACAGGCCGACTCGGATCGGACTCTAACATCTGGGGAACTTCGAACAATGCCACGACTTTGAGCGACTCCAAATCGGCCTCCAACAGCCACACAAACCTGTTTTGGGGCGGAAGTGGCTCCATCTGGTCCAAGCCAGAGACAACAGGAACACAACTACCATCGACGCAGGACGCTGTTCCTGCTCCGCTGGCGCAGCTGTCGACGGCAGAATGCGAGAAAGTGCAGATCGAGGCGTTCAAGGCGTCGTCAAACCTCGCGGGAGACAGTCTGTATCTTCCGGCTCAGCTGCTGTACCACTACACGCGACAGGCTGCCCTCCAGTACGGACTGGCGCTGACAATTGGACAATTTGTTGCCGCTTTGGGAATGAACATGTCCTCAAAGCTTGGAATTTCGTTTGAGGTGGTCTACGACGAGCTTTCGAACCCTGCGTTTGTCAAGATCCTCACTACCCCTCCTCCAAAAGCCAGTGCTAGCTTAAACGGTCTTGGCTCTTTGGGTCCTATTGACCCGCTGGATCTCGGGAACCCTGTGGGGAACCCTGGTGCAGGAGCTGGCCCGGGACTTCTTCATACTTGGGGAAACGGCTTTCTTTGATCCGAGATACGTATGTGTTCAAAATTCAAAGTTTTTCTCCCAACGGAGCACGGAAACTACTAAAAATACTTCTACATAAATAGACCCCTTGTACATTTCGATGTGTACGCTTACCTAAGCTGTTGACTTTACCGCCTTGGGAAAAAGCGAACTGCCCGGAAAATTTTTTTATGGAGAGGTGAAATTTAAACGGCTGAAATACTCAACAACAGTACCATCGGAGACAATTTCCTGGCTGACGGAACAAGAGCGGACGCTGAGGGTGGCATAGAGGCGGCAGATAAGTGATTGCGCGTGGGAGTTTGAGTTCCTCGTAAAAGCGCGACATTTGCCAGTGATGTCGAACAACGTGATAAAACGGAAAATTGTGATTGTCGGGGACGGAGCGTGTGGGAAAACGTCGCTCTTGTACGTGTTCACGCTAGGCGAATTCCCCACTGAGTACCATCCGACTGTTTTCGAAAACTACGCCACCGATTGCCGCGTGGACGGCAAGCCAGTACGGCTTGCGTTGTGGGACACTGCCGGTCAGGAGGAGTACGAGCGTCTCAGACCATTGTCGTACTCCAAGGCACACATCATCCTAATCGGTTTTGCGCTGAACGCCCCTGACTCGCTCGACAACGCCGGGATGAAATGGGCACAAGAGGTGGCTCTGTACTGCCCCAATGCCCCGGTGATTCTTGTTGGGCTGAAAAAAGACCTGAGACCCGAGGATGATGGCTCCGATCCTTACTACAACGAAAAATACGTGCGCAAAGAACGAGCTGAACAGGTCGCTCGCTTCATAGGCGCAAAAAAATACGTCGAATGCTCCTCATTGACTGGGGAGGCTGTCGACGACGTGTTCGAGATTGCCACTCGGGCAAGCCTGCTTCTCAAAGAGGAGCATGACTCTGGGTGCTGCACCATCACATGAACACCATCCCAAAAATTCTCACCGAAAAAAGATTCATTACACCCACTACAACAACGCCAACTAATTTACGCTCACTTTCATGATTAATGTTTCCGATACAATGCACACACGCTCGCTTTACTTACTTTACTTACACTCATTCACTGTTCACGCTGGTTTTCGATTTCCATTATTCATTCGCTCCTTATATGATACAATGAATCTGTCCATTAATATACATTGTTCTTTCTCAAAGTGTGTGTTTTCCGTAAATCTGTAAATGACAAGCTAAAAATATCAGAAAAATATTTTTCAATTGTATTTCTAAGTAATTTTTGATCTAGACAGTATTATAGCTAGATGATACGATACTTCCGACTGTCACGCATAACAAGGCCTCAGCCAGCACAACAAAATGCCTTATCCATCCGACTGGTACGCTTCGCGCACTCTCTCAATGCAACAACCCACTTCTCATCACCTACAATCTATGCCTTATCCACGTACCCTTCGAAAGCTGCAATTGCTGTGGTGAGAGTCACTGGTCCTGCATCTCTCAACATCTACCAAAGACTGACCAAGTCTGAAAAACAGCCCACGCCCAGGAAAACCACCCTCCGTAAGCTCTACCACCCTCAAACCAAGGTGCTTCTTGATGAAGCTCTTATCCTCTACTTCAAATCTCCCCACTCCTACACCGGAGAAGACATGCTGGAGTTGCACATTCACGGGGGAAACGCTGTTGTGCGCTTTGTTTTGAACAGCATTGACAGCATGCACTCTGCTGCCGTCCCGATCCGGTATGCTGAGCCCGGAGAGTTTTCACGTAAGGCCTTTCAAAACGGCAAGATGGATCTCACGCAAGTCGAGGGAATAAACGACCTGATCCACGCAGAAACAGAGAGTCAGCATCTTTCGTCGCTAGCATCGGTAAAAGGAGATACAAAGGCTCTTTTTGGCGGCTGGAGACAGGAAATTCTCAACAGCTACGCTCTGCTGACCACAGTGATTGATTTTGGAGAAGATCACGATATCGATGAAATCGACTCTCTTTTTGAGCGGGTGGAGCGGGATGTGAAAGATTTAGAATTGAGAATCACCAAATACCTCGAAAGAGTCGAGCGCTCCTCGATCCTGCTCCGAGGAATTAGAGTCACTCTGCTGGGTCCGCCAAACGCGGGTAAATCTTCTCTGCTGAATATCATTGCAAACGAAGATAAAGCCATTGTCAGCGACATCGAGGGAACAACCAGAGACGCAATGGATGTTCCCGTGGACATTAACGGCTACAAAGTGATTATTGGTGACACGGCCGGACTCCGGAAAACAGACAATGCCATTGAGAAGGAGGGAATCAGAAGAGCTATTTCCAAGTCTGAGCAATCCGATCTTAATTTGGTTCTTCTCCCGTGCACCATGGTGGAGGTGGAGCCGGAGGTGGTCAAACATATCGAGTCGTGCTCGAAAGAAAGGCTGATGTTGATCCTAAACAAGAGCGATCTGGTCAACAACGAGCAGCTTAGTGCTTTGATTGATCGCCTCTCGTCTCAGTTTTCTCTTGACAGAGAAAAAATCAAGGTTGTCAGTTGCTCGAACGGTAACGGAATACAGGATCTTTTGGATGACTTGGCCCAACGTTTCAAGCAGATCTCTTGGTCGGAAAAAGAGGATCCGGTGGTTGTCTCTAAGAGAGTCCAGGACACTATCCGACACGATATTTTGTTTGGCTTCGAGGAATTTTACAGTTCTCGTCAAATCAACGACGTTGTGTTGGCCTCAGAGGCTCTCAAATACAGTATGGAGGGAGTCGGAAAAATCACAGGCGAATCTATCGGAGTCGAGGAGATTCTAGGAACAATATTCTCTAGCTTCTGTATTGGTAAGTAAAAATGTATAATGGTATAAGGCTCTCTAACGAATATCAGTTCCTTCTTGCTGAGTCTGTTGGGTTTTGGTTCGACCCAGCTTCAAAAGCTCTTCTTGAGGCGACCTTCGCGGTTATTACACTGATTCTCGTTGGTGGAGGCGGCCCATTGGTAGAGGCCACGCTCTGAGGGACTTCCGCCTCGGACGGCTCTTCTTGGTAGTAGCCAGGAACGTCAGCTCTGTCATTATAGCCTCCAGGAAGGTCTTCTATAATCCAGTGGCCACCAACCCCGTTGAATAAATCGTTGACGCCAAACCGCCTTGGAAGATAGGCTCTTCCAAGGTTCTCCAGTCTATACGGAATTGGGAAATACAGCGCATAGAACAGCGCACCAAAAAACGTTCCAATGATGGCCCCAAAGACAACATCCCGGACAAAATGTCTGTTGTCGGAGATTCTCGAAAAGGCAACAAAGGAGGAAACGGTAACAGGGTATAGGACGCTGATAATTGCCTTGCAAAGAAGTCCCCTGCCATCAAAAAGATTGAGTCTTGCCGAGCTGAACAGAAGCTGGACAGTGGATGTTGCAAATATAGTGGAACTATGGCCGCTCGGAAACGTTCTCAGACCCTCAAAAATCATGCTCACAGACGGGTTTTGACAAACTCCAATTGTGCTGAGCGTTCCTGGCGTGTTGATGGAGTACGACATGGGGACGCAGCGGTGCAGAAAATCTGGTCTAGGAAGACCAGAGGTATTTTTCAGAACCACCACGAGCAGCAACTGGAACGCAACAGCTCCTGTCATTGCCAACAGAGCTGCATGAACATCCCAAAGCTTTCTGCACAGCGGAAGTCTTGTGACGAGAATCCCTGTGGCGAAAACAGCGATGATCGGGACAAAGACACCCAGAACGATCAACAGCCAGATCGGAACCAGCGTTCTAGCCTCCAAAATGTATGTGTGCATGATGGTAATATCCTGGAGGCTAAAATCGGTAACCCGCGGAACTCCTCTGAGTCCGTACAAGATGGCGAGGGTCAGAATTCCTGCGCATAACAACCAGTCCAGAATGTACGACATGAAGGAGGGCAGCGAAATGTCGTGTTTGTTCACGACCATGAAGGTCTCCTCGAAGTCGAAGTCGGCGCTTTGGGAAAAGAACATTGCTATACAAGTTCCAAGATCTTTGGGATATATTTGGCGCTCTATCGTTGTTTTGTTCCCGTTAGCATTCAGGCGCAAGAAAGAGGGATAAAAACAAGCTTTTATTTTTTCTTATCCTCAGGGGTAACCCAGTTTTCTGCCAAACAAAAATCGGGCAAACAGGAGAAATATTTATCAGCCAGTGGAGAAAAAGACAAAGTCAAAGATGAGCCGTCAGACAACAAGAGCGCTCTATCTATTCGCCGCAATCAAAATGCTCTCAACACTCGCCGGCTGGGCTTTGTTCGGTAAGCAGAGACAATCCACGCGTACACACAGGCATTTACTAACCCCTTAGGCGTCACCGCAAGAGGTTTCCAATTGGGCATCAGACAAGCCCCTCTTTCCTACTATCCTCTGGGCTACCTCTACTCCGGAGGACTCTGGGTCGGCATCGGCTACCTGTTCCAGCAATGGGTGGACAAAAACAACAGACTGCTTGACCAGAGATTGCTGAAATTGAAGGCAAACAGAGAAAAGTTTGAGCAGCTTGAACAACTGGAAAATTGAGGTCTAGCTCAAGAATTAGCTCCATCCATCTATTATTTATTACATTTATTTATCTTATTTATTATCTTTATTGGTGTCAATACACGTATACAAATCAATTCCACCAACTACTCGCTCTCGTCATCCTCTTCGACGCCGCTGAGATTGAGGAACCCTCCATCTTTGAAGTCGTCTCCGCCGGCATACTCGTTAGCCTCATTCTGGCCCTCCCCATCGCTCTCACTTTCTGCTTCACTGTCATCGCTCTCGCTTTGTTCGTAGTTACCGTCCTCGTCGGAATTGTCGCTGTCGTCGTTTTCGTCGCCGCCCACGATCTGCTCTCCGCCCGGAATGAGTCGGGCTGCCTCGGCGAGAGCACCGGGCGTTTCCGTGTTGTTCTTGAGCTGTTTCTGCGCCTTGAGCTCGTCGGTCATCGACTTGTCACGGAACTCCTTGTTTTTCACATACTGATCAATTTTTTCAAACTCTTTTTGATCGATCATGGAAAACTCGAATTTTTCAGGCTTCTCGAGCTGCTGCATTCCGCCGGGAGCAACATGCAGCGTCACATTGAACGTGAGTCTCGTGATCGACGTGTACGTGATGGAGTCGATGTCTGTGGAGTTGAAGATAAGAATCGGCTTCTTGAAGCCGAAAAGGATGTGATTTGGAAGGAAGTAGAGATAACCTTCTTTGGAGCCCTTGTAGGCTTCCACAGAAAAACTGCGGTCCTTGACACTGTTCACAAGACGGAATCCGAACACCTCGAACTGTCTCTGGAGGTACGTGATGAGGTCGATGTTGTTGAGCAGCGGCGCGAACTGTTCAGAGAGAAAATCGTGGTTGTACTGGATGAGAACCGGATCGTTTTTGTACAGGTTTCCGAGATTCTGTGTGTAATCGATGAGCAGGTGTTTCAGACTGGATTTTTCCGGAACATTGAGAATAGTTGCGAAACGGACGTTGGAGGTGGACAAATCGTGGACAACAAGCTCTGGCTTGGCGTCCAGCGACTTGGTGAGTGCTAAAAAAACCTTACGTTCGCCCGGCATGCACGCAAACACCAGGTTCAGCTTCTTTCTGACGGGCGACTGGATCGAGAGGTCTGGGATCTGCAGCACAATGTGGCAGCCTTCGAGCGACTGCGGCAGCTGGCTGGCGTCGGCGGGCGTGGCGGTGGCAGAGGAGTCAATTTTGCGCCGTTTCGACGGCTCCAGCGGGCCGTAGCGGTCTATGAGCGCCTTGAACACGTCCTCACTCGGAGGGTATGCGCCGATGATGTCCTGGACCTGGAGTTTAAGGTCGGTGGGGAGGGAATCGAGGAAGGACATGACCGACAAGTAAATGTGGATTCGGTGGGTTCGACGAATTTGGTGTGTTTTGTTGATCTCCTCTGGGTAACCTCTCTGCGTGGCGATATCTGATACACTCTTCTTTCTGGCTGTCACGAAAAATACTTGTAGTGTTAGTGTTTGAAATATAGCACAGCCTGGAAAATACAGCCGCGCGCAAGCGCGTCTGTCCTCTGCAGTTGCGTTTTTGCGGGGCAGTCTGTGCTGCGTATTTCACCTGAAATTTGGTATTTAACGGAGAAGAATCCACCTAAATCCAGTCCATTGAAGCTACAACAACCAACCATGACAGACTTCCCCGGCGATGTGGCATTGCCCACCTACGAAGACGAGGAATGCAGCGATTACCTGTCTCCCACGCCGAGACAAGTTCTGCGCATTGCGCTCAACATCAAGAACCTGATCGACCAGCTGATCCCGGTCCCGCTCGAGGACGCGGAGATCGCAGGCCAGGACTCGATCGTGCTGAACGAGCGGGTGATCGAGGCCGTGAAGGCTGCGGCGGGCGGTGAAGGTTCTGGCAAGGGAAGCACGGCTAAAAAATACCAGGCTTGTCTGGTGTACTGTCTTTTGATTGTTTCCGGATGGTATTGGCGACTGATGTACAACGAGTTGAGCGACGACACGCTCTACGCTTCACGGATGCTTGCAGCACAGAAAATTGCGGCGATTCTCATCGAGAACGAGACCGACGAGAAGTATCTGTTCATCTCGATGCTGTGCAATCGGTACTCGATCAACCTGAACGACCAGGATTCCGACCCGCAAAACGCCCTGGAGCTTGCCGTCGACATGCACTCGACCGTGGTGATCGCCGCGGGCGGGTTCCAGCGCTGCATGAAATGGCTGTGGCGTGGCTGGATCGTCCAGTCGTCCACGGACTCGTCCAGCTACGTGCTGTTCCGCGGAACAGCCACCACGAGTTTCTGGAGACACTTTGATCCCGACAGAATCAAAACGCCTTTCTACCAGAACATTCTGGAAATCACGTTTTCTGTGGTTTATCTCGTTCTGTACACGTGGATCATCAACACGGACAACAACCCGGCCAGTCTCGGTGTTCTCGAGACAGTCTACTACCTGTTTACGCTCGGTTTCGCGCTCGACGAGGCCGTCAAATTCTACCACGTCGGCTACTACTACATCCAATTCTCGAACGCGTTCAACGACATGATGTATGTGATTGTTCTGGGGTCCATGGCTGTCCGTCTGGCCTCGTTCAAGGCCGGCTCCCCGGAAAAAGCCGACGAACTCAACATCGTTGCGTACCGTGTTCTCTCACTGGCCGCTCCCTTCATGTGGTCTCGTCTTTTGCTGTTCCTCGATGTCTTCCAGTTCTTTGGAACGATGATCGTTGTCACCAAAAAGATGATGAAGGAGTCGTTCATCTTCTTCTTTTTGCTGGCCGTCATCACCATCGGGTTCCTCCAAGCCTTCTTGGGACTCGATCAGGCCGACGGAAAGCGCGACCTCACCTCGTTCGCCACGTCCACAATGTTCCAGACCGTGCTGGGCGGACCGGACTTTGACGCCATTGAGCGGTTTGCATACCCGTACGGAGTCATTTTGTACTACGCCTACACGTTCATCGTTGTTCTTGTGCTGCTTAACATTCTGATTGCTCTGTACTCGCAAGCATACGCAGACGTTGTCGACAATGCCACCGACGAGTACCTCGCGCAGTACTCGTCCAAGATCCTCAAATACGTTCGTGCTCCCGACGAAAAGATCTTCTGTCCACCGTTGAACCTGGTCGAGATTGTTCTGCTGGAGATTCCGCTTAAGTGGTGGTTGTCCAGAAGAGTCTTTTTGAGGCTTTGTGACCAAGTCATGGTCCTGCTGTACAGCCCCGCACTCCTGTTCATCGCCTGGTACGAGGTAGGCGTCGCCAGACGCGTCCAGTACAATAGAAGCCTGCGTCTCGCCGACGACATGAACGAGATGAACGCTGAATGGGACCTCACCGACGGCTTTGACGGCGACGAGACCCACGCAGCCAACATCCGCGACTCGCTGAAAATGCAGAAACGCGCAGAGTCTGAAGACCCAACGTTTGCCAAGAACTTCTCTGCGTGGGAGGCCGGTCTCGAGAAGCTCGTTCCGCCGGTCATTGCTAGCAAGTCGGCCCGTGTCGCGTGGGAAACGTATCCGATCTACGAGCAGATCCAGAACCTCACCGAGCTCGTGGGCACTCTCGTGGAGCAGAATAAGGAGCTAAAGAAGGCATTAGAGGAGAAGAAGTAGGCAGCTTGTTCGTCTTTGGTTTTAATTGTAATTTGTACTATGTTTTGAAATGCGCTCTCTGTCGCTCCAGGTTTTAAATGGACCCTGAATCTCAAGCTCAATTATTTTTCATCGCACGTCATTTTTTATTTAATAGCCTCGAGAAGCTCGAGAAGATCTGCTTTCTGCTTCTTCCACCTCAAGTTGGCCCCCACCAAACCATGGCAGACGACCTCGAAGAGTACAAGGCGCTCACGTCCGTGCTCATGGCTCAGGTCAGGTACCAGAGCTGGGCTACCAAAATGGTGGTGGCCCCGCGAGCCCTGAAATGGAAGTCTTTGTCCTCCTCCGAAAAGCGGCTGCTGCCCTGGTTCGAGTCCCACATCGACTCTCTCAGACACTCTGTTCAGCTCAATGCCAGCTATTTCGCCCAGGTAGCCACCGAGATCGCTCCAAACTGGGGTGCGCCGCCCTCGCCAGAACAATGGGCAGACTGCTCGTACCAGGATCTCGACAAAGTCCGCAGCATCATGATCCAAATGGTCCGAGAATGGTCCGCCATTGGCGAGAAAGAACGCAACGAATCCTTTGGAAGAATTCTGAGAGAGTGCGAGACTCTCTTTCCCACCGTCCCGGACCGTCCGCAGGTCGAAGTACTGGTTCCGGGCGCCGGTCTTGGAAGATTGGTCATTGAGCTCGTGGCACGGGGTTTCAGAACTCAGGGAAACGAGTTTTCCTACCACATGCTGCTCAACTCAAACTACATCGTCAACAACACCTACTGTAAAGATAATTTTGTCATTTGCCCATTCATTCACAAATCTTCAAACGTTGCCAGGAGAAACGATCAACTTAGGCAGGTGTACATTCCTGACTTCAACCCAGGCGACATCTCGCTCATCAACGCCAGCTATCCAGATATACCTGTCGGGGACCTCATGTCTGTTGTCGCAGGCTCATTCGTCGATCTCTACGGACCACCAGATCTCAACAAGATCTCGGAATCATACACTGCAGATCCAATGGCCTCCCATTTCAGACAGGAAAACGCAGACAAGTTCAGCATTGTGTGCACATGTTTCTTCCTCGACACAGCCTCCAACATCATCGACTACCTCAAAACAATCCGCCATTGCCTGCGCACAGACGGCTATTGGATCAATTTTGGACCCCTTCTTTGGCACTATGAGGACGACGAAAGTGTCACAAACTTCACGCTCATCGACGAAAACACAGGTGAGCGCACCCAGGTTCCAAGTCCGGCAAAAGGACTGGAGCTTTCGCGTCATGATTTAATCGAGCTCATCCAGCACGTTGGTTTCAAGTTCATCAAAAGAGAGTCGGACATTGAGACAACTTATGGAGGAGACGACAAGGCACTTGGAGGATGGAAATACAAGTGCGAGTTCTGGGTCTGTCAGAAAGTTTGAGTCTTCAACTTGAACTTGCTCAAACTCTGCTCCGTCGTCTCATTCCTGAAAAGTCCAACAGATTCTTGCCATTGTTGCAGGTCCTCAATAAGAACCGCTTTGTTAGGACAACTGAGTTGTGCTCCAGAGCTTACAGATCTGGTCTGGACCAAGTCTTTGCATATCTTACCCAACACAACAGTGAGAAGTCTCAGGGATCCACCTTGCTCTTGGTAATGTTTGAACAGCATCTTCATCAAAGCCGCTTGCGAGTCTCCAGCAGCATCAACAATCTGTGTCAACTTGTTATTCTTGATAGGCAATCCTGCGGCTGTCAAGAACATCTGCAGTCTAATTGGACGTGTCTTCCGCTCAACCTCTTCTTTAGAATACTTGGTTTCCAAGAGAACTGAAAGCTTGCTCCGAGTTGCTGAGGTGGGCAAGAACTTGTTCCTCACATACTCGGATAGTGCTTCCAACGAAAGACCTTCAATAACTTCCAAAGAAACATAGTCCTCTCCAGAACTCCCGCGAGAAAACCGATAGGATCTGTTTAGGATCTGTTCCCAGAAGCTTTGGTGCTGCTTCATGATCTTGGTCGCACCAAGACTCCCTCCAACTGAGCCCAGCGTGAGGCTTGAATTCCCCCCTGTTTTAATGACCTGCTTGCTTGACTGAGAATACGAGCTCAGGAACTGTTTTTTGTAATTTTCATCAAACCCTTGATCCGTCAAGTTTCTGAAAAACTCAGAGCCCCATTCAACGACGATGTCATCAACTTTTGCGTCTAAATCAGCTGGAGTGTGTTCACCGCTCATGATAGTAACATGTATACCAACAGTTTCCCTCAAAGATCTCAAACCAACCCAGGACACATAGCCCAGCTGATACTGATTTCTCAGTTTGGGCACCAGGGAAGTAGACAACAGGAATGCCAAAAACGTAGCCATTGTTCTCTCATGGTCGTCAGCCCGCAAACCGAGCTGCACATACTGCACCAGAGCATTAGTTTCATCCGTAGAGCATCTTTCGATTTGGTAATTGACTCCTTTTGGAAGAACCCTGGTCGAAGGCCGAGCAATCACGTCACGGCTAAAAGCTTGAGTCAAATGGCAGATAATCGGTAACACCTTCTCTGGGTAATGCGTATCAAGAACGTCGCCCTGCAGAAGTGAGGCCACATAGCAGTTTTGAAACACACCAAGGAGCGTAGAAGCGATGGAACCAAGGTCTAATTCTTCGAGAGTCTCAAGCCTGTCCTCAACAGACCATGTGTGCTCTTCCAGAACAACCATCAATCCCAGTGAAGCCACCTCATGTGATGGCAAGTTGTCCATGCTTTCATACTTGAGATTGAGTCTCACCCTTGCCTGCCTGAACCTCTCAGGGGATATGAGTTCGACAAAGTTTGAGCACACTTTTCGAATCTCCACGACAATGAGCTCCAGGACCTGGAAGAAGCTGTTGAACGGGCCCGAAACATGAATTGTGATCCCCGAGTCTCCTTTGATAGAGGGAAGAAGATCGTAGTTATATCTCAGTTCCAACGCAGGGTAAAGCAGTTCCCTCAAATTATCCTTCACCAGTTCGCACAACAGCTCAAGACTCAGACAGGATCGCACACTGGGTGGAATGATTGTGCTTGTCAATTCCAGACTAAGAAATATCTTATTTTTGAACCTCTCGTCTGTATCTTGCTTGAGCCACAGTTGACAACCGTTATCTGAAAACCAAAGGTCTGGAGGATCCGATGAAATTTCGTTTCTGACAGAGAAACCGAAACCAGATTTTGAGGTGTTGGAGGGTACACTCAGAAGCTCCAGTTGATTTTGGATGAGCCCAATAACAAAAGGGTTTGGTCTTGGCAGCTTGATGTCGACACTGTGATTGATAGTAGTGTAATCGATTGGCACCACAGCGAAGTCAAAGCCAAAATATTGTTCTGTAGAGAAACTCAAGTTCGTTGGTAGAAATTTGGCACTCTTGAGGGTCGTAGTATTCCCAACGTACGTGGCCAAAGTATTCTCGCGTGAAATGACGTCTTTCACGAGTTTGCAGAATACTTTAGCCTTCTCAATCCACCAGCCAGGTGAATCGTCATATGATCCGCAATAACCACGATCTTTGTCCCCCCAGCAAGGAGAAGCCTTAATCAGCCATGGGGACAGAATGCTCAAATCCTCGAGAAGACTGAGACTCAAATTTCGACAGTCCATCAAGGTGGAGTCATTTGCATCTTCATATAGAAAGTTGTATAGCTCCACAGAGTTAAACTGGGATAGCAGTTTGGCGATTCTTTTGACTCGTTTCTCGTTCAAGTCAAACACTTTCTGCGTATACTCGAAAAGCAGTGTGAAAACCAGGCCAATGTTCCTTGCGCCGATCGGCGTCAGCTTCAGTTGCAATTCTAACACCTCCGTTGAACAACTCACTGACGTGCTCAGTGCCAAAATGTGAGTGATGTATCCTAGCTTGAAAAAAATAGAACCCAAAGAGGTGTCATTCTCATTACCCATGACAGAACACCAGGCTCTGACAAAGATCTGCAAATCTTTCGAGTCGATTTGATTCTTGAAAATGCTTTTGATTGGAAAATGAAGTCTCAAAATAGGTTTTGGAGACTCGTTCTCGATCAAAATCATCTTTGAGGCTTCTAAAAATGGCTCAGTCTGATATCGTGATCCCCAACACTGTTGCAAGACATTGAACTGTGAAACATGACTCTTGATCTGCACGACATCCTTCTTGCTCTTCAAACATGTAGAGAAATTAGCCGTTGCCAGTTTTTGCAGAGTGTTGAGCGATTGAGGTCCCTTCAAAACCACAGTGGTCTTCCATGGTTTGTACTCAGCTTGAAAGAACTTGTTCAGCTCGTTTCTGATATTCACTTTTCTGATCGCAATCGCTCCACTCAGAGTGTGAAAATTCCCTGTACCGAATTTGTGGAACGGATGTTGCGGATTTGCCAACAGCCGGAGTCCGTGGAATCCCAGCTTGTTCAAGGAAGAACAGTTTTTGGTGTGTTCATTGTCAATTGCCACCACTTCTCTTCTGGCATAGTTCTGGTCGAAAAGAGGATTTTTGAAGTAGGACGAGAACACCTTGAGCAAATGCTCGAAAACCGGCTCGTCAAGTGATTCCATGTCGTTCACTGTTGGAACCTCAAAATAAAAGCTCGTTTTTTCTGCAACAGTCACCGCATTCCACGATCCACCGGTGCGGTACACCAGCTTCTTGTAGTAATCCACCTCAGGATACTCCTTTGAGCTGACGCAGACCATATGTTCGCAGAAATGAGCGAGCCCGGGCAAATCTGGGGGATTTGCGTGGTGCCCCGTGGCCACTGTGAGAGCACAGCTGGCCAACTCCTCGGTGGCGTCGGAAACAAGGAGGACAATGATCCCGTTTGCCAGCTGAATCAGCCTGTGGTCTCTGTGTTTGATGGCAAATGGAAGAAACAGCGGGAAGTCCAGAACTTTTGTCATGGTAAAAGCTCTTTGATTGACATTTTGTCAGTATGATTGCTCACAAAAGAGGAAGAACGATCTTTATAACTGTTTTGGTTCCCTTTTTTAGCCCCTGTTTTGAATCCCACAATTTCCCGATCCAGACTGCCAATGCACAGCCCGAAAATTGTATTGCGGGAGTCGTGAGCTAACCAAAGGCGCGGGACCCGGCTGAGCCTGAAAGTAAAAAATCAAGAGGCATAATTAAATGTGAGGTGGAAAGATACGGTTGTGCAGAACAAGTGTGTGTTTGGAGCGCAAGGGAGCAACGAAATTAGCAAGTCTGGCTGGGGTCGATAAGCAAAAGGCTTGAGCAGTGCACGCAATTACAAATTTGATTTTGCGTCTACGAGTTACAAAGAACACATCGCCCCTTTTACTACGTCATGTCATCAGGCAAACAAACATCGGTGAAGCTGGTGCTTCTTGGTGAAGCCGCCGTGGGGAAGTCATCGCTCGTGTTGCGGTTTGTTTCTAACGACTTCCAGGAAAACAAAGAGCCAACCATTGGTGCGGCTTTTTTGACGCAGCGTTGCACTATCGGAACCAAAACCATCAAATTTGAGATCTGGGACACGGCAGGACAGGAGCGGTTTGCCAACTTGGCTCCGCTTTACTACAGAAATGCGCAGGCGGCTTTGGTGGTTTACGATATTACGAAACCGGCCAGTTTCATCAAGGCCAGACACTGGGTCAAGGAGCTGCACGAACAGGCCTCCAAGAACATTGTCATTGCGCTGGTTGGAAACAAGTACGACCTGATTGTGGATGAGGAGACTGGCGAGGAGATCGAGGGAAAGCGCAGTGTTTCTGTGGGGGAAGGTCAAAATTTTGCGGAGGAGGAAGGATTGCTGTTTTTTGAGACCAGTGCAAAGTCCGCTTTCAACGTGAACGAGGTTTTCAGAGCAATTGGAAAGAAGATCCCAGACGACGCAGGCAAAAACAACGCAAACGGACTTGACGAGGCAGCTAACGGCGCCAATTCCAACAGAATAGACCTCAACGCTCCTGTGAACACGACGGGAACGCCAGCAAGCTGTGGCTGTTAGGCGTGAATTGACGTGTTTTAGCGTGGTTTTGGTCGACGATCTTTTGGGTGGGGGCGTTGTTGTTTGTTTTTGCTATTTTGACGTTTATATAGGGAAGCGACGATCCGGAAACTCAAGCGGAGTTTCGTGTGTTTTAGGAATAAAATTTGTTATCTTTTTGAAGCGACTTCTCGAAATACAATCTCATTTGGAACTGATATTCACTGCTATAACTTAGCTCTGGCGTCCGACTCTCTACAACTTTGGCTTCACATTGTGCAGACCGCCCTTGGTGGCCTTCTTGTTCAGCTCCAACAATCCGTTATTGCTCGAGGCCGAATGCTTCTCTCCCTCAGAAAAAAAGACTACGCTCACGGTCAGATCGTCACGGTACCGTCTGCTCAATGGCGAAGGAATGCTCACCAACATGTTCACCTCCTCCTTCGAGCCTCCATTGCTCAACGCATTCCGTATAATGTGAGTCGCAACGTTCTCGTCCTGTAGCAAAAACCCGGTCTCGTTCGACTTCCGTCTCGACTGCACTCTCTGCTTCGACTGCGACGAGCTGTCGGTCACGTCCACAACCAGAGGCAGCTTCTTATCCTTTGAGCTTGGCCAGATTGAGTCCATCAGAGACTTGTTTGGCTTGATCAGCTTCTTGTCCTCCATCCACTTCACCACCAGACCCACAACCTCCTCGTTCGTCAGCATCTCGTACAAACCGTCAGACGCCATAACGAGGAAATCGTGTTTTTGAGGGTTCACCTCGTGGGTGGTGATGATTGGCTCGGCTGTGACATATGGAGGGGTCTTCAGATTCGCAGGTAGTTGTCTGCCAAAGAACTGACTGGAGATCTTGTGCTGGATATCCTTAGCCCACTTGTATCTGGCGTCACCGAACGCTCTTGTCGGCTCCAGAGACCCCAGAACGCGTCCATTTCTGACAACATTTGGCTCGTTCGGATGCTCACTTAACAATTTGGCAACCTCCGTGGGGTTCGAACCAGTCTGATCCACAGAAAGAGCCGTCACAGTCCAGTTGTTCTCCTCGTTCAGAGATCCCAGAAGGGCTCTGGAATCTCCTGTGACAGCAACTTTGAGAGTTTTCGTATGAGTGTCGTAGAAAGACATGAGTGCGCAAGAACCAGACAGTGCAGGCATCAGCAATTCGGCTGCTCCAGCCTTGTTGTTCGGGTTATCCAGCAGCTTCTGGACGTTCTTGTTGACAATCTCGTCGTCCAATTTCAAAAATCCTTGCTTGATCGCCTTGTCGATGGCCTCGTTTGACGGGATCAATCTCAAGTTCTTCTCACTCACCTTGAAAGCCTGGTCCAGCTCGCCAATCACCGAGTCCAAAAGACTGTCTCTCAGCTTGGCAGACGTGTTCCAGCCGGCATGTCCGTCAAAGACCGACCAAAAGTGCCAGTCGGCTTCGACCCGCTCGTTGTTGTTCTCTCTGTCCTGGATTGGAACCTGGACAATCTTTTCAGATCTATCGTCTTCTATTGGGTTGTTGCTCGGCAATTGGCAGATGTCGTATCTCACCACTCCCTTGCCTCTGTTGACAAAATAACTCTCTTCAAACTGTCTAAGTCTGCGGGAGACTTCCTCCTCGTTCAAAAGGTAGATTCCCTGCTTGTTTTGCTGGCTGGAAATGCCACCATTGGCGAGAGAGTTGGTCGTGGACGTGGAGAAGAACTGCCTGTTTCCTACAGTTGAGGACTGGTCAAATTTGTTGCTTGATTGATTTGGTGGAAGCGAATCGGAATGTAAGCTGTTGTTCGAAAGCGAGATATACGAGGTAGCCAAGATCAATCCCGACACCAGGGCCAGACGGAATTCTCTTCTTCTCATCTTCTTGCCTGATTTGATTGCTTTTGTGCCGCTGGGATAACCGTTTGACTGCTGATGTGCCAAATATGCCCGTGTTGCGCTGTGGAATCTCTTGATCTGGTGTTTCTGGTTCACGAAGTTCTTCACTGTTCTCAAGCTCTGTGGATGAGGTTTCACTTTCAGAGAAAGCATGGTGTTGGGAAAGGGAATTGCCGGTTCGCTAGGGTGGCAACGCGGATAATGTGGGGCTCAGTAAACACAAACAATGCACCAGCAGAAACGTACAGCTTCAATTGGGGACAAAAGGCAGATGTTTATGGCTGTCTTATAATGTTTCCCTAGTGGTTGTTTGGAAAAAAGGGCAGCTGCACAGCAGCAACAAAGTGCTTTCGTATGTTCCTTTTTTCCCTGTTTCCCCCAGATCACGCTGACACTTGTTGAGATTGGCAGACTAAAAAAAAATAAATCATGAACTTCGTTAGAAAAAAAGTGAAAATTGAAAACTTGAAGAAAATTTTAGACACAATCACCTACACTGTTCTTTGACCCACCACAAACATCATGCCACCAAAAAAGGCCGTCAAGGCACAGCAGGATGCAGAGAAGAAGAAAAAGGCCCAAAAGACCGCCAAACAGCTGGAGGACAAGACTTTTGGGCTCAAAAACAAAAATCGTTCCAAAAAGGTTCAAAAGTTTGTTGACCAGGTGAAAGGCACTGGACTGGAGAAGCAGGCCCAGGAAATGGCCAAGCGGAAGGCTGCTGAGAAGAAGGCTGCTGAGGAGGCCAAGAAAGAGGCCGCCAAGCTTTTGCAGGCCTCGATTCCTACACAAAAGGTTCCATTTGGTGTGGATCCAAAGTCGATTCTGTGTGAGTTCTTTAAAGCTGGAGCCTGTACGAGAGGAAAGAACTGTAAGTTCAGTCACGATTTGAACATTGGAAGAAAGGCTGTCAAGAGGGACTTGTACTCGGACGACAAGGATGAGGAGAAGAGACTCGATACTATGGACAACTGGGACGAGGAGAAGCTGAGAAAGGTTATTATGTCCAAGCACGGCAATCCAAAGACGACAACGGACATCGTCTGTAAGCATTTTATCCAGGCTGTCGAGGACGGGAAGTACGGATGGTTCTGGACGTGTCCGGACTCCGATCCTAAGCAGAAGAAGGAGTGTAAATACAGACACTCTCTGCCAGCAGGGTTTGTGCTGAAGACCAAGGAGCAGAGAAGAATTGAGAGAATGGCTCTCGAATCGCAGCCAAAGATCACGTTGGAGGATTTCATCGAGACAGAGAGAGACCAGCTGCCAAAGGACAAACTCACACCGATCAACCCTACGACGTTTGCCGCGTGGAAGAGAAAACACAGACAGGCCAGACTCGAGGCGTTGGATAAGAACAAGAAGGGACTCACAGGTAGAGAGATCATTCTCAAGAAGTTCTCCGACAAGTTCTTCGAGGAAGAGGAGATTACGAATGACAAGGGTACGGAGATTGACATGTCTGAGTTCAGAAAAGAGCTCGAGGACATTGACGAGGAGGAGAATATTAAGGATTACGGTGACGGGTTTGGTGCTTTTGAGGAGGAGCAGCTAGATGGGGAGGCGGAGACGGCGCAGCAGGAGCCTGTGGTGCCTGCGGCGGCGACTGTTTAAGCGGGCAGGTTGTACGATAAGTAGAAGTGGGCTCTCAAGAGTCTCTCATGAGGCGATACATCCGTGTGTCTCGCTGTGTTTAGTATTAAATATTGAGATGGTATCAATCTGTTGAGATGGTACATGGATGATGCAGTAGTGGCTCACAGGTCCACAAGGTTTTCTTTGTCGGCTTTCCTCCGGCCAATCGTGGCGTCGTTGCTGGTGTACCTTTTGACGAGCTCGCACGAGTGATCGCAGATTTCGCTCACGTCCCACCAGAACCTGAACTCGATCTGCGGTGGGTACTCAGCAATGACACTGTAAATTCTTTCGCGCCACAGCTCCTTGCGCTTGTCGTAAACGATTTCCTCAGCGCTTTCGTCGGAAGCGCTTTGCGCATTGGACGGCCAGGCTCTTGGAAGCGTCAGCGATGGTTGCACCTTGGCGTACATATTCAGAGCCGTCCGCCTTGCGGGAACTGGCGGTGGAGATGACGACGAGGATGACGAGGATATTGGCCGTTCCCGCTCGTTCACAGGTGTACGGCGAGGGAGAGGCGGCGGGAGAAGGTTTTTGGACGGAGAATTTTGGAGAAATTTCGATTGCAACGGACTTCCGTGTAGGTGTTTTGGTTTTGGGGGCGGAATTGGCGACGTTTTCGGGAGTTCAGGGGTGATGGTGGTGATTGAGTCGGCCGACAAGTCAGAGATTGCCGAAGAGGACTTCTGGTCAAATTGGTGTGCTCTCAGAGCCTCCTTGCCGCCATCGTTCTTCCTGCTGGCCAGTAATTCCTGGAGCTCTTTGAAGTTTTTGAGATCGTCGCTGTTCGAAGAAAATGCGCCTGTCAATGCCCTGATGTAGACACAGAGAATCTGGTCGGGGAATTCCCGAACGAGCGTTGCATACGCCTCCACGTCCTGTTCTCCAGCGTCCCCGATGAGAATGAACTTGCGCTGCGGGAAGTCTTTCAAGAGCTTGATGAGCGAGTCCTTCTTCCGCTCAGCAGACGGCTGTGTGAACGAGGCAATCAGGTTTCCCGAGTACTGCCGGAGACTGATCGAGTCGATCGGAAGACCCACGTAGCTCATGAACCCAAACACAATGTTGTAGATCTGCCACGGGGAATTGCTCACGTAATGCAGCGAGCAGCCGTAATCTTGTTTCAGGGTCTGGAACCATTTGGCGAGCCGCGGAACCTCACAGTCGCCGAATTCCTTCGCAAATATGTTTTTGAAAAGCTCTCGTTTGTCGCCCAGGACTCCGGTGATTCTCACGGTGTCGTCTATATCGGTGATCACGCTCACTCCCTGGGGCTCAATCACGTTCGCGTCCTGACACTGAGAGATGTTGGGGTTCTCTAACGAGGAAACCAAAACATATGATGGCCGATAAGATGAGGCGATCGAGATGTTGAAAGAACCTGTTCCGTCGCTGTACATGTTTGCTCCAAGAAGGGAATCTTTGCTGTCTTCCGAGTAGACCGTGATGTTAAGTGGTGTTTTCGAGATATGTCTCGCAATGATTCCCTGCATCCGATCTCTGATGGTGTCTGTGTTGGATGACGATATAGTTGTCTGCGAGCTGGACGAGATAGTCGATGCTGCGTCCGAGTCGAACGGCGTCTTTGTGTCAGGATTGACGAGCGAGTCCTCAAGCTCGCTCTCGATCTGATTAACCGTTGTGGCAGAAACATTGGTCTTCGACAAACGCTGCAAAAGCGATAACATGAGCTTGTTTTTTCGGTTCATCACTCCTGGACAGAAGATGCACCCAGACACGTCTGTGATGTACTCGTTGTTGGAGAAACGCGTGTACGTTTTGTACAGCTGAATTTGGGCATCGTCGGGAACCTGCAGTGGAGTTATCACGTTCGTTTCCTCGTCATAATGGAAACTCTGCTGGATCGCAGACGAGATGCTCTTGAAATAGGAGGACTCTTTTGTTGAACGCACCACATTTAACAGTTTTCGTTTACCGAGACCGAAAACCGTGCCCAAATTTTCATCGTCAGAGTTATTTTCGTCCTGATCGCGTTGCTGCTGCTGCGATTGCTGTTGTCGTTGCTGTTGCTGTTGCATGGCTTTGAATGCAGGCTCCTGTCTGAGGAGGTAAAAGAACACTCTGTCTTTGCTGGAGGCGAAAAGTTTCTTTCTAATGAAGCGGCCTATGCGCTGTCTGGTTCTGGCGTGTTTCTTATGGGTAAACCCCAATCCCTGTTTGAGTAGCGTATACCCCTTCACTGTGATGGAATAGTGCCTGTGTGGGGATGTTGAGATGGGAATATAAAGCGCAAAAAATCTCTCTAAAAATGATAACAATCAGCCCAATTATTGAACGTCTATGTGGGTAGCAAGCGCGCAAAACTTGGGAGGCAAAGACGTGTGATTTGGCAGCAAAAGGTGTTGTATCAGAGAGAAGTGGCAAAGAGGAAACAGCAAAGGGGAAATATCATATTTAGAGTACAAAAGTTGATGAAAAAAAGGGAGCGCGACTATCGACGCGTCGACCGAGGGAGACCCACTGCGTCCCAAGAGGAGTTTAATTGCCATGTAGCGTTCGCTGGACGTTTATGAATTGGGTCTACAAAGGATGTAGTTGAGAAGCGGTATACGGGAACATCTGCTCCCATTGCGCACGTACATATGACTTCCCAGAAAAGTCACCATGTCATAAGTCCAGAACATTCTTCAGGGTGTAGCAAACCACTACTGGAAGCGAGAGAAACAGAACCGAGTACTGCGAAATCACATACAGCGACAGACACTCCAAAGGAGTACAGTT
The DNA here is from genome assembly GCA_030555865.1 of Ogataea corticis. Lineage (NCBI taxonomy): Eukaryota > Fungi > Ascomycota > Pichiomycetes > Pichiales > Pichiaceae > Ogataea > Ogataea corticis. The sequence goes on along the minus strand of JANIVM010000004.1, from coordinate 379,070 downwards.
CTCCTGTCCCGGTCTCATCGAACTTGCCGTAAGGTAAACCTGGACCGTCGCGGACGGCAGCGAGAACTCCAGACACATCACGAACATCGCCATCGGGTCCGTCAGCCAACTGATCTTCTTCAGTCTGTTCACCCACAGAACGCCGATGATCGGCAGGATGCAGAGCCGGTACAGTGTGTGACACAAGACACTTTTCCAAAATCCTGGACTAATTTTGTTCACTTCCAGTCTCCCCAGAAGCGATCCAATCAAGATCAGTCCAAGGGGAACACAAGGATACCCACAATATTCCACATATTGAAGCAGAAACGAAAGCGGCGGGTTCCCGTCGGGCGCGCTAGCGATGTGGACCTGTTTTGTTTCTATGAACAGCGCCTTGACCCACGGAATCAAAGCAATCGTCAGCGAGATGGCCAATGCAACGGAGCTGGGCTTCAAAAAATTCTTCAGGAAGAATACTAGGTGGTTCAAGTTATACTTTTGGACAAAGGGAATCAACTCTCCCGACTTTTTCACGTCTTTGCTGCTCAAATTTGTTTCGGTCAAAATGTTCATCTCCGTAGGAACGTTCATGTTGTAAGGCTCTGCACGCGAGTACTCCAGAACCAGGTCCTGCGCCAGCGACGGAGCAGGTCCAGAATTACTGGTTGCCATCGAAGTGTATGTGTCATGCGAAAGAACCCTGTTCATCGACCGGTTTCTGATCGAAGGAGCCGGCGAAAGGTCGAACGCGTACATTGACCTGTTTCGGGCGGAGGGAATCTTTGCGATAGTGTTATGCGACATCACAGGCGTCAGTCGTTGGGTCATACTCTGACTACGGACCAGCGGGTGCGGCATCAAATGGGACGGAACGCGCGTCGACGTGGCATCGCTCGAAAGACTGCTTTCTGAAATGCTTGATCTTGGCGAGTTCTCCTCGTATGTGATGGAAGGTTCCACGGGATCCACGGGATCCACGGGATCCACGGGCTCAACGATAGGTTCTAAAACAGGTTCTGTCACTGTTTCCCCAGGACTCACTTGCGGCGTAGACTCTGTTGCGTGATCGCCAGAATCAATCTTTGATTCCTTATCGTTTTGGTGCTCTTCATCGTACCTCTCGTTCTTGCGGAAATCGTACTCCACCAGAAGAAACATCCCGCAGTTGAACTGCACCATGACGTACATTGCGAGCCAAATAATCACATAAGCGGTCCCCTTGTTCACCTCTGCGGTGGTGAAAGTGGTCATTCCCTGCAGGTATGCGATGGGCAGGTCAGACACGTTCTGCATGATTCCAGCAAGAATAGCACCGCCCACCCACGAATTGCCATTTTTCTTCGGGATGGGAGTGAGCAGAACGATCGCAGCTGCTACCGCAGCGTTCAGACAATACATCATAAACGCAGAGAGACATATCACGCCAATGGTCTTGATGTCTGATATGGAGATGTAGGAAATGATCTTGTCTATAATCAGTGCGGGCATGAACATAATCAAAACAAGATCACTCAGCGCTCTTGTTGTTCCAATACTCAAGAATCCTTTCCTGGTCAAAACGAACCCTGTAAGGATGATGAGGTACATCCTCACAATCGGCTTCACAGCCGAGTATATCACTTCGCTCAACGCAACTCCCATATTGACAGGTAGCCTTAGAGCCAATAATATGGCTTGCTCAGGAGCTTGTCTTTGAGGAACTATGGGCAGCTTTGTGACTGAAAGATGGAGCGATGTTTTTTTTTCCGTTGATCCTTTCTGACTTCGGTTATCAGGATTTTTTTTTTCTCAGATAACAAATACGGCTATTGTTCAAGTCGGATAAAGCTACGTGGCTGTGCTGTCTTTGCGCGGTGGGAAAATCGGTCAAACAATGCTCCGGCTAGAGGAGCGTCAGACGATGCTAATGGAAGGGTCCATTTGGCATGCCAAGTAGCGCCCAGTTTCTCCCATGAATTGCTGTGATTTGGCGGTGTCGTGCCAAAAAAAAAAACACCACCTAATTTTCACATAGCTAACTAACTAATTGGGCATGCGGAAAAATCCCTCTTTTTATGGTGAAAAAAGGGGAACAAAAGTTGAGAGAAACTTTTTTGGTATTTTTCCCTTTGTTTCGCTACCCCTCGTCTTTTTATGAAACCATGTTTGGCTTCCTGGACCAGCCAAATGATGTCGTTGTCCGATCAGATTCGCTCGCACGCGCACAACAGGAACTCAGTGAGACAATTGCCTCTTTGGAATGTCCCGTCACAGACAGCAACATAGACGCGCATCACATTGTCCTGTCCGTGGGGACCTCTGCTCCCCGACACCAACTGTCCTTGTTTGTTGGCTCCAGAAGCAAAACTATAGAGCTTTTGCAGTTGGTAAAGTCCGAGTGGCCAATCCAGCTGTCCGGTTCAATGGACTTGTCGTTGCTCAAGGCAAACGTGCTTCTCAGCGAGTGGCTCATGACGTTCACGGCTCCAGTACATGATCTTCTTGTTATGTGTAAGCAAGTGAGTAAAGTACGAGATAGATCCGAAAACTCATACTAATCGATTCAGATTCTTGGTCTGTTCATGCAAAAAATAGGGTCTTTATCCGTGCTCGTCCCACGTTTTCAGGGCTACACTCTGCATTTCCCAGCTCACGTTAATGTGCTCAGCACAGAGGAATTTATCACCTCTTGTGGCTTACCAGGAACGCTTTTCAAGTTGACTGTTTCCCCAGAGACAGACAGCTGGGACTTCAAAATGTTTGTTGCGACAAAAATGTCTGTCGCGGAACGAAAATCCCTTGTCAGCAGCAAAACTGCACAGCTCGGCAGACCTCCAACAAGAATTGACTACCTTGCAGAAAATCAGCAGATACTAAGACACAAAAACACAGTATTACAAGATTATAAGATTGCCCCAGCAAAACAAACAAAAAAGACTGTTCTGACCAAACAGTTCTGGTTTTTGAGAAAAGAAGTTGGGTCCTTAATTGGAAAAAAGGGTAAAGACATACAAAAGATACGTGAACAAACTACAGCCAAGATCAAAATCTACGACGAAGAGGAAAGTTCAGACAACACCACACCCCATACGTTGAAGATGAATAGCGCACAATTACTGGCGATTACAGGCACTCTGGAGGAGATCGATCTGGCTGAAGATCTCATCAAGAAAAAAATTCTATACTATCGGGCAAAGAGAGGCTAAAAAGCTTGACGATTACCTAAGCAGGGCATTAATGTGGCGCACAGAAGGCATTATGTTTATGCTATTGAAAAAATGATCCCCACACAATAAGGGTAGTGTACCAGCCCAAAACTGTACGCTTTTTCCCGTTTTGAATTTTTTTTTTTTCTCACATTAAAAAGTTTGAATGGGTTTTTTCACAATAAATGAAAAATTTTTCAAAAAATTTGGCGGAGTCTGAGGTGGTTTATCCTTTCTGCGAATTTTTCAACTTGGTTTTATTCAACTTAGGTTCTTTTTCACCAGAAACCATAGTTAATTACCAGATTAACGATACATTTACACAAAAATGGCTGACGGTGTTTTCCCAGGTGCTATTGGTATTGATTTAGGTACCACCTACTCGTGTGTTGCTACTTACGACTCGGCTGTCGAGATCATCGCCAACGAACAAGGTAACAGAGTTACCCCATCGTTCGTTGCCTTCACTCCAGAAGAGAGATTGATCGGTGATGCTGCTAAGAACCAGGCTGCTCTTAACCCAAAGAACACTGTTTTCGATGCTAAGAGATTGATTGGTAGAGCTTTCTCTGACGAGTCTGTGCAAAAGGACATCAAGTCTTGGCCATTCAAGGTTATCGACGATAACGGAAACCCAAAGATTGAGGTTGACTACTTGGAGGAGACCAAGTCTTTCTCTCCACAAGAGATCTCTTCTATGGTTTTGACCAAGATGAAGGAGATTGCTGAGGCCAAGATTGGTCAAAAGGTTGAGAAGGCTGTCGTTACCGTTCCAGCTTACTTCAACGACGCTCAAAGACAAGCCACCAAGGACGCTGGTGCCATTGCTGGTTTGAACGTTTTGAGAATCATCAACGAGCCAACCGCTGCTGCCATTGCTTACGGTCTCGGTGCTGGTAAGTCTGAACATGAGAAGCACATTTTGATCTTCGACTTGGGTGGAGGAACTTTCGATGTTTCCCTTCTGCACATTGCCGGTGGTGTCTTCACTGTTAAGGCTACTGCTGGTGACACTCACTTGGGTGGTCAAGATTTCGATACCAACCTGCTTGAGTTCTTCAAGAAGGAGTTCCAAAAGAAGACTGGTGCTGACATCTCCGGTGACTCCAGAGCCCTCAGAAGATTGAGAACTGCCTGTGAGAGAGCCAAGAGAACCTTGTCTTCTGTCACTCAAACCACCGTTGAGGTTGACTCTCTTTTCGATGGTGAGGACTTCTCTGCCAACATCACCAGAGCCAGATTCGAGGACATCAACTCTGCTCTGTTCAAGTCCACTTTGGACCCTGTTGAGCAAGTCCTGAAGGATGCCAAGATTCCAAAGTCCCAAGTCGACGAGGTTGTCTTGGTTGGTGGTTCCACCAGAATTCCAAAGGTCCAAAAGTTGCTTTCCGACTACTTCGACGGTAAGCAATTGGAGAAATCGATCAACCCTGATGAAGCCGTCGCTTACGGTGCTGCCGTTCAAGGTGCCATCTTGACTGGTCAATCCACCTCCGAGGAGACTAAGGACTTGCTTCTGTTGGATGTTATCCCACTTTCTCTCGGTGTTGCTATGCAAGGTAACGTTTTCGCTCCTGTTGTGCCAAGAAACTCTACTGTTCCAACCATCAAGAGAAGAACTTTCACCACTGTTGAGGACCACCAGACTACCGTCCAATTCCCAGTCTACCAGGGTGAGAGAGTTAACTGCTCTGAGAACACTCTGTTGGGTGAGTTTGACCTCAAGAACATCCCACCAATGCAAGCTGGTGAGCCAGTCTTGGAGGCCATTTTCGAGGTTGATGCCAACGGTATCTTGAAGGTTACTGCCGTCGAGAAGTCCACTGGTAGATCCGCCAACATCACCATCTCTAACTCTATCGGTAGATTGTCTACCTCTGAGATCGAGAAGATGATCAACGATGCCGACAAGTTCAAGAAGGCTGACGAGGAGTTCTCCAAGAAGCACGAACAGAAGCAAAGACTCGAGTCTTACGTTTCTTCGATTGAGGCTACCGTCACCGACCCAGTTCTGTCTGCCAAGATCAAGAAGGGTGCTAAGGACAAGGTTGAGGCTGCTCTTTCCGATGCTCTGGCTGCTCTTGAAATCGAGGACTCTTCTGCTGACGACCTGAGAAAGGCTGAGTTGGCTCTCAAGAGAGTTGTCACCAAGGCTATGGCTACCCGTTAAGTCCACTTTCGGAGACCTAGATAAATAGCTAAAGCTTTTAAAGCTCTTTATTGTATATGTGTTTTTGAAGTTTTTCTATTCTGAGTTTTAAAATTCGCATCACCTATTTTAATATCTAATACATTAAAAGAGCTATTTTCATCTAAGTAGAGTCCAACCGATATTAGAGGAGCAAATCAACAATTACCCGAGTAGTCTCGAACCTCCTGTTGAAGCTGGGTTCAGCTACTTGATCAAATACTTACTCCTCCAAGATGTAGTTCCCAAACTTGTCCATTTTGAGATCCGAGCCAAGACGGAGAGCCTCAATGATTTTCTCGTTTTCGTCCGACACATTCGAGCCGTCTGAAAGATCGTCTTCCTCGTCATCAAAGTCTTCCTCTTCATCGTAATCCTCCTCGCCCTCCTCGTCACTTTCGTTTTCGCTCTCCTCACTGTCGCTTCCCTCGGCTCCTCTCATTCCTCCCAGAGCGTTCTCCAAGTCCCTGTCCAAACCGGTCATCTTCTTCGTGTATCCAGATGCCTTCACCTGAACGTCCAGATCCAAACACCTCTTAACGTCTCTGCGGAACACAGGATACGCGTACTTGTATCCCTCGCCAAATCCGTCCTCGTCCAGCATAGTCGCGTCGTTTTTCGGCTCGTAGCCGAACTTCTTACTGAAGAACCGTCTTATACAGTCCACGTCTCTCTTGAAATAAAAGTCCGCCTCAACGTGCTCGATCGAGATACACTGCGGGAAATCAATTACCACGAACCCGGTGTCTGTCTTGGTGTCGTACGTGCCGTCCTCCTTGATCATGATGTTGTATTCGTTGTAATCGCAGTGGATCAGTCCGTGGTTGGCCAGCTTTACCATGAACAACATCAAGTCCGAATAGAGCTTTTTGTAAGCAAAATGCTCTCTCAGCTGTCTCATAGGAAAGCCAACGATCCGCTCCATCAAAACACAGTGTCTCGAGTGGTCCAACGGCTGCGGAACATCAAACTTGTTCTCATAAAGAATCGTCATAAACTCGTACTCTTTCTCAGCTGCAAGACGAGAAAGATGCATCCAACTCTCGGCATGCTTGTTTTTCAGGTAATCACGCTTGTTCTTCACCGTTCTGAAGGAAACACGGCCCAGTCTGTGAATCTTCAACACTCTCGACTTGCCCTGCGGGTCCTTGGCGGAGTAAATGTCTGACTCCTTACCAACTCCAATGGTGGTCCCTAGTTCATCAATATTTCCGCGCTGGTGGATCGACTTCAAGGCGAGATAGTCAAATCCATTGTACGTCAGACGGTAACCGTCGTACTTGGCGTTCCGCAGCTTGGAGATCAAGCTCAACTTCGCCAGGTCAGAGATCCCCTTGTTCGCAGACCCCATTCCTGTCTTGAGACTCGCAATTTGGCCAATCAGTTTGGTGGGAACCACCTCGTGGTTTCTCGAACCTGTCTCCACCGCCTGAAGGACCCGCCAGTCCTCTGCGGTGAGGTATCGCATGTGCGTTGTGTCAAGTTTCATTGTGTATCGTTGGTGGTAGCTGTGAGTAGAGGAGGAGCATGCAGGTCTAAAATTTTTTCAAAAAAAAATAAAAAAAATAAAAAAAAAGGGAGAGAACAAAAATTATTTGAGAGCTGAGTCCCAAAAATAAATCCCTTCTCCCGGGATCGAACCGGGGACCCTGAGATATCAGAGTAAATTACAGTCTCATGCTCTTCCATCTGAGCTAAGAAGGGTGTTGTTGAGGATATGCTCTACAAAGAGACTATGGCTCGAGAGAAAGAAATCGACGCGCTGACTACTCGCTCGCACCACCTCAAGTTTCAACGGTCGGAGAAATTACACCCCGAGACTCGCGTGAAACGCGAGCCCGCACAGCAAGGTTTTTCGCCCGTTTTTCCGCCGTGAAGCTTGCACTTTGGCACAGCATTGCCTTCTCCGGAAGCTGGTAGTCTCCCGTAAATATTGAAAAGATCAGCATTCCACAATTCTTTCCAGCTGTCCGCTTAGTCCGCGACAAAGATCATCTTCCCAGAAATTCACCCCATATGCAAGAACAGTCCCCGCAGCGCCCCGCACCACCCCGCGTTCGGATGTTATGCTATGCACCCCGACAAAAGATGACGTTTCTTGTGGGTCCACCGAAATGCTACGCGACAAGTAATGATCGAAGCGACCGCACACAGTGGTCATACACTGTGTAGTCATGAGTAGTCAGTCATACACTCGTGGTATGATTATGCCCCCAATAATTTGTCAGCGCACCCCCTCCCCAAAAGAGATATTTTGTTGCACTGCTATTGTCTCGCGAATGAAAATAGACTGATATCCCTCTGATGTTGTAGCATTTAAAAGCCGAGCAAGTTCCGGCATCACAAGTCTCGATTCTCCCTTCCATCATTCTGCAAAAAGTCCTTCAAAATGATGAAAGCACTGTGTTATCTCGGACCAAAATCCATCAAATGGCAATCGGTTCCAAAAGCCAAAATCGTCAAGCCAACCGATGTTCTTGGTAAACTCAAAGCCGTCACCCTGTGTGGAACTGACCTCCACATTATCAAGGGTGATGTTCCGGAAAGTACGGCGTTTGCCGACAGTCAGCCAGGAAAAGGGCTCATTCTGGGCCACGAAGGTGTGATCGTCATCGAGGAAGTTGGTTCTGCCGTTAAGAACTTCAAGGCCGGCGATACGTGCATTGTCTCGTGTATTTCCTCCTGTGGTGAATGCTACTACTGCAAAAGAGACCTCCAATCCCACTGTAACAAGGGAGAAGGAACTTCAGGCTGGATTCTCGGCCACGAAATCGACGGAACGCAGGCCGAGTTTGTCCGTATTCCGTTCGCCGACCACTCGCTTTACAAAGCTCCGGAAGCTTTGCCAATTGAATCTTTGCTCATGTTGAGTGACATTCTTCCGACCGCTTACGAGGTCGGTGTGGTTTCCGGTAAAGTGAAGCAAACGGATACCGTTGCGATTGTTGGTTTGGGACCGGTCGGATTGTCGGCCCTTTTGTCGACTAAGGCACTCAACCCAAAAAAGATTATTGCAATTGACATGGACGACGCAAGATTGGAAGTTGCAAAGAGGTTTGGTGCTGATGAGATTATCAACCCTGGGAAGGCAGACGCTAAGAAACTCGTGCACGAGCTCACAACGACCGAAGACAAGAAGTCCGGTGTCGACGTTGCTATCGAATGTGTCGGTGTTCCGCAGACTTTTGAGCTATGTGAAGACTTGTTGTCTCCAGGTGGTCATCTTTCCAACGTTGGTGTGCACGGAAAGTCCGTCGAGCTGAAATTGCAAGAACTGTGGATCAAAAATATCTCGATTTCCACCGGATTGGTTTCCGCCTACTCTACAAAAGAACTTCTGGATAAGGTTGTGCAAGGGAAACTCGACCCATCTTCTTTAGCCACTCACCATTTCAAGCTGGATGAGATCGAAAAGGCTTATGAAGTGTTTGGAAACGCCGCTTCCAACAAGGCTATCAAGGTGATTCTTACAAACGATAATTAAAAAAAAATAATTCTACAACCGCTTTTACCAGTTGAAAATTCGTGATGGCTCATTATTGTAAAAACTTGTCTTAACAGGATATGTAGTCACTGATCACATGTTGTCAGATGAATAAACACGCACGCCTTATTTGGTTCTCTTGTACTTCTCTTCAGACCTTCTCTTCTCCTCTGGATCCATTCTATTAATCCCTCCAAGTAAGGCTTTGGAAATCGCCTCGGTCGTGCCGATTATAGGCCTGATCACCATAATCGGCGTCGCTTTGGCTATCTCCTTGGCTGCACCTTGCGCACTACCGCTCTCCGATGCCTTGGAGCTCGCCGTGACTATTGCGTTCCTTGCAGTGCCCAAGTTCTTGTTCAGCGCAATATAAGCCGTCCGCAAACCATCGTTGATGTCCTCCGGTTGGTTCGAGTACAAGCTAACTATCTTCTGCTCTTCGTCCTCCAGCTCGGAATCGTCGAAGTACTCGTCATCAACGTCACTGTCACTCTCTAAATCATCATTCAAGTCATGAGTGCTCTTGAACGAAGACGGAGCCACAAAGTGCGCCTTGTGAACACGCTGCGTAGATCTCTGTTTTGATCGCTTTCCAGACTCCCCATCATCCTCTTGCTCAATAAACTCCTCATCGTCTTCTCCAAACGAGTCAAAAGAGCTTCTTCGATAGCTGACGTTATTCAGTGAGCTTTTCCCGATCAGCGAGTTGTTATCCGCCGCTGCAAGAGTGTAGATGATGTCGCTGCCACCAGAGGAGATCCGTCTGCGAGGCTTTTTCTGTGTCTTTTTGTAAGAATAATCTGGCAGTCTTGCTGCTGAACCATCGCCACCAAGGGCTTCTTCGGTCGACTCAAGAATCGTCTGTGTACCTGCAGCCAACTTCACTCCAAATTTCAAGATTTCTCCACCAGTAGTTTTCGCAAAAGACAATGCACCTTTTTGTAAACTCCGAATAACACGTCCATCCTTTTGATATTCCTTGACAGGAACGACTAAAAGATCTTTGAAACCTGATCCGATCCGCACGATCGACTTTACAGGCGCAAGACCCGCAAGGACACCCCCTAACTGATTTCGTTTGATATCCGGCATCCAGGCATCGTTCAAAAGCTTGTGAACTCTGGCAAACCCAGGCACTCCGTAGAGCACAATCTTTTTCAACACCATTTCTGACTCGTCCAGTATGAAGAAGTTCATGAATTCAGTGGTATGCCCAGATCTGATACCAGCGTAGTCAATTATTTTCGGCTTATAGTCCAGTTTGATTTTCACAGCGTTGACTTTCAATTTCTCGATGAAAATGTCATCATCATCCAAAACAGGTGTCAAAAATCGGTCATCTTTGAACTCGCCAAATCTTGTCAAGAAGTCCAGAGTGTCTTGATCAACATATAATCTCAGTGGCAGGACAATAACACTCACAGCCATTTCAGTTGCTGCAAGAGAAGGGACAGGACGAATGGTGTCGATCGTAAGGTGTAACATACTAACCCCTTCCTCTCGGTCACCGGCTTCACGTAAGTATCCCACGAACATGTTCCAGCTGGACGTCGGAATGTTGTCCACAACTTGAAAGTCCTTCACGCGGACATCGATTCTATTCACCAGCTCCGAGTCATCCAGGTCTTCATTTTCGTTGAAAACAACTGGCTTGTCCTTGGGATGTGGCTCGCTATTGACCAGTAACAAAGTGGTCACGTCAACTTCTTGTAGCTCAATAAGAATCTTGTGAAACTTGGATCGCTTCAGTCGTAACCTTCGGCCTTTTGATTTTCCCAGCTCAATATTATGTGATGGGGTTGAATTTCTGTTTGTAGCCATCGACTTCATCGAAGAGGGTGAAGGTGGCGATAACGTGTTTCTGTCGCTTGGACTCTCGCTGTAGTCGTAGCCTCCCGTTTGATTGTTGATGGATTTGTTGATGTTGTCGTAGAAGCTTTGTGGGTCTTGACCTGCCACAAATCCCAAATGAATAGACTCATAGAGCATCTCTCCAATGAGCTCTTTTCCTTCGGTCGAATCGAAGTTCAAAGACGCAGAGGGAATTTCTGAAGAAGAAGTCTCTTCAGCCACCGAGCGAAGTTCTGGAGAAACACTAGATGCTCCTCGAGACGAATTCTTGTTCACTGTTGACTCATTCATCATTTGGTTTCTGGCACGGTCTTCAACTCTTTTGATTGCATTTTGAATCGAATTTTGGGTCTCTCTCCAGTCAAAACCGTCATACAGTTTGATTGTTACCGTAGCAACACTTACCCCAACCGACATCGGAATTATCTGGCCTGCCAAGAATGAGTTTTGACCTGACTTCAGCTTGAAATGCTCATCTTCGAATTGAATGTTTTCATCAACGGCTTCATTGCTTTTTGTCCCCCCTGTGCTTGTGTTCGCATTGAAGGATTGAGAGGCAGAACTGACCTCAGTTTCCGTCAATGGTGATCTATCATAGAAGTCCTCAACAATCTCCAGCGCACCTTCAGGGACAAATGCTTCTGGATCCTGAACAATACCGACGGCGTTTTGTTGCGTTTGGTTATTTTCCATCGAAACATAGAAGTTTTCTTCAATGTCTCTGAAAACATCTATCTCTTTGGTGTCTGGCTTGTACTTTTCTTCAAATGAAAACTGCACTGGTTGCTTGAGGTCCTTCAGTAATTGCATCAGACACTGCGATGAGTCAGCACACACATCAACCAATAGGGTGTCAAGAGTGATCTTCATATCAATAAGTGATTTGTAGTCGATACCACTGGCCACTTTCTGGTTGCGCAGCAATGTCGCACGGTTGGTAATTCTCACGTTCGAGAACATGGAGTTTGAGGAACCAACAGTAACATACCCTTTGCTTTTGAGTAATGAGACTAGTGTCCAGGAAGGGTGATTATTCTTTGAAAGACTCAACCAGTGTCTATAGTTTCTGCTTTCCTGATCACTCAATATGTTGGCAACATCATCAATGAGCAATAGAGATAATGAACTAAACGATGATTGGAAACTAGCATTCCCGTCTGGTTCAACAACCAAATTTGCATTCCCCTTCTTTAATATCAACTCTGCCTTGGAAAGAAGGTTCACAGGATTCAATCCAATGGAAACATCAGAGAAAGTGAACTGGATTTGTGTTTTAGCCTTTGAACTTGTAGTAGCTGTTTCCGCACTTCCATTTGGGACAACCGAGTCAGTACTATCTTGGCTTTCGAACAATGCGAGCCAGGCTCCATAGTAGTTAAGACTAGAGTTCCGAAGATGAAACAACAACGAGTTCTTGTACTTGCAGAACAGCATAGGAAGGTTTTTCTCATCACTGTTTGCAATGCTCAAAAAAGAATCTTCAGTCATGCCAGACAACCTGCTGATCGACGAGCTCATGACAAAGGAATGTATGGTGCCATCCTTAAAGAGATTTATTCCAATTTCATCCAGTAACCAATTTATGTCTCCAAACTTCTGATTGAGGCTTGTAAGGCTCAAAAAGACACTTTTGATAGCGACAGAAAGAGTCAGTGTTCTCAAGTTTTCCAAAAACAAGCTGTTTCCCATGCGAACCTTTCTTTGTCTATACTTTCCGGTTTGTGATTGTTGCGATGGGGTGCTGAGTGCCTGCTTGACGGCCACAGATATGGTATCAATTAATGACAATAAGGAATTGAACTTGTTGTAATCGGAGTTGAAAGAAATACTCTCGACTTCTATCTTTGCAAAAGCGTTCAAGGATATCTCCTGATAGGTATTCCCGTCGAACGATTTCACTTTGTATGGGCTGCCGAGAGAGCTCACACATTGCACCTTGTTCACAACCAACAATTGTTTCGCAATATAAAGATCCTTTTCCTTTCTGTTCAAAAATTCAAAAAATATCTTATCAGTTTCGAAAACTCCGCTGAGCGAGTTGTAAGATAACGGGAGTACAGTCACTTTGATCGACTCATCCTCCGACAGGATCAAATTGATGTATATTGATGAGCTTTGCGCCGCGATTTCTGCTTTCCCATCGGTAGTATTAGGGGCTGTTTTTGCATTAGGTGGTGGGGCACGATGGCGCAATGAAGACACGGTAGAGACATTCATGGTGTGAGGTTTCGAGAAGGAGACAGATCTAACAGTTTCCAAAAGTGTCGAGAGAGACGAGTAGTAGCGCAGCGACGCAATGAGCAGGTCTGTGTCGATAGTGAGACTGGCAGGCTTTGAGCACAGGACTGTCGTTCGAAAGACATCGCTCTTCAGTATCTCAAAACGTAAGTCGGTGGACGAAGAACCTTCATCTCCAAAATGGAACAACTTCTCCTTCGTATCCTCCCGAACAATGACAAGATTCTGTATACTCCCAAAGAAGAAAGTGGGACTCCTCTGCTCAAAACCCATTTTGGAAGCGACTAGACGGATACTGTCTGCCTGTGCGAACTTACCTACCTTGTTCAATGCGGAGGTCAAGCTCACAGCGATCTCATTGACAAACAATTTACTCACCAGAGTTGGCGTTGATGGTTCGGTTGGAGTTGCAGGCTGTTGATTTCCTTCTGCTGTGCGCACTTTGGTGACAGCAAACTTGGTCAAATTCGAGAAAGACTCTAACAACGAGGTGAGACAACTTGGAAGAGGCGATGCGGCGATGTTGATTGTTCCCACATCAATGTTTATATCTTCAATATTCTGCAGACCTTCAAAGGTGGTCTGCACGGAATCGATGTGAACGAGACGAGTAATATGTTTCTTTGGGAGTTCTGCTACTGGAGACACCTTTGATTCCATCAGATTGGACGTTGCACTCATGTACATTGAACTTGCGTCGTCGTTGGCAAACATCATGCTGTCCAGAAGCGATCTGTGAATGTCCTCCTTGTTCTCCGCCATGAACGACGTCGACATCAATCTGTCATCGTAATCATCTGAATCTGAATCCTCCCCTTCAGTGTCTGAGTTGATATCCTCTTCGGGATCCGAGTCTACAGGCTCGTCCTGCTCGCCTGGAGCCAGTCCTTCGCCCGGATACATCTCTGGTTTGAGCGAATTGATGTGTATGTCCTTAATGTGAATGTCTCTGACGCCCTCGTGCGACGAGAAAGTGATGTTTTCAATTTGGACCTCCAGAACAGACGGAACTGATACTATTGTGATTTTTGTGTCCAGGATATCCACCTGCAATTTCGAGAGAGCCATATCGGCTGCTTTTGCCATCATGCTACTGAGTTTGTACTGATTCGAGCCTGCTTCTGAGTCCGCTGATGCAGTTTTCTCCTTCTCCAGAGCCTCTCTTGCCTCCTCTTCGTCCACGACATTATCGTCAAACATGACGCTGTTGGCCAGATCAGCCGTGCTTTTTGCCAACGAGAACGATTCTGCCGTGGCACGTTTCGACGCGGGCGACGATGGCGAAATGGTGATCTCCAGACCACTGCACTCTATGCTGACCCCTCCGCTCATTGTGAGGGTCAGAGTCATATCGCGGATCGTGCCGCTTCTGACATAAGCACCAGGTATACTGAGCTTTTCAATGTCCAGTTCGAGGTTTCGCAGATTCACTCGGGAGTTGGTCCCCAGAGAAACGTCCAGGTTGGGCAGATCGATTTCCGAAAACAAGGAGAGCTGCTGAAGCACATATTTGAGTAGCCGCTTCTGTATGTTTTGCGGCATCCACTGCGGCGCCATTGTTCACGCTGTGCCACCGGACAAACAACAATCCGACCTGTTTGTGCCTGCTATAAGACGATGGACAGTGGTTAATTTATGTGATGAAGTTGAATGAGTTTTGCCACTGAAAGGGCAACTGTGTTTTTAACTTTTTTTAATCAATACAAAAGGGCTTGACAGATGAGCCGATAACAAGCCACCTGCGCCACAAATTTACCCCAGAGTTTTTTTTTTCACAGATGCTGATATATATATATCTATACAAGCTATTGTGGCATTTCAACCTCTTCGCTCGACATAGCTTCTCTGATGACGTCATCCTTTTGTATTTCAATTTCCTTGCTTTTGATGAATCCCAGTAACGACAAACCAAATATCACTGTCAGTCCCGTCAACATCATGTTCACCGGAGTCGGGTTCATGTGGAAAACTGTGTGAGTTGACTTGTCCAACACCGTCTGCAACAGATTGCAGAACCCGGAAAAACAAATGATAGAGCCGTACACAGTTCCAAATGTCCTGTAGCCGAAAACCTTGGCACAGTAGTCTGAAACAGCCGTGTAGTAGAACGGTCTGTACAGAACCAACAGACAGATTCCCATGTATTGCACGATCTGAACCTCAACCATTCCCGAGACACCAATTGTGAAGGAAATTCCGAGCAAAATGGACAAAATGGTCAAGCTCTTAAAGTTGTCCAGCAAAATCCCGATGAAAGGAATGGACAATATTCCGCCCACTGGCAGAGCAACGTCGAAGAATTTGTTAATTGTCACAGCAATTTTCTCGCTCTGGAAGTAAAATTCCATCTGTGATCTGATGGTGGCCACAAAATAGTTAATCCGCAGCATTTGGATCGTTGTAAAAAGACACATCAGATAAAACCAAGCTGTGCTGATCTGTTCCGCAATAGACTTATCGTGCAATACTCCCGAGATTCCGCCCGATTTCTCGTGCAATTTTGCCTGTGCAATCTCCTCGTAAACGGACATACTGGATTTGATGGAAGATCTTCTCGATCTCTGTGTGCGGACCTCGGCCTGTGTATATCTCTCGTCGTTTGGGTCGATTGGCAGACCGGTTTCGTCGATACCTGTTTCGCCGATCTTGGCAATTGTCTCAATGGTTTTATACGACTCGTGTGGCATAATAAAAAGCTGGCAAACCAGAATGAACACCGGAACAACCAGATAGTAGGTGAAAAAACGCTTGATGGTCAGACCTTCGACGATGTTGTTCTGATAAACGACCCGATACAGCAGAAACAGGGCCGAACTTGAGTCAAAAGCTCCCGTAAGCAGAGCCAAAATAAGCCCGGAGTTCCCTGGAAACGAGTTCGCCAGCTGGAAACAGCTGATGAACACGAACGGACCGCCAAACGCAAGACTTACGTAGCCGACAAGATAGGCGTCGAAAAGGCCAATCGACGCGCCGTTCGACAGACACACGGCAGCCATAAACACAATCACTGAGCCAATGATTCCGGTGACTCTGGGTCCGTAGGTGTCGAGAATTCGGCCGACAAGCAGAGCTGTAGCATTTGTGATCACGGCTCCAAGAGTAAACATGAGGTTCAATTTGAGGTCTCTTTCGGCACAAACATCGCCCTTTTCCAGCGTATGAACTCCACAAACCTCCTCGTACACGCCCTCTGCAATGAGAACAGGTTTCAGGGCAGCAAAGCCGAATATTGGACCGGCTGCAAACAGACACCAAGTGATGGCACAAGCCACCTGCAAAATGCGTTTCCGGAGCGGGGGAAGCGTCTCTATGAGCTTGTTAGACTGCGAGGGTAACAGAGGAGACGTTTCTGTATCGGACATGGCTCTGCAAAAGGTCAATTGCCTATCAAGGAGAATGTTATCTTATCGGAAGCAACAAAAAATTGAAAAGTTGAGAAAAAATAATTCAAAGAAAATATGCGAAAATGTGTTCTGACGAACCAGTACAAAGTCAATGAAGCAGATGGAAGATTCACAGAGGAAACGATCACTCGCAATGACCAGCAACTCAGTCAGCAAAGAGCAACGACCGCACGACCGCATGACCGCACAAACCGCGACAGCAGCTACACTTTCTCACCAGTCGGGGCCAAATCTCTGGTGCAAGGATGTCGGACATGACCGAGATTATCTATATACATCTAGGCAGATCCCAACTTGTCGATTTGCTCGGCGAGCTTGTCGATGGCCTCCTCGTCTCCGACAGACGTCTCTTTAGGCGTCTCCTTCGGTTCGAGAACGTTCTCAATCCACGCAATCTCCCTCTTGACCAGATCCTTGGTGCTTGGAACGTAGTGTCCACCAGGGTGTTTCATGACGGTAGCGTTGTCGCATAAGTCAACAAGGGCCTGCGATCTGTCGGTTGAGACGAGCGTGTCGAGCTCACCGAAAACGTGCAGGGTAGGCAGCTTGATCGAGGGTTTGTACAGGTTCTGGAACTTCTGGGGCTTGAGGACGAAACCGGAATAGATGATGCCGAACTTCAGTTCATCTTTGGCCTTTTGGTTTCCAACAATGTCGGCCCACTGGTTGAGCACGACGGCGGTCAAACCGGCACCCTGGGAGAACCCAATGATACCCACGAACGGGCCTTGTTCCTCGTAACAGCTCTTAATAGCGTCGTAACATGGCTGGATATCGTAGTCGTCGGTAGTTGGGAACCATCCGCGGAAATTTGGCTCTTCTTCTTCTTTTCCGTCGACGGCCTTGATTTCAAACGGCATGTCAGAAGGCTTGATCTTGAGCGGGCCGTCCAGGAACACAGTGTGGTAGCCAATTTTTTTCAGCGCCTTTCTGATAGCCGAGGCCTTGGCCGAAAAGACCGGGCCATTCTGGGCGTATCCGTGAAGACAGAGAATGGATCCTTTGACTGCTTTAGTGGCCATGGCGGGGGTTTTACAATTTGTAATGAGACCAGAAGAGAAAAAATGAAATAAAAATATGTGAAAAATCTATCTTCTGAAAAGGGTTAATTCCGCACCCCCGAAAGTATCTCGATTACTCAGCGGGAGCAAGAAAGGACGAGAGTGGGCCAGATAAACACCCGTGCACCAGTACATCTTTCGCGAGCGCGCGAGCGCGAGCGCGCGTGGAAGGTTACGCCACGCACGCTGACATATCGATTGGCTGTGACGTGCGTTCGCGTCTGCGCAACCGAACCGCGCTGCGCGTGAATCGTTTCAACCGGGGGCCCCTTCCCTGCGCGGTGACGTAGTTGCCTGAAACAGAACATGGGGTGTAGCACAGCCCCGTTCTCTGGAAAAAAAATATTTCAGTTTCTGACGGAAGGTGTAGAGACTGTTGTTGCTGCTTAAAGGGCCAAAGGGGGTTCGAGAGGTTGTTTCTAAAATCATCCACTAAGAAGAAAGACGTTTCAAATTGACAAAAATGACGGTAGATACCTCTTCGATTGATTGGTTTGCGCCGGTTCCTCTTGACGACTACAAAGAGCTGGTTGCCAACTCTGTGCCGGCCAACGTGACGGGCTGTCCGCCCGACAAGACGGTTGGACAGCCTGCCATTGACGTGGCGTGCGGACCAAACCTGCGGTTTCTTGGGTGTCTCGAGAACGGAACCAACAACTACCGTGGATCGATTCTGCTCGTGGTTAGAGACCAGGAAGCCGGAGTTGTGCCTGTGGTGAAGTACCAGATTGGACCTGCCCGTGCAGCGGAGTCGGCTACAGACGTGCCGCTCGAGGCGGGAGAGTTTCCCGGCACGTTGTTCCACCAAGAACAGGGCTGTTCGTTCTGGAGGTTTTCGATTGAGCTCGCTTTGGTTGAGTATGAGCAGAAAGTGCGCTACTCGATCAACAACGAGTTGAACAGCAATTTCCAATTCTTTGTGCCTGCTGCTCACCAGAGTATGAACGTGATGTCGTACTCGTGCAACGGGTTCTCTCTCAGCGTGGACACGAGCGGGTTCAAGGGCTCGTTGTGGTACGACGTGCTGCGGAAACATGCTAGGTTGCCGTACCACGTGATGGTGGGCGGCGGTGACCAGATCTACTGCGACTCGGTGAAACGGTCGTCCAAACCGTTTGAAAAATGGCTGAAACACAAGAAGTTGCACAGCAGTACGAAGCTGACTCCAGAAATGATTGCTTCCTTCGAGGAGTATTACCTCAGCAGTTACGTAAGCTGGTTTGGTAAAGGGTATTGGGAAGGAAGTGTCGGGCGTACATTGCAATCGACGTACCCATTGGCACTCCACCAGATCCCGCAGGTGAACATCTTTGATGACCACGACATTATTGACGGGTTTGGGTCGTACAGTGACTCAACCATGACCCAGGAGGTGTTTTTGGGTGTTGGTAATGCTGCGTTCAAGTACTATTTGTTGTTTCAGCACCACACCGCTCCTGCTGAGAACCCGAAGTTGGAGCCGTCGTGGATTCTTGGTGCTCAGAACGGCCCGTACATCAAGGATTTGTCGAGATCGCTCTACACGCGGCTTGGAAAGGAAGTTGCACTGGTTGGGTTTGACTGTCGTACGGAGCGCACGAAGCACGAGGTTGTTTCTCGTTCCACCTACGCACGGATCTTTCAAAGGCTGAACAAGGAGATTGTTGAGTCGAATGGTGCCATCAAGCATCTTCTCGTTCTTCTTGGTGTCCCTATTTGCTACCCTCGTATGGTTTGGGCCGAGAGTATCATGGGCTCGAAAATCCTTGCACCAGTGAAATTTCTAGCCCGCAAGGGAATTATTGCGAAGGGACTAGTCAATGAATTCGACGGGTCGATTGAACTGCTTGACGACCTGAACGACCACTGGTGTGCCGTGCACCACAAGCACGAGCGAAACTGGCTTATGGGGGAGCTGATGCGGTTTTCGTCGTTGAATGGTGTTCGTGTGACGATTTTGAGCGGAGATGTGCATCTTGGGTGTCTCACACGGTTCAAGTCGAAACTTCACCGGCACCATTTGCTGGGCAGCGGATCGAAGGAGGAGAACAAACAGGTTCTAGAGAGTCCGCAGACGGACCCGCGGCTGATCTTCAATGTGGTGTCGTCGGCGATTGTGAATACGCCTCCTCCTGACGGAATGGCGACGCTTTTGCAGAAAAGGTCCAAAATTCATCACTTTGACAAGAACACGGACGAGGACGTTGTTTCGCTGTTTTCGAAGGACCCACGTGATTTGCCGCGTGCGAACACGTTGTTCTTGAATAAGCGGAACTATGCGGATCTGATTCCGTTCAAAAACCTCGATGATGAGCTGTTGGCTCGGTACAGACGGTTCCAAATTGGTGATCTGATCCAGCCGGGACCGTCCATTAGTCTGGTCAAGGTTGGGGAAAATGGTGCGGATGAAGAGGAGGGAGGTTATCCGTTAGACGAGGACTCGTTGGTGACCACGTTCCATTTCGAGGTGGATATGGGGGACGTTGAGTCGGAGACGTATGGCTACGAGGTGTTGATTCCGAAGTTGGAGGGGACATTTATGTTGGAGGATATTGGGGAGAAGTAGCCTCGAAACGCCGAAGTCAGTGGCGGAGCACAATGATCTGGGCTGTCAAAGTGACCAGAGTGATCCGAATGACCAGATTGATTCCTGACAGCAATTTGTAGCAGTTATTTGTACTTTTTATTGTAATTTTTATTGTATTTGACATTTTATTTGATGTTATACGTGAGGGACAGTGGAAGCGGGATAGTTGGGGACGTGGAATGCGACTAGGTTTCTCGAAAGATGATATTATTGAACGTGTATAAGGAAAAAAACCTCGGCGAAAGTGCGATCATGAACAATCTGCTGGGCTGAAAATGATCCATTGAAGTTTCCTTCCTCCGATAAAGTCTTTACTGCTCCATTGAGAGCTCTTGTACCCATTGGGCTCTGCTCCGTCCGCCTGGCCCGCTGCGCGCGGCTGCACGTCACTTCGCTACTTCTCCCCAAAGATCGCCATCAACGCAAACACCGAATAGAACATTGCCAGCGGATACGCAATCAACGGTCTGGCATTGCTCAGACTCAGCACTCGCACGAAAAACCCAGACGACGACAACGTGCACCACAGAATCGACACAAACGCCAGCACATATCCCGGCAAGTTATCCAGCCGCAGAACCACCGCCAGGCCGCTCAGAAACACCAACGGCAGCAAGCAGTATCCAATCACAGACGCGGTCCGCAAAAAGTCGATACTAATCTCGGCCGGCGTATTAGACATCAGCTTGAACAGCCAGTGCAGCGAGATGGTTCCGAACAGCGCCACGCCATAGATGTAGCCGAAATGTGTCTTCCCCGATAACAACAGCATTGTGGCGAATAACAGACAGAAGATCAGAGGGCCCGCCAGGTCCGAGTCCTGGATCACGTCTTCACCGAGACTGCTTGACCGGAGATTCATCACGGCAAGAGTCTTGCTCTTGATGTGTTTGAAGTTGATTCCAAGCTCCTCCAGCAGCGGTTGCTCGCCTGGATACCCGCTAGTGGAGAATGCAGCGAAGATCCCCGTGCTCAATGCTGCCGGGTCGTGGTCACCAGACCCGTACGAGTACCCCGTCTGCATCGAGCCCGTGGGAATCGACCCATTGAAGTAGCTTGACGGGTTGCTCGAGGGGGTCTCGGAGTTGTAGAAGTTGAGGTTTGGTTGTTGATAGTAGGACATGGGAGGGGAAGATGTAACGAATTGTACGTGTTTGCTATCTCACTCACGAAAAAACACGTACCGAAGAAAAACAGAGAAAAAAAAAACACAGATTGAAAAAATAAAAAGTATCAGATCCACAGATCATGGGAGACAGCATACCGTGTTTTCTTAGTCTTTCCGCGCATTGAGTGATCGCGAACCCGCAAATTGAGTCACACAATGAGCCAGTTGAGCCAATCCACGAGCCAGGCCGCTGCTGCCCCCGCGGAGGGTTACAGTGACGTCCATCGCGCGCTCGTGCAGTTCCTCATGGCGGCCAAATTTGTTGAGGAGACGGAGTTGCTGCGCGTGTATCGGCGCGCAGTGGCTGTCGAGGCGCAGATGAAGCAGCAGGAAGCATCGGATGCCTCGGGCGAGACCGCCGCCCCGCCCGAGGCCACTGCGGATCATCTTCTCCACGCCATCGCCCTGATCAACCGCACACTCGCCCCCCTCGACCTCGAAGTCGCCTCCTCTGTTGACCAGGACAACGACTCTCTCACCAACTTCAGCTTCGTCAACAAAAAATCTTCCCCCTCCATCAAACTCGCCACCTCCTACTCCGAAAAAGAGATCGAAATCATTAACCAGCTCATCGACGCCATGTTTGAAAACCCCTTCGACGACGAAAATAACCTCACTTACTCGCTCAAAAACGCCACCGCGCTCAACATTGCACGTCGCTCGCTCGCCACAATATCCGAGGCACAGAGCCTCGTCGGCTCGCTCGAACTGAACGGCTGGCTCGAGACGTACAACAACAAATACACGTTGAGTGTGCGTGCTCTGGCAGAACTCGGCCCGTATCTGACAGGAAAGTTCGACGTCAAAAGCCCAGAAACGCCCGGTGGGACAGTGTCTGTCTGCGCCGGGTGCAACGAAGTGCTCACGCGTGGTGTTTGCTGTGCGGCAGACTGTTTCGTGCGGTTCCACAGGAGTTGCAGGGATTTGTACGTGAGTTCCCAGGGAGACGCCTGTCCAAATGGAGAGTGTGGGGAGAGTCTCCAGAATATGGGGGAGTTTTATTGACTACGAACTCTTGTCGTCAGTCAACAGTCGCGTTAGGATCTCAATGATCATCGAAATATACAGTTTATCAAAGAGCATATGCTGAACTCTATATCGAAACTCGTCTGCTGGCCCCGGCTACGTTGCGGCCGCCTCCACTTCATCCAGCCAGCCCCCCACAACTTCATCCACCAAGTCATACACATACTCCTCCAAAACCCTCTCCTCGTACCGCTCGCAGTACACCTTCACCTCTCCCCTCTCCATCTGCTCCTTCAAATCATCCGGCACGCACACTAGCTCGTTCCCGCTCAGTTCCACAATGCCCCCATTGTAGCAGCTCACCATCGGATAGTATCCGAGCGAGCCGTCGTCTCGCGTGGTGTCCAGCTCGGTCTTTCCCGACTTGCTCGGCAGTCTTTGCTCAGAACACGGCGGCAGGAACGCGTACAAATCGCTAAATGCAACGCCTTTTCGAACGCCGTTCTTGTACACGATGATGGAGGAGCCAGGCAGAACGTCCGGCTGGAACTTCAGTTTGTCTCGCACGGCTTTCTCGCCGAAAACCGTCACCGGGTTCTGCAGATGTTCCATTTCCTTGGACGGAGAATAGTCGTACTGCTCAAAAAACAACTGGTTTTTGTACTTGATTGGGATCTGGTCGCGCACAATGACCGTTTCTGTGTTTTGTCTCGGCAGTTCAATCAACAATCCAACAACGTCGCCCGTTCTGAGCTCCTCGTTGTCCAAAAAGTCCGCCCTTTTGCTCAAATGAACCGTCTGTCCCAGCTTGTCTCGTATTCCGTATCCGTATCCGTCAAACCCCACAGGAGCTTCTAAACTCGCCTCGCGCCGTGCAAATCCGACACGAACATTGCCTTCGCCGTCGTTCGCCTTGACGATCCGGAACTCCACGTACCACTTGCCCTGCCTCAGCACAACGTTCGCACGCGTGCTCCGCCAGCCCTGCTGTGCCGTGGCACGCGACGCTTTTTCGTCAATTAAAAGCCCCGGAGACTTGTCGAAATACGACAGCCGCGTTGAGTACGGCGGGAGATCAGACGTGCAGTACATCGTGGACCGGAACAGCGGGTTTGGTCGACACGGTTTGTACTTGAACGCTCTTCTGTTGCACGGGTTGTCGTCGTTGGAGAAGAAGTCGATTGATTGGGTGGTGGCTTGTTTTGTGAGCTGGGGTTTCCTCAACGCCGTCTCCAGGTCCTGTGAAGAGTACGGGAGTGGCTTGAGTCTGGGAGCAACCTTGTATTTCATGGCAATTGGTGAACTAGGTCCAAATGTTCAAATTAAAAACACACTGGTTGAAATACTCACAGAAAATATTTGAAAAATATTTTGAAAAATCAGAAAAGAATTCAGATCTCCAAGACAGCCTTTACTCTTCAACCTCCATCATTGCCCCTCCCACCATGTCCCTCGCACGGATAAAAGCTGCGAATGCCAAATACAACATCTTCACAAGCATAGCCAAAAATCTCCCCACCATTTCCTCCTCCCTTCCCCTCTCCAACACGACCTGTGCCATCAAAGACAACTTCGCAACAAGAGACTTCCCCACAACCTGTTCCTCTCGCATTCTCGAAGGCTACATCTCGCCGTTTGAGTCCACGGTCACCAAACTACTGAAAGATGCCGGAACTGGCATCGTCGGAAAAACCAACATGGATGAGTTTGGTATGGGAAACTCCACGCTCAACTCCTACTACGGCCCCACCCTCAACCCCCTATACCACCAAACCGACTCGCTCGTCGACACATACAAAGAAGTCAGCTTCTGGACGCCCAAAAATGCCCAAATCAACAAAGATCTCACGTTCGAGCCTCCCCAAAACCCCGAAAATTACACCCATCTCACATATCTCCAGCCTGTGCTGAGCAAAAATTACCAAATTTCTCCCGAAATGCGACTTGTTGGGGGCTCTTCCGGCGGGTCTGCGGCTGCAGTTGCAGCGGGACTCGTGGACTTTGCGATGGGATCAGATACCGGCGGGTCTGTGCGACTTCCCTCGGCATACACGTCGATCTACGGGTTCAAACCGTCGTACGGTCGTATATCCAGATGGGGGCTTATCGCGTATGCTCAGTCACTAGACACTGTTGGAATTATGGCAAAAGATCTGCCAATGGTCGAGCGAGTCTTCAGGGTGTTGGACAAGTACGACGAGAACGACCCGACGTCTCTAGCCACCGAGAAACGAGCACCAATTGCCAAATCACACACGAAAAAATATAGAATTGGAGTTCCTGTTGAGATTGGTTCTTCTAAAATCTCCCCGGTGGTGTCTGAAAAATGGTACTCTTTTCTACAAAACCTGGTTGACGACAACATTGCCGAACTGTTCTCGGTTTCGGTCCCCTCCATCGACAATTCGCTTCCCGCCTACTACACGCTTGTCTCCTCTGAAGCGTCGTCGAATCTCTCCAGATTCGATGGAATCAGATACGGGTACCGCTCGGGGAAATTTTCCGCGGCCCAGCCAGAATTTTCCAACACGCGGTCCTTGGGATTTGGCCAGGAGGTGAAGAGACGGATTGTTCTGGGAACGTTCTCACTCTCTTCTCACGGCTACGACAGCCATTTTGTGCGGGCGACGAGCGTTCGTTCGAGATTGATCGAGGAGTTCAATGCGGTGTTCAGAGACGGAAATCCGCTTGACAACGCAACCGGCTCAGCCAATGGAGTGGACTTTATTGTCACTCCGACGGCGGCAGAGCCGCCTGCATTGGTCAGCGATTACACCACGATCAAGCCGGTCGACAGCTACCTGAACGACGTGCTCACCGTGCCGTTCTCCCTGGCTGGACTGCCAACTCTGAACGTTCCTGCCGGCATTCAGATCTCCGGACAGTTTGGAGCAGACTACAAGCTCCTAGACTTTGCCAGACTCATCGCATGTACATAGCGGAGCGTGTCTCTTGTATAATTGCATTATCTAATAGTACAGACGTTCTCAAACAGGAAGGACTCTAACGCCGGCGAGCTTGTCAACCACAGGACCAATCACTGGGTTGGAGAGCAGAGGCCCGATGAAAGGCAGGGATCGCAGGAATTGGACGAGCGTGGCGAAAAACTCGCCAAACAGCCCCAAAATACCAAAACTCTCAATGATGAAGCCCCAAAACGGCCATTTGATGAGAATCATAAACACACCAAACAGAAAACAGATCGAGCCGCGCAGTTTCTGCGGTCTCGTGAAAAAGTATATCGTCTTCTGTGGGCCAATGATCAGAATGAGTCCGATCACAAACAGAACGTTACCCATCGCCAGCAACGCGGCGTCGAACAGCATCATGATACCAAGGAAGAAGAGAAAACATCCTCCGGCAGTGAATCCCACCCCAAATTCTACCAAGCTGGTTAGCCATTGTCAATTGAAGCCATTCCAATATACATACTCTGGAGCTCTGTCAGCCAAATCATGTTTGTCGGTACTATTGCGGAAGAAAGCACCGTGTATCCAATCTTTTAACACTTGTTAATACGCGGCAACATAAAAGAAAAAACATCCCTACACCAAAGACGGCGGTGCATTATACAGACACTAAATATAAAATTACTTCATATCATGTCAAACTAAGCACTCCTTATCTATGGTTAACCATGAAAAATAGCAAGGTTCCACCGCACAGCGGCGCCCCACCACCGGACTTGCCTCCCTCGTACGAGGAGGCGGTTGCACAAACCACGCCCACAAACACGACGAACACCTCTCTCGGTTCGGGTTCCAGCTCGGGCTCACTACACTCCTCTGCCATCGCCCCCCACCACCCCAGTTTTCAGGCCGCAAACTCATCCTCGGGACGCAAACCAGAGGACCTCTACACCAACAATCTGTCCCTCCCGTGGAGATATCCGCGGGGATATTACTGTTCAAAGTGCAAGAATACAGGATACAGGATTAAAGACGGCAAGATGTGCAAGGTCTGCTGGAGGGAATTCAGTAGGAAACCGACCGCACAAGCTGTCACAGTGGTACCAGCCGTTCCCGTGGTGCATCACCCTCCCAGACCACTAAATCCCGCCGTCGTGCCTCTTCCACCGGGCAGAATCGTTGCCCCCGTGCAGATGTATGCACCACAACCAGCCCTGGGGATGGTGAGACCGCCTCCCGTGGGGCCCTTAATAGTTCAACCAGGCGACCCGCGCATCGGCGGCGCTCTCTGTCCCCGCTGCCGCGGCCGCGGACTCGTGCACTTCTTCCTGGACGAGGAGACGTGCTACGTTTGCAACGGTCTGGGCCGTGTGCCAGGCTAACCAAAGCCGGATCGGTGCGAACGCATGCGCCGCCATTTGTAACGTTGTAATCTCACCAGTGTCAATTATCATCGAACAACTCGTTCACCGCGGCGTAGTTGATCTTCTTACTCAACGACTTGTTCTTCAGCATACTTTTGGCGCTGTCTGCGGCCGAAAACTCCTGGTTCAGCGCGGCAGTGAGTCCCAGCTGCGACGCGTTGCCCGACAAGTACTCGCCGTACTCGCTCTTCAACTCCGTTCTGTCCTCGCTGCGGCTAGTCTTGCGTCTCTTCTTCGGGTGCTGATTGTGTCCCGCGATCTTGTCTGCGTCTTCCTTGAGTCGCTTCGTCTCCTGAGCTAGCAAAAAGTCCTGATTTGAACCGACCCATAACCTCTCCTTCAATCTACTCTCCTCCTCGGTCAGCAAAATCGTCTCGATCTCGTCGTCGTCCACGTCCCCAAGATCCTCCGGGTCGTCCGGCACTTTCGACAACAAATGCTCCGTCTTCGGCAGGGCTTTCAACAGGTTGCGCGGCCGGTTGCGCTCTATCATCTGCTCAAACTCCGTCTCTTCACGACTGATTGCCACCGTTTCCACCGCAACACTTTCATCGCTCGAGTTCTCCACCGTCAGGTTCAACTTGCGCATGCGGTCGCGTTTCTGTCGCGCAAACACCCGTTTCACATGGTCCTGTATCTCCTTCTCCGACAGCTTCGAATCCTCTAGAATGGCCACCAAAATCGGATCCTCGAGCAGATCTTCCTGGGTTTCTGTCTTAGACGAGATCTGCGACTTGAGTCGCTTCTCGCTCTTGCGGTTCTTCTGGAACGATGGCGGCAGTGTCGATTCCACCTTTCCGTTTGTGCGAAACTCCTCCACCGTCAAAGTCGACGCGTTCGTGTTCTTGAACTCGTTCAACCGCTTCTGGATCGTCGACTCTCCAATATGAGTCACTGCGACAATCTCCGAGTGCGTTCTCCGGAAATTGTTCATACGAGCAGCAAGCAAAATACATGCTCCAGCAATCCCCGCAGGCCGCCTTCCCTCGTGGATCCAGTCCTCGCTCATCCGATGGGCCAATTTGATCGCGTCGTTGATCACTTTCGGTAACATCCGGCCAAAATCCAGCCTTTCTGCGAAGTTCTGGATGAACAACGACGGATCAACAAGAGGCAACGAAGTAATGTGCAACGCCTTCACCATCTTGAGAAACGTAGCTCCAACAGCGTACACCGAGATCTGCAGACGCGACGAAAAATCGATCAACATATGGTGTGTTTTCTCCTTTCTGCACGCAATATACAGACACGCGGCCACCACGTTCTGCGACCGGCGTCCCTGAACAAAGTTGTTCGTCAAAGCAAGCTGGAACCACTGACACGCGGCGTCCGCAATATAATCCTTGATTCGTAGAGCAGCAGCCACATTCCTAATTCGCTTTTTCCCGTTTTCCAGTGTCTGTTCACGCGAGTCCAGCGACCCACGATTGTTGCCAAACCGTGCCCGACTCTGGTCCGCACCGACAATCGAACCTTGCAACACGGCCGCACCGGAAGCAGCCTCGCCAAAGGTCACCTCTGAAACGATAGGGTTTTCTTCAATGACAGTTCCACATTTCGAGCACGCCAGGTCCGAAGATGCCGTCAGGTGATCACGCAAAAACTCTGAGTTTCCACAGCTTTTGCAACGGAGGACCATGGTGGGAAAGAAATGTAGATGATAAAGAGGGAACAAGGAGAAAACAAGGAGTTTTTATTATCGTGATTTGTTTTGTAGATTTTTTTTTTAATTTTATGCGGGCCAGTCACCAGCCACAAATTAGCCACAAGTAGCCACGTGAAATACATTATCTCTCTATTTGATTCTCTCGTCTCAATCACATCATACAAATAATTCTAGCTCTGCGGCGCAGCATTGCGTGTGCACACGGCTACACACCACCCAGTTGTTCCAAACCATCCAACATATTATTCGCAACATCCAACCACCTCTTCCACAGCTCCGCATTCTCCAACGTATCCATCAACCCCTCAATATGACTCAACTCCCTCTTGTAAATACTCGTCGGCCAGAACTTATACCTCCGACTCGCCAATGCCACCACGTTGTACGCCGTCACCACCAAACACCGCGGGTCGTTCTGCTCCAAGAGCTCAACAAAAAGATCAGGAATCTCCACAATGTAACGCGACATCGTGCCAAACATGTCAAACTCGAGGTACCGAACCTCTTTACGAGCATTCAAGCGAGCCGAGTCCGGCCCGGGTGCGCCAGGACCACGGGTGTCTGGATTCAACATCGATTCCACAGGCACAAATCGCGAGCTCACCAAGTCACGTGACTTAAGTCCCGTGAACTGCGGAGATTCGTTTGCATACGAGCGGTACTCTTTCTTGAGTCTATCGAGCAGACCGAGCAGCATGAGAGTTGCCGGGTCATCGAGCGGAGCCACCTTGATCTTCTTCGGCTCGTTCGTCGACGGATAAGACACGTCGACAAGTCCGTAGAGAAACTCCGGAAAGTAGTCCTCTGCGCTCTCGGACCACTCGTTGAGACAGTAGCGTGCGCACGCGAGGTTAAACAGCTCGCAGCCGCGGAAAACAAGTGCGTAGTCGGTAAACAGCAGACCGAGATTCTTGCCGAGTCCGTAGTAGTTCTTTGTTGCCACGTTTTGGTTGGGGCTGGCTGTGGAGTAGTAAATATGCAGCATAGAAGCCAGTGTGAGAGCCACTGCTTTGATCGTGTCTTCCTGCTGTTTCACCTCTTCACTGAGCAAAACCATCGACCGTGCGATGTGATAATCTCCCAGCTTGAGGTAGGTCGCCTTATCGAGGTTCAGAACGTCGTCGTGGCCGTGCATTTCCTGCTGGTAGTACAAATCCGAGCAGGCAATGGCCATGAACGCGTGCCAGAGAAAATCAAACATCGGCGAGATCCGGTGACTTGTCATCAGCAGCTGTCTGTTCATGGGGTCGGCACAGATTCTGTGAGGCAATGTGTTCATTGAGTGGTATTGGAGCTTCAAGTTGAGCTCCACGTAAAACGTGTAGTTGAGAATTTCACGCGGGGCTTCCAAATCTGTCAAATGAGAGAAGCTGGTCTTGTTGGAGAGAAACTCCGGCGGAACAAAGTATCTCTTTCCGTCTGGTTCGTGTTTTTCCGCCTTTTTCTCGGGCGACGGAAACGATGTGGGCGTGAGACGGAACGTGGAGCTTGTTTTGGCTCCGCAGAGCACTGCTGCTGCCGCCGGATAGTCGTGCGTGATCGACTGAAGCGAGGAAACGGAGGATATTGGACTGTGTCTGACGGTCTTTAGCGATGTTCCAGACAGCAAAGAGTCTGTATCTTCCACCACGTTTGATCCAGAGGACCCCACGGATCCCATGGACCCCATGGACCCGCTGAACGGCCGAGACGCATCGTTGGGCGTCGATCCGGAGCTGCTGCTGCCGCCCGAGGACGCGTGGTAGGCGGGCGAGTGCGCAATGTCGGGCTCTGCGACGTCTTCGAGACGGCCGCCACCCACCGAGGGACCTGTCATGTACACACACTCGAGGCCACGCTTCTGGCAGCGCAAACACGCCGGTTTGGCTTCGTCACACTACAGTCATGTTAGTATTCTCGGCACAGCAATGTGCTAGTTCCGAAACTGCGTACCTTGATTCTCCTCCGTTTGCACGTGGCACATCCCGTGCGGGTCTTCTTGTGCGGCCTGCGAATGAACGACATCAGAGCGGTCTGTATTCGTGATCCGAACGTATGGCGATCTCCCAACGGCTTAGAAATTGAGCTCGGCTAGCGTAATCGGAAAAGCGTTCCCAACCTTTTTTTTTTTTTATTTCTCGCCGTTTGACATGCAGTATGCAATTAAGTACGAGATAGCAATACGAGAAACAGAGAAGAAGTCGGATGGGGATGGGGGAGGGGAAAATAGTGAGTGACAAGGATTTTTAACTATATAGACAGCGGACAACGGTCTGGTACTGTGTGGCGTAGTTCCGGCAGCCATAAATCTGCTTTTTGCCTTGGTTTACCCTCCCCTCACCCTGTATAGGGCCCTGGACAGCCACGGCTCGGCGTCCGGAGAGCGCGGGTTTGCGTGGTGTGAAGATGGAGTTTTCGGTTTCAGACCCCGCACAGAACCCTGTTTCTGCCGCCGACGCTCCACAGGACGCATCCTCCGTTACAGGGCCAGTTCCGGTGCAGCAAACGGGGCCAGGAATTCCCGCCTCAAAAGAAAACGGTTTTTGTGGCGGTGCAGATATCACGAAGAAGTATATTTATTTATTTTTTCGTGTTTGTTTATATTTAAGCAGGTTGTATCTAGTCAGGTATTTGCTTCCCAGATGATTGAATCACAGCTACACAACACGTCCTCGATCCAGGATCTCGCAGACAAGATTCCGATTCTGCGGTCGGACGACATTTTCAAACGCTATGTCGAAGAATCCACTTCTGTTCGTGGACTCAAGCTGAACGTTGAAGAATTGAAAGAGAACCCTGAAGCGTTAGCAAACCTAACCAAAAACAACGAAAATTATCTCAACAAGCTGACGTACCAGTTTTTGGAGACCGAGTCGAAGCAAATTTTCCTTGGTTTTCTCAATGAGGGCCACAAACTCACCGCGTCCGAGATGGACACTACGACTCAGTTGATCGCCGAGTCGCGTCGCGAGTTTGAAACCACCGAGTTTGAGATCGAGAAACTGCGCGCAGACATCCAGCAAAACAGCAGGAAAGTGCTCAAGTCGCTGGCCGAGGTGAGCAGACTCAACAAGTCGATCAACGAGTTGAACGCGAACAACGAGACTCTCGCGTCAGAGCTCCAGGAGCTCGAACAGGGTAACATTTTGCGCGTTGGAGACCGCCAATTTGGGTCCATCGGCGAGATGGAGCAGTTGATTGACGAGATGGGGGCGGAGAATAACGATTTGCAGGCTGAATTGAAAGAGATTACCTCAACAAAGGCCCGCAAGGACGCGCAACTGCAACAATTACGCCAGGATCTGGCCAAATCTCAGGAGGAGGAAAGCGAATCTCAGCATCTTCTGCGCGACTACGTCGCCAAAAGATCGCGCGACTACATTGATCCCGAATTGGACGTCAAATATAATTATTTCATCCAGCTGATTGATCTATGGAAAAGCCTGGCAGCAAGCAAAGAGGATGGAGTTAATTAAGCGGATTCTGTGTTCTCGATCTCCTTCTTGAGGAATGCGCCCATGCTACCGAGATAGCCCTCGTGTTTGAGGAAGTAGGCTTTCTTCGAGCCCTGAGACCAGAAGTTGATGGCATAGCTCAGCGTGCGGATGGTCTGGTAGTGGTTTCTGATGTACGACCCGGCGAAGTAGATCTTCTTGAGGTCGTGGTGCTGTGCTTGGAAGTACGCGATCTGGCCGATGTTGTTGGAGATCGCGTACAGCATCGACCGTGCAATGTCTTCCTGGCGGAACTTGCTGAGCCTGTCCATTCTGTTGTCCTTCTCAAGCAGTTCTGGCGGCGCGTCGCGCTCGTCCTGGAATACCTTTTTGAACACTTTCCCCATCGATGAGGCAATGTGGTTTGACTTGAGCCCAATTTTGTTGTATCCCTTGCCATAGATGTCTCCCACGAGCAGATCCACGTCCTCGTTGTCTCCCTGCGACGCCATTTCCAGCATCTCGTCGAAATCGTTGCAGTTCGTCAGCACCGACAACAGTCCCCAAAGCGTTCCTCCTCCGAGCGAGGAGCCTCCAACACGAATGAATTTTTCTGGACCGGAGCCCGTCACCTTGATCATCGACACGCCCGAGCCTATGTTCACGAGCAAATAAGGATAAATCTTGTCTTTGTCTGTGTCTATGAGGTCAAGCTCAACGTACTTGTGGTTGTCCTCGTCGAAGAAGAAAATCTCGTTCTTGATTTGCGTGATGAAAAAGTCCAAACCAATGATCAAGCACTGCATCTCGTCCTCTTTTTGCACGTTACAATTCAGTTTCTTTAGCTTTTCCGAGTACTTGAACGACCCGCCGCCCGTTGCGATCAGGGTCAAGTCATTGTTTATTCTCGTCGTTCCGTCGTGGTCGTAGTGGTTTGCCAATATGGTCTGGATGAACGAGATCAGCTCGTCGATTCTCGCCGTTTCGATCTTGTAGAAGTTCAGCCGTCCGCCGCACTCGCCGTGCTCGTTCTTCGTGTAGTACACTAGCTTGGACAGCGATCCGCCAATGTCTACCGAGATCTCGTTCACCGCCTGCGAGTGGTTCGGCAAAGCAATGTCCTTCGTCTCCGGTAAAAGACTGTTGGCGTAGTCGTTCTCATCGTGGACAATGTGCGCGTCGAGCACGTTCAAAGGTTTTGGGTTCTTGCAGTGGTTGTGCACATATATGCTTCCTGGCGGCGATGTTTCGGAGTTGGGACTGGAGGTTGAGCTCTCCTGAGCACTGCTCATGGCGCTCACTTGCAACATGCGGTCGGTGTGCGCGGGATGCAGGGTAACCCCAGAGTCCTGGAGTTATCGAATGGTGGGGGTATTAGCAATGAGCCGGTCAAAACACCACCCTTTTGTGCCTCGTTTGACCCTTTAACGAATTGAATTTTTCCGATTCCCAACAGCCTTTGAAAAAAATTAAAAAAACTTTTCTCCGCAATACCGTCGACGCGTCGACTGCGTCGATTCCGACGGCTTTCTCAGCCTCGCATAAAATAATCAGATCAAAAGACAGAGCTGTCAGTGGCAAGAGAACAACAAGCAAAGCCTACAACTCATCAGACTCTGTCCGTTGACTTCTACGGGCTAAAATCTTCCATGGTAAAGCTCAAACGACACACCGAGTCCACTTTGGAGCTCGGAGTTTCGATTTTGGAAGCCCGGGACCTTCTCATAGACCCTAAAAGACAGGGCCAGACACTCGTTTGCAACCCGAAATGCTACCTCAAGATCCACCCGGCCACCGCAGCAAAGACCTCGAGAGCTCGCAACACCGTGGCGCCACATTGGGACTCCGTGTGCACTTTGAGACTGAAAACTCCTCCATCTAAGCAGACTTACCTGTCAAAAGCCGCGGCCAAGTTGCCCATTGACTCGTATCTTGTGCTTGTTTTGGTGATTATGGACAAGAAGGGCTCCAAGAAGGGGTATTTGGGCGAACTCCGGTTGTCGGTGCTTGATTTGTTGAAGGAAATGACGTCAAAGCCCGAAACAGAACCGAAATGGTACCAGATGTACTCGTCTAAGAGCGAGAAACGGTTTGTGACGGGCGCTGTTCGGTGCAACTTCAGTGTTTCGGTTCGTAGGTCACGTTCGTTGCGCAGAAAGCCGAAGACTGGACTTTCTACGCCGAGAATCGTTGTTGAGCACGACTCGGCCCACGAGAGTGTGGAGGAAGAAGAGTATGACGAATCTGAAGACGAGGCTGCTCTACTGCTGCACGAGCAGGCTGCTGAGTTTAGTTTGGCGTTGGAGCAGGTGAGGCTGTATGTGGCACAGCTCGAGGAGTATTTGGAGCTGACGAGAACGTTGAAAACGGACCCGTTGAGTCTGTTGGCGGTCGACGAACAGGGCTTTTATGCGGATAATCCAACGCCGCACGAAGTAATTGGCTACGACGAGGACGACGAGGAGATGAATTTCCACGAGCCGGTTGTTCGGAAGATGTTGAATCGGTCATTGGACTCGAATGATTCTTTGGGGTCGTTTATGTCAAGCACCGAAGAGCTTTCGAGCTATACTTCGACGGCCTCTTTGTCTGATTTGACTCCACCGTCGTCGGCTTCGATTTCGGGAGAAAAGAAGAAGCGGTTCAGCCGATTGCGGTCAAACAGAGCAGCTGTTCAGGACTATCAGTTGTCTACAAGACGCAGTTTTGTTGGAATGTTGTTTGTGGAAGTGATCTCTGCGAGCGGTCTTCCAGCGTTGAAGAACTCGACACGGACGGGCTACGACATGGATCCGTTTGTGGTGATCTCGTTTGGAACAAAGGTGTTCCGGACCTCGTGGAGAAAACACACGCTCAACCCGATTTTCAACGAACGACTGGCTTTTGAGATCTTGGACTATGAGAAGACGTACGATATCGTTTTCAACGTTTTGGACAAGGACTATTTGTCTTTCAACGACAAAGTGTGCACAAAGGCTGTTCCAGTGCGAAAACTGATGTCAGGGATTCTGGAGGATGATGTTGACTTCAAGGTTGTCGACCGTGCGAGCGAAGAGAATCTCGTTTACCACCGCAAGCTGTTCGGTCGCAACCCGAAGAAGAACGTGGCTCGAACGGACTACGATTTGACGACGTTGGTGCTGAATATGGACTTGCAGAGCAAGAGCAAGGACTCCGAGACCCCGAAACTCAAGATCCGGATCAAGTTCGAGACGTACGAGAGCTTGAGGAGACAGCTGTTTCGGTACTTGTTGTGCGAATTCCAAGGAGCTGGAGAAGAAAAACTTGATATTGTTGAGCTGGACTCGTTTCTGGACTCGCTCGGGTCGAACTTGGACGACGAGGAGATCGACCAGTTTTTTGGACGACATGGAAAGAAGCCGTGGCTTGGCCACAAGTTGTCGTTTGACGAGATTCTGGACGAGTTTGAGCGGATCTTTGACCGCAGCGAGCGTTCTGGAAAGCACATCATCCAAATCTCGCGATGTCCGTCGTGTTTAAACAAGGCGCGGGTCTCGGACGACGCTGACATCATCAAACATCTAGCAATCTGCTGCTCAAAGGACTGGTCGTCGGTGACACGTATCTTGAAACCGTCGTTTGCGACGCCAAACTCCGCAACGAGAAGGTGGTACACGAAGGCCCTCATCAAGATTGCGTATGGTAAGATCGAGCTCGGCAAGAACAACGCCAATATCTTGGTTCAGGACCGCGCGACAGGGCTAATTATTGAGGAGAAGATGAGCGTTTATGTTCGACTGGGTATTCGGTTGCTATACCGGTCGTTCAAACGGAACAAGAACAGCGACAAAGTGAAGAGAATTCTGAGAAACTTGAGCTACAAACAGGGTACCAAATTCGACTCTCCGGCATCGAAAAGCAAGATCGAGTCGTTCATCAAGTTTCACAGTCTTGATCTGAGCGATTGTCTCGTACAAGACACATCTCAGTACGAGACGTTCAACGACTTCTTCTACCGCAAACTCAAACCGGGAGCAAGACCTTTAGAAGGGGCCGACAATCCCAAGTTTGCGACGAGCGGAGCCGACTGTAGATGCTGTGTTTTTCAAAGCGTTGAGCAGAGCAAACAGCTGTGGATTAAAGGACGCAGTTTCACGGTTGCAAAGCTGCTTGGACCGGAGTTTGATGCTTCTCGGTACGAAGACGGGTCGATCGTGATTTTCCGATTGGCTCCACAGGACTACCATCGTTTCCACTGTTCTGTGGACGGAACAGTGACGAAGATCTGCAATATTGAGGGCGAGTACTACACGGTGAATCCCATGGCGATCCGGTCGGAGTTGGATGTTTATGGGGAGAACGTGCGAGTCCTGATTGAGATCGAGTCCGACGAGTTTGGCACGGTGATAATGTGCTGTGTAGGGGCGATGATGGTTGGGTCGACTATTCTGACGTGCAAGGTGGGAGACAAGCTGAAAAGAGGTGACGAGGTTGGGTATTTCAAGTTTGGCGGGTCGACAGTTTTGCTGCTGTTTGAGAAGGACCGGATTGTCTTAGACTCGGACCTGGTTTCGAACTCGAAGAACTCGATCGAGACGCTGATCCGCGTAGGAATGTCGATTGGACATACGTCGGATACGCCTGAGTTTGTGAGGGAGTACCGGGACATTTCCGCGGAGCCGGAAAACGTTCGGTTGAGGATTATGAGGACGTTGACCGGGGGACCACTTCCAGAGGATGAAGCTAAGGAGAAAGGCGATATCACAAGCTGGGAGGTGGAGAATTTGGATTTGAATGATGCGATTGAGATGGAAATGGTGGAGGAGTCGAGTGACCTGAGTAGTTAGGGGAGTTTATACCAATTTTATTGACCTGCAATCGACTAGAGGAGAGTGATTTGGTTGTTGTTGATCAGATTGGCTAGGAAAAATTGAATAAGGTAAGTTGATCTGATTATACTTGGATAGATAGACTAGATGATATATATGTTGGTGGCTGTCTAGTACTTGGTGGCCTTGACTGGAACACCCTTCACCGCATCGTCGTTGACGAACCAGCAAACAGGAACATCCAAAGCATTGACCAGCTCGCATGGAAGACCAGACTTTTTCTCGCCAAAGATCTCGGTCAGAATAGCAGCCTTTCCTGCTCCTTCAGCGACAAACGCAATAGAACCGCTCTTCTCGAGAGTGGGGAACGTGAACGTGATCCGTCTTGGCGGAGGCTTTGGCGAGTCCTGCAAATACGTGATTCTCTTGGTCATCTCATTGAGAAGTCTGTGGCCTGGGAACAGCGAACATGTGTGGCCGTCTGGACCGCAGCCGAGCAGAACCAAGTCCAAAGACTCCGGCAGTTTCGACTCGTAATCGGCAGAAATGTCTGCGTCTGTCGACCCATCGTCGCGGAGCAGAGACTCGTCAATAGTGACGGTTTTTGGGGGAGTCACGTTGTGCTTGGCCAGAGCAGACAGAACCTGCTGGTTAAAAAGACCATAGTTCGAGTCTTCGTGGTCGAGCGGAACAAGACGCTCATCACTGAAGTAGACTTCCCATTTGGACCATTCGATCTTCGAGAAGTTCTCTGCGTTGGCAATGAGTCCGTTGTGAAGAACCTTGCCGAGAGAGCCTCCGCTGATAGCCACTCTGAAGACAGAGTTTGCGGAAAGGGCCTTGTTTTGAGCGTCAATGACAAATGCAGCAACGGCGTTGGCAACGTCTTTGGATTCGGCGTAAGAGTAAACCGGGGTGGTCATTGTGTGTAGTGGTAATGTAAATAAAAGAATGTTGTCGGTAGCCGGTTGAGTTAACGGACTGAAAAGTCCGAAAGATGTGAGCAAATTTGGTGGTGCAAGGATGTTAATATAACTTGAGAGAACATGGGGCTGGAAAAGGCAGACAAGTGGTGGCTATGAAACAATGCAAAAAGCCATGTGGGTCCAGGCAAGTGTACAAAGTAATGTTACGTACCATGGATGCTTCAACGGACAAGTTTCTGACATTAAAGCACTTTTTTTAGTGTTGGCTCTCCCTCTCTACCCTCCTTGCTTACATAATCACACACAAAAAAAAACTTTATTTTTATCAATTTTTTTTTCATCTAATCCAATCTCCTCCTGCTCTTCTCCTTACACAGCGTCATGGCACAAGGAAACCTGAAACTGTCCAAGAAGAAGCCTGCCCGCGTTACGAAGCTGCAGCGCAACCCAAAGGCCGCTGCTCCCAAGATCTGCAAGGCCAAGAAGGACAGCAAGAACGACAAGGCTGTGATCAAGCTCACGAAAAAACACGCTGCCACTCTTGTTGCCAGCACTGAGAAGCTGATTGCATCGCGTGTGGGACACTTGGAGCTCGTGAAGGGATCGCGGAGATCCAGTGAAAAGAAGAAGTGATGGACAAGACAAATTGCCCGCCACAGGGCCAGCCCCAGTCAATCAAGGCAGTTTCGCTTCCGCTTGTCTCGAGCTGGTCCGTCACCAACGAGACCGTGGATGTGGCTCCACGGATGAAGTTTCTCGAGACCCGTGAAGTGGACAGGAAACGGGCTCACCGGTAGTGAGCATTCGCAATATATATTTCAATAAAGCGCATCGTCAAGGCAATTGGAAATGTAAACACGCCCTCGAGCTAATGCTATGATTGCAGTATCGGCTTACTCCTCAAACCGAGAGGCCACACCTTTCACTTTTTTGAGCATCTCGTTCTTCAACTCGTGGTTCAGCGAGCTGTCATGGTGGAACAATTTCGACAACTTTTCTTCGTTGTGCAGCGTACGATTTAAACGCTCGTCCCGTATTTTCTGTATATGCGCCGGGACCTTTGGTCCGATCTGTTCCATGGCGAGTGTTCTGTAAAGAACGATCGAGTATCTCAAGTCCCTCGGTCTTCTGTCTAACTTTTATTTCTGCCTCTTTCTGCCAATTTTATTTACGGCTCTGCAACAGCAAAATCGAGCGTTGCAAGATTAGAACAAAAACAGCACAGAAGAGAAGTCTGTCTTTTCTGAAGCAACCAAGGGGACTACAGAGAATCGTCATTGGCACCGCAGACGACAAGAATAATCATGAGATTTACTGGGGTGCAAGCTGTGAGTGTGACGGCGCTGTTTTGTGTTGCCCAGGCCGCTGTGGAAAATGCTGCTGTGTTCAAGTTCGACGGTAGCCTGATGGAGACCGGGAGCGAAACGATTGACGTGCTCAGCCAGCGGGATGCGGTTCTGAGCTTGGCAGACGAGCTCGATGTGTCTGACTTCTACTCGCTGGAGGAGGTTGACAATGTGGATGCACTTTCTTTGGGGAAAACGAATGCGGTTGCAAACGCAGATAAGAGCAAGATGTTTGTTCTTGTGGCCGGCGTGGACAAGCCGGAAGAGTTTTTCCAGAACAAGAGTCCCGTGTTTGAAATTAAGACAAAAGACGACCGTTCTGCTTTGCAACTGAAAGACCTGATCGCCGACTTGCCTTCTAAGCTGCAGGCTCTAGACAGCGACCTCAAGCTGAACAAGCTGTCTGACGAAATCACGATGTTTGGCCACAAAACCAACAAGATGCTGGCCAATTTGTGGGACTCGTACTTCCACGAGCAAGAGACCAACGTCATCGAGACCATGTGGGGCTCGCTGATTGACTTTCATAGCTCTGTGGGCGGACAACACCCACAACAATTGAGCAAAAGATCGCTGAGCATGGTGAACGACGAGCTCTTCATCAAAGAGCTGACCCAATTGGACTTCTTCCTAAAAACGCAGCTGGAGTCCGCCCAGGAGAAGGTGGTGATCAACCTGAAGTCGCTGAGCGAAATCTACAAAAAGACGGGCGCAGGCTCTCAGACGTACACTGCCTGCAAGAAACTGGTCAGCGACCTCATTTCGCTTCACTTGCAGAATGCTGAGAACTACGACGCTACAGTGGTGGTTCTGCCGCTGCAACAGCAGGCAATGACACTCAAGTACAAGGAAGAAGGCAAGAGAAGTGCCATCTCGCTGGCCAAGAGAGAAGCCGCCACTGTGTTCAGCTCGTCGTCGACCAGCTGCTTCAAGTCTCAGGAGGCGTGCATTTCGTCCACGACGTCGTGCTCGGGCCACGGACTGTGTTCGAAGGTCGGCAAGTGCTGGAAGTGTGTGTGCTCGGCTACTGTGGACAAGAAAACGGGCAGAACAAGCCTTTGGACAGGGCCATTCTGCCAGAAGAAGGACATGAGTGCTGAGTTCAATCTGATTTTCTGGACCACGCTCATTCTTGGAGCAGTGTTTGTGAGCGGAGTGAAACTACTGGTGCAATGTGGAAGCGAGGAGCTGCCAGGAGTTCTGGTGGCAGCGACCGTTCCAACCAAGAAGAGCATTTAGAGTTTGTGAAAACGAATCAAGTTTTGTTTACGGAAATGTAGGACCTGCCAGCCCCGTGTGATACAACACAATCTGTACGTCTTGCGGACGCACAGAGCGATAAATACAACCACACGAAAGGGCATTTAGATGGTCCCATAATGCTCTCATAATCTCACCAAGTACTTGACGCCTAAACGCCCGTGGAATGGACGAGCAGGCAACACGGTTATAACGTACTGGTTGTCCGCACTGAAGAAAGGAGAATGTTAAAGGTACAAGCTCCAAAAAATTGAAAATTTCCTCTTTTATAGTGGAAAATTTTCGAGCCTCTGAGAAGGGAATCCTGTGAGGCCGGGTAACTGTTGGAAGATATATTTATTTAGATAAGTAATTGGCGAGATAGACAAGACACCTGTTTTGCTTCAGAGTTATTGTTATGTTACCGTTGCACAAAGGAGACATAAAGGCGCCGGGCCGTGCCAATTCGGGTGCCTTGGGCTCCTCAAATGGAGCAGCACGTTCTGCACAAACAGTGGAATTGGTTGTGAGGTTTGCTAATGGATGGCCTGACATCGTGATACCTATCGACAGAGCGAAGATTGGCGAGGTTTCGACGCGAGACATTCGTCGAGAGATTCGACAAAAAGACCCGCGACTTATTCGCAATAGACTCAAGTTGATTCACAACGGAAAAGTGTTAATGAGCCTCACTGATTTCTCCCGGGAGCTCAGGTTCCTGGCGGATGAAGACCCGCAGCAGAACCGTGTTCGAATCTATGTGCACTGTATAGTTGGAGAGAAGCTTATGCGTGATGAGCTGACAAAGGAGGAAGAGCTAGAACACCAGCCGGAAAAGTCCACCACGGAAGCCCCCAAGGGCTTTGATCGGCTGTTGTCGCAGGGGTTTTCGCCGGAGGATGTTGCTGAGCTGCGGCAGCAGTTCCAGGAGATACATGGAACAAGATTGGATAATCAATCTCAGGAAGCTTTGCGGGAGCTGGAAGACCGGTGGATCGACAGCACGGTGAACAATGAGATCGATGAATTCCCGGCGAATCTGAACCCGGCGAGTGTGACAGGCGACACGAACGGCGCGGGCGGACGTCCTGCCGCGGGAGGTCCTGGTTCGAGCGATTCGGATGCGCGCAAAGAGTTGCTTCTGGGTGTTACAATCGGGTATTTTTTGGGCGTTTTTGCGCTCTTCTTGATCAAGCTGGAGGTTGGCGGGTTCTTGAACAAGCGGACGCGAATGGCTGTCATTGCGGGTGTTTTTGTCAACGTGTGTTTTGGTGCATCAAAGGCCTGGTCGTAGGGAGGTCAAGTAATGTGATTTTATGAAAGGAAACTGAAATTTATCAGGGATTTACCACGAGCTTATGGTGGTCCCCAAAGAGCACGCAAATGCTTCTTTTGTTATGTAAATTGTTATTGTAGTTTGCGCTCCTTGCAGTATCTCGACTGCCATGCTTCCCATCTTTTTCCAGGCTGTGTAGTTTTGCACTGGTGGTATTTAGCTAAAAAAAATCCGCGTAATCGAAATCCGCTTTGACAGCCACCACTGAAATACCACCACACCATGACCAAAACAGAGATTGCAGAGTCTATTGACCCAACACATGACGAGACGTCCACAGACTCGTCGTTGAGATACGCCGCTTATGCGAACCGATTCCGGACAATTCTGCTTGCCTCCCACAGATATGTTGCTTACACGTCTGACATTGGCGAGTCGTTCAGACCCGTGGTGCACCCGAACATGGTGAAGTTCTGCTACGGTATTTCGTGGTCTTATGTTCTAGGTGACGTGTCGCTGGAGGCTTGGAAGGCCAAGAAGAGACAGGAAGGTAGCTACGTTCCGGGACTGCTTCCGTGGCACGACCAGCCGCCTGCCGACCCTGTCGCCGCTGCTGCATACACCGGAATGGACTGGAAGCTTGTTGGACTGAAGAGGGGTGTTTTCCAGTCGATTGCGTCGATGGGATTGCCGGCATTCACGATTCACTCGTCTGTCAGATACTCGTCTCTGCTGTTCAAGAACTCGTCCAACAAGACTCTACGCACGTACGGGCCTGTCGGTATTGGTCTTGCTGTTGTTCCGCTGCTGCCATACCTGTTTGACGAGCCTGTCGAGTACGTGATTGACGAGATCTTCGACAAGGGCCTAAGCTACACGAAAAAACTGAATTAGCTGCGACATAAATCTGGTCGCGAAAATTAAATAAATTCACAGATACGATGAAAAATTACATCTGTAAACCGTGTCTCGGCAGATAAAAAGACCGTGTATTCCTATAATTCGCTAGCATGTGGGGGTTTGGAAGAAAGACTGCGACGCCTGAGAGACTGTGGGCCGTGGACAGCACGAAGCCGATTGTTTCGAAGCCGTTCAAGGATCCGGCAGAGAACATCACCAAGCCCAGTTTTCAGGAGATCGAGACTGCCGAGCAGCAGAAGTGCTACGACCGAATTTTGGAGCACTTTAAAACCACTGAAAAGTTCCCCGTGCTGGAGAAAAACTGTCCCGAGAATCAGTACGTGGCGCTGAACGACCAGGAGAAAGCATGGCTGACTAAGGAGTGTTTTCTGCGGTATTTGAGGGCCTGTGATTGGAACGTTGACGAGACGATCAAGCGACTGACCACGTCGGTTGCGTGGCGACGCGAGTTCGGCCTCGCTGGAGGTGACTTCGAAAAGGTGACGGCAGACCTCGTCCAGGAGGAGAACGAGACGGGCAAACACCAGGTGTACGGGTTCGACAACGGCGGCCGGCCGTGTCTGATCCTGTTGAATGGCCGGCAGAACACCAAAACCTCGTTCAGACAGATCCAACACATGATTTTTATGCTCGAAACAAGCATCGACTTTATGCCGCAGG
Organism: Ogataea corticis; assembly: GCA_030555865.1. Taxonomy (NCBI): domain Eukaryota; kingdom Fungi; phylum Ascomycota; class Pichiomycetes; order Pichiales; family Pichiaceae; genus Ogataea; species Ogataea corticis. The sequence continues at coordinate 336,407 of JANIVM010000004.1, read as the reverse complement.
GCCAGGACAAGCTGGCTCTGTGTGTGGACTTCAAAAAGTACCCTGAGGCGTCGCTCGTCGAGCCTAAGGTTCCTGCTGTCTCTGTTGGAAAACAGGTGCTGCACATTCTGCAGTACCATTACCCAGAGAGACTGGGCCGGGCTCTTTTTATCAACATTCCGTTCATCGTCTGGGGTTTCCTGAAGATTTGCTGGCCGTTCGTGGACAGTTTTACGAAGCAGAAATGCAAGTTTGATGAGCCGTTTAAACAATTTATTCCGTCCGAACAGCTCGCAGTCAACTACGGCGGAGACATCAACTTTGACTACAACCACGACGAGTACTGGAGCGAGCTGATCCGACTCAAGGAACTCAAGAGGCAAACGTACATGGACAACTACACGAGACTCGGGGGCGGGGTCGGGCTGAGTGAAATCGACCTCAGAGAAGGTCTTTAGATGCGAATTTCGTAAATAATATATACACATCTGTATTATAGTACAATTCGAGACTGGTGGTGATGGTCCCTAGTGTCTTATCAGAATGTACAGGTTCTCCTGTTTGAGCGACGACAGCGATCTGTAATTTCCCTCGAGACACATGAGCAGACCTCCGAATGAGACAAACACCGAGATCTTGTCGTCGGTGCCCTCTTCGAACTTGTACACAGTTCCGTGCATCACGTAGTCGTAGTCGTCCATGAGCGATCTCTGGTTGCGCTTTGGCGGTCTCCACGACCCGTTACTGGACAGAAACTCGCTTTCCTCGTCGGCGCCCTCCAGACTCAGCGATTTGGCCAGAGTCACCGACAGCGAGTCTCCGGACGAGACTGGGAACAGCTCGGTGTTGATGTCCAGGGTCAGCTTGGTGTCCGACGAGCTGGTCGACCCAGCAACGATTCTCGACACTTTATCGTATCTGGCGGCGTCCACCGACTGCACGCTGAAGATGTCATCAAAGAGCGTGGACGACATGATGGGCTAATGAGACAAACCGTGAAACCTTTGTGTAAGCTTGATACCTTGAAATTTTTTAAGTTTTCTTGATTTTTCTCTCTGAGCCCGGGTAACTCCTCTGTGGCTGAAAACGTTTCTTTGGTGGCTCAGCAGCTTGCCTTTTATGCCCCGCCACACCTACGCTTGTGTCCCATTTTCTGATGTGTGAGTTTTGATACAATTTGACACAACACTACATTTTAGGTTCCCAAAGTCTCTTCACCTTCTCCAATGCCCAGAGGACGGAAAACGGACGACGACATTGAGCTGCAGGATCAGAGCTCGAGTCAGAATTCGTTTCAGCTCGAGCAGATCTCCCAGTTTGCCATTGACGAGGACGAAAATGACAACGATAACACTACCGAATACCCCTACTATCCGTCCCGCGGGGCTGCCGGGTACCATACGCCTCCAGGGAACCGGATCGTCACGTTCAGGAGTAGACTGCACGCTTTTCTTAGTGCTCCGCGCAACAAACAGAGACTCTCCGTGTTAAGTCTTATAGTGTTTGTGATTTGGCTTGTTCTGTTGGTTGGGTTTGCCCGCACGGGCAAATTAGCGAACGGAACGCCGACCACGGCATCCAATTCGACGAAAACGGCGTCTCCGGAAACCTCAGCCACCACCGATACCTCTCCGCAGTTGAAACGGATGAGTCTGGAGGATCAAAGACAAGGACTGTTCTATGTGTTTGGCTACGACGACAGTTTTGTGCAGATTCCGAACCTTTCCCCCGCAGAGGACGAAGGCTACTATTTACACAAAGGCGGGGACTTTGAAGTGCTGAAAAAAGCGTCTGATCCAGCGTACAGTAAGGATCTGTACACCACAAACAAGGTGGCCTACAACGAGAAACAGTATACGATCTCTGTTGTTGAACTCAACTCCAAGCTGGACAAGGTGTTGTATGTTTCTGAAAAGCGCCAGGAGTGGAGACATTCCAGCTCTGGGATTTACTGGATTCTGGACCTCGATTCTGGAGACATTTCTCCTGTTTTCACTCTGGACAAGAAGGGTCAATTGCCAAGACTCAGTTTTGCACAGTTTTCCCCGCTTGGCAATTACGTCACTTTTGTCTATGAGAACAACGTGTATCTGAAGGAGCTTTCTCCGGACGGCCGGACGACCCAGGTGACGAAAGACGGCAGCAATACCGTGTTGAACGGCAAGCCGGATTGGGTTTATGAGGAGGAAGTTTTGGGCAGCGACCAGGCGATTTACTGGTCGCCGGACGAGTCGTTCTTTGCGTTTCTCAAGCTGGACGATACGGACGTTCCCGTTTACGAATTGACGTACTACGAGGACCAGGACTATCCACAAACCAAGGACCTACGCTATCCAAAGCCCGGGTATAGGAATCCGATAGCTTCCGTACACGTTTATGGGGTTAAGACGGGCAAGACGACTAAAGTGGCTCACGAGGGATCGAAGTTGGGCGCAGATTTCATTGTATACGAGGCCGCGTGGGTCAGCAACAACGAGCTGCTGATCAAAGAAACTGACAGAACGAGTCGTCTGGTGGACGTTCGCGTGTACAGCAGCAGCAGCAAGAGCTCGAAGGTCGTTCGCTCGGTCAACACGACCGCGTACGGCGGATGGTACACGAACAACGGCGACATCTACGTTCTTCCTGACGGCGGATACATCGACACAGTCGTGGTGAACCAGCACGATCATCTGGCGTATTTCGATTCGGCGACAGCAGCCAAACCGTCTTCGATGTTGACGCGCGGCGATTGGGACGTTGTTGGCGGTGTCGCGGGTTACAATCCGGATGAGAAGACGGTTTATTTGCTGGGAACTGCCGGGAACGCTTTGGAAAAACAGGTTTACCAGGCGAAATTGGGCGACGAAACGAGCGTGGTAAATGTGACAGACATAAGCTCGGTCAGCTCGTACAGCCTGAAGGTTTCCTGTGGAGGCGTTCATGCTCTGGTGTCGTACGAAGGGCCAGGATTGCCAAGCGACAAGTTTGTGGAGCTCGACAAGTTTGTCGCAGACGCAGACTATTACGAGAAGGCGAAGAACATTAACACGGCGTCGCGCACAGAGAGCACTCTGCAAGAATACCAGGTTCCTACGAAGGAGTACCGGACGGTGCGACTGGACGACGGGATCGAGATCGACGTGATTGAGGTGAGACCGGCCGATTTCGATTCGGATAACAAGTATCCGCTGCTTGTGAGCGTGTACGGCGGGCCCGGTGCGCAGAAGCTGAGCTCGCAGTTCTCGTACGGGTTTGAGGAGATCTGTTCGTCGAGTCTGGACATAGTTGTCTGGTACATTGATCCAAGAGGAACGGGTGGGAGAGGCTGGAAGTTCAAGTCGTACGCAAAGGACAAGATCGGCTATTGGGAGCCGCGGGACCTGACGGAGACGACCAAGAAACTGATGGAGGAGACCGGGTACATTGACGAGGAGAAAGTTGCCATCTGGGGCTGGTCTTATGGAGGCTTCACCACGTTGAAGACGCTGGAGTACGACTCGGGAAACGTGTTCAAGTACGGAATGGCAGTGGCTCCGGTGACTAACTGGGAGTATTATGATTCGATCTACACCGAAAGGTACATGGGTCTTCCCTCAAAGAACCCCAACTACAAGCAGACGTCAAGGATCAAGGATGTGGCCAGTTTCAAGAGCGTCAAACGGTTCCTCATCATGCACGGAACGGCGGACGACAACGTACATTTCCAGAACACGCTGCAACTCGTGGAGCAGTTCGATTTGGGCGGAGTCCAGAATTTCGACATGCATGTGTTCACGGACTCGAACCACAACATCAACCACCGCAACGTGAACCACGTGGTGTTTGAAATGCTGTTCAAGTGGCTTAAGGAGGCGTTTGAATAAACCAAATTGGTGTTTTACATGGGACTACTTGTCGATAGAAAATTTGTTCATGTTGATCGTAAACTATTGAGGCTATTGGGTTATTGTGGCCGCGAGTAATTGATCGTGCCGCAGTTTTTACAGGTCCTTTGATCAATGTTCTTGTCAAAAGCCAAAATGGCCTCCTTGACCTGCGTTCCGAGATCCTCACAGTAGAACTGTGGCTCATGGCACACCTCGCGGCAATTGGAACAGTACCATCTCATTTTGTCGTCGACGCCAGCTGGACGGTCTTGCTCCACCACAAGTCCGATCGTGTTGCTGAACCGGACGGGGTTGTGTGGAACGTTGCCGGGCAACAAGAACGACTCGCCCTCCTTGATCGGTATGTCACGGAATTCGCCGTCGTCCACTACCTTGAGCAGCATGTCGCCCTTGTACATGTAAAACCACTCGGGAGTCTGGTTGATGTGGTAGTCGGTTCTCTCGTTGGGCCCCCCGACAATCATCACCGTGAACCCACCCCGGTGGAGGCAATAGTTGTTCACTGGCGGCTGGAGCAGACTCTCGTTCTCGGCAACCCACTTGTGCAGGTCGATTGGTGGCGCTAACATGGTTGTGTGAGGCTTTGGTGTTTGAATGACTCTTTGTGAACGTAAATTCATTTTCCATATTTCTCATCGTCATATTTCTCATCGGGCCCCACAACGTGATTTTTGTTTTGCGTCGATCGTCGCGAGGCTCAAAAAATCTTTTAGATATATTCTACGATTTGACACCTATGATCTTTTCCCTCTCGTTTTCTGCTATCCTCACAAATTCTCAAAATGGCCGTCTCGACAGCGTCGGCAGCGGGCATCATTGCCGGGCTGAACCCGCTCGAGTACTCCGCTTCCCAGCCGTACACCCTGTTCATCTTCCAGACAGTGGTCATTGTGGTGTTTGCGCAGGCCATCTACTACCCGTTCTCCTACATCAAGCAGCCCAAAGTCATTGCCGAGGTCATTGCCGGAATCATTCTTGGCCCCACAGTTCTTGGCCACATTCCTAACTTCACAGCTACAGTGTTTCCCGATGCATCTATCCCCGGTCTCACGCTGGTAGCCAACGTCGGAGTGTGTCTTCTGCTGTTCATGGTGGGATGCGAGGTCGATGTTCAGTTCATCCGCAAAAATCTCAAAATTGCTCTTTCCGTAGGAATTTTCAACATGGCCGTTCCCTTCGGACTCGGCTGTGCTATTGCCGTCGGTCTTTGGAACGAGTACAGAGTCAATGATGAGTCGTTGGAAGAAATTAAATTCACCACGTTCATGGTTTTCATTGCTGTCGCAATGTGCATCACCGCATTCCCGGTTCTCGCCAGAATATTGACGGAACTCCGTCTTGTCAAGGACAGAGTCGGAGTTATTGTCCTTGCTGCCGGAATCACAAACGATCTTCTGGGCTGGATTCTTCTCGCTCTCAGCATCACCCTCGCCAACTCATCCAAATCCGAAACCACAGCCTACATCTGTCTTGTGACGATAGGCTGGTGTCTGTTCATCGTCTATCCAGTCAGACGCGGCCTTCGCTATGTCTTGACCAAGATGAAAGACATCGACAACCCAAACGGACCGTCGCAGCTCGCCACCACGCTCATCCTGCTGCTGACACTATGCTCCGCGTTCTTCACTGACATCATCGGTGTTCATCCGATTTTTGGAGCGTTCATCGTGGGAACTATTGTTCCTCGAGAAAACAATTATGTCATCACTTTGACCGAGAGAATCGAAGATCTGGTCAACACGCTCGTTGTCCCCCTCTATTTTGCTTTGGCTGGACTCAACGTGAACCTCGGGCTGCTGAACCGCGGTATCGACTGGGCCTATATCATCTGTATAGTTGTCGTGGCCATGGTTGGTAAGATCTTTGGTGGTTTTGTCGCCGCCAGATTCTTTGGGTTGTACAAAAGAGAGTGTCTCACGGTGGGAATTCTTATGTCCTGTAAGGGCATTGTGGAGATTGTGGTTTTGAGCACAGGTTTGAATGCCGGAATCATCTCTCAAAAGACCTTCTCCATGTTCATCCTCATGGCCATCGTGGCCACGTTCCTCACGACCCCCCTGACACTGATCTGCTATCCGCAGTCGTACCGGGACGAGATCCAGTTGCGGTTGAAAAGGTTGGAGGAAGAGAAAGTGGAGGAAAAAAGAGGCTCAGATAGCAACGGTTCTGTCACTCCTGTTCTGGATATCGATAACGTGACGTTCGAAAGACTGATCCTTCCAGCAACTTCGCTTGAGAGTGTCTCGACAGATCTGGTTCTGTTGGACCTGCTAGCAAACCCTACAAAAATGCCTGTCCACGGTATCAATGTTCGGTCATTGACTCAAAGAACAGCCGACTTGCTGCATGCATCGATGCTCAAGGACGATGAGTACAAGACAGAGGAGCTCAACTCGATTTTGAGCATCCTCAAGATCTTTAGCGATCTGAACTCGATTCCTTTCTCTTCGGAGATTCTGTTCAGCTTGCCACAGGACACTCTGACCACGACTCTGTACGGATCTCCTTATTCCAGCAACGATCTCCTGATTGTCTCAGTGACTAATAGAGAATACCACGAGACACCGGGTCTGTTGCACGAATTTGGTCGCATCTCCGAGGGAGTGGATGCCTACAAATGTCTCTTCATCAACAACGATCAGGAACTCAAACGGGAGAATGACTCGAAAAGAAAAGAATCCGTTGACTTCAAGGACACCAACTCAATGGTTTCAAATGTTACAATACTCAACCCCAAATCGTTTCAGATTACTACTTTGACCCTGATTTTGAAAAATTCAGAGCTCAGTGACACCGACCTTGTTGCTCTGAAAATTTTCAGCACTATGGTTGATCACAAGGGAATCATGTCAGCCACGATCATGGCCCAAAGCTCTGTGGACATTTCCGGTGTGGTGTGCAACTCTAACAGTTTTATGAGAAATCCGAAAGTCAGCATTGTTACAAAAGATATAGCCAGCGATCGCTCAACGTCTAGTTACATACAACTCGTGCAACATGATCTTACGGCTGCCAATATTGGCGATCTCATTCTCGTTGCCGGCGGCGAGGACCAGGAAGACTTTGTTGAAGATTTGGTCGGATACAATGACAAGATTTTGATTATTTATTGATTGCAAGATATGATTTGGGTATTTGTGTGCAGCTGTCTCATGTTTAGGGTTTTATAAAGGATAATTTATATAGCAACAACTCATATGCTACCAACTTGCTACTTCGTAGTAGGCGTGGCTAGAAAATATTTCAGTCCGATAACAGCGAAAATCTTGAAAAAAAAGTTGGCGTTCTTGTGTCATTGGCTCCTCGAGGAACATAACGAAAAGCACTATGCAGAATACGCCATTCACCGTGTCGGTTGTGCTCGGAGACTGAAAATTCCTGACATGTAGTGTTTACTGAGTCAAAAGAAAGGGTTGGGTGTGAAAATTTGTTCTCGGGGACCGAGACCGAAATACGCGTCAGTCCGAAAAGGCCATGCATTGGGTCAAAATGGATTGATTTTGAGTCTTTTCCCTCAAGCTTCCTCTTTTTGCTATCCTAAAACCAACAGAATGCTCGATAGACTCCCGCTGGAACTGCAAGAGAAAGTTGTCAAGGGCCTCTCACAGAGAGACAGCTACCATTTGTCGCTGAGCTGCAAATCTCTCCGCTACCCCGGCACAAAAAGACTCTACAAGTCTGTGATAATAGATGGAGGAAAAGAGTATTACCACAAAGAGCTCGACGGTTTTGTCGATTTGCGAGCTATTGGCAGCATCACTGCAAAGTCGTCTATTTTGAGAACCGCGCACGGGTTGAAAAGCTTTGCCAGAGCAGTGATGGATTCCACTTTAGGGTCATTGGTGGAACGCTTTGAAATCGCCGAACAGATCCCTTGTGTGGAGTTTGAGCTTCTTATTATGCTGAAGTCACTGCTTCCTCAACTGAGCAATTTGAGGGTGCTGAAAATTGATTTCAGCAGCACTTTCTTCAACACTGATCGCTTCATGAAACTCGTACCAGCACATCTTTTAGAGTCCATCGAGTGCGATTCGTTTCAACCAAATCATTCAGGACACTCGAACCTCAAACAGCTCACGCTGAGAAATTGCAAGGCAGTACCAACTCTAGGAAATATGCGTTTTCTTCGATCCCTCACCATAGAGGGTGGTTACAAGACAAGTATTCCTTTGCGATGTCTCGGTAGTGACACGGGCCGCATGCGGGAGGTGTCCGAGTCAAAAACTGCAAGTCTATCCAAGATGTTCAGCGCAACAAAAACTCAGCTTTCCTTGAATCATCTAAAATTGACAGACCTGCCTGTGCATCCAGAAGACGCAGGCATTCTTCTCAAAAAGATAGATTTTACGCAACTGGAGTCTTTGGAACTCATTAAAATGAGTGAGACCTCCGCAGCAGAATCATCTATTCAAAACGACTTCGAGTTGCCAGAAGGAGTAGACGCTGCGGAGTTCGAAAGACAGATTGTTGAAGGGCTACACGCAGAGCAGAGCGTAATGCCATATACAGAGTCGTTTCTGTCACAATTGATACCACACCTTAGGGGACTTGAAACGTTGACTATTGACTTCTACAATGATTTCGAAAATCATGTGCCACAACTCATTGGTGCAATTGACGATCTTAAATCTGTCTACATCAATCTCAGATGGAATTACAACAGGGAATTCTGTCTCAACTTTGGCTTCAAAGAGCTTCTTGCAGAGCACCTGAGTTCGTTGCAAAAGCATACAGATCTGAAACATCTACTGATTGACTCTTTCCACGAATCGAAAAACGAGCACATTGCACTCGATTTTTCTGTCCTGGAGAAATCCTTTCCCAAATTCACTCATCTGAGAACGTTAAAGCTGAACTTGAAATTTAACGACATAGATAAGCTCATAGGTTTGATCGGGACCAACTTCAAGGAGCTGCGGTTTCTCGAGGTGTGTGATTCGAGCTACAACAACACTGCGTCTTTGAGCGAACAGCAGTACCTCTTTTTTGAGATGATGAAGATGCAAAGCTCTGTTGCAGAAGGCAGTGGGATGACTGGACACGATATCTACAGTACTGTCTTATCTCTCAAAGAGAAGACGTCAATCAGCTATCTCAAAATGTTCAATAACATCATCAACGTCGACAAGATGGAACTCAAACATGAAGGACTTCACGATTGGTTTGATTTCAACCTCAAAAACTACTAGATATATAAATGCATTAGAAAGAGACACCAATACGACTGGGTGCCAATTAGTCTTAATTTTGTGGGGCAGAACTGAAAAAAATTTAAGAGAAAATTTCACGTAACGTAACTCTATTCTCTCACTATGCAATTCCGGTATGAGAGTGTCGGATCTCAGTCTCAAAAATATAAGACGATCGAATGTACTACTGCGAGATAGCAGTCTGGTGTTCTCTTTGCCTCCTCTTCAAAAGATCTACGGTCGTCAAGGACTGACCAAAGAGCATTTACATCAATTTGAACATAGTCAACAGCTTCAGATCGTGTATCGCAACCTTCTACGAATACTACCCTATCTCAATCTAGAAACTTATTTCAAAAACTTGTTTTGCAACTACATGAAACTTAGGTTCACGGAGAGCTATGAGTTGAGACGGGAGTGTGTGTTGAAAACGCCAACACAATCACTCTCTGAGCATGACCTGAGCGAACGATTGATTAATACTCTCAACTTTGTGCACAACGCTTGCTTGAGTCCACATGACGGCAACCAAAAGCCAACTGAGTTTCGAGTGCTGGACTCGATTCTACAATTTGAAAATTCCAAGCTGATGTCAAAAGTCGTGAAGACCTTTAAAGTGAAAAATCTTGATGATTTTGCAGATATGAGAACTGTCAACAAGGCACTAAATCAACATGCTGTGATTCCACGGGGCTGGTACGACTACATAGATGAACTTGCGTGGGACCAGCAATCGATTCCCAAAAAGAAGCAGGTCCTTTGGGAGTCGTTCTTGGTAATCACAAGGTTCGAGAAAAGCTTAGTTTTGCTCAACGAGAGTTCAAAATTGCTACTATGAAATATAGTATCGCTGTTTATTTGCACAAAACGAGACCAAATCCAGTTAGACGATCACTGTGGAACAGTCCAACCTTATTATACATAGAAAAGAAGGTGTCAAAATGATGAAAGGTAATACAACACTGTAAGTGTTTCGAAGCATAGCGCGCCCATCAGTTGTTCTACCACCCAAGGGAGTTCTTCACGTTGGTTGGGTTCGAAATCGCAGGCATGTACTTGACCTGCTCCATTTCTGGGTTTGAGGCGGATGATCTCGAAAACAGCTTCCCGAAAGATGAGTGCGAGTTGGAGGCAGTGAATTTCTGACCTCCTGTTGTCGAGAATAAGCTGCCCAGTGCGGCGCCTTCATCTGGAGTAAACACGTTGGAGGCCGCACTGCTAGCAAGATTCAAGGAATCAAAGTCATCACTGTCATGCCCTCCATTGAGAAGTCCTGACCGAACCGATCCTTCTTCCAAATGGATTTGTTCTTGCAGCTTATTGCGTCTCATCCTGTAAATGTATGCGACCAAACCAGTATAGAAAACAGCTCCCAACACTGACCCTGCTATGATTCCTGCAAGCTTCCCTCCCTGGACCTTAATGCTTCCTGTTCCCGTTCCAGATTCTGAGTAAGAGGTATCATCCATCGATCCCAAAGAAATGGCTTGAAGTGAGTCATCATCAGAATCTCCCCCAGAACTTGACGAAGACGTTGCATCACTGCTACTCAATGTTGCTGAACCTGATGAAAGAGAGTCCAGCAAACCAGAAATCGGAACCTTTTCATCAATCAACAAAGCCAAAGCATTTGGTGCAGATTCAGGGTTCGCGTAAAGATTTGAGGAGGTGTTTGTGATGTAATTTTGCAAGGTCTCCACGTACTTGCTATCGAAGTAAACCTCTGCAACAGTGATAATATAATCAACATCAGAGGTGGTGTAAGGCACCAGTTGTTTGACGAAAACGGACGAAACATCAACATCTGGAATTGCGTAAGCCAACACCGAAGGCAAATATTCAAATATCTGAGCTGACGAGATGTAGTTTTGAACGACAAAAGCATAATTCAAACCCTGTTTGAACCCAATTGTAATGAGCTCGTAATCAACAGCAACCGAGGCAGTCTGAATTGGCGAGATAGCCTTTGGTAGTGTCGATGTTTCAATCGAAGTCGTCGCACTATTTGTAGCACTTGAATCCGTCGATGTGGTCTGATAAACGATGTTTGATGGAAGCCAGTTCGAGACAATTGGCTCAGTAGTAGCACTCGAAATCACTGTTGTCGAGGTAACCCATGCACCACTGGAGCTAGTAGCACTTATCGTGTCGGTCTCAGCACCGACTAAAGATGTTTGTGTACTGCTTTCTGTGCTTGTTTGTAAGGCACTAGTGGTAGTCACACTAACAGAAGTCTCAGAAGTGGTGGCTTGGTAGGATGTGTGCAAAGTATTCGTAGCTGCGGTGACTGGGGAAGCTGAAGATGATTCGGATGTCACCTCAGCCGAGGATGATGATGTTGTTGTGTCCAATGTGATGCCACCCGATTTCATGATCACCGAAGACGACTCTGTGGAAGTAGTTCCGCTACTCTCTGAGCTGATGGTGTATGCAACCGGTGCAGTAGAGAGCCCTGGCTTGCTTGATGTTGTCTCGGAAGTCGATAGAGTTTCAGCGGATGAAGATGTGGTGCTTGTCTCAACAGGGGTGAAAAGGTTGACAGGGACACTAGAAGCATAAGTTCTAAAAGAAGAAGTCGAAGGTGTAGTCTCAGGTGATGTAGCAGGCTCCAATGGAGATGTGATAAAATCACTCGAAGTTGTCACGACAGGGATTGGTGTTGGCGTGGTCAAAGTTGAACCCATCACGCTTGTTGATTGTTCTGGCGACGTGCTACTCAAACTTTCAAAGTCAGATGTCGTAGCATCAACCACTGATTCTGCGCTCGACGACGAGGTCGATGAACTCTCAGTCAGAATCGCAGTTGGAGTTGTTGAGATGGATTCAGATGAAGTCGAGAGAGGTGCAATCCATCCTTCGGATGTGTCAGACGACACAGTTGCAGAAGTTGATGAAGCGAACGGCACGCTGGTCTCAGATGAGTCCCACGACGACGTGAAACTCGGTTCAAATGAGTCAGTCGTAGACGAAGGCGCCTCCGATGCTGTCTCCGAAGAATATGAATCTGGCGTGATGGTTGTTTTTGCGTTCGCGAACGTAGTTGAAGAGCTGGACTCCTCTGTCGAAGAGCTGGATTCCTCAGACCAGGTAGGGGAGTAGTAATAAGATCCAGTCGGCGATGGCGAAGAAGAAGATGATGATGATGAGACAGTTGATGATGACGTTGTTTTAGCATTGCCAAGCGGTGTTTGTGAAGTGCCAGATTCATAGATGTAGCTAGAGTCATCAGTTGGAAGTGGCGACGATGATGTACTGCTTATAGTGCTTGAGATGTCAGAAGACTCCGTGGCCACAGTTGAGCTTGCGACGTCCGTTGAAGTTGCAGAATCAGTCGAAGAACTGAACATCTCGGTAGCGACAGCATCGGTCGAGGAGCTGCCTTCATCAGACGTTGTACTCGAAGCGACCAAGCTTGATGAGTCAGACGTTGTGGTGGCTTCTGTCGATGAAACCGATGTGTCTGCTGCGGTGGTAGTTTCGGTTGAAGCATCCGGAGATGACGAGAGTGATGTCGTCTCAGCAGCAGTATCAGAGGTACTAGAATCGTCTGCACTCGAACTTGCGGTACTATCAATTGAGGAAGATGGGTCTGTTGTTGAAGAAACAGGGTCTGCAGTCAAAGACGAGGAATCTGTTGTAGACGAGGACATATCTGTAGTCAATGAAGAGTCCGTCATAGACGTGGAATCTGTCGCAGACGAGAAATCTGTCGTAGAAGATAAATCCGTTGTGGACGAGTCCGTTGTGGAACTGGAGTCCGTTGTGGACGAGTCCGTCGTGGACGAGTCCGTTGTGGACGAGTCCGTTGTGGAACTGGAGTCCGTCGTGGACGAGTCCGTTGTGGACGAGTCCGTTGTGGACGAGTCCGTTGTGGACGAGTCCGTTGTGGACGAGTCCGTTGTGGAACTGGAGTCCGTCGTGGACGAGTCCGTTGTGGACGAGTCCGTTGTGGACGAGTCCGTTGTGGACGAGTCCGTTGTGGACGAGTCCGTTGTGGAACTAGAGTCCGTTGTGGACGAGTCCGTTGTGGAACTAGAGTCCGTTGTGGAACTAGAGTCCGTCGTGGAACTGGAGTCCGTCGTGGAACTGGAGTCCGTCGTGGAACTGGAGTCCGTCGTGGACGAGTCTGTCGTAGACGATGAGGATTCTGTCATAGATGATGATGAATCCGTTATAGGCGACGAGTCCGTATCCAAAGACGACGACGAATCCGACGTAGACGAAGAATCCGTAGTCAACGACGAAGAGCTCGTTGTAGAAGACGAAATATCTGTTGTAGCCACAGACGTTGACGAAGACGAAAAGTCTGAGATTGTGCTTATGCTAGCGGACGAGCTCGAGCTCGAGCTCGAGGGTGAAGTTTCTGACGCCGTGAAATCAGACGTCCAATTATCATCTGTGAGTGACTGCAGGTAGTCATAATCGCTTGACTGTGGCTCGCTTGCAGAGTATGCAGAGCTTGTCGTAGGGAATACCGTGCTGTTCGAATATAGCAAAGGGCTTAACTCAGCATCCTCACCTTCGTCTCTCTTGTTGAAGAGTGAAGGTTGTTTTCGATTGAACATAGAAGGTAAGTACAAAGCGTCGATAACAGATGCCCACAGGAGCAGTGTCAACACGAGTTTTGTCCTTGTTATAAGTTTTGATCGAGTCATATTGTGTGTGGAAGCAAATCAGCGCATATAAGTTCACGAGAGTGGGTAGTGTATAGTATCCGAAGGATGGAAACGAATGAATGAGTGACTAAGTTAAGACGAACGCAGCTTTGAATGGGTATCAAAATGTCAAGCTGTTGGGTTCCTGTAAGCAAAGATGCCTCCCGAGTTGTATGATGAAGAAACAAGTGGTATCTTGATGACGCTGTTATTGTTCTATATCAAAATCTTGCACGTCTGGGTACGTGTTGTTGTTGGTAAAAAGCTGTTTCACCTGCTGCAAATGTTGTTGATATCCACCCAGCAGATAAACACCGTATTGCAAAAAAACGAGTGAAACTAGTTACTTCGAGTTGCTAGAGTTGTCAGATGAAGACAAGACAATATCCAAAGAACACTAGCAAAGGCGAAAATCACACAACACACAAGAAAACTCCTTTTACGAATTTCTCTCCTTTACTCTTCCCCCTCCCCAATTCTGGTGCCAATTTTGGTGTCCAGGCACTGCAAAAAAATTAATGCGTGCACGCTCCAATAAACTTTGTGGCAGCGATTTTTTCACCTATTGTTTTGTTTTTGTTTTTGTTTGAGCCTTGAGCCACTGCAAAATTGAAAAGGGATCGCCAAAAGTACCTCGTGAGCATGCCTAGTTGGGAAAATCCACGGCATTCGCGGATCCAACTGCGCTTCGTAGGGAAATCCCGAAGGTTTTCGCGGGCTCTTCGCGCCATCGTTGCTTTTCCTTCTGGCTGCTTAGAATGTTTCAAAGGGGTTTTCGCAGCACGCACGACCTTTGGAAATCTTTGTCTGGCCGCTTTTGGTTATCTCCATCCGAATCTGGAACAAGCTATGGTCTGGCACGCTACTTCATGGGGCAAGTAATAGACCTGCGACACGCCAAAATGAACCTTTTCGATCCCCGCTATTATAGTGGTAGCTGGCTTAGCTGGGGGTCTGAGGTTCTAGTCCCCGACCCAAGGTCTGAGGGCTAAGGTCTGAGGGCCCAGATCCGAGATCTGTTTTTGGGGTGATCTCATGGCACGATATCTGGCCTGCAGCTTTTTTGTTTGTCTTGCCACGCGCTGCTTCGGAATGTAGTTCCACCCTTGCACCGGTGTCCGGAACATTCCGCGGCAAACGCGCATTCATTTCGACGCCAACCGACGCGTCGATATACAACAATACACCTGTACACCGATAATGAAATTCTCCTGCTGTCCTGATAGAAAGAATAGGAAAAGTCGCTTTAGACTTCGACTAAACGGACTGGTACGGAGTCCCCTATCATCACCCCGCAAATTAGTGATTGATGTCGCAGTACACTTCCGTTGGCTCCCAGCCATTAGGCTTTGATCTCCAAGATGATGAGGACATAATGATCCAGCCAGATGAGGTTACAGCGAACACAAAACCTGCTCCCGCTAAAGCAGCCCCAGATCTCTCCGGAAGCATCCCGACAACAGAAACAACCACCCGCAAAGCAAAAAAGACTTACAGCGGAGGTTTCTTCACTCTCAACTACTACCGTCAATATTTCGATCTCGAAACACAGGACTTTTTCACCAATTGCTACAACAGTTTGAATCCACTTGTGGTTTTGAAGGATGACGAGTTCCGCGAGGTTGGCGACCTTTATGGATCGGTCTGGATTACAGCTACCCTTGTATTTCTACTGTTCTTTTGCAATTCGTTTGCTGAACTCTTGAGCGAGTGGTTTATTCATGACTCGAACCTCAAAATCAACTACTTCAAGATGATCATCACCTCCATCAACTTGCTCTACGGGTACATTGTGGTGATTCCTGTTCTTTTGTATCTCCTGTTAAGATTCTACTTTGCAGTGCTGCTACTTGTCCCCCTGACTAAGCTCATCTCTATCTACTCCTACTCCAACATTATGTGGATTCCAGCTGCACTTTTGAGCATATTCAGGGGTCTATTAGTGAACCACCACGTGCTGGACAAGATTTTGAAGTGGGTTTGCATTGGACTCGGCTGTCTTCTGAGCGGATTGAGTATAATTGTCAAGTTGTCTCAGTATTTCGGCCACATTTTCTCCGAAGAGGACAAAAAGAAGTCCTTCGTTCTGCTTGCAGTTTTGACTCTCTGTCATCTTGGATTCTCGTTGGGAGTGAAGCTATGTTTCTTCGGGGACTTGTAAGAATTGTTACAATCTCCTGGTTTTATATTATGTACATTTTTAAAAATATTTACTGGCATTGAATTCGAAAATGAAAAACATTCTGAGAAGCAACTTACAAACATTCTGACAACGCAACCAGTCCCCCAGACTCTTCTATCAGTAACTAACACAGGTATTCAAATGTCTAACGGAACCTTTCGAAGATTGGAAGATAGATTATTTTGACCCTTCGACGAAGTCGACACCATCTTGTTCAATAGAGGAACACATTAATATTGCACGTGTAGCTCAGTGGTAGAGCACCAGATTGCAAATCTGATGGTCCCCGGTTCGAACCCGGGCACGGGCTTTATTTTTTTCCATTTTTTTGTCAACTCTCACTTCCTAGCAGACTGTACTCCTGAGCACACACAAGAAACTGGACATAGCGGAGTCGAGTCAACAACATTTCGTTGCTTGGAGTCCGGAGATAGTCTATTCAAGATTGCGGGATGTCTGAGAGCAATCACTGCTCACATGTTCAGGGTCCACACATCCTTGCACAGCGGAGTTACCTCGGGGCTGAATTAGAATAAAAGTCGTGTAAAAAATCCAAAATAATCTCGAGAATCGAAACTTCGATCGATCGATGGAAAAAGAACAAGAGTTGTGTTGTTGAAAGAAAGCGATAGTGAAAAAAATCAAAAGGGTTTGACTGATTGAAGCACCAAAGGATATTTTTGAGGCCATAATATCGCTTTAGATTACGAATTAGGTGAGTGATTTACCAAGAAAACGGAGCTGTGCCTTTTGGGAGTGCCGAAGTGGCCACCAAACAAAGTTTTGCAAGGTTTTTGTTTTGAGGCGCTGCTTTGATGGCAAATACTAACATCTTTTTTTTTAGAAAAATGTCCGTTGATGATGTGGAATTAAACGCTCCAAGAGCTAGAAAGTTCATTAAGCAGCCGGACTCCAAGGCTAAGAATGCCAAGTTGAACGAGTCGAGAGCCGAGCTTGACAAGATCAAGGAGACTCTGAATGACTTGACGAAGCAGATGGAAAGCACTGTTGCTCCCAAGGAGCAACAGGAGGAAAGAAAGAGCCTCACCACCCAATTGGCGTCGATCATCAAGCAGCAATCTGAGATCAAGAACAAGAGAAACCAAATCGGAGACCAGATCAAGAGCATTGATTCCCAGTTGAAGAAGAAGATCTCTGACCTGCAAGCTCAAACGTCCAAGAACAGCTTCAAGAACGTTGAGGAGATTGACAAGAGAGTTAACCAGCTGGATGATCTGATTGGTTCGGGTACTTTGAAGATTGTTGACGAAAGAAGATACGTCAAAGAGATCAGTTCTCTGAGAAAGCTGAGAAAGGACTTTGGCTCTATTGAGCAGCTGCAGAAGTCTGTTGACAGCGACAAGCTGAAGATTCAGGAGTTGAAGAAGAAGCAGGCTGGAATTTCCAACAAGGAGGTTCAGAGCCAATTTGAAGAGATCTCCAAGCAATTGGACGAGCTGAACAAGAAGAACAAGGGTGTTCAGGAAAAGAGAGATGTTCTTTACGCGAAAAGAAAGGCTTTGTACTCCAAGAGAGACGAGATTTTTAAGGAGATGAACAAGGTGAGAGCCGACTTTGAAGCTCAACAAAAGAAGTTCGTTGCCGACATGGAGGCCGAGCGCAAGAGAAGAGAGGAGGAGGAGAAGATCTACAACCTTTCTTTGAAGAAGAGAGATTTGCAGTCTGAGATTGAGATTTTGAAGGAGTCTGCCAAGAAACCTGCCTTTTCTCACGAGATCTCGCTGACCGAGACTCTTCTGACCCACTTTGACCCAACCTACGTTAGAGCCGAACAGCCTCTGCTTCAAGAGACCACTGTTCCGGTCAACGCCAAGATTGGCAGAGTCATCGAAATGCCTGCCGATGCCGTGGTCATCAAGAAGGAGCAGGAGAACTTCTTTGCTGGCGGATCTACCAAGGGCAAGAAGGGCAAGAAGTCTGGCACTAAGAAGCAGTCTTCCAAGTTCACCATTGAGCCGGATGTCATTGCTCAGCTCTCGGAGCTGTCTATTGCTCTGCCAACCAAGGCCGAGGAGCTTTCCAAGACCATCGAGGAGCTGAAGGCCAAGCTGGGCGACTTCAAGAGCAGCCAGGATGACAAGACCAAAGAGAACATTGCCAAGGCCGAGGAGAAGGCTGCCAAGATCGAGGCCGAAATTGCTGAGATCGACCAGCAGATTGCCGAGGAGACCGACAAGAAGAAGAACAAGAAGGAGGAGCCAAAGGAGGAGACTGCCGAGGAGACTGTTGAAGAGTCCACGGAGGAGAAGAAGTAGAAACAGCACCGTAAGCGAGCAGATTGCTCTCCCGTGTATAGAGTGGACTGGAACCAGTGGAACCCAG
This sequence comes from Ogataea corticis, assembly GCA_030555865.1. NCBI lineage: Eukaryota > Fungi > Ascomycota > Pichiomycetes > Pichiales > Pichiaceae > Ogataea > Ogataea corticis. The sequence continues at coordinate 318,190 of JANIVM010000004.1, read as the reverse complement.
TTGCTAATAAAATGATTCAACATAAATGAACCGCCTATTGGTATATTCAAGATCTATAAAAACCGGAACTTACTCATTCAAACCCATCAACTTCTTCGAGACAAACGCCTCGTCGCCAACCTCTAGCTCGCGAGCGACACCAACGTTTCTCTTCCTCTTTCTGATGACGTTCTCGATGAACGCTTCTCCGGCCTTGTACGAGGATCTCACCAATGGGCCCGAAGCGCAGTACAGGAATCCCATGTCCAGAGCAACGTTCTTCCAGTACTCAAACTTTTCCGGCTTCACGTACTCGACAACCTTCATGTGTCTCTTTGTAGGTCTCATGTACTGTCCGAAAGTCACCACGTCCACGTTGTTCGCTCTCAAGTCCGTCAGAGTTTGCTTCACCTGCTCGTCCGTCTCCCCGAAACCGAGCATCAACGAGGTTTTGGTCACCAGTTTTGGGTTGGTCTCCTTGGCCGTGCGCAGCACACCAAGAGATTGTCTGTACGTGGCTCTGCGGTCTCTAATGTATGGGGTTAGGTCCTCTACCGTCTCCAAGTTGTGTGCAAAAACGTCCAGCGGAGACGAGGCCAGCACTTTCGCCATTTCCAGGTCTCCGCGGAAGTCTCCCGAGAGACACTCGACAAGAATCTGCGGCGCTTTCTGCTTGATCTTTGTCACCGTCGAGCTCAAATGGTGCGCTCCTCCGTCCGGCAGATCATCTCTGTCCACCGTCGTCAGCACAACGTATCCCAATCCCCATCTGCTGATGGCCTCTGCGGTGTTTTCCGGCTCATTCGGATCCAGCGGAGCCGGTTTCCTGTTCGTCTTCACAGAACAGAACCGACAACCTCTCGTACAGGTGTCTCCCATCAACATGATTGTCGCTGTCGCCTCCGATTTCTTACCACCCCAACACTCTCCAATATTAGGACACTTGGCCTCTTCGCAGACAGTGGCTAACTTCAATTCCCGCACATCTTTCTTCACAGAGTGAAACGATTTGCCCTTGGGAATAGGAACTTTAAGCCACGAAGGCAGTCTGGCGTTCGGATCCTTTCTGGCCATCTCAAGCGGATCCAAAACCAAATCCTTTGCTCTTCCAGTGAGGAAGTCATCAAAAGAAGGTCCCTGATTCAATTTCTCAGATAAACGAGTGCCCTTGCGTCTTCTTGTCACTACTTCGGGCACTTCTTCAGCTGCTGCTCTCTCGCCATTGCCGAGACTCGACGACGCTTTCGACACCGAGGCCAAGCCTCTCGATGCCAGACCGGCCAAACAGACGGTGTCCCGTGCGATCTTCGTGCAACGCAGCGTTTGGCCTCCCAAAAACATATTGATTGCCCAAGAACTTGAGCGTTGCTATATTGCGCTGATATAACTGGATTGATTTTTTTTACTTGCCTGGTGGTTTTCCCAAATCTCCAACTGAAGCTTACATAAGCATGAACAGGTCCTGTCCGAGAAAAAGAGTCAAATATTTTTTTGGACAAGTCGCAAAAAGTCATTACGAGTCAAATTATACGTGTATTTGAGGACCACTATGAATAAACTTTATCAAACAAGCGTTCTCTCAGTTTTTCAACTGCGCTTTGTGCAAAGGCGGAACTGCAGAGCTCTTGGCGGCAGCCTTCTTCTTGTGGGAATTCTCCAAAACTAGCTTGGACATTAATTTCTGGCACTCAACGTCGTCGTACTTGTTGAGCCATGGATGGCTCAGAAGCTGGCCATAAACAGGCCGTTGGTTTGGATTTTTGTTCAGACACAGACTGACAAAATCTCTTGCCTCGGGAGAAAACCGGTCCTCCGGGAGCGTTGGTGGCTCACCGTCCACAATGGCACTCAGCTGGGAGAATATGTTATCGTAAGTTTCTGGTGGGTAAGGGTAGCTTCCTTTTGCAATCTCCAAGATGGACAATCCGAGCGACCAGATATCGGACTGAACCGAGTACGTAGTCACGTCGGGGCTCATGGACTTGATTCTCTCCGGAGCCATGTAGGACTGGCAGCCAATGTTTGTTCTTGCCAAAGAGGCGACAAGGTTTCCGCTCACACCAAAATCACACAGCTTGATCCTTCCGACTTCGTTCACGAGAATGTTAGTCGGCTTCACGTCTCTGTGGATGATGTTGTGTTCGTCTTTCAACTGTTTGAGACCGCGGACCACGCATTTGGTCACGTACGCAAGCTGCGGCTCGTCGAGGCCGTTTCCGTACACCTTGTCGAGCGATCCGCCCTGCATGTGCTCGATGCACATGTAGACGGCTCCCTCAACGAAGAACGCACCGTAGAAGTCCACGATGCAGTCGCTGACACAGCTGTGGAGAACTTCTAGCTCCATCAAGATCTGTCTGAATTTGGAGTCGTCCAGCTCCAGGCGCACCTCTTTCATTGCCATTATGATTCCCGTTGGTTTATGCAACACTTTTGACACTATTCCGTAGTTTCCTCGTCCGAGCTCCTCTAAAAACTCGAGGTCGTCCTGCGAAATCCGGAACGACGAACCATTCGAAAAGTCCACACCCCTGGAGTGCAAAGAGGCTTTGCCGGAGAAGTTTAGTGAGCCCGACTTAATGTCCACGTACTTGGCATAGTTGGCAAACATCCCAGCCGGCTTGACCTGCGCCTGCGGCAGCTGGAAGCTAGGCCGTTCTCTCCTCATTACGTCCGGTGCTGCAGGCACTGGAACTGCAGGAACGCCTCTGCGGGGCAGCATGTTGCGCTTGAGCTTGTCCATGGCCGGGTCGTTTGCCGACGACGACGACGTTGCCGGCCCGCCCGACAGCGCTGTAATGTCGAGCTTCATGCCCCTCCTTTGCGAGAGCGACGGTTTCTTCGCGAGTCCGCCGCCGTTTGCCCCAGACGTCTCGATCACCGACGGACTCACGGGAGAGGAGTGCAATTTTGAAATGTCGGGCCGAACCGGCTGGCTCAGGTCGGGCATCGAATTGACCCCCGTGGGCAGCACAGCCGGAAGCGGCTTTTCGTTCCGCGCATCTGATAGTGTTGTGTTTGTAGGAGGTGCTGGCGGAAGCACTTCAGGAGCGGCAGCTATCGCGACCGGTGCGGGCTGGTTGGCACCAACTAAACTGCGGCCGCGGCTTCTCGTGCGGGACGCGCTCGCACTTCCGCCCTGTTCAGGTTCGTCATCGGACGCCTTCTTAGGTAGCCGGAACGACGTTCGTCTCATCAAACCGCCGCCAGAGCCCGACTGGGAATCATCCTTGGGGAACTCGAGCGTCGGGGTGTTGTGGCCGGATGTGTCGCTGTTGCGCGGGGTTGAGGGCGAGCTGAGCGCGGGCGAAATTAGAGACGTGTCGTCACCACTTGGGTTCTGCGAGGTCTGCTGCTGCTGTCTCTTGGCCTGAAACGCGAGCAGCTTGGCCTGTGCGTTGGCGTTGAGACCTCTGTTATGAATGCTGAGATCCTGCAGTTTTGCCGAAAGATCGGCGTTACTGGTGTTGCTGGTGTTGTCGGATGTCATGAGAGGGCATGTGCCTATGCAAAAATGGGTGGGTTGGTAAGGAGCGTGAGGGTAGGATGAGGGAATGACAGAGTTGCGCGGAGTGGCGTGGCGAAAAGGAAAGAAGGGAGTAGATGTGGCTGTGGGCACACGCAGCGATATAGAAGTAAGAGTGGAGCTGTTGTTAACAGGATGACGGACTCAGGTTGCTGTCCGGTTGGCAAAGTTGTTTTCTGGATGCAATAAAGGGACTGGACTGAATGCTTACGAACAAATGTTAGTATTTCCAACTTGTTTTTTTTTTTTTTCTTCACGTATGAGAAATTAAGAAATTTTAGAAATTTCAAAGTCGTGCGGTTGCGTGCAGTGTGCTTGACGTTTGCTACGGGGAAGGGCAGATTGGCATGGGGAAAAAGGGTGAACGAGACGGCGGGAACGGAAGTGCCTAGTGGGAGCACCCGAGCGGTATAGGCCGGGAGATCTCGGACCAACCAGATCGATCAGATCGAACACCACGGTGCACGCCGCCCGACCTGGCCTGGTGTAGCTGCACCTGTCATACGATCGCGGGCTACCGATCGCCGTTTCACAGCACCAGCAGCAGTCCATCCAGGCCCGCGAGGAAATTGTTGTACCCCACGCGAAAAAATCCGCACACGACAGCCTGATTTCGCTTCGAAAAGTACTCACTGATAGCCCAGATTGTGGTATGATCTGTTGGCTGGAACCTGGATCGATCGATCGGTGTAGAAGATCTGTCTCAGCTCCGGCTTTATATACGCAAGGCCCATCACAAGTGCTCCTGCAGGCCCCTGTAGTGGAACTCCCAGGCTGTAGAAAGAGTAAAAAAAAAGTCCGCTTCATGCGCGCAGTACAATAGAGGACCGGCTGATACAGATGAAAACAGTTTTCTCGTACGTTTATTTTTAACCCGTAGGGTTTACAAGGAGATCTGGAGACCAGGGGCACATGCAGAACGGCCCTTCGGAAGTTGTAGTTGGGTGGCTGGGAGTGGAAAAGGCGTACAGGAAGTGCCGGGCAGTGTCGACAAGCGTGGGTTCGTGCATATCGCGATTAGGCCGAACTTGTCGGCACAATTTCACGATAGAAGGGGAACTGTCTCAAGTTCCGCCTCGTTCAATTATATGACCAGACATGCCTCGCAAGGAGTACAGAGTACGAAGCGTATGCTCTCTTTCTCTTTCTTTGTTCTCTTTCGGCTTCCCTTGGCTTCCCTTGGCTTCCCCTGGCTTCCGCAAAATCGTTTCTCTCACTTCGGCCGAGAAAAGCACCCCTCGAAATCAGTACGAACCAGCAAGATTTCTTACAGTGCCGCGATCTCTCCGACAAGGGAACAAAAGGTCCCAACGTTCATTTGTTCGGGTTCCGCTTCTAATTATAGAAGGCCGTGCAAGCTTGCAGGGCCCTGATTTTGTCCTTGATGCACTGACGTCGTCTTGCAGAGCGGAGAAGATCTTCTTGTTCTCTAAAAATAGACCCTGAGAACGGTGTGTAAAACGACTTTCAGGGACCGCCTACAACGGCTAATTGAAGCACTATTATGCGCAGATCACGGAAAGTGTGACCGTAACGCTCGTCACCGCGCTTGTTCGGGTGCCCACCTCGAATCACTCCTATCTCTTTTGATTTCCAGGGTAGGAAAGTTGCTCCGTTGGAGGCTGCGTCGATCGACGCCTGGCAAACACTGAATCAAATCATTCGTCTAGAAATATTTTGTCTTATGTCCGTGGATTACTTTGTTCCTTTGTCCTTCTGGAATTGTTCATCTTCTGCATCATGTTTGAGTTTGAAAACCTCCCACGTGACTACGAGGACCTGCAGGTGCCCGTTTACATACTTAAGGGGCGCAGTGCGGCCCACAAATCGGGACTCATAGCTGTCAACAACGATCGGTTCTCCACGCAGTTCTACGAGGTCAATTCCGGAGCGTTCAAACTCTTTATTCATCTGAGAGAAGGAATCAACACGTTGCTGCTACAACACGTTGATGGGGAGCTTGCGAATGGTTACCCGGCGTTTCCTGCCAGACCAAAGGTGTATGATACCGTCACCATCAAGATCAGCTACCGGCCTATAAGCGACCCGGCACTGGTTCCACAAGTGCATCTTTGTTTGCTTCTGGCAAAGGACTCGCCCGGACTGTTTGATTGTCCACGTGACAAACTGCACGAGGGCAATGGCATCGAAACTGCCGTCAGAAAGCTCCGCACAGGTGGCCGGATCATGCAGGCTTTCACGCAGGATGAGATGGTGAAGGCTGGGCTGGGAAAACGCTGTTTCCGGTTCGTGGAAGAAGAATCTGTGTCGACAATAAGCTATACAGAGGAGAAAAATGCAGTTCTGGCGAGCGAAATTAAGGTCCATATCGTTGTTTCCGACAAAACCGTTGCTCAGATCAGAGACGCAGACTACGCACAGCAGAACAAGAGTGCTAAAAAAGCCGGCGAGCTGTTTGCAATTGCTGGCGAAAGTCTGCGCAAGTACGGCGGGCCGTTCAAACAGCAGAATCTGGACAAGCAGCCGGCCATTGCCGCGGTTGTGATCATGGACGCCCATTGGGACCGTTCCAAGAACCTCATTTTGGGCCACGCAGCACTGGGAGGAGGCGGAGAGGACCTCAGACTCGCGATATTTGGGTCCCAAGGCCTCCATTCGTGGCCAACAAACATCGAATCGGTGCAAAAGGCGTTCTCCGACACCACGCCGCTGAACACAGCCGAGGTGGCCAACGACTGCGGCGACTGTGGCACGTATTGGGAGTGTCTCACGACGTCTTTGGGTGCATTCATGCACGAGATTGGCCACGCTTTGGGCTGTCCTCACCAGGAAAACGGCGTTATGCTGAGGGATTATCTTACGATGAACCGGAAGTTTCTGACTAAAGAACGCTACCGCAGCAAGACACGGGCTCCAGAATGGTCTCCCGTGCCCAGCAGCGCAGAACCGGGCTGGCACAGGCTGGATCTTGTTAGATTCCTGTACCATCCGGCTTTTGCGATTCTTCCAGATTTCAAAGACACGAGTTTCAGACCCGAGGAGACAAGAGTTTTCCAGGGTATGAAGCTCCCGGCCAGCATCAAATGGGGCCCAGACTATTCCGCTCCCGATGCCGACACTCTGGTGGTCACAGCTCCGTCTGGAGTGTATTTGGTGGAGGTCTATGTAGAGGGAAAGGAGTTTCCAGTGTTCTGCATTGAGTATCTGCCCACGGTTTATGGCGGAACAGGCACGGCGAAGGCAGTGAAATTTAGTCTGCGAGCACTGCAGCGTCAATTTCCGGGAAAACGCATCAATGTGAAGGCTCTGGCGAGAGGTTTTCTCGAGGGAACGCAGGACGACATTGCGCTGTTCATTGCCAACAGCAACAGACAGTTTGCAATCCAGGGACTTCCTCCAGCGAGAAAGAGTCCTGTGTTTGGGTTTGGTAATGGAAGGGATATTCAGGCTGTCATTCCTCCGTCGAAACAGCTCACGAGGATCAGAGTGACGCATGGAATGGCGCTCGACGGTGTGAGACTGGTGTTCAACGACTCGTCGTACGCGGATTTTGGCAACTTCAAGTCACACCACACAGACTTTGTTCTAGATCGCGACGAGAAGATTGTTGGTTTTGTCGTTCGCTCAGGACAGTGGGTTGACGGAATTCAGATTGTCACGAACAAGCGCAGAAGTCAGTTGTTCGGCAAGGAGGGCGGAGGAGTCCATCAGTTCATGCTGCCTCAGGGAACAAGTCTGCTTGGATTGTATGGAAGAATGGCGGACTGGTGCCAGGGAATTGGATTCTTGTATGGCTAGAAGTACTGAGCCGTGCTTTCGACGGAATCTATTCCTGGCGGAACGTACCTGACGACGTCCGTGAGAGGAACTTGCAGTCCTGTTGGAAGGTTGTTCGAGCTGAACAAGTATTGCCGTCTGACCTCGTCCATTGGAACCACGGACTCGAAACTCATGTTGTTGTTGAGCTTCTCGAACTTGTGGTTGAGGATCTTGAGCATTTCGAGGACCATGAGAATGTTCTGTTTGAGAGCCCGTGGAAACCCCGGGTTTTCGAACTGGGGTACCAGCCGCGGGTTTTCCTTCCACAGGGTCTTTCCCTTCAGTTTGTTCTTGTTGAGACCGATTTTGAGTTTGGATTTGATTGGCGATTGGTCGATGGAGCTGGCGAGTGCGTATCTGATGATCCCGAGCGAGATACCGACCTGGTTCTTGTTGTAATGCTCCAGACTGGAGTAGTAGCAGTATACGATTTCAAGAAAACTCTGCAATGACTTAGTTGCGTTCGTCTGGCTGACTTTTGTCAGCTCGTTGTAGACGAAAATCACGATTTTCACAAAAGTGGATAGTCTTTGAGGCAGGTGGTCGAAGTTGCCGAATCTCGAGTCGATCTCTTTGTAGGTGCTGTATATGTTCTTGAACACGACAATCATCTGAACCAGGGCTGTGTTGTGATGCCACACGTAGCTGAAGTTTCTGGCGTGCAATTCTGAGCCGTCAACAGAGTCTTTGACGGCCTCCATGAGAGAAAACGAGCTCTTGAGGAGGTTTGAGGATCGCTTCCATGCTTCGTCAGAGAGATTTTCGTTCCGATAGTTATCATCGAGCGCGTCAAGCGTGAGACTGTTGTATATGTGTGCGAGAGAGACAACAGAAACGACAATTTCATCATAAACAGACCAGCTTTGCGGAGGTGCCACTGTTGTGTACGGGGTCCATGGAAGGGTGGTGAGGTTTTCGAACATGACGATCTGCTGTGCGGCCTGGAGGAGTTCGGTGGTTGAGGATGCGCGGGACGTGCGGGCAACAAAGGAGAAGAGGGCGTCAATGTAGTCGTGGAGGTTGTTGGTGGTGTTCATGAGCTGGCTGGAGTTGAGTGACTGTCTGACGTTTGTCAGCGTTGCAGGGAGGGGAGAGGAACCGCAAAACTGCGCATTGGGAAGGGGGATGTGCATGGCGGAAGGCGGACTGTCACCCGATTAAAGATATTTGCAGCAAATTGATCGCGTTCCGTGAGTTAGTATACCGTTGGATGGATACGGTTGATTTTATCTTTTTATATTTTGGCTCGACAGAACCGCGACAAGCACCGCCTCGATTTCCCCGCAGTGTCGGGGGATTTTTTTTTACTGAAAAGGCCAGGCCGTTTTAACTAGATTTCTGAGATTTTATTGCAACTGTCTAGCGTAGTACAAAAAGTCTGTGTGTTCCTACTGCTTGAACACCTTGGCGAAAGCTTGCTCGACATCGGCAATCAAGTCGTCAATGTTCTCAATACCAATACTGACTCTGAGCAGGTCAGGGGTGACACCGGAGGCGAGTTTCTCCTCGTCCGAAAGCTGCTCGTGGGTGGTCGTCCATGGATTGATGATGAGCGACTTGGAGTCGCCGACGTTGGCCAGGTTCGAGAACAGAGTCAGACTGTCGGCGAACTTAGGACCGCTTTCCTGGAATGGGTCACCAGAGGTGTTCTCGATTGGTTTGACACCGAACGAGAGAACAGCACCGAAGCCGTTCTCGAGGTACTTCTTGGCGGTCTCGTGGTACTCGTGGGACTCCAGACCTGGGTAGGAAACCCAGGAAACATACGGAGACTTCTCCAGGTATCTGGCGAGCTTCAAAGCGTTGGAAGCGTGTCTCTCACCTCTCAAAGCCAGGGTCTCGAGACCGGTCAAGAGCAGGAAAGAGGAGAAGGGAGACAAAGTTGGGCCGAAATCTCTCAGCAACTCAATCCGCACGTGACCAATGTACGCTAGGTCACCGAGAAGCTCGTTGAGAATGACTCCGTGGTAGCCTTCAGACGGCTTGGAAAATTGAGGGAACTTCTCCGGGTAGTCGGTGAACTTGAAACCGTTGTCCTTCTTAACGTCTTTGTAGACCACAACACCGCCGATGGTGTTACCGTGACCGCCGATCCACTTGGTGGCAGAGTGAGTCACAATATCGACACCGTGAGCAAAAGGCTTGCAGAAGTAGCCACCAGCACCGAAAGTGTTGTCGACAACAACAGGAACACCCTTGGAGTGCGCGTAGTCGACAATGGCCTTGAAGTCAGGAACGTTGTACTTTGGGTTTCCGATAGACTCGAGGTAGACGGCTTTGGTTTTGTCGTCGATCAATGGCTTGATGGCCTCGAGAGAGTCGCCGTTGGCGAACCTGACGTCAATTCCCAGTCTTTTGAACGAAACCTTGAACTGGTTGTAGGTTCCACCGTAGAGGAAAGAGGTGGAAACAATGTTATCACCGTGGTGGGCCAGAGCACTGATGGCCAGGAACTGAGCAGCCTGTCCGGAAGCGGCAGCAACAGCAGCCGATCCACCCTCAAGAGCAGCAATTCTCTTCTCGAAAACGTCTGTGGTTGGGTTCATGAGTCTCGAGTAGATGAAACCCGGCTCACGAAGACCGAAAAGATCGGCTCCGTGCTTGGAGTCTCTGAAAACGTACGAAGAGGTGGCATAGATTGGCACGGCTCTGGCTCTGACGGAAGAATCTGGCTCTTCCTGGCCGGCTTGCACACACAAACTGTCGAATTTGAGTTCTGGCGGGGTTAGTAAGAATGTTGTGCGTCGATTGGGCGGCGAAACACTAACCTTGCGAGGACATTGTTGGTTCAGGTCAATTTACGTGGTGAAGCTGTAGATATATTTTTCACCTCACCGGTCGGGAACCATCTCCGCTTTTATAGATGGAGCATCAGTCTCGAATTTTTCAATCGAGCCGCCGTTTTCTCCGTCGGCAGTCGACTCCACAATCAATTAGAATCATACGTCAGTTATTGCGTGAGTTCCCGAGGAACAGATCTGATCATTATAAGCTAATTGCACGTGACATGAGACACGTCGAGATAGTTTTTTTCCTGAGCCGTGCGGCTTATCTAGTCGGGATCTCTCGGGGTAGAGAAGCCGCAGAGCCGCATCTCGAGGTTTCGGAGGGTGCTATTTGTGATGAACACTTACGCTTCTATGCTTGATCCCATTCCATGAACGAGGCACATTGAGCGCTCCCTTTGAATTGGGCTTCAAATATGGCTAATAATCGGCGCCGTGTCGTTTGGAGCTGAGAGGGCCAATAATAGGCACCTTTGTAGACAACAAATAGCAGGACGAGCTCCCAAGATGCCCTTTGTTACCCATTTCAGACAATACCACATATACGAGTTGTGGAATCGGAGACGATGTGGCAATTTCCAGCTCTCTTGTCTTTCAAATGCATGTTTAATGAACTCTCTAAGCCCCCCGGCTCAAAGAGGGAGAAAACCATAGACAGGGTAATTATTCCACGACAAACTAAACAAAATATTTTTGTTGTAGCAATATCCCTCTTTTCAGTCTACCCCTCCGGGATTTGTGTAGAAGTTTAATACAAGAGACTTGCCGGCCTTTGTGTTCCAAATAACCTTTTGAAATCATAACCTGGTTCAGCTCGAAGTTGATAAACTTTTCTGGTGACAGTTCTACCCTCTCTTGACTACTGATATGGTCTCTCTATCCTCAACCTCCAGCACCAGTCGTGCTACTCAGTTGCTTTTGGCAACAAGTCTTCTCGGAATCTCCGGCAAACTCATCAACGATCGTAGCAGTTTGTCTTCTAAAGCTTCTGAGCTTTCCAGCTACTATGAGTCTTCGACCGAGTCTCTGACAAAGAGGGATATTACTTACTCATCTCTGGATCTTGACTCATCGTGGAAAAAGTCAGCCGTTGTCATCTCTTCTTCATGTGTCAGTTTGGCGTCCAACTCAATCAACTATGTCTTTCCAAAGACTTTCACAAAGAAGACTACGACAAACGCCGTTCCAAACATGTTCTTTACCAAGTCCAGCTCCTCGCCGTTCAGAGTTTTGAGCACAACGGCATCTTCGCTTTTGTCACAATCTGCTATCACCATTTCTGCTACACAAACAAGTTATTTCGCTTCTCTTCTGGGATCAGAAGCGGCTTCGCATGCCCTGTGGATTGTTAATGCGATTTTGCAAATCAGTGAATACGCTTCCATTTCTTGTTCGGATGTCGAGAGCTTGTTGTCCAGTTACAATTTGACCGATGACACGACCGAATCTCTTCTTTCCTCCTACTACAACATTTTTGAGCAAGACAACGATACCAGTGTCTCTTCGAGTATCTTCGACGAGATCGAAGAGCTGCTTGGAGGAAACATCACTACGTCACTCTTGTCTGATCTTTCCGATCTCAACACAAACAACCTGACTGTCACAGAACTTCAATCGGAGCTTATTCTTGCACTTGGAGGAAACTGCCAACTCAAGAAAGCATCCATGTCCCTTTCTATTATCATGATTGTCGCCTATGTCTTGACTTCGGGAACTCTCACTGCAAGCGGCATCTCCTTGATCAACCAGTACAAGAACAAACAGTCTGAGAAAATGAAATCTGAAGAGAACAGTGTTAGCTCTTCTGCCCAGGAATCTGAGACTGCAGAAAGTACAGAACCTGCCGGAGACGCTTCGAAAGACAACGGCTCCGTCTCAAGCAAAGAAAAATCTGTTTACTTTGTGTATAAGAGCAACTGGTTGTTCCCTACGCTCGTTGACGAGACAGAACTATTGAGTCTCGACATCAAGAAAGTTCTTGAATAGATTGGTGTTTAATGGTTTTTCCTTGCTGCTACTACAATACTTTGTTCATTGAACCCTTTGCATCTCGCTTGCTCATTTCCTGATCGCTACTTTATATAAGAAAATAATGGCTTGAATACACACACACTAAAAACAAGTGCCTGCAAACTTGGCAAGTTGAATAGCTATTTATATATCCCAAGTAAGGTCAAAAGAGAAGAATAGGTAGAACTCATGAAGCTCAAAAAAACATAAAGAAAAACCATACAAAGGAGGCATCATGTCTCTCAAAAGCGAGGGGACTCTAGGATCAGACAATCAAGCCAGCGATCAGTAATGCAAAGACCGTGAAGTATGTTGCTGTGCCGGCAACTGCGTTTCTTTGACCTGCATTGACCTGCTCTATTTGGGCTTCGGTACTCAAAGACTCCACAGTGAAAGTCTCCTCAGTGGTTGACAACGACTTCGAATTGCCATAGACAAGACAGGAGTTATCACTTGCGGTAACAACAGAAGTGACTGTGTAGGTGCTGTGATGTGTAATTGTTGAGTAGTGTGTAGGATGAGTGACGGTTGTCTTTGGCACAATCGCTGAAGTTGAGCTGGCCAATTTCGTGCTGGTAGTATGGTGGCTAGTGGACGTGACGGTGATTGGATAGTAGGTCGACGTGAGAGTGTTATAGCCTGTACCAATACTGAGTGACTCGAAGTCAGAAGTCTCCCACACCAGGTAAGTCGAAGTGACCACGGTTTCAGAATACGATGTCGTGTATTTGGTGAAATACTCCACAATCGAACTGGTGAAGTCAGAGTAGAATGAGCTGAAGTAGGTGGAGGTCAACGTCTCATCACTAATCGAGTTGGTGGAATAGTTGTAGTATCCAACGAACGAGGTCGTGGAGATTGGAACAGTGTAGATCGAGGTCGCAACAGGCGTGACAACTAACGTCGAGCCAACACTAGTCTCAATGGATGTAGAAACCGAAGATTCCACAATGGTATTAGTCAGTGTGTGTGTGACCAGAAGGAGCATGACCGATGAGGTGGAAACCGTGTAAGTTTGAGTGTAAAGACTGCCAATGGTCGTGGTGACAACAACTCCATCTGGTGAGGGAGTAGTGAGGGTAGATGAGGTAGTAGTAGTAGGAGCAAGAGTAGTGGCAGGAGGAGTAGTAGTAGCAGTGGTGGTGGTCGTGGGGGTTGTAGTCGGGGTAGTGGAAGTGGTTGAAATGGTGGTTGGTGTGGTGGAAGTGGTAGTTGGAGTGGTGGAAGTAGTAGTTGGTGTAGTAGAAGTGGTAGTTGGAGTAGTCGAAGTGGTGGTAGTTTTTTTCGTTGAGGTCTTGGAAGTACTGGTACTAGTACTAGTTTCCACGGTCTCGGTGCTACTGGTACTTGTAACAGAGGTATCTGTGTTCAAGGTACCTTGAAGCGAAGATGCTGTAGTGATGAGAACGCAGCCATCACAGGAAAAGTCAGTGTTATACTTTGAAAGTGTTAGTTTTTTGTGTCTTGTCCAATCTATTGCTTAGACTCACCCGTGTTGTGTATGCGAAAGCACACGGGAGCGAAACTGTCAGAAGGAGGATGCTGCTAGCTCTCATCTTGGATTTGTAGACTATACGAGTAGTTACACTTTAAACTCAGAAAGAGTGCCACTCGAAGAGAAAGTTAAATTTATAGCCGGGGGGTATGTATGTGCTCCGGTGTCACGAAACAAGGAGGGCAAAAAATCAGCCTTGCAGACAACACAAAATCATGTCGCACACAGTGCCCATTTTTCCAAAGAGATCCCTCTTTTCGATTAATTTTTCCCTTTTGTTCGACGCGAGAGAAATTTCTCCACATGCCGGCATTATAAGCAATCATTCGTTTCCTTCAAAGCCTGGTCCAAATCGTGAAACAGTGTGCTCCATCTTGTACTGTGGGAAATGATTTCACTTTCGACGTGATGAACACTGTTGAACTCAGGACGCGGATAAGGATCTTGCGGACTCTGACCCTCATCAGAATCGTTGTCGTCCTCATCAGAAGTACTCTCAAAATCACTGTCGTCAAACTCCAGACCGGTGTAACCACAAATCGCCTCCATCGCGTCATCCCAGCCGGCAACATTGTAAACACCGCGCGTGCTTGATCGGAAAGATATGTCCGGAGTGGTGCTGATTTCCACAAAGATGTTCTTGAAAGTTGGCAAGTCGCTCAACTTGCTTAGCGACACCGCAGACAAGACAACTGTTGTCACCTCTTCGAGCTCAGTGAGGCTGCAATCCGAAAGATAGGACGAGAGCGTGAAGGCCAGACGGGTTGGTGAGAAATTCTCGTTGTCGGGGAACCTTTCTGTTAATGATTGTTCCTCTGCTTTTGGTGTGACAACACGCAGCATCTCATGGAACCGGTCAACAGCTTCCAGCAGAAGCCATTTTTTCTCGTTTTCCTCTGACTTCGAGATTTCTTGGGTATCCCAGACCTTGGATTCAGAGGTCAAGTTCGCAGTGGAAGTGAACACAAGAAAGATGTCAATCTTCACGAGCAAGAGACTCTTTGCAATGTTCTTAATTGCCAGCAAAGAGTGCGACGATGGAACAAGCTGGTTGACCACAATAACCATTTTTGAAGGCTTGTGATTGAACACCAGGGAATTGATTGTTGACTCGTAGAACCTTGGATTCACACCTTGAGGCAGCTGTTTGATGGCTGTTGACTGCTCGGAGTTAAGATTGATCTTGTCATAAAATTCAGTCTCCTGAACCGTGGAAGTTATAAGGCTGCTTGGGAACTCGGTAGTGAAATTGCTGAATGCAATACCCCATTTCTCGAGAACCTCGGTTTTGGAGCTTCCTAAGCTCACAACATTTTGACTTTCGTTAGTCTTCAGGTTAATCACAGAGTTTGATCGGATTTCTGAGACAGTGGAGGAGTCGATGTTCTCCAGCTCACATGTCTTGCTCTCCAAGTTGACTATAATAAGTTTTTTTTCATGGAGATAGCAATAGCACTCTTCCCATTGGGTGCCTCTCTTCACTCGGAGTTTGTCAAACAATCTCAGATCGCCATAGGACTCGATCGTTGATTTGTTGAGGTCACTTGCGACAACACCCTGCGTGATCAGTGACAAAAGCTCTTCGGTGAACTTTGCTCTCACCAGATACAAGGGGAAGTCGTCAGTCCAAGAGCTATCGTGCTCATGGACAACTGTTTCGGAGGTCAAGGTGGATGTGGATGTGCTTCCTAACACTGGCGGGGACGTTTTTGTGACCGATGATATGATCGATGAGATTGCAGAGATTGAAGAACCACGAGAAGGTTTTTTGGTGTGTTTGCTCTGCATGATTCCATCGGGAATGGATTTTGTTGTGGTAGATGAGGCTTCAGAGTTGAATCTTTTGTGGACGTGGGGAGAGCTGCGGGCAGATGATTTTGGAGTCGTGCTGTTTGAGCTAGCCCTCACGCTTGCGGGATCTTGGAACTTGACAGGTACCGTGAGCAGGTTTGTGATCATGAGATCGACGGTATCCTGAGACTTCGGCATAGCCTTCACCTTGTTGCATTTTGGGCAGTACGGGAAGTAGGAAGATGACGAGAACTCCTTTGAGTTTTTCAAGCACAGATTGGAGAACTCCATCTCCAAAAAGAGACACTTTTCATGACACGAGTGGTCACACTTCAAGCCGACAATCCCTTCAGGGTTCTGGTTTTCGACAAAGAGTGTGCTCTGCATCGGGAGATCGCAGAAAATGCAGGTATCTATCTTGTTTGTTTCTGAGTAGCTATTGGCCGTAGAGAAGCTAGAGCCTTTACGCTCTGGGTGCCACTGTGATGGTGTAACAATCTTCTTTGGCGATAGTTTTGGCGGCAGTGCTGGCGGCGTTGGGTTGCCATTATTCAGAGGCGATGGGGATCCAACTAGTGTTTTGCGGGCAGGGGTTCCTTTTGAGCGCGAGAGCGGTGATATCGACGAGAACGAAGACGAGCTTTTGGGCGATCCAAAGCTGAGTTTTTCTGTAAATTTGCGAAATGTTGTTGTTGGAGATTCTCGAGGGTCGGTCTCTGATAGTACAGGAGGTGGCGGAGGTGGTGGAGGCGGTGGTGGGAGTTTCGAACTGTTGATGTGTATTGGCTTGGGGTGAGAGACAAGTGGCGGTGGTTGTTTTGTATGGAGCACCGCAGCTGGGAGTAGTGACTCTTTCTTGAGCTTTCTGGACCTGGATCCCGACGGCCTGGGTGGCGAATTGAAAGACTTCTCGATCGAAGCCGTGAGATTATCCAGAGACTCTGTTCCCAGCAGGCCGCTGGAGTTGAGGTGATAGCTTCTGTTGGGGTCACCTGTCCGACTCATGACAGAGAAGACAAGACAGCCGGCGACAGATGGCTAATGTGTGTGGAGAGAAGAGCTGGCGTCTTGAGTGCTGGCGTCTGTGGCGGTGGTGTTACTAATGAAACATCAAGTTTTGTTCAGGTGCGAGAGACGGGTTTCAAACTTTGTCTTCTCGCGCATTTTACCCCTGACGGTACCTGAAAATCACGAACCCGAACAGGAAATGGCAGAAGCTACTTAAAGCATGAAAACTAATAGATAGAGAGGGAAGGATGAGTCTTGTGCAACGAGACAGAGACAAATGTATACAGTTATACATCGAGTGAACCCACTGGGAGGCAATATACAAAAATTCGCAAGCATCACCACCTCCTTAAAATACCAAAAGAAGTAAAAGCCAAGATGCAGATTTCAGGGCTGCGCGAGTCTAGGCTCCTGGTCCTCATGTAGCGCTTCAACCATCGAAACCATCTGGCTTGATGCGTCTTTTGCGGACGACTCGATCTCGTTCTGGCTGGGCATGAAAATCACTTTGGAGTTGGACGTTTTGGCCATGTTCTGCATCGCATCCAGATACCGGATCTGCATTGCTGCTTTGGAAGCAAGAATATCGGCTGCTTTCCTCATTAGCTTTGCACTTTCCACCTCTGCACGGGCCTGAATAATCTTGGACTCTCCGATCCGCTTGGCCTCCGCTGCCATACTCAGCGAATGAGACACATTGGACGGCAGGTTCAGTTCTTTGATGAGAATGCTCTCGATTTTCACACCCCAAGAAGCAACCGGTCCTGAAATAATCTCTTCAATTGACTGCGCAATTTCCTCGCGCCGCTCGATCACATCTTGCAGACTTCGGGAGCCAATCACCTGTCTCAAGGTGGTCTGTGTGCGTTCCCGTAGAGTCTCCTGGATGTCTCCAACCTTGAAAAAAGATTTGTGTGGCTCGATAATCTGGTAGTAAAGAACACTCGAAGTGGTGATGGAAACGTTGTCTTTGGTGTAGCAGGAAAGTGCTGGGATCTGCATAGTTGTCAACATCATGCTGACTTCGTGGAGCGACTCGGTAAGCGGGTTCACCCTTAGTAATCCTGGGTCCACAGCCTTGTATAGCTGGCCAAACTTGGTGACAAGTCCCACATTTCCCTGGTTGACATGCTTGTAAGGGTTTGGGAAACAGAAACAGCCGGGAATGATACCGAGCTGACCCGTCAAAACTCCCAGGCCTTCAACAAAGCTGCCATAACCTCCATTAGTAGGAGCTTCCCACTCAAACGCAAACGACCGCTGCAGATCAGAACGGGACGTTGGCTGTGTTGTCACAAGATACTGTCTGTTTGCATTGTATTTGGCTACTTGAACCGGATCGGTTTCGTCAAGCGATAAGTTATCTGTCATAGAGAGTTTGCTGATTTAATTTACCCAGTTAATCAAACTTACACTGGATGCATATGTCTCAATATATATGTACACTGAAGCATTCGAGCCGTGACATCATACAGTCACTCCTCGTACTCGAACAGAACCAGAATGCGAATTCCGCATCGTAATAGCTAGAGATCTCGGAGTTCACTTTGTTTCCCCACAGAACAGAGATTAGCAAAGCCCCGGATCGTAAAAAAAAATTCACGTGACGTTATTTTACTTAAAGCTGCGCCCGGATGTCGTAATACGAGAAACGGACAACTCGCTGCAGCACGCTGGTCACCGATTGCTACCTTCTGATCCACCGGTCATCTGTTCAGGATGACACCACCGGCTCGACAGAGCCCTGATTTTCCGCCGTTTTGCGTTTTGCTAAGCCTCAAAGAACTATTGTTATGTAATAGCACAAGCTGCATATTATGTAAGTCTACTCATCTACACTCTCACTGCGGGCACTGGTGTTTCGAATAAGGTAGCTCGTGAAGTGCGTCGAGTCATTCGAGTTCATTCTATTAGCTCCCGGCCGATTTTTTTCATCTACCTCACGGCTTGTGTCGCTGCCAGGAGTGTTTGCGGCGTCGTTAGCAGACGGATTCGCATAGTTGAAGTTGTACGGGTTCTGGATGAAGAACGGATCGCTGAGGTCGAAACCCAATAGCGGATCCACCGTGAACGTTATTGCATCGTTCGTGTTGTTCGACTTTGACTCGTTATTGAGATCGTTGTTTGAACGAGACTGCGGCAAAGGGAACAGCTGCAACTTCGGGTCATAATAGTCCAGGTTGTAGTTGCTCAAACAGATCTGTGACAACGAGTTGGAGTGGCTGTTGTAGAACGCAGGGATAGGCGCAGACAGAGTGCTGTCAACCGGTTGCGAAGACGGTGTCAGGTGAGACATTCCGTTCCCGATGTGTTCTGGGATGTTGTGAAGCTGAATACCGTTCAATGACGACAACGATGGCAGTGGAGTTTCGGAAGCTATGCACTCGCCGTTGCTGATAGGCTTGGGTGAGTCGTTTGCTGGTGTCATGTTGAGATTGAACAGTCCCGAATGTCTGTTAGCGGCCGCTGTGGGTGTTTTCGGTGCGGGCTGAGGTGACTGTGCAGATTCCTGACTTCTACTGTTCTCGTAGTAGATTTTGAAGAAGTTGTCACACATGTCATTAATGTACTGGATGATTCTGATCGCGTTTGGTCTCCAGTTCTTTGGATCAACAGTGTCAAACAGCTCAATGAGTTTCTTTTTCACAAGCCCGACGGCATGCCAAAACGGAGACAGTTTGGAATACCCAAGATGCATCAGGGTGTACATCACCACAAGAGTCTGGTACAGAAACGTGTAGAAGAAGGGGTATATCTCCTGGAATCTCGATTTCCCCAAAATGGCGTTCTGAATTTGCACCAGCTCGAGACTGTGCTCCAGCACTTTCAACACCGAGTCCAGACAGCTCTCGAGAGACTTTCTGTGCAAGGACATGAAATGCTGATGGAACTTTGCTCGGTTGCCATACAGCATAACCAGATCCGACAAAGTATCGCAGTCCGTCTGGAAAAGACAGAACGGCTCCTCCTCGTCCCTGTTAGGACATGGTCGAAGGATAGCAAATCTAATATCCAACGGACAGTCGTTCAGAAGTTTGCTGAGGTTGCACATCGACTTGTGTGAGTTGCTTCTCTTTTTCGCTTTCTTTTTGTCGATGACAGGTAACGAAATGTAACTTGGCTTCGTTTCGTCTCTGTCCAGACTTCTAGTAACTCGAGTGTCAATCAGGATCTTCTCATAGATCAGAGCCTCATTGACAAACGCTTCGTCAATCTCCGATATCGTCTCGAACGAGATCTGGATCTTGTAAGACTCGATCAGAACGTTGGTGGACTTCTTGACCAGCTCTGCCAGTCCGATCTTATAGTTCAGCCGAATCTCGTAGTTCCTCAGCAGTGGCTGGAAGTTAAACGTGACTGGGTTTGGCCGTCCCAAAACCGAACACAAAGAAGCGGAAATGAAGTTGATCACAAACCACAACGAGGCCTTTGGGTTTTTCTTTATAACGTCATATGCATTCACTTGTTGCTCCACTTCCAGAGGCTTGACGATATTCTCGTCATAAACATGCAGTCCAAGAGAGTATGCCGAGCTGACCGTCTTGAAAAGCGAATTCCAGCATCTTTCAATTTGGTCATTGTAGAAAAGATCCTCACATTCCAGCACGTACGCCCTCAAGCTTGTGGTGGTTTCAATCTGAATACCATTCTTCAGGTTTCTGTATTGCTTGTAGAGCAAAGGCCTCGAGCCCTCGTAACTGAGATTGTACTCGACCAAGAGCGGATCTGTTGATGGCAGCGATCTCAGAGAGGTGATCATCACCATGATGATGAGCAACAGAATTTCATCGTCGTTTTTCCACGTCTTTGCACTCTGATAGTTTTCCAAAAAGTCTGTGAGCACCTTGGAGTCCAGGTAGTTGCTGTAGTAGAGCCTGAGATGGAAGCATTTGGCGACCAACTTGGTGATAAGCTTAATGTTTTCTTGGGACTTTTGCTTGGCTGAAATCGGCTTCCCTTGCTGCGGAGGATTGTACAAATTAGGCAGCTGTCGGCGTTGCTTTATCTGACTCTTCACCTTGATGAAGTCGTCAAACTCGTTGACGCCTCCTGTCGTGAGGGTGGAGATCATGTACCTGGTGGAATTGGGTCCGTAGTAGATTCTGGAACTGGGAGTTTCGTTCTCGTCTTCCTTTGTAGCCACTAGCTCGTTGTCGTTGTCATCTTCTTCCTCCCTCTTCTGTCTCTTGTTTTTCAGCTTGAGCTCTTTCAGTTTCAACTTCAGAGCTTCATTTTCTTTGCGCAACGACGAAATGATACTGTCTTTGTCGCCGTCATCAATCCTCCTCTTTGTCGAAAACGGGAAACCCGTAGAAGGCTCGAGTTTGACACCGGGCGAGATAGACCCGGGCGCAGAACCTGACGCAGATTCAGGGCCGGGGTTCGTGCTCGGGTCCGGCGAAATGTTGATACCACCATTTTCAGGACTTAGGCGGGTAGAAACTGCACCGGAAACGTCTGTGCCTTCGTCAAAAAACTGCTCTACCTTGATCGACCGAAACTTTGGAGGGTAATCACAGTTTCGACTTCGTGCTATGCACTGGTTGCATGGTGTCTGCTTGTTGCACTTTACCTTTCTGCGTCTGCATTCTATGCAGCTGATTGGCATCATCTTCGCCGAAGAAGGCAACAAGACAATTGTAACGAGCAAACAGCGAAGAAAAATTGAGTGTACGAGGAGCGGAAATAGTTGAGACAAAAGAAGCACGCACTGTTCTCGCCACCAATAATAATATTATGATCTAAGTGTTTTTTTTTTTACCTTTGGGGAGATTTCTGTGCAAAAGGTGACATCGACGCGCCGAAGAACCGACGCAACTACAACTGGCTGCCCAAGATGAAACTAGCACAGACATATGCCAATGAATTAGGCCAGCAGAGCCCCCAGCGAACTTGATATGCTGCACTTTTCGTAGCACGGGGTTCCGGCGCACTGCGGGGATAAAATCCGGGGCATGGAGGAACGGTGAAAAAATTTCCCCTTCAGACCACCACTTCCTTTCGGAGTTAGCTCATTTGTGCAGGGCTGCAGCAAACGGCTGGTTGCATCCGTATTTTCACGAAGGCGAGTCAAACAAAATTGGAAAAAAATCAAGTTCTCCTCACGTGATAGCAGTTCACGTGAGCAAGTGCAATTTTAGAAGGTCACGTGAAATGTCGAAGATCTGGAATTTTTCACTTGACGAAGTATAAATCAACAAGAATCCACCGGCATCAATTTCTCGCAGCAAAGAAACCCTTCAACTGCAACGCACACTTCACAAACAACATGTTCTCCAGACAATTGCTCAAGTTTTCTGCCACCAGAGCCGTGCCAACCATGGCCGCTCCAAAGATGGCCACCCCAGCTTTTGCTAGATTCATCACTTTCGACGCTGCCACCCAGCCAAGAATCAGAATCGGCTCCACTGCTCCAAACTTCAAGGCTCCAACCACCAAGGGAGACGTCGACTTCCATGAGTACATTGGTGACTCTTGGACCGTTTTGTTCTCGCACCCTGCCGACTTCACTCCAGTGTGCACCACTGAGCTTGGTGCTTTCGCCAAGCTCAAGCCAGAGTTCGACGCCAGAAACGTCAAGCTGATCGGTCTGTCTGCTGAGGGTGTTGAGAAGCACAAGGCCTGGATCAAAGACATCCAGGAGGTTGCTCTTGACGGTAACGACTTCAGCTACCCTATCATCGGTGACGAGTCCAGAGAAGTTGCTTACTTGTACGACATGGTTGACGAGGAGGGATTCAACAACCTTGCCGGCGGTCTTGTTGCCACCATCAGAACCGTGTTCATTATCGACCCAGCCAAGAAGGTCAGACTTTTTATGACCTACCCAGCCTCTACCGGTAGAAACACCGCCGAGGTTCTGCGTGTCATTGACGCTTTGCAATTGGCAGACAAGAGAGGTGTCGTGACCCCTGTCGACTGGACCGTTGGTAAGGATGTGATCATTCCGCCTGTTGTCTCGAACGAGGACGCCAAGAAGAAGTTTGGTGAGTTCACCCAGGTGAAGCCATACTTGAGATTCACCAAGGCTTAAGTAGAGCAACGAATTCAAAAAGATTATAGTGATATGTGCTTTGGATTTGACAGTAGCAGGTACGAAACAGGCCCAGCTTGACGTCCCCGTAAGAACACTGCCTAGAGGCATTTTTCCAGGGCGTGCGCCAACCAGACTGCTACTCCGGTCCGAGCGAAGATCTGTTTTGAAAGCGTGGCAAACCACCTGCAAACGTCCGCCAACCGCGACTGTGGGCTGCGGAACACCATGTTGGCCGGTTGTTACCACCAAATGCGTCCCCGCGGTGTGACAACCGCCCCCGTATTCTATTCCTTTCGCTGCCCCACCACTACCCCAGATTTCCCGCAGCCCCTGTAAATTCACTCAGCGGAAAAAATAAAATTTTCAACGCGAGCTAGATGTTTTCTACCACGGCAGCTGTGTATTTGTGTTGTTAGCTTCGCCTTATGGAATATTAGACACTAGTTGAATACCGTGCCATGTCAGCCAACGAGTACGCGTTATCGGGGGCCGCGGGAAGTGTTTCTCCCGCGTCTACAACAGAAAGCGTACGGCCTGCAGGGCTCAAGACAGAGGAGCCAGACGAAGGCCTGTTTGCGGCAGCGGCCGCCCAAAGACCGCCGCCTGCCGCCCCTAACATGCGATTGGTCCCCTCTGTGAAGCGGACGTTGCCACTGGCGCTTGATTCGGAAAAAGCAGCCAAACAGCAGCGCAAGAGCAAAGAAGACGAAGACGACAACAGCAACTCAGGGACGGGCACTGCCGCAGGACACCGTCCGGTGACGTCGTGCACGCATTGTCGCCAGCACAAGATCAAGTGTAATGCCTCCGAACGGTTTCCGAGCCCGTGTTCGCGGTGCGAGCGCATGGAGCTCAAATGCGAGATCGACCCGCAGTTTCGGCCCAAGAAGGGGTCGCAGATCCAGTCTCTGCGGAGCGACGTTGACGAGCTGCGGAGCAAGATCGAGTTTTTGACCAGGAACGAGAACTTGATTTCGCAAGTTTTGCAGGCGAAGCCGCAAGCGGACGAAGTCAAATCCGAGGAGCCAGAGACACTCGCCACGCCCGTGCCTGCCGTCACCTCACTCAACCCAATCCCAGCGTCGCAGACCGCATCGATTACGCAAAACGCGTCAATCTCTGAGTTTGTGTTGCAAGACGTGAGCATTCCGCTTGAAAAAGCCGTGGAGCTCCACCAACGGTTCGTCAATAACTACCTGCCGTACCTGCCGATCCTCGTGTCGAGCGACTGTGTCCAGCTGTACCATCAGTCGCAGCTACTGTTTTGGACCGTCATGCTGACGGCGTGTCTTTCGGACCCGGAACCGTCGTTGTACATATCATTGGCGTCGCTGATCAAGCAACTGGCCATTGAAACGTGCTGGATCCGCACGCCCCGCTCCACACACATCATCCAGGCACTGCTCATCCTGGGAACGTGGCCGTTGCCTAACCAGAAAGTGCTCGACGACTGCTCGTACCGGTTTGTCGGGCTTGCAAAGAACTTGTCGCTGCAGCTCGGACTGCACCGCGGCAAGTTTATAAGCGAGTTTTCCAGAACACAAGTGGCTCTGCCCGACGCAGAGAAATGGCGGACGCGGTCGTGGCTCGCAGTTTTCTTTGCTGAACAGTTCTGGTCGTCCAATCTCGGACTGCCGTCGTCACTACAGACAGATTTCCTTCTGGAGAGCGCAAGAATCGACCAGTCGCTGCCCAAGAACTTCCGGTGTCTCATCTCGCTGGCCATTTTTCAGGCAAAGCTTGTGAGCGTGATGGGTCTGAGCGTGACGAGTCCCGACGGGCTCATGGAACCGAAGAACCGTGCGGGAGCTCTGTCCATTCTGGAGCGCGAACTCGAAAGACTCGCATTCAAGTTGCAAATTGACGACATCGTTGTGGAAATCTACTATCTCTACGTGCAATTGATGGTTTGCTGCTTTGCGTTTTTGCCAGAAACACCGAGCGAAGACCAGACCAAACACGTGACCCAAGCCTACCTGACAGCCACGAGAATCGTCACGATCATGTCCAAACTGACCGAGTCAAGACAGCTCACAGAGTACCCCATCTACGTGCGCCATTCTGTGACTATGGCTGCTCTCGTTCTGTTCCGTCTACATCTCACGCCGTATCTTTTGCCCAAATACGTCGACTCCGCCAGACAGTCGATCGTGACCGTGCACAGACTGTTCCGGAACATGCTGGCTGCATGGAAGGACGTGGAGAACGACATCAGCCGCACAGCCACTGTCCTTGAAAAGCTGAATTTTGTCATCATCACACACCCAGAACTGTTCACAGAGACCGAGGGAATTATTGTTCGCATGAGATCGCATCTGACGGGATCTCTTTTCTACGATCTCGTGTGGTGTATCCACGAGGCACGTAGAAGACTGATATCCGAAGCGCAGAACAAAGACTACCACAAGAATGAGAAACAGAAATCAAAACGCAAGGTTCTCCCGCTGCCTTTCTACAACCAGATCACAAAGGACGACTTCACAGCGATCACCACCACGACGCCGAACGGAACGACCGTCACCACGCTGGTGCCGACCGACCAGGCGATTTTGAACGCCAGGGCCACCGCGTCCGCCGCAGGACTGTCCGACCCGACGGAAATCAACGGGATTCCCCTTGCAATGCTGGAGGCGACGGGTTCTTTGCTGCTGAAAAGCCCCACAGACCAGTCGGGACCGCGCCAGACAAACTTTCCCGACCAAAAAACCGTTCCGAAGGCGAGAAAACCGTCGAAATCCCGGCCAAAAAAGGCTCAGCCGGCGAACCCAGCTCCATCAGCAAATCCCGTTTCCGCTACAACAACTTCGATCGCCGCCGGAGTCAACGGACTGCCCCCTCCGCCGCTGTTCCCGTCCTCTGTTGGTAGATCCAGCAGTATTTCCGAGCCCGTGAGTACGGGTCACGTGACCGCAGCACCGGCACCACAACCCCAGTTTCCGCAACTGCAACAGCAGCAGATCGCATCGCAGTCTCCTTCGACAAACAACACAGACTCCAACAACCACTCGCCGTCAAACTCGGAGATTCTGAACAACAATATGTTCATCGACTCGATCTTCCAGCAACAGGGAGGTGCCAACTGGATGGAGAATGGCGATGATTTCCTTGGTTGGTTTGACATCAACATGGCTCCGGAATTTTGAAGTCAGTTTGTTTAGTCTGTACTAGTATACGCTGAACATGGAAAACGTGTTTACGGGCACTTTAAATCGAAAAAAGGTATTTGAATTTGGGAGTACAACACATTACTTGGGGTTATTCCTCCTCGTTGACCTCGGTCTCATCAGAAGGATCAATGATTCCACCTTGACCCAAAGCAAAGACCGTCTCGCTCTCCGCCAAGCACGGACTGTCGTATATCTTGCAGATTCTGTTGGCTCCTTTGCCCTTCTTGAAGTAGAGTCTTGTCGTGGACGAGTGGGCCACAATGTTTCCTCCAATTGGCTTTTTAGGATCTGGATTGAAAATGGCACCTCCGTCGACCTGGGCCACAACCTGGTTCGTGATCACAACACCAATACCAAACTCGTCCGCCAGCCTCTGCAGCGTTCTCATGAATCTCGCCACGTGCATCTGTCTCGCACTCAGCTCTCCTCTTCCACTGTAGTCTGTTCTGTAGAGAGCCATGATCGAGTCGACGATCAGCAACGAGAACCGCGACTCCGTCATCATACTTGCAGCCTGATTCAACAGCTGCAGCTGGTGGTCGGCGTTGTAAGCTCTAGCATAGGCCACGTTGTCCAAAGTCTCGTTCTCGTCGAGCCCGAATCTTCTTGCAATGGCCACCAGTCTGACCGGTCTGAACGTACCCTCGGTGTCGATGTACAGACATTTTCCCTCTCCTCCACCGCTATCTATTGGCAGCTGACAAGTAACAGCGAGCGTGTGACACAGTTGGGACTTTCCTGTTCTGAACTCGCCAAAAACCTCGGTGATGGCACCGGTCTCGATTCCTCCTCCCAGCAACGTGTCGAGTTGCTTGGATCCGGTTGTCAAGCAAATAAGCTCAGATCTTCTTTGGTGAAACTCGGTAGCTGTCGTGAATCCCAAAGGGACCAGTTTCGCAGCCTCCATGAGCAGACGGTCGGCCTTCTGCTCAGAAATCCCTTTCACAATGACAATGTGTCTCTTTGGCGTGTAAGCGATAGACTCCACGGTGTGAAACCCGGCTTCCTTGAGCTTTTTGATGTCTGCTGGCGTGATTCCGTTGCCGACCAGCTGCTGCACGGGGACAGGGCCGCTGGTGTAATCGTCGTCATCCTCTGGGGCGATCCCAGACATTCCCTCTGCGTATTCGGCGACGGAACCCTGGTCAACACTGCCGTCCGTCTGCATCTCATGGCTTCCTGAGACAAGATACTCAGTTTCTGCGGCCTGTGTCATTGTTGGTAGAGCAATAGCAGGTTGAGAGGAAAAGGATCAAGAGGGCAAAAAGAAAGAGAGGGCTTTAATTTTTATCCTTATTTTGCCCTCACGAGATGAAAACAACGCGTAAAATCAACCAGCAGAGTCACGTGTCGGGCGACGCGACGCAGTCGCAAAAAACAAAAAGCAAAAACAAAGAACAAAGAACAAAATAAGACGTTGATCGACGCGGATTTTCTCTCTGTTCGCGCGTGGCGGAAGCCGTAGGCCGTCGTAAAACACCGCCTCGCGACCGTTGGCACATTTTGCTCGCATCGCTCGTGCACCCTACTAGCACGGTAAACTCAGTAAGGTAAAAAGCGAGGCGAGGAACAAGACAAGGAATACTTGGTGAGGGGGGAAATAGGGATACGCGTCAAAGACCGAGTTCTTGCCTAGCTGTTGCAATTGGCCACGCCCGTTCTCTCGCATCTCGGATCGTTCCTTTGCGTCCTTCGCTTGTTGCTTGGCTTACTGCTGCACTCGACTTTCTGCTGATCGCGCTCGTTTTCGCCCACTGCAAGCAGTCATTCGCCACGGGATTATTATTTTCCCTAGGATCTGCAAATTATCCCAATTAGTCCATAAGGGGAAAGTTCGATGCGAAAAATAAAGGGAATTTGAAATTGTGCAGGGGCTTGAACAAGGGTTTTCTTCCCCAATTTCAGTTTGTTTTTCTCCTTCAATCAGACTGCCATGTCAGAATCTCCCTCCGATTCTCTTGTGATTGAGATGAGTACTGTCACAGTGCGGGCAAACTCGCCAAAGGGAATTGTTCGCGTTGTCGGAAAACTCGAGTCTCCAACAGAGGCAGAGTCGCTCGCAGCTTTGAGCACCTACTCCTCTTCGGGAACAACACCGGCAACAACGCCATCGACGACACCTATCACCAAGAGTCAGTTTGTCGCCGAGACCGAACCGGAGAACGTGATCGATCTTGATCTTGAAGACCGCGAATCGCCACTATGCAAAGTCCTGCAGAGACACAAGCTAAAAGCAACGGATCCCCAAGTTAGCAGGACAAAACTGAACAAACTCATAGAAATATCTCACAAGTTGTACAACTCTACATACGACCAGATTGACACCGTGGACTACCTCGCTTATCTCGGTGGTGGATTGCGGTCAGTGGACGAGACTGATCTCGAGATCGATCTCATCCGCTGCTTCTACATGGCACAGTTCAGATGGAACCATGATCTGCTTGTGTCGCTGCGGCTATTGTGCCAGAAATTGTTTTTCAAGGGAGAATCGCAATTCATTGACAAGATTCTGGACTCCTTCTCCGAGAGATGGTTTCAAATATACGGTGTTCAGAACAACAAGTCGCTGTTCGGTAACGCAAACGGTGTGTATTTGATCTCCTACTCGCTCATTCTATCCAACACAGATCTGCACACGACGGAGATTGAAAAAAAGAAGAAGATCACCAAGTCGAGGTTTGTGAAGAACACAACGGCAGCGTTGCAGCAGAATAAAGTGCCTATCATGGACTCGCTGACACTCTCAAATGAGCTCAAAAGGTTCTACCAGAGCCTTTTGACGGTAGAGTTGACGCTGAGAGAAGCTCCCGAAACTACCAAACCCGTCCACGTCTTTAAAAGAGCGTCGGTTTCGTCTTTTGCAACAGTGAAATCCAGCAGAACCACCTCGAGACACACCGACAACAAGTCTCTTTACTCTTCTGCTTCGGCAATCTCTACCGCATCGTACTCGACCGCAAACGGGACGATGGCTTCGCACGTGAACTCATATGGGTTCGCCAAGGCTCTGATCACCGAGAAAAAACTGAGAAGGATGACGTCGCTCGACAGCAGCCGACTTTCCCTGCACTCCACGGGGAGCAATGTTTTAGAAAAATATCCAACGTTTAACGATGAATCCAGTCAGCTTAACCTGGAGGAATTGGCTGAGGAGTCCAATTTCGTCATTGAGGAGGAAGGTGATTTGCAACTCGAGCTCGAAGGTCCTCCATGGATAAAGGAGGGTTTGTTACGGGTTGTTTTGCCCGAAGACTTGACCGCTCCAGTAGAAGACCAATCGTGGTTCAACAGAAAAGCGGGTCAAAAGAACAAAAAGTGGCAGAACTTGTTCACGGTGGTTTCGAAAGGTGAGCTGCGGCTTTTCTCCTTCGATAGCTCGATGAAATATGCTAACAATGCCAAGGCACACGGAGACGGTAACTGGTGGAACTATGCCAACAGCGTGGCCAGTTTGAACTTGTGTTCGTGTTTCGCGCAAGTAGTTGAACCTCGGTCCAAGGTGTATGCGAAGCTGATGAGAAAGTACGAGGCGATTTCAAAGGCTACTGGATATGAGGCCTACTGGACGCTGAACATCCCTCTGAACGAGCCGATGAAGGTGAGCAACTTCAGAAGCATCTACTTCTGTGCGGGAACCAAAGAGATTGCCGAGGAGTTTGTGGAGACGTGCAACTTCTGGTCTGCACGTTCTTCGGCAATCCCTCCTGAAGAGTCGATCTCGTCGATTGATTACGGGTGGTCGGACAAACTCATTGCGCTTTTGAAAGCCGGTAACATTGCCGAGATTGAGTGCTATCTGGGACGGAGCATGATCACCAAGTGGGCTCCCACGCTCAATGGCACGATCCCTGCAGACGTTACAATGCTGGAGCAGTTGCAAAGCCTGCGCAACTACTACCAGCGGGTTTACGAGCTGTCGGAACGGCATAAACAGCTGAAGTCGCATTTCCAGACACTGAACTCGGTTCAAAACAAAAACTCAAACAACGGGTACATGTCGATGCTGTTCAACCGGTCGTCGAAACAGGCCAAGGAACAAACGGTGAAAAACATCCAACTGGTAAAGCTCAACTACGTGAACAAGCTAAACTATCTGGACAACGAGCTGCTGCGTTTTAAACGGTATGCGCAGATTCTGGACAAGGGAATCAAGCTGAGGAGTGAGAAGATGAGGTGTGGTAGCTCGTGAGCGAAGTATTTCTCGATAAGCGTCCTCCAGGTCAGGCGTACGTTGCTATGTACAACTAGCTAATCTCCCTTGTACGCGTAATCTCAATCAAAGAGATCTTGGCAAAAAGGAAGGTGGTCATCGTAATCGATCAGTATCCATTGTATAGCTGTGTGAACATTCGGTGGAGTGATTAAACTTCTGGATACTAAAAAACCGAAAAGCCTACTGTTATACTGTTTTTAGGCGTAAGAAAATATTTGAAAAATTCAATTCTCAAAATATATATTTCTCTTCGAGATTTATGGTGGCAAAAAGAGCTTGAATATCATCAACAAGATATTTATTGCGTGAAACGACGTACACAGAGCAAAGATGTCGGATCCAAGTTCAATCAACGGTGAGTGACTCAATCAGAGACGCAAATCAGGTGTTGATACTAACCCTTTCTAGGTGGAAGTGCCGTGGCAATGGTGGGTAAAGATTGTGTGGCGATTGCGTGCGATCTGAGATTGGGAAACCAGTCGTTGGGAGTGTCCAACAACTTCGAGAAGGTGTTTCAATTGGGACACGTGTTTCTCGGGCTGACGGGACTGGCAACCGACGTGACCACTGTGCACGAGAACTTCAGACTTAAAACCAATCTATACAAGATGAGAGAGGAGAGAGATATTGAGCCAGAGAGCTTTGCGAACCTTGTCTCTTCGACACTATACGAGCGCCGATTCGGGCCGTGGTTTGTCGGTCCGATTGTGGCGGGCCTCAATTCCAAGACCAACAAGCCTTTCATCTGTGGTTTTGACTTCATCGGATGCATAGATTACGCTAAGGACTTTGTTGTCTCGGGAACTGCAACTGACCAGCTGTACGGTATGTGCGAAGCACTTTACGAGCCGGATTTGGAACCTGAAGACCTCTTTGAGACGATTTCGCAGGCGCTGCTGAACGCGGCAGACAGAGACGCGCTCAGTGGTTGGGGTGCCGTGGTGTACGTGATCACCAAGGATAAGGTGGTGAAGAGGTATTTGAAGAGTCGGCAGGATTAACCGGAGGCGGAGGCGGAAGCTCTGTTCTCGTTGGAGTTTGCCAGAGTTATATGTAGCACGTAGCAACGAAAGTGGAATAGTGAAGAGAGATGCAGCGTAGCTACAGCGAGGGTTTTGCGTCGGTAGAGATATAAAATGAAGCTTGTTAACACAGAAGTTGACTGTCTGATATATACAGGAGAGACAGCGAGTTTGTATGGACGGGGGATCAGAGGGAGCAGGTATGGCTGGAACGGCAGGCAAAGCCAGACTCAAGCCTCCTTCTCTCTTCTTTGATATTCCTTCTCGATCACCTTTTTAAGATAACCATCCTTGCCATACTCCTCCTCTTCCATCTTCTTCTTCTTGAGCTCGTACTCCTTGTTCTTCTTCTTTCTCTCGACAATCTTTTCTCTGTCGGCAGCGAGTCTGGCGTTGTGCAGACAGTTTGTAAGATCTTGCTTGATGATGTTACATTTTCCAAAGGCCTTTTCGAAAAAGTCTGATCTATGACACTCTTCGAGCTGGTCGATGAGGTCCTCGCATTCTGCGCGTGTTAGTTGGACGTTAAAACCATGTTGCCGTTGTACGTACTCATGAACTTGTCTCTATCTAAAATCGGATGCATTTTGCCCTACTGGTTGTGGTGTAGTTATCTTTGGTTTCTATCTTGATCAAAAATTTTTACGCATGAATTTTTAGAAATTAGTGAAACAAAAAAGGTGAGTTGTTTTAGTGCTATATGGTGGAGAGATATTTAGAGTCGAAGTAATGTCCAAGAAAACAACGGAAGAAGACGAGGTTTTTGAGTTTTTGAACTCGCTGCCGGAAGAC
The DNA here is from genome assembly GCA_030555865.1 of Ogataea corticis. NCBI lineage: Eukaryota > Fungi > Ascomycota > Pichiomycetes > Pichiales > Pichiaceae > Ogataea > Ogataea corticis. The sequence goes on along the minus strand of JANIVM010000004.1, from coordinate 286,584 downwards.
AATAACGGCAACACCACCAAACCGGACCAGTCAGGCAAAACTGACGAGGATATCCTGGACTTTCTCGATGAGCTAGAGGCGTCAGATAAGGGCAAGAAAGAGCCAAAGGAGCCAAAGGAAGCGGCCAAGAAGGAGGAACAGCAGAAAGAAAGCATTAAAGAACGGAAGGAGGAGGAAACAGTGGAGTTGAAAGAGTCGGAGGTGGCAGGAGACGCGCCTACCGCGTCTTCTCCTGAGGTGAACGACCCAATAACGTCCATCTCCAACTGGTGGTCGACGGAGGGATCGGCAAAGGTGACGTCGCAGATCTCTTCTCTGTGGGGTACTGCACAAAGTTTAAGCGAACAGGCCCAGAAACAGGCTGAGTCGGCTCTCAAGCTCGCCAAGGAGCAGTCGATCGAGGACAACCTGAAAAACGCCTTCAAGGAAATTGGAATCACCGGCGTGCTGGAGGGCGACCGCGAACTCACGGACGACGAGAAGGAGCAAGTTTTAAAGCTGCCAGGCACCAAACACGCGCTTGGGTCGCTGAACAAAGGGTTCAACATGCTTTCGTCGCAGCTCACCACCGTTCTGGAGCGGATCCAGCACGACATTGACGCCAACAGAGACGAGATCCTCGATATTAAGCTCGTTCATGACCTGAAAAACTACAAGAACCTCACCAAGTACGTGAAAAATAATTTCGAGAGCGTGATGAGAGCGCAGGTTGACGGCGATATCCAGGTGAATATCACGGAGAGCGGGATCATCTCCTCGTCTGCAGAGAGCACCGACAACGCCAAGAACCTTGGACTGTTTTCGGGTAAGATTTCTGACGGGGAGAAGCTGATCCACGCCAACATTGACAGTGTTATCAAGTCCCAGGAGACAGAGGAGGGTACTGACGATATCAGGAAATCGCAGATCTACGTTGGATTGCTGGCCACCACAATCAACAAGGAGGACACGGCTGCGGAGGACAACGAGGTGGTGACCATTGACGAGTACCAGTCGAGCTCCTTCTCATTTACCGCTGTGCTCATCGACAAGACGCACAACCTCACCATTGTGAACCGCTCGCAGCCGTTCCCTCTGAGATGGTGCAACTGGCTTGACGGAAAGTTCGAGGACGACGACACGAGCGAGGATGTTGATCCGAGCGAGTGGGTCATTGACTGGATCGACAGGGGACTCGACATGACATTTGGAGTGCTGGCGCAGGCCTATGTGATTAAGAGAATGGGTTATTAAGTTCTCAAAGGCTTATCAAGCATCCTTTTGGTTAGGAGTTATCGTTTTTATTGATGAATTGAACTAGCTCAAATTGGACATGTAGACGTCCGTCCACCCGAAAGCATCACGAGCAGATCACAATTCTTCTTCATTTTTGTCGTGATTTTTCAGCAACTTGACGAGATTGTCCTCGTCAGAAGCAATCAGCTTGTTATCCCAGTCCACAACAAGCGGAGGCTGGAAAACTCCCTTTTCTGCAAGTTCCTCCAGCGAATTGGACTCCAGTTTCTGTAGTGTAGGGCTGTCAACGGTCTGCAGATCGATCACGTGATCTTTCTCAGATGACAAACCGGGGAAGGCGTCTTTGAACGCCTTTTTGCACGTTGGGTTGATAGACAGAGTCTGTTTTATAAACGAGAATTGTTCCACCGTTGGGAATTGGGTCGAGACGTCCACCTGGTACTTGTACTTGACGCCTTTGTCTGCGGTTCCAGAAAATAGCTTCTTGAAGAACGATGTTGGCTCTGGAGCAGCAGCTTTGTTGACAGCGTTTTTGTTGAGCACCTCTAGCAGCTTTACTGACAGAGGGATTCTCGGGGAATGGCTATGTTATGTTAATCACAAGGTCGGTATATTTGGGATCTGGCTCGCCATCCGGATTGACCCGTACTTACAATATGGTGATCACTCCTTGCACGCCTTGCAGTGATTTGAACATGGACATCTTGTTCGAACTTAGCGGTATCAAAAATACAAAATCTCGATTATATTTTTGGGAATTGATCACATATTTATAGAGAACAACACACGTTTTTAATATAATCTTGTTCCCTGCGATCCGAGTAGGCTCACGCTTCTGGTTCAAGCCGCTTGCGCAAAAAAAATAATCTCAGAGATATAAAAACCACTTTTCAGGCTGTGCATCATGTCAAACCTTGTAGCCAAAGACATCGGGACGACGTTGATCCCACAACGGCATGTTGGTACGGATGATATCGAGTTGGTTCAAATCGATGTCTGCCACACAAATCTCCTCAACGTCGTCAATGTCCGAGCATTGTGCAAGAATTGTTCCGTTCGGATCGATAATACACGTGTGACCGAAAGACTCTCTGGTAGACTTTTCGACCCCGTCGAGCCGGTGCTTTCCCTTTTGGGCCGGCATCACCACGAACGTCTGTGTGAACACCGCGGTAGCCTGTGCGAGCAGCTGGAAGTGCGGCCCGGTTTTCATAGTCCACGCGGAGGGGTAAGTGAGGACCTGAGCTCCTTCGCTGCGCAGACGTAGAGCAAGCTCGGGGAAACGCAGGTCGTAGCAGATTCCAAGTCCAACTTTACCAACTGCGGTGGGAAAAGGCTTCAGAACGTCGTTCCCAGGTTCAACAGACTGCGATTCTTTCAGAATAGGGCCATTTTTGATGTCCACGTCAAACAGATGAATCTTCTGGTATCTGTGGATAATATCTCCTGCCTCGTTAATCCATACGAGGGTGTTTTTGACTCTATCCGAGGTTTCGGATGGCTCGTGAATGCCAACAGAGACGGATAGTGAATCACCAGTCTTGTGCAATTCTCTCAGTTTGTCTTGAATGGCCGTGACGAACGGAGACGTCTCAACACCCTGGACAATCTCTTTGGAGTGAGCGGCATTCTTCGCAATGTAATCGGATGCTTCAGGGAGAAACAGCACTTTACATTTCAGTGCAGAAGCTTTTGCAATCAAATTGATGGCCGTGAGTCCATTTTCCTTGAGAATTGATGATGCACAGAGCTGTCCAGCTGCCACAAGAACCATTTTGCCCAGTCAATGAGTCTTTAGGTTAGGTGTTTGTTGTTGAGTCAAGTGTAGAAATCATTTCGCAATCTGTGGCCAGAAATTCCTTATCAATTCCTACCAGCCACACTCGCCACGCGCGTGGCTGAGCAAAGAAAATTTTCCTGATCCTCGAGATCTCATATTTTTATCTACATAGAGATGATCAGGACGGAGAACGCAGTGTTTAGCAGGAAGCGACTCGATTGAAATCCACCACGATCTCTACAAAATGGTGAGTTGCAAAGACAGAATTACATGTTATGTCCTTTTTACTAACCCAGGCAGCCCGAATCGGAGAAGCAGCACAAACCATCGAAGTCTCTCCCGAGACAGCAGTTCACGCTGTGTGTTCCATCGACGTGCATTTCACGCTCTAACTGCAAAAATCTACAACAGGTGAGCCATACGGCCTACCAGATAGCCAAGGCTGCCTGTACTTACAATGTAGGTGAAGTTGTTGTGCTGCAAGTGCCTGAAGACGATTCTGAGGAGGGTGCTGTCAAGGTTTCCGAGGTGAAAAAGGTGTTTGTGGACGGAGAGAAAGAACCAGAAAAGAATTACAGTGCTGAGACTCTTTTATTGGCCACTTTGTTGCAATTCTACGTCACTCCTCCATACCTCGTGAAATCAACTTTTGACTCCAAGACGCTAAAAAACTTTGAGTATGCAAAAAAACTGCCTAAGATCTCTACGCTTCCGTTCATGCAAAACAACAAGGCGTACGAAAATTATAAAGAGGGACTCACTGTTTTCAAAAAGCCACCAGCCAGAGCAAAAACTGCTTCTGGGAAGGTGAAGAAGACCAAGAAAACCAACACTACCAAGTTTGTCAATGTTGGTGAGGACAAGCTACTGGAGCTGGCTATGGAGGTCCCAACGAGTGTGCGTGTTACAGTGAACTTGAAGACAAAAAAAGTGGTTTCCCCTATCGAGGCGTACGGGGTCATTGGAGCAAAGTCCACGTTTGGATATCACGTGCGCGTGGTTACCAGCTTCACCGACGTTTTCACTGAAGCCGGATATGCTGACGGGTACGACAAGTCCATCTACGTGAACAGCGGAGACTATTTTCTCAACAAGCCGACTGCGGCAGACGCATTGACTGAAATCAAAAACGTGAGCAACGAAAAAGGAAATATTTTACTGGTTGTGGCCAAATGGAGTGATTTGGAGGCTGCTTTCGAGAAGGTGAAGGCAGTATTGGAGGGTGTTGAGGGGCCAAAAGATATGTTTGATGGGAAACTGAACATCCCTCTTGGAACCAGAGTTGAAGACGGAGCGATGATTGCCGTGGCCAAACTTTCATGAGAGAGTGCGCCATGCTGTACAATACCAGAGAAATCTCTACGATAGAATTATTACTATACCATTGATTATTGTAGATAACTGTGGACTGTCGCCAGTCCTCTATAGTACATCAAAGATGTCCGTTTTCAGCAACCCATTTTCTGGCATTTCTGAAAACTCTGATCCATGGACCGTATCCGCCCCACGTCTCAGCCTCTTCGGCTGGGTAGTACGAGTTGGACTCGAGTCTGCAAACTCTCTCTGGGTGTGGCATCATGGCCAGAACTCTACCGTTTGGAGTTCTGATACCTGTGATACCACTTGGCGATCCGTTAGGGTTGAATGGATACTTCTCAGTTGGAATACCGTAGTTATCCACATATTTGGCGGCAACAAGGCCCTGGTTGACGAAGCCAGCCAGCTTGGCGTCGTTCTCGCCAAACGAGGCTCTTCCCTCACCGTGTGCAACGGCAATAGGCAGTCTCGATCCTCTCATTCCGTCAAAAAAGATCAGCGGCTTCTCGACATTCTCCTCAATAATCTCCAACGTGCTCACTCTGGCCTCGTATTGCTCAGATCTGTTCTTTTCGAAAGAAGGCCAGTTCTCGGTTCCTGGAATCAAACTCTTGATCTTTGACAGGAACTGACATCCGTTACATGCACCAAAAGCGAAAGTGTCGTCTCTTTCTTGGAAGAATTTGATGAATTGTGCTCTGGCGTTGTCATTGTAGAGAACAGAGGTGGCCCATCCGTTACCGGCACCCAAAACGTCACCGTACGAGAATCCTCCACATGCAGCAAGACCAACAAAGTCGTTCAAGGAAACCTTTCCGGAGATAATGTCGGTCATGTGCACATCGTGAGAGTCGAATCCGGCCTGTTGGAAACACCAAGCCATCTCCTGTTGACCATTGACACCCTGTTCTCTCAGAATAGCAACCTTTGGTCTTGTCGAAAGTGTAGAGATAGCCAAATCGTCCGCAGGGTCAAACGTCAACTTGTAAGTCAGACCTGGATCTTGGTTGTCCAAGATGGTCTGGAACTCTTGGTCGGCAGCTTGTGGATTGTCTCTGAGCTTTTGCATGTGGTACGAGGTCAGCGACCAGGTCTGTTGCAGCTCACCTCTCGACTTGCTCAACACTGGAATGCCGTTGACAGAAATCTTGACTTGTTGCTCCAAGTCAAAAACCGGCTCACCGAGAACTGAGACGAATTCTTCCGAGACACCGTTTGAGGACAAGATGGAAATGAATGAAGAGTAGTCCTCTTGCTTGATTTGGAAAACGGCACCGAGCTCTTCGTTGAAAAGAGCAGTTAAAGCGCCAGATTGGTCCTTCACATCGATGTTCAATCCCGATCTACCCGCAAAAGCCATCTCCAAGAGAGTGACAATCAAACCACCGTCAGACCTGTCGTGGTAAGCTAAGACATCAAGTTGCTTGTGCAGGGCAGAGAGGGCAGACAGGAAACCCTTCAAAATGGAAGCATCGTGGACGGTAGGAGACGAGTCCCCGAGCTGGTTGTAAACTTGTGCCAGTGCAGAACCACCGAGAGACTTTGCAACCTTCGAAGCCAAGTCCACGAGGAGAAGAACTGTATCGTTCTTCTTTTGAAGCACAGGAGTCCACGTTTTGGAGGTGTTGTCCACACCAGCAAAAGCGGTGATCACCAAAGACATAGGCGCAATCACCTCCTTGTCGCTCCAAGACATCTTCATGGACATCGAATCCTTACCAACTGGAATGGAGACACCAAGTTTTGGACACAGATCCAATCCAATGGCCTGAACAGCCTCATAGAGTGCAGAGCCTTCACCAGGATGACTAGCAGGGGCCATCCAGTTGGCGGAGAGTTTGACAGAGTCCAAAGCCTTCACGTCTGCTGCGTACAGGTTCAAAAGAGACTCTGCGACACACATTTTGGCAGAGGCAGCTGCGGAAATGAGGGCAAGAGTTGGCTTCTCTCCCATTGCGAGCGCTTCACCGGTGGAGATCAGTTCATCACCCAAAGAGGTAGCAGTAACACCAACATCGGCAACAGGAACTTGCCATGGTCCCACAAACTGGTCTCTATCGATCAAACCAGTAACGGTTCTGTCTCCAATAGTGATCAGGAACGACTTGGATCCGACCGATGGCAGCTGCAAGACTCTGCTAAGAGCATCATCAACGGCGATTTCAGACGGAATATCCACCGATTTCAACAGAGCAGGTTTGGTGTTATCTTGTCTGGACATCTTTGGTGGCTTGCCAAACAACAAGCTCATTTCCAAGTCGATTGGAGTGGTTCCTAGCAGTCTGTCAGTCAAAACGAGTCTGTGCTCGTTGGTAGCAACACCAACGACAGCGTATGGGCATCTTTCTCTTTCACAGATTTCCTTAAACAAGTCTAAGTTCTGCTGGCTAACACCGAGAACATATCTCTCCTGAGACTCGTTACACCAGATCTCCATTGGAGACATACCCGGCTCCAACGAAAGAATGTCTCTCAGCTCGAACTTGGCTCCAAGATCGTTATCGTGGACTAATTCAGGCAAGGCGTTGGAGAGTCCACCGGCACCGACATCGTGGATACACTGAATCGGAGAGTTCGTGCCAAATGCGTTACACACATCAATGACTTGTTGCGCTCTTCTCTGCATCTCCGGGTTTCCTCTTTGAACGGAGGCGAAATCGAGATCGGCAGAGCCTTCACCAGAAGAAACCGACGACGCTGCTCCTCCTCCCAAACCAATCAGCATACACTGACCTCCAAGAACAATAATAGCAGAGCCAGGAGTAATTTTGTGGTCGGACTTGAGAGCCAATTGCGGTCTGACGGCACCCATTCCTCCGGCAATCATGATCGGCTTGTGGAAACCTCTGATTTCTTCTTTGTTGTCGCCGTTCACCACAGTGGTGGTCAAGGTTCTGAAATAGCCAGTGATACAAGGTCTTCCAAACTCGTTGTTGAAAGCGGCGGAACCAAGAGGAGCCTCAATCATAATGTCGAGAGGGGAGGCGATGTGGGCAGGCTTGCCGATATCGAGTTCCCAGGGCTGTTTGAGGTCTGGAATGCACAGGTCAGAAACGGAGAATCCAGAGAGTCCACACTTAGACTTCGATCCACGACCAACGGCACCTTCGTCACGGATCTCTCCACCAGAACCAGTGGCAGCACCAGGGAAAGGAGAAACAGCAGTTGGGTGGTTATGCGTTTCCACTTTGATCAGAGTGTGCACAGTTTCCTTCTTGGACTTCCATTTGTTTCCGTTCTTGTAGTCTGGTGCGTAGAAGTAAGCTTCCGAGCCCTGGAAAATGGCGGCGTTGTCGCTGTAGGCACTAATGGTGTAGTTAGGATTGAGTTTGTGAGTGTTTCTGATCATTTGGAACAAAGACATGTCTCTCTTCTTGCCATCGATCTTCCAGTCAGCATTGAAGATTTTGTGTCTGCAATGCTCCGAGTTGACTTGAGCAAACATGAACAGCTCAACATCAGTTGGGTTTCTTCCCAGAGTGTCTTTGAAAGCCTCGTGAAGATACGTGATCTCACCTTCGTCAAGAGCCAAACCAAGCTTCTTGTTAGCAGTAAGCAGGTTTTCCTTCGAAGAAATCACATCGACGTATTGCAATGGCTTTGGCTGGTGCTCCTCAAAGAGGTCGTTGTACTTTGGAATGTTCTCGTTGATGTACAGGGTCTGAGTCATTCTGTCATAGATGGAGGCCAAGCAGTTGTGGCCGTCTTTGGCAAAATACTCCATAATTGGGAAGCCTGGTCTGACTTGCAAAAGAACAGCCAATCCTCTCTCAACTCTGTCCACTTCGGATCCCAAGCCGCAAACTTCCACAATGTTCGAGGCCTTCGAGGACCATGGCGAGATAGTACCTGGTCTAGGCAAGACTCTGATAAGATACGTGTCTGCGTCCAAGCCAGCAGACAAAAGAGAGACTGACTCAGAGCTGTTTCCAGACAATTGAACAAGATCACTGAGCTTCTCGCAGAGCGGATCAGACAAGTCCAGTTCACTGTCATACTTGAGCAAAGCTTCAAGTTTCTGCAAACTGACTGGATCAACAACTTCCTTGCAATGGACGTAGTGAATTTGACAAGTTCTGACAGACGTCACTACCGAGGAGTTGACGAGTCTGTCGATGTCGGCCGTGAGGTTGGCCACTCTAAAGCTGGACAACGCCTGCGGACCAGGAAGAACCAGCATGTTTCCAAACGTCATGGTGTTTAGGCTCTAAAGATGACGATAGAGTCAAATGAGCGGGGCAGAGAAGTAAACCGAGGTGTACCAATGAAGAGGAAAGAAAAGCAAGAGAGGAAGAGGGAAACGTAAGGGGAAATATTTTTTAATTAAATTGGTGAAAATTGACTTCTCTGATTAAAAAAATAAAAAATCGAGGATCTTAGACGCGTCGATTTGAAAAGACCAAAAGTCGTTTCTCGACGCCGCTCAGTAAATTTGAAAAAGATAGAAGAACCTATAAACCGAACACCCTTTAAACGAAGGAGGGATTAGGGTAGTCACGATGACCGAGGACTTGAAGAGAAAAGCCGAGGAAGTTGAGGACGAGGACAATGAACAGGTGGAGAACGGCAACAAGAGGCTGGAAATGGAGGAGGACGAGGACAACGGCGAGGAAGCTCGTGTGAAAAACGAGGAGTCTCTAGCAGAGGAGGAGGAGGCTGTTGAGGAGGTTGCCGAGGATGAGGATGCAGATCCGGAAGACCATGAAGCCGCTGATGAGGACGAGCAAAAGCGAGTCATGTCTTTTGAGTTCGATGGACACCATTACACCTACAAAGAGCGTCCGTCGGTTATCGAGGAGAAGGAGGGACGGATTGAGTTTAGGGTGGTTAACAACGACAATACCAAGGACAACATGATCATTTTGACTGGACTAAAAAACATTTTCCAAAAACAACTTCCCGAGATGCCCAAGGCGTACATTGCAAGACTTGTGTACGACCGATCACACGTATCCATTGCCGTGGTACGCAAGCCGATGACGGTGGTTGGAGGAATTACGTACCGGCCGTTTGAGAACCACGAATTTGCCGAGATTGTTTTTTGTGCTATCTCGTCCACGGAACAGGTCCGGGGTTATGGAGCGCATCTGATGAACCATCTCAAGGACTATGTCACGGCAACGACAAAGATCAAATATTTCCTTACTTACGCAGACAACTACGCCATTGGCTACTTCAAGAAACAAGGTTTTACCAAGGAGATCACGCTGGCCAAAAAGGTGTGGATGGGATACATCAAGGATTACGAGGGAGGTACCTTGATGCAGTGCTCCATACTTCCGAGAATGCGATATCTTGATACTCCAAAGATACTCACGCTGCAAAAAGCAGCCATTTTGCGCAAGATCAGGTCGCTGAGCCAGTCGCACGTGGTTCGGCACGGTCTCAAACACTATTTGAAGCCCAACGCAAAGCCGCTGGATCCAATGAGTATTCCCGGGGTCAGGGAAGCGGGCTGGACAGCTGAGATGGACGAGCTCGCACAGAAGCCCAAGAGAGGTCCTCACCATCTGGTGATGCTCACACTGCTTACCGAAATGCAGAACCACCCGTCAAACTGGCCATTTTTGCAGCCTGTGAACAGAGAAGAGGTTCCAGACTATTACGAGGTGATCAAGGAGCCGATGGATCTCAGCACAATGGAGGTGAAGCTGGAAAACAACGCGTACGAGAGTTTCGACGACTTCATCTACGATTGCAAACTCATTTTCAACAATTGTCGGCAGTATAACGGCGAGAACACCACATTCTTCAAGAACGCCAACAAGCTGGAAAAGGCCATTGCCGCCAAGCTGAAGGACTTCCCGGAGTACTCCTCAGCTATCGATATGCTACAAAGCTAGCGTGTACTACAATAGAATAGCAGACTTTTACTTCAAATTGTGCTAGATCTCACAAATTTTCAGCTGATATAATTATGTAACAACCTCGAATCGTCTGGCCCTACTCCGCAGAGGCCTGCTCCTCACCCTCTTCCTGCTCCTGCTCCTTCAGGGCCTCAATGATCTTCGCAATCTCGCTCACATCATAAATTCTGAATCCATGCTCTTTCGTCACACTAGCTAGCTGCGCGTTCTTAGAGTCGAGCTTCTCCTCCATGACCTGCTTCAAGATCTTGAGAGCCAGCAGCTCTGCATCTGCCAAAGTCAGCGACTTGTGGTATTCGTTCTGCAATTCGGCCTGCGCTCCCTCCGAGCCCGAACCAATTGCCTTAGCGTCGTATCTATAGAACGTTCCCGAAGGCTCAGCATGGTAAAGCTGAGGCCCTTTCTCCTCATCGTATCCTGCAATAAGAAGTGCCACACCAAATGGTCTCGACATGAGTCTTTTCTCACCAGAAGCACCCTCTCCAAATCTAAGAGCCAGATCGCAAACCGATTGCGTGAGAGACTCCACGCCAATCGGTTCATGGTAGTACAGGTCGTGTTGCACAGACGCCACTCTGGCGTGGTCTATCATCGAGCGAGCGTCCGCCGTCAACCCCGACATGGCACATCCTATATGCTTGTCGACTTCCATAATCTTTTCAATGCTGTCGCTCTCCAAAAGAGACGATGTGACTCTCTTTTCCACTCCCAAGATAACTCCCTCGCTGGTAGAAATTCCGATGGCTGTCGAGCCGAGTTTGATGGCCTCTAAAGAGTACTCCACTTGGAACAAACGACCTTCTGGGGAAAAGGTCGACACTCCACGGTCATATTCGCTTCGGGTTAAGAACATTGTTGGCCGCTTCAATGAATGATTGTTGTTCAGCAGCTGTTTGCCCTCGTTTGATCAGTTACGATGGCAAAAAAATAACATAATCCGAGAAGTTAGCTGGTGTAAGGGTGCTGGAAATTTTATGATGACCAACTGCTGAGATAAGCCGATCCCGGGATTCTGGGGATTCAAATCCAAGGATCGGCCTCAAATTCCTTACAGCAACCAACCTCCAGTGCTTCTATTTTTGATCCACCTCTCTGAAAGATCTTGTGCCAAAACTAAGTGGTATTATTTCTTGTTTGAGCAAAAGAAATCCTACATCGAACTATTTTTACACTAAATTCTAGACGGAGAAGCTACCGGCTCGGTGGGACGAGCAAGCACCTGGCTAAGCGCAGGTCAATATTGTAGCGTGCTAAGCAACACCATTTTTTTATGGTACGGGAATATAATCACCAAGTACGCTTCTGAGCCATCATTTCCTGCTTCTATTTTAAGTGTTACCCCACAAAATTATTGATCCTCTCACAGAAAATTCCTGTTTTTGTGGTCCTCGGAAGAAACTATAGTATTGTTGGGGCGGAAATTTTAGACATCCAACTGGACGAAAACTATAGCTTTGAACTCAATTGCGAACAGGATGAATAGTTTTCTTCCAAGCTGCATTAGCAACTTGATTGCTAGCCTGATTAGGATGAATATTTTGCAGGTGCAGCACGATTGCCTAACGTGAAGAATCTGGTCGGAGCACTGACACGGAATTGGTAGCTATAGATCCCGGAGAGGTATATAAGGGAGTAGGAACCCAGAAGTGGGACTTGTACTTACGATTTTTGACAGTCATCAAAACGCAATGCAGCTCGAAAACTCCGTCCTTCTTGCCCTGGTGGCCGTGCTTTCCCAGACCGCTTCCGCAGCCAATGCCGGAATTGTCACTGCGCTCGTCAGTGACATCAGCGGCCACTACAGCGACTATCTCGGTTACATCCAATCGCAGTCAACTGGGGATTACTCGGGTCTTTTATCTCTTTACGAGCAGGCGCAAACTTACACCGATGACTCGTATACTACTCTGGGAAACTCCGCAGTGGTTTCGTCAATCAGCGAGTTTGCAACCGGTTTGCCATGGTACTCCAGCAGACTAGCTGGCAAGGCCACAGCCTCGTCTGGTGGTTCCAAAAGTGGCGCTGCTTCCAAGAGTGCTGCTGGTGCTTCTAAGAGCAGTGGAGCTGCCTCGAAGAGCGGAGCTGCTTCCAAGAGTGGTGGTGCAGGTGCAGCTTCAAAGAGTGGTGCGGGAGCTTCAAAGAGCGCAGCCGGTGCCTCGAAAAGTGGCGCAGCCGGTGCCTCGAGTGGCGCAGGTGCTGCAAGTGGAGCTGCGGGTTCTGGTTCTGGTTCTGGTTCTGGTTCGTCTACTTCAGGTGGATCGGGAAGCAGTTCGTCGAGCGGATCAGGATCGGGCTCAAGCAGTGGTGCTGCTGCCGTTGGAGAGCGTTTGGACACTCTACCATATGCGATTGCTATCGGTGTCTTGGGTGTTTCGTCGATCCTGGCTTTGCTGTAAGGTATACTTTTAGTTTGTAATCACATGTACTTGATCTAAGATGTTTCATTGTCTAATTGAGCAAGCTATACGAGCCTCGCTTAGTCGCTGCACCGCCCGAAAATAAATATGCCACACTTCGAACCGGTTTCCGGTGTGTCAAAAAATAAATCAAAAAAGGGATCCAATTAGCCCTCAAAGGGGTAACACTTGTGTGGGAGATGGGCAATAACATTTCAAACTGGTTTGTTCTTGTAGTTTCTTGAGACAAACAAGACCAACTTTTGTCCGGTATTACAATCAACCAGTTTAGCGGTAATTGATCGTCACCATACTGCCTGTTGGGTACTAGATAACTTTGAAGCAAAGGATACTTTAAAGAAATGTCTTCATTAATCACCTCATTGGTCTCTCGTCTGCCAGGGATCCAATACATTAACGGGATAGTTCAAGACGGACTGGTGCAAGTCCTCAAAACAGGTTAGTGTCCCACTTCCACTGCTTTGACCACCCAATACTAACGGAAACAGGCCCGGTGCCTAATCACATGTCCTTTGTTATGGACGGCAACAGAAGATATGCCAAACAAGCAGGTCTTCCGTTGAAAGAGGGCCACAGAGCTGGTGCTGAAGCACTTGCAAAAGTGATGGAATGCTGTCTGAAAGTTGGGGTCAAGAATATCACGGTGTATGCGTTCTCAATTGAGAACTTCAACAGACCTCAGGCGGAAATTGACACCATTTTTACCCTTCTCAAGAGCCGGTTGGCCTACATTGTCCATGAGAGCGACTTTTGCCACAAATACCAGGTCTCCATCAAGATTGTGGGAAACAGAAGTCTGGTTCCTGACGATGTGATGAGCGATCTGGAGAAACTGGAGGAGACGACTGGCAAATATCCTGAGTGCACTCTTTTCATTGCTTTCCCCTACACTTCGAGAGACGACATTGTCCATTCTGTTGGGGAAATTGCGCGCAAAGTGAAGAAAAATGAACTCAGTGTTGACGATGTTGACGAAGCAGAGCTTGAGAAGAACTTTTACTATGAGGGGAAAGCAGAGAAGGTTGACATTCTGGTGAGAACATCGGGCCACACTCGTCTGAGCGACTACATGCTGTGGCAATGTCACCAAGACTGTGTCATTGAGTACTCCAATACGTTGTGGCCAAACTACAAGTTCTACCATACTTGGTGGACCATTTTCAAGTGGAGCTACTACAAGACCCTGATCATCGAAGATGCGGAGACTATGCAACTTAAAAAGATCTCTGATAAGGAGATCGAGGAGAGATACAAGCAGCCAATCAAGAGTCTTGAGCACCCGCCTTTCGCCTCTGTCACGAAGGTGACCTGATTGAGATGCAACATCTCATATCATTGCTATTTATTAGGAGGACTTTAGTTTTTGTCTGAGATCGGAAGGTTGATAGCTTACTGACCCGTTTGTGGAGTGGCAGGTGGGCAATTCAGGATTCTCTGGCACCGCGAGCGGTACAAGTCTACTCCGACACAGGCATTTCCCATATATAGTCACACAGCGACGTAAAGTACTTTTGTACGTAAGCAAGCAACGCAATTATACCGGTGCCAGATTCGGCATCAGCGACTCGTGCAGTTTTCCATGCAGGGATAGACGAGGCCAGGATGAACGGGAAAACGTGAATTTTGACCGCGATTCGCGGTGTTGGAATTGACAATTTTGGGACGCGTCTGCTAAAAATTGGAAAAACGCGTTTGTCATACGCGCAGAATTTGGGCCCAAAGTAGCATGTTATATATCCCGGTGAAGTGAAACCTGTGCGGCAAGCGTGGTGCATTGTTTATCTTTTGTAAGGGGCCAGACACGAAATTGTTAACAAATTGGGACATTGGGAACAGCGTGAAAAGAGTTTTAACAGATGTTTTGATCTTTACCCAGTTCCACTCGTCTTTTAGTATCACCACAACAGACGTCATGAGCAACTCCCAGGTACAGACGTACACACAGAACATCATCCTCAAAGTGTTGTACACGTTTGACAACACAACGACGTTCCTGGTGCGTTCCAAGAGGCCGTTGAGCTCCAAGATTATACAGCTCCCGTCACAGCCTCCACATAACGGGGCCGTTATTGGCTGTATCGACATCAAGAAATGCATGGACCTGATCTCGAGCATGTCGCCTGAGTGTTTCCAGAAGGGGTCTGATTACTCGATATACTCCAAGGACGTTGTGGAGCCGGACGAGCCGTTTGTTGGGTTTGGTCTGTACTCAAAACTTCAAGAAAGACGGTCTCCGGTTATCATCACGGGCCGTATTTGCAAGAATTTTGTGAGCCTTTACAACGGAAGCGGTGTCGGGAACGATACTTTGGAGGTGAAACTGCGTTTGAATGCTGTTTCCACCGTGAAAAACGCCTCGCCAAACACGACTTTCGACTCCAGCAGTCCGCTCAATGTCCATTCTGACGACCGCGATACTGCGCCTGCTTTTGAGCCCCTCAAACAGAAGAAGCCCATGAATGCCCCACAACTCGCCACGCGCACGCAGTCGCTCCCGTTCATCAGTCAGAACACGCTCGCTCACCGTATCATGCTTGCCGACCTGAAAGGTCCGGACTCGGAGTCTTTGGAGTCGCGTGAGAACGCGATCGCGTCTCGGTTTTCCAATTTTGAGAAGCTCATGAAAGCGAGCGACCAGCCTACGAGGGCCAAGAAGAACAAGAGTTTTATCAGCTCGGTGGTGAAGATCGGTGACGTGAGTACGACCGCCGCACCCAAGACAACAAAAGAGGTGCCTGTCGTGCAAAAATGCATCAACTGCACTTCCACGTCGAGCGCGCCGTACAAGTTCCACCGCGACGGGATCTTTGAGTTCGGCAACTCGGGTCTTCTGTGCAGCGTTTGCACCGACCTGCACGCGCGTCACGACATGAAAATGCTACGGGAACGCGGCGAGTTGGGCTCCAGGGGCCTTGTGGACGGCCCGTACGCCAAGCCGGCCGTCCCTGCCATGACGCTAGATGCTCTTTCGTCGCGAAAGCGTCAGAAGACGCAGCGCAGCAGGACTGTTGAAGACGATTTCTCTCCAAACGGCAACTCGTCACCATTGGCTGCCGTCGCTATGGGCAAGAGCAGGAACGCGCGCAAGATGTCGTACTCACGGATGAACCCAATGGCGGATTACAACAGCGAGAACTCGCAGGGGAAGTCATCTCCTGTTCCGCAGCAACCTTTGACCGACTTGGACCCGCTTTTCCAGGCACACAAGAGCAAAAAGAGTCCTCTCGATGAGGACGCTCTGCCGATCAACGCTACGAAGCTCAACACGACGCTCATTCCGCTCGATGATGACGACAAAGAGAACCTGCCTCCACGCAGCCAGGACGACTCGCAGGATGGCCCGCAGTCGCTTTTGATCCACGAGATCTCGCCCAGCATCCACCGTTTGATCGAGTCGTTCTCGAACGAAAACGGCTCGCCAAGCAAAGGCTCTCCAAACGACCAGTGGATCAACAACCTGTTTACGCACGACGAAGAAGAAGAACCTGCGGATGGCCATTTTGTCGAAGACCCGGAAATCTACCGGGTGATGACGGGCAAGCCGCAGGCAAAGTCGACGTCTCCGCTGAATTTCAAGTTTGACAGGACTCCAAAAGACAAGTTCGAGAAGACCCCTAAGGATAACGTGACACCAAAAGACGCAGACACCGGGCAGACCCAGCCCTGTTTTGATGACAACTTTGGGGCCATGTTCCACCAGTTTCTCGGACCTGAGGACAAGAGAAAGTGGTTGAGCGAGGGCGTGGAACGCAGACAAGGAATCACCATGCCTAGCTCGCCGTTTTTCTCGATGGCCGGGGAGGCAGATAAGGAAGACGACGAGGTGGATAAGACAGCAGACACGTCTCGAACCGAGCGATTTGGATGGGGCGTCTCGTCGCCGGCGACGAGCGATGTGGTGGAGAAATGAAACTGGTTTGGCTGTTCTTCTCGGCCTTTGCAACTATATATATCCAGATAATACATGATCGCACACAGCAATTAATTGAGATAAAATTTCCCCGGAATTGTGTCGCGGGTGAAAAATTTCGGGGAGTAAATTTGATAACAAAATTGATCGCCTCGACAAGGGTCCATTTGGAGCTCACAACGAACACCACAATGCTCTCCTATCGAACAACAGGCTTCAACGGCTACTCGTGCAAGTACTCGCCGTTCTACGACAACAAGCTGGCTGTGGCGAGCGCGGCGAACTACGGACTCGCCGGTAATGGAAAGCTCAGCATTCTCACCATCCAGGATAATGGTGTGATTACCGAGGATGGCAGCTTTGTGACACAGGACGGGCTCTTTGACGTGGCATGGTCCGAGCTTCATGAAAACCAGGTCTTGACGTGTTCCGGCGACGGCTCGATCTCGCTGTTTGACATCACGTTGCAGAACTTCCCAATCAACAAGTATCTAGAGCACGAAAGAGAGGTGTTTTCTGTTTACTGGAACCTAGTGGACAAGACCACATTTTGCTCCTCCTCGTGGGACGGAACAGTCAAAATTTGGACGCCAAACCGAAATCAGTCTGTGCTGACTTTATCGACTGCCAAAGATCACAGCATCAAGGTTGACACCGTCAGTCCGCCTCTTTCAGGGAAACCAACGCCCGAGAATCCCAACCGGGACTGCATCTACCAGGCATCATTTTCGCCGCACGATCCGTCGGTGCTCGTCTCGGTGAACTCGTCGTCGCACTGCCAGGTGTGGGACACCAGGTCTCCACAGCCCTTGCAGCTGGACTTTATTGCGCACAACGGTCTCGAGATCCTGTCATGCGACTACAACAAATACCGGCCGACGGTGATTGCAACGGCGTCAGTCGACAAGTCGATCAAAATCTGGGACCTGCGGACGGTTCCGAATGTGCAGCACCAGGTTCTGCCGGGAAACAGGACGGGCCCGTCCCCAATGAACAGACTGATGGGCCACGACTTTGCCGTGCGCAGAGTGTCATGGTCGCCACATTTTTCGGACACGTTGCTGAGTTGCTCGTACGATATGACCTGTAAGGTTTGGAAGGACCAGACAGACGACAAGGCACGGTTCCTCAACAACAAGGTCTATCACGGACGACAATTAGTGGGCAGCTTTGACATGCACAAGGAGTTTGCGATAGGATGCGACTGGTCTTTGTGGGGAAGCGGGTTTGGAGCCAGTGTCGGCTGGGACGAAATGTGCTATGTCTGGAAAGCTGTGTGAGACGTCGGAACATTAGCAAATTAATTTATAAATAGTAATACTTATGCATGCAAAAGCATACTTGAGGATGGGAACAGCGACGTGCCAGCTCGTCATCCTCTTTCGAGCCACCCTAGTCGTTCAGGAAAGCTGGATCTCTTCATCATCTCCAAAAGAGAATCTCTCGATCTCGTTCAACAGCTTGGTAACCCACAGGTCTCGTTCCAGTCTCGACCGTGTGAGGAAAACCATGCTTCGCCCCGTAACTCCCAACTTGGATACAGATTTTAGTATGCCTCTTTTAGTCTTCGACCCCTCTTTGCGACTGCTGACGCTGCTCTCGTCGGACTCGTCGGCGGAACTGTCGCTCGACCCGTCGCTCTCGTGCGTGAACCCATTGAGACGAGCCTTGTTGTTGTTCAACGAGCGCAACATAACTCGCTTCGAGCCAAACCACACAGTGAAATGGCGTGAGTTTTCGTCTTCAGAGCTCTTCCACCCATCAGCATAGATTCGTGGGGAAGAGTGATCCGTGGGGCTCACCTGGCCTAGCATCCGATCTTTGGAGACTAAATCAAGGTCGTTGGAGAAATTGCAAAAAACATAGCAGCTGCTCAAACTTATCGACGTGTAGTGCTTATAGTATGTCGTGGGCTTGATCGTACCAGACCTCTTGCTTCTCTCAAACATGTCGTACAGGATCAGGAATCCGGGACACAGAATAACGAAAAACTTGCGGAAACTCTTATGCTTCTTGCGCTTTTGATACAACACTCCACTAATCATAATGGGTTTGTCAATGGACCACGATGAAATGTTGTAGATGTATGGATCTGTCTCAGCGCGCGAGATCTCCCACTTGTTTGGCGACTCGTCTGTTGACACAATGGACTCGTAGAAATCATCTGGTAAGTTTGCAAGCTTCATGTTTGTGTCTCGCAAATTCATCACTCTGATCAAATCTTCCTGTTTCTTCAACGTCCAGTAAACTCGCAAACTGTCCAGCTTTCGAACCCATTCATCACGAGTCCGACGGTCACATGCTTGTAATCTCATCGTGGAGCCGTTTTTCAGCACAATTTCAAAGCAAGAATCCATCAGCTCTTCGTTTTCAAGTTCGTTCCGTGGAATACTCCAGGAAAGAGATCCCGCAAGTTTGACCAAATTTGGCACTTCATTCATATGAACAAAGCGAATTTCTTGTAATTCACAAAGATCAATGACTCCAAAACTGTTGGCGATCAAGCAAGATCGCCTCTCAGCTTGATACAATGCGTCTGCATCATGTTTTTCAAAGGAAGCTGCAGTCACTCCGGGTTTCAGCCATTTCACATGATTTGGATCGGAATTGTTAAGAGGGAACGGCGAATGCTCGAAGTGCAAGCTTCTATTAGTGACAGCTTCCTCTAACAATGCATCATTCAAAACTTTGCCAAACGGTGAAATGACATTAACCATAGACTCCTCAAACAAGGGAACTGCAGAATAAAAGTCTTGAAACATTAGCAGATTATCGACTGTGACAAAATAGTTCAACTTGTAGTAGTTTCTTCCAAAGGAAGACGTTAATGCGCCAGACCTATTAGATAATCTCGCTAGGAAACCTTCAACCGGCGTAGGCTCTGTTATAGGCTTACCAGTCATTTTGTTGAGCTCATGTTTCACTTCTCGCAATTCAATGTCATGAGTGTCGCTCAACATCAGCCATGTTGCTTGTAAAAGCTTTTCATTTTCTCCCATTATCCACTCCAATCTATCGTACTTTTTGGCAGCAAATCCGAATAACTGCCTTTGGGTGACCAACTTTTCCATAAACTCAACTGATGCAGAATCCTTGTAATGATCCATTTTGTTCAGCTCTGTCAAAACGAGATCGACCAGTTTGTTGAATGCATTCAGTCGCGGGACTTGATATCCGGTCTCAGAGTACACTATGTCCAGCACTTCACTGTCAAAACGGAAGTCCTCCGGACTCAAGACCCTATGCAAATTTCTCACCGTCAAGCTTACGTTAAGGGCTGGGATCTTGAAAAGAATTGTTTTGTGTTGTTTTGCGGACTCGGATTTCAGAACAGTTGAGAAGAAGCTGAGCCATCTGATACAGGCTGACTGTGTCTGAGGTAGCAAAATGTAATCCAAGCTTCTCTGTTTCCTTGACAGCTTGGAAACACAGATGCTTTTGTCCAAAACATTACGGAACTCTACCGTAGTGTCCTTCGTCGATAGCAGAACGTCAAACTCAAGATGCTCCAAATTTCTTGTTGAGTAAAGACCCTTTCTCAGAAGTTTGAGATTCCTTTTTTCCGAATCAGTCTCATCGTCGCTGGAATCATCCTCTTCAATGTTTTCTAAGGCTGCAAAGTCTGTAGTGGAGATTTTTCTGCTTTTGAAAAACTGGAGTACTATTGGGTAATCGTGATTCTCGGTTGACCTCGCCACCACAATGTACTCCTTCCATTTTTCTATCACTCTGGATGTAGGTCCGTTGTCGTCCTTGCTATCATTCATGCTCACCATGACCAACATTTTCTCCATCTTGACTATGTTTCCCGCAGAGAATTCCTGGAACATTCGTTTCAGCTTCCTCTTTTGTTCTATTTTGGAGTACTCACTGTTGATTCTATGACGAGCGCCAACAGTTTTGTGTTGCAATTTTGTGAATAAGTGGATCATTTCTCCATTTGCCTGCTCGTAAATGTTTCGCAGCTGAAAATGGCTTTGAGGTGACGTTGTTGGAGACTCTTCCTGTGTAAGTTCTTCCTCTGGACTTGGTTTTGCCACAGACAGCACACTGGACCTCTTTGGGTTACTCTTTCTCTTGTATCTTGACTTTTTGTCCTTATTGGAGGTGATAGAAGGCGAGAAAGCAACCGTCTTAGCATGTATTTGTGCTCCGAGCTTATCGGGTGCCTTCAGCTCCACCGCAGGCAAGTCGGTGAATGTTTGAGCCTCGGAAGCCAAAGTCATCTCGTTCGACTGGTCGGTGCCGCCTTTTTCAATTCCAGATGAATAGATCTCTGAATCGTCTGGTTCATTTGATATGTTGCTTTCGTCAATATATTCTTCTGCCGTCACAAAAGAAGCCATTGAAGAATTGGAAGGTTCGACCTTGCGATTGCCATTGCCAAATCGTCTAGCCTTTTCAATATCGTCGTTGAGCTTGGTGGGAGAGTAGGTTGAGCGCAAAGAAGACTGTGATGGCGAGTGGGAGGATGTATTAGTGTTTTGCGAGGCCACACTGGATTCTGATACAAGTTTCTTGTGGAATGCAAGAAAGTCGTCGTTGGACCAGCCAAGTGTACGCGATTGGTCTCTATAAGTGCCCGATTTCTTCGATTTGGGCTTCAAGATCGATGATATGCGCGCAAGTTGAGGTCTTTCCTCGATTGTCGAGGCCACGTTGGTGGAATCCAGACTTCCACAACTTATTTCTGATGCCGTTCTATCCTGCTGAGAGTGCCGGTCTGAAGGAATGGCTCCGGAATCCACATCAAGTGTTTTGGGCGTGCTGTCCAGGGTAGTATCATCTGCAAAATGCTGGCGTTCTAGATTCAGATTGCCTGTGTGATGTCGCGAGCGGTAAGTGGCATTCTCCGAGCGACTAAGAGCGCTACTGAATATGTTCGCGGTCTTTGAGTTGTGTTCTTCCTTCTTTCTCGAAAGTTTGTGAAGAGCTGTCAGAAGTGCGGACTTTTGGTGTAGCACCCATGATTTTGGTATGCGACCCAAAGATTCGACGCTGGAGTTTCTGTTCAAGCCAAGCGCAACGTCATGCCGGAGTCGATAGGCTGTGAACGAGTTGGAAGGGATGCGTATACTCTCTGGATCAGGGTCAATAGAATGATTTGAGTCTGGCTCTTGATCCATCGCAGAATAAGCGCACTGGTGTATACCGCTGGCGTCGCTTGCTTGTCTCCGACTCGATCACAATCACGCGCTAGCTTTTAGAAGGTATCGTCGGGGACTCGGGATTTCAGCGACTGTATAAAGAGGGGCACGCTAATTACAGCATGGAGAAACCTTTTTGTTTTGACAGGCGACATTAAGAACAAAGGAAAAGGGAAACGGCGCGACGATCTGGGAGCATCAGCTGTGTCACCAACATCGACGCGACGGTTATGAAAATATTTAAATTTCTTCGGGCAGCGACGCGATTCCGGGATCAGGGGTCCGGCAGCGGCCGGCCGAGCACTATAAGACCAACGCATATCTTATATATTGGCCTAGCGCACGGCACAATAAGTCCCTGGATTCCCGCCGGTTGTTCTTGTCATGTTGCACTGCGCGTGCGTGCGTGCGTTCTCGTGGAATGCGCCTCACAGTCGGTGATTGCTGCCGAAGGCTGGTGCCGAAAGTGCGCGGTTTTCCATCCCCTGGCGGTGC
Organism: Ogataea corticis; assembly: GCA_030555865.1. NCBI lineage: Eukaryota > Fungi > Ascomycota > Pichiomycetes > Pichiales > Pichiaceae > Ogataea > Ogataea corticis. The sequence goes on along the minus strand of JANIVM010000004.1, from coordinate 264,415 downwards.
AGTGATTTACCACGCGAAAAAAAGCTTGAACAAAAAAAAAAATGAACACCGGGGCCCGCGCGGAAGCGGTTCGGAAAAAAAGAGATCGCCACGTATTAATGTAATGTTCAGGGCGCGGTTAATGCGCACAAGCTGCCCGAAATAAAAAAAAGGTATATGTATTTTTTTTCATAAAGGAAAGGGTGTCCATTGGTAAGTCATCTTTCTTCCACAAGGGAATGAGAACTAGGCAGCTGATCTAAGAAGTGTGCGTAGTATCAACCTTTGGATTGAACAAAAAAGTCTGGTTTTCTGGATCTGAGAACACTGAACAAGCTCGGATTTGCTGAAAGCTGTTGATTTGTCAAAAAAACGGCAGTGTAGCTATCAGCGCAACAAGAGCTACACCGGGCCGGAACGTATTTTCACCGGTACCTCAGACCTGAGAGACCACGCCGCTTACAATTAAGCTTCTCGGAATGCCACAGGATCCTGATAATAGCGTGAGCAGTCCGTTTGACGACAGCAATGAGTTTGTTCCCGACAGGGAAGGAATCCGGTATACATCTGCGAGCGAGTTGATTGATTCACCGCGGTCGGATGCTCCTCTTAAGAGCCGGTCGGCCTCAAAGAAATCAGATTATCCTATGGCTCACGATACATCGTACCACGACGGGGACGACATTTTCGGGCCAAGCACGGGCGGAGAAAATTACTTTGACAGCGAGAGCATAGAGCCAACACCGGCAATGAAGAGCCTGCCTACTTTCGCCTCCGTGAACTTGCAGGACGCACACGTGAACTTCGAGGGAGCGGAGTCGGACAGCGAGGAGGCAGAGGACGCTTTGGGTGATTTACCAAAGACAAGAAACGCCTCGATCAAAAGACATAGATGGGGTACCCAGAGACACAAGAACGGGAATCCACTTAAGAGAAACAAGACATTCGGCAGAACCCTTTCGAAACGGTTCCCCGGACGTAGAATTTTCAGTGGTCAAGACACTTTGGCCGAAGATGAGGATCATCAGGACCACAGTGATCCTTCGCAGGATCGTTCGAACGAAAAGAGAGAAATTTACTGGAATCTGGCATTACCGGAAAGCCAATTAGACGAGGATGGGAAACCAAAACAGTATGCAAGGAACAAGATCAGAACCACGAAGTACACACCACTGTCGTTTGTGCCGAAGAATCTGTACTACCAGTTCGGAAACGTGGCCAACATCTACTTCTTGGCGGTGATCATTATGGGAGCGTTTGAAATTTTTGGTGTGCCGAACCCTGCACTGTCTGCTGTTCCTTTGATCGTCATTGTTTGCATAACGGCGTTCAAGGATGCCTTGGAGGATTCTAGAAGAACCAGTTTAGACCTGGAGGTGAACAATCAGGTGACCCATTTGCTGAAAGGAATGGATAACCCAAACTTCAACGGCGAAAATGTGAGTCTTTGGAGACGGATCAAGAAGACCACCAGTAAGATCACATTCTCTATCATCGGAAAGCTGAAAGGAAAGTCGATGGTGGATCCATTGAAAGAAGATCCGGCCGCACCGAGAAAGTCAGATGACAGTTTCGACTACAGAAAGAGTCTGGAACATGAGTTCAACGGCAGTACTGCATCGCTGTCGAGCGAAGCGGCCAATCCGTTTGCAGACAGTAACCAATACGCTTCGGAAACTGACAAATTTGCTCCTAAGATCAAAAGTTTTACAGCTCCACCTTCGGCTGCTTCGGCTGCTGTGAATCCTACTTTCAAGAAAGATTACTGGAAGAACGTGCATGTTGGAGACATCATCAAGGTCAAAAACAACGAATCCGTTCCTGTCGACTTGGTGATTCTCTCTACCTCTGACTCAGACGGTGGTTGTTACACTGAAACGAAGAACTTGGATGGAGAAACCAACTTGAAAGTGAAACAGGCGCTCAAATGTTCGTCTGCATCGATCAAGTCCGTCAACGATCTAGCCAGATGTAAGTTCTGGGTCGAGAGTGAAGGTCCAAAATCGAATCTTTACAGCTACCAAGGAAACCTCAAATACTACGTTTCCGGTGATGAATCGTCTGGCGAGATTTCAAACGAGCCTCTTACGGTCAACAACATGCTCTTGAGAGGATGCACCTTGAGAAACACTAAATGGGTGGTTGGTATGGTGGTTTTCACCGGTGACGACACAAAGATCATGATGAATGCCGGTGTGACACCAACCAAGAAATCCAGAATCTCCAGAGAGCTCAACTGGTCGGTCATCATGAACTTCATCTTGCTCTTCATCCTTTGTTTGGTCAGTTCTATCGTGAACGGTATTTACTACAACAAAGACGCCGTTTCCAGAGACTACTACGAGTTTGGTACCATTGCCGGCTCGGCTGTGGCCAATGGTGTTGTCGGGTTTTTTGTCGCGTTGATCCTGTATGAGTCTCTGGTTCCGATCTCTTTGTATATATCCATTGAGATCATCAAGACCGCACAGGCATACTTTATCTATTCGGATGTGATGATGTACTATCCGAGATTGGACTACCCATGTACTCCAAAGTCGTGGAACATCTCTGATGATCTTGGTCAGATCGAGTACATTTTCAGTGACAAGACCGGTACTTTGACTCAGAATGTGATGGAGTTCAAAAAGTGTACCATCAACGGTATCAGCTATGGTAGAGCTTATACGGAAGCTTACGCTGGTATCAGAAGAAGACAAGGTATTGACGTTGAAGAGGAATCGGCTAGAGAGAAGGAAGAAATTGCCAAGGATAAGGTGGAGATGATTGAGACACTCCGCAGCCTCAACAAGGGTGAAATTTCCCCAGATATTCACGACGAATTGACGTTTGTGTCCAAGTCTTTCTCCAAAGACTTGAGTGGTGAGAGTGGTGGAGCCCAGAAACTGTCTATCGAGCACTTCATGCTTGCTTTGGCATTGTGCCACAGCGTCTTGACCGAGCCTTCGGAAACAAAGCCTGGAAAGATGGAACTCAAAGCACAGAGTCCCGATGAAGCCGCTTTGGTTGCTACTGCGAAGGATGTTGGATACGAGTTTCTGCGCAGAACAAAGAAAGGTTTGGTTTTGAGTGTTCAGGGTGTGGAGAAGGAGTACCAAATTCTCAATATTTTGGAGTTCAACTCGACGAGAAAGAGAATGAGTGCCATGATCAAGATCCCACCTGCTTCTAGAGATGGAGAGCCTACTGTTCTGTTGATCTGTAAGGGTGCTGATTCTATCATCTACTCCAGATTGAGTGACGCCAACGACCAGCAGTTGTTGGACAAGACGGCTGTCCACCTTGAGCAATTTGCTACTGAAGGTTTGAGAACTTTGTGCATTGCTCAAAGAGAGTTGACCTGGAGTGAATACGAGGAGTGGAATGCTAGACACGCGCTTGCTTCTGCTGCTTTGGATCAAAGAGAAGAAAAGATGGAGAAGGTTGCATCTTCCATAGAGACTGAATTGATGTTGCTCGGTGGTACTGCCATTGAAGACAGATTGCAGGACGGTGTTCCAGAATCTATCTCTATTCTTGCCAAAGCGGGTATCAAGCTGTGGGTTTTAACGGGTGACAAAGTGGAAACTGCCATCAACATTGGTTTCTCTTGTAACTTGCTCGAAAATGGTATGGATCTCCTAGTGATCAAGACAGGTGGTGAGGATGTTGAGTCTGTTTTCACCGAGGACGAATGGAAGTCATTGGATGGTAACAAGCCTGAGATCGTCAACTCGCTCATTAACAAGTACCTGCAAGATCATTTCGACATGGATGGATCGGCGAGTGAGCTTGATGATGCCAAAAAAGACCACTCTCCACCAGGCGGAAACTTCGGTGTTGTTATCGATGGAGATGCATTAAAGCTCTCCCTGAGTGAAAAGACCAAGTACAAGTTCCTGCTGCTGTGCAAACAGTGTAGAGCTGTTCTGTGTTGCCGTGTCTCTCCTGCTCAGAAGGCTGCAGTTGTCAAGCTTGTGAAGGAAACTCTTGATGTGATGACTTTGGCCATTGGTGATGGTTCCAACGATGTGGCCATGATCCAGGCAGCTGATGTCGGAGTTGGTATTGCCGGTGAGGAAGGTACGCAGGCTGTGATGTCTGCTGACTATGCCATCGGTCAATTCAGATATGTGACGAGACTGGTTCTGATCCATGGTCGGTGGTCATACAAGAGATTAGCTGAGATGATTCCAAGCTTTTTCTACAAGAACGTTGTTTTCACTCTTGCATTGTTCTGGTACGGTATTTACAACGACTTTGACGGATCTTATCTGTTTGAGTACACATACTTGATGTTCTACAACTTGGCATTCACATCTCTTCCTGTCATTTTCATGGGTATCTTTGATCAAGATGTGCCCGGTCATATTTCTGTTCTGGTGCCCCAGCTCTACAGAACTGGTATTTTGAGAACAGAGTGGACCATGGAGAAGTTCTGGTGGTACATGGTGGACGGATTTTATCAATCTCTGATCTCTTTCTTCTACCCGTACTTCATGTACTACAAGAATGGTGTGGTTACATTCAATGGACTGGCGCTCGATCACAGATACCTCATGGGTGCTCTCGTGGCCACTATCGCCACTGTTTCGTGCAACCTTTACATTCTATTCCATCTGTTCAGATGGGATTGGCTTTCTGTGCTGATTATTTCGTTGTCCATTCTGATAGTCTTTGCTTGGACCGGTGTGTGGTCTTCGTCCACCTATGCGGGTGAGTTCTACAAAGCCGGTGCTGACATGTATGGAACCCCGGCGTTCTGGGCCGGTCTGTTCATTGGTGTCTTGATGTGCATTATTCCTAGATTCACCTATGACTTCATTGAAAAACTTTATTATCCAAAGGACATAGACATCATTAGAGAGCGTGTGGCCAAGGGAGATTTTGCTGAGTATCAAGAGAGTTATGATCCTACTGATCCAAACAGGAAGGCCCTTTCGAAATACTCGAGAGGAATGTCACTGGATGCACAAGTGGAAGAACAACCACAATCTGCATATGCCACCGACTACAGAGATTCTATCAACGGTACTGGTGGATCGAGGGGATCTCTTTTCAAGCGTGTGTTTGGCAAGAAAAAGAGTGTTGCTTTGCCATTGATTCCTATTTCGCCTTCTGTGGACACACTTGCAACAGAAGAAATTGAGATGGAGTTCACTCAAGGTGGCCAAAGAAATGGAAGTGGGGCCATCGCGAGACCTTCTCTCACTGTGAAGAGAAACCCAAATCTAATGACGGATTCGGAGAGGTTCAACAGGATGAGAAACAGCATCAATCGTAAGTCTTTGGACTCCAAAAGAAAAAAATCGTTGGATGCAGAAAGAATGAGGGCTGCTCAACAGAATGGTGAAGGAAGGGTGAACTCTCTTGAGCGCATTCGCACGAGTCTTGATTTGCCTGAATTAACTACAGCCGATTCTCTGATAAGCCGTTTGTCAGAGGAAACGAAGAGAAGATGACCCGGTATTGACTTAATTTCCAGTCACTGACAGACTTTTCATTTCAGCTTCCATCTTTTAATTGTTCGCATGCAAACTATAACCAAAGCTATTATGTTGATATCAGTTGCTTGATTTCCCTTTTTATTTCACGTTTGTCCTTTATGTACATTTATCATTACTGTGGTATTCATTCGATTCTACTTCATTCTATAAAGTATTCAGGATATAATCTTTCCATGAGGTTTTTGAAGAATCCTTTGTCGTAAATGTTGTCGAGATCCTGCCATGTGCCTATATTGGTGACGATGCTGTCATCTGGACAGTTGAACTCCATTGTTTCATCTCCAAGTGTGATGAGTTTTGCAGGGTGATCTGTGGCTATCAAATAGTAGCTTTTCCTTTCTTTGGTGATACAACGGAATAGCAAGCCGTTCTTGATTAACAGCTGAATGTAATCCCATTTCAACGTCTCGCTGGTAGTGACTCCGAGGTACAGATACCACAAATGCTCGCTCATGAATGCAACAACGACTGGCAGCAATAAAATGCACATCAAAAACAGCGCTCCAGTGACCTGATTATCATTGGTCGTGGTTGTGATGAGTAACCAACGTTTTTTGAAAAATCCGAAACTTTGCAATCGAGTATCGAAATCATCACGCATCAAAGACAGCTGGAGAGAAGTCCAGCATATTTTGGCCCCATAGATGAAAATCCAATTTATGGAGACCAGAAATGACAAGAAGTATCTGTAATTGTAGTAACCCACGTCATTGTTCAGCCAGATACAATGGTGGTCAAACAACAGCACACATTTATCGCACGATGAGCAATGTTTGCTTCTCGCTAGTTTTGGGATCTTGCAAGTTGGACAGGTTTTTCCTGAAAAGAATAGGAGCTCGTCGGACGGGAATCGGGCGTTGAGTTTGGCTGTATTCAATCCGGAGCGATTGACGAATAGTTTGTTTGTTGATCCTGGATCTCTCAATACAGCCATGATGAAGACGTAGTAATTAAGCATCAAGCTGGGAATAACAACACAGTAGAGCTCAATCGGTGATACTAATTGGTAATTCTTGCGGTCTTTGTAGGTGTGCTTGAAAAAGAGCTCCAAACATTTGGTGAAAACAACCAGGTAAAAGGCTGGCACAATCCAGCCCGCAAGCCATCTCGCTTGCTTTCCAAACACTGTCCGAGATATGTGACCATTAAAGTAAGTGTTGTCCATCTGCGAAAATAGGCGCAGGATGTGCCTTCTGTATATCGTCTCGAGCAGCAGCAGTCGAGCTTTATAAACAATGCTTCCACGACATGAAGGAAGATCGCCAAACAGGACCACCAGCAATGCAATCACCAATACCAGAACCAGTATCAAAGCCAGGGTTATGAGTCCCATGGTGGTGGATTTGAGTGTATTAAGGGAACTCAAATGGCATTGATTCTCAGCCAATTCATTTTATTATTTTTTTCACCCATCATGAAATAATTTGCTTATCGAGGACTTAGATTTGAGCCGCATCGCCGGAGCGACTTACCAGGAGCATACAAAAGCAATCGACTTTTAGGGGCCCTCAGATTACACTGGAATGTACTAGAAAGTTGGATAGGTAACGAGTGGCATAACGTCTCTGAATATAATCGTTATATATGTACTTAACATCTTCTACACATGAGCTTGAAAAAGAAAGGATCATTTATAAAAAAACCAAAATTTGAAATTTGATAGCTTGAATCGTTGTTTCCAGCGAGACTTTGCTTTGTTTGTGCAATGCTCGATCGCGTCACATCAACAATCCATTCGTTGACAATGTCAAGATGGGAGACAAAGGTATCGTCTGTGCTGTCTGGTGTCATAAGTGTTGTCTCTATGAGATTGTCCTTGTTGCGGAGAGAGAAAGACTCTTGTTGCTGGTCTGAGCTGTAAGTGGAAGAAACCGGGCTTTGCGCTTGCAGCAGAAACCAAATGTATGAGCTTGATTGGGTGAAGATTTCCGTGTCTCCCAAATCGAGAACTTCTTGATTCACGTTTTGCAGAAACCTTAAGGTATGTTGGATGCGGAGTTGTTTTTGAGTGAGCAATAAATTCACGAGGTTATGGGCGACACAAGAAATCTCACAAGATGATCTATTCTGATTGAGGTCGTCCAGTAATCTTGTGAGAGATTTCTGACAAAAGGTGTTTTCTAATCCAGTCGTGAGTAGCTCAAACACCGAGACCAATAACAGAAGTGTACCCTTGCTGAAGACGGTGATGGGAGGGGCACCAATGACATCTTGCTCCACTTCGTTTTCCATGAAGTGTTTGCAACAGCAAAAAAGAATGGATCTCGAGGACCAGTACTCTCCCGGATACTTCGTGTGGCTCAGTCGTTTGAACAATTTTCTTTGGCGTAGAAGGTTTGGCCAATGCAGCAGAACCACAATAGTCAAGAAGACTTTGGTCAGGTGATTCCTCAGCTTCAATTCAACCAAGCTGTTACTATTTTCCATCAGAAATAGTAATGAATTGCTATACCATTCGTACAGCAATTTGTCATTTTGAATGAGAAGATCCAGACCTTCAACCTTGAGGAATCCCGAACTGGAAATTGCGCTGTTTGAATAGAGAGTCATGTTTTTGATCTGGCATAACACAATCAAGTCAATGAAATAGTTTGCAGACAAAATTCCAGATGGAGAACTGTCAGCTTCGATCATGTCTTCGAGTGTCAACATTGCAAAGTTATAATCCTCTTGAATGAATGCTCTCATTGGAAAGTTTGAAAGGTTTGCCAAAGATCTAACAACATAATAACACCACCATATTTTCTTCATTTGCTTATGTTGCGTCTGTGTCAGGTTGCTAGGGGTTTTCATGATTGCTTGAAAGTGGAACTGAGCGAGGTTTGACCATGGATGAATGCCACAGCCACTCTCGAACTCTATGTGTTCTGATATCCAACAGAAGAGCAGAATGGCTTGTAGCAGTGCAACCCTATCATTCTCGTGGCTAACTTGATAAACTGTGTGCACTCGTTGCTTCAATAAAGCAATCGATTCTTCATCAAGTGGGTCACTTGATAGGCGTGCCCCGATGTACAACACAAGGTGAAGTATAATCAAACTTGGTGGATCACTCAAAACAATATGGTCATTTGCAAATTCTGTTTTGTCAAGAATTGGGAAGCCGGGATGAAACACTTCAAAATAGTTGTTGATGAACTCTCTGCTGATTGACTCTTCTGGGACACTCAAACAGTTGTTCTCGTATAATACTTGAGAAGTTGCAGTGTCAACTCCCGAGACGATGTGGATGTGACTGAGTTGACTGGTGCTTAGGAACCTCGGGGAGTCTTGTATGTCCTCAAGGTTGCTATTGTTGGGCGCCTCAAGAGTGGGCACGTCGAAAGTGTTGCCACCATTGAGTTCGCCGAAAGCCAACATGCTCTCATCGGGAGCCCAAGGGCTCTTCCGAGTTGAATGTCTTTTTCTCCTAGAAACCGGGACAACGCAGACTAAATTATGCTTCGAACAAAATGAACAGGGGCTTGGAGTAACAATTTCTTCGTCGACGTCAGACGTCGTTAACGTGATATTTTTACTCTTCACGTCGCATTTAACTTTCCGGTGTCTGCAGAAGCTGCAGGCGACCGAGCTTCTCCTCTTTTTCAGCGAAATGTTGCTCATGATGTCTGCTCAAGTCGACACTCAGCATTACAGTTGTTGATTAGACAGCCAAGGACGGGATAAAAAGGTTTTCTTAAAACTCAACGAAAAGCATATCGCCTGCTGACTTGCAGTTTTGCTACATTATTAAGGCTTGCAGGAAATTAAAGATACTTTACATATATTTTCCAAAAAAGCATGGATCAGCTGATAGGCTCCACGATCTGGAATCTGGTCAAATTCAGCACTCGGGGCATGAATAACCGGCGAGTGACAATGTAAGAGGTGTTAATGGTAGTGACTGTGGAGTTCAAGGCACAGTCTACAGGTTTGTTCGATCATCAGTTGTTTTCTCTCGGCCCATTTTTTTTGCGCAACTCTACGTACAGACAGGCCCTACATTAGAGCGCGTCTGTGCGATAAAAGCAGTTAGACACTAAGGAGCAATGCGTGATTCAAGCATCCCTATTATTCTTGAAACATGGTGGAGACGCGGTTCCAAACCTAGACGCAATGCATGCACATCATGCAGGATCATGCATACCGCGATGGAGTTAAGCCGAATTGACTATATGGGCTGGCTTAGATTGGAAACTCGGGTATGTGAGGTGTGATGCGATGCAAACAGTACATGATACGGAGTGTCAGAAACTGAATTGAAGCTAAAAAGTTTTACCGAGGTCGTTTATATCTAATCTCGAATCGTTCCAGGTGGGAAAATTTCTTCGGCATCTGCGGAGTTTTTTCGTATCGCTCGGGCGATCGCCTAGACTTGATATGAAAGAAGCTAAACGTCTTAGATAGACATCTTTTTCAATGCTCGGTGCAACAAGTTTCTTTGCGGTTGGATGCATCGCGTGTTTTCGGGCAAACTGTTCCATCTCAGCAAGATTTCCCCACTTATCAGAGTGAGTGACTTTGCAAAAATGTAACATTCTGTCTAGATGGATGAATTTCCAGAAAAATGTACGATGGTGTACTTGAGGCTCCACGAGCAAAACTTATTTCCGAGTGCGAGCTTCTCTCGCTTGAATTAAGCAAAAGAATCAGAACTCATCTCGAGAAGCATTAGTGATGGCTCATATCATGCTTCGCGTTAAAACAAACGTTGAATCGAGCCTCACGATCTTCTCGATGCACAAGATCTAAACTGTTTATATGCGCATCTAGTGACGTCGTACCTCAAAACCGTGGAACCGTCTTGTGCCGCGCTGCACCTCTCAACAGTTTGTCGGACTACCGTAGCTCTCTTCGATTAAATTGTTCACATCGCACATCAAGAAAAGCGCCATCGAAATATCGAACCAAAGTGTATCCTTGTACGCCGACCCTTTTACTAGTGCGCAGGTGATCGGAAAGGCAGTTTTCTAATCCTGGTATGCCAGGCTCAGCTTCTTTCGAGTGCGCGCTATAGATCGATCCGAGATCTGACGTTCGGATTCGGCAATTCGGTCACGTGAGTGTGGCATAGAAGTTGCTTGGCGGCATGTCGATATCAAGTGACAGGTTTGCAGTTGGCTCGAAAATTTCCATGACATTTCGTATGTAATACTGATTATTGTGACTAAAAATAGAAACCCAAGTTCCTCGAGCTCTCCACGACGAAAGAGCTACACTGTTGTGGGGTTTGTGTCAAAGTCAGTTTCCATAAAGAAGGTACAACAACCTCATTCACTCGTTGTTTGTGTAATAGTTGGTGTATGACGTCCGAGAAAATGCTCTAGACATGAGTGTTGCGAATCCTTATGAATTTTATCTTTTCAGAAACATCCGTACACCGAATATAATCATTGATTTTTCGGTCTCAAAATCTTAGCCAAGTAAGTGAGTGACATCAGAAGACCTTGAGCAGAGTGAACACCGTACTTGTGTGAGCCACACCACAATGTTTTCTCTTGCACAGCGGGCACAGAATGTGTCCAACTACGTGTTGACGCTGTCGATATCCATGGCAGCGGTAATTTCTTTCTCGTGGCTGATCCAATTGTACCTGTGTGATATCAGCAGTATGGCTGGAGCTATCAATGTTAACAAGGCGATCAACACTGTAAAGTTCTCGAGGAACTTTGGAGGACGTCCTAACAATGGAAAGGAGAATGTGAGACTAAGTTTCAATTTGGAAACTGACTTGTCGCCACTCTTCAACTGGAACACAAAACAGGTGTTTGTGTATCTGGTTGGAGAATATGATGGAATTAACCCTCTTGACACAGCCTACCACGAGAGCTCTGAAGTTGTTTTCTGGGACAAGATCATCACCGAGAAGACCGATGCCGTGCTAGATTTGAGCAGCGTCAAGTCGAAGTACTCCGTGTGGGATTATTACCAGACTCTGGCAAACAGGACCACCACCCTCAAGTTGAAATACAACGTCCAGCCCCATATTGGACCGCTTATATGGGGATCGCTGATGCCGGAGGCAAAGTGTGTTTTTCCCGAGCCCAAAGCCGTGTAGGCGATCTATCTATAAGAGTATATGCAAATTATGTACAGATAATAATACAACGGGTTAACTGTCGTGTTTAAGAGCCACGATCTGAGGTTCCGAAATTGACTGTTGAGTTATCTTCCTGTCTTGGGAAACGGCGGCATAGAATTTTTTGATCCCCTTGACAGTGGAAACGTCGAGGTGGAGCAATTCCGACTGAATAACGATCTTGGCTCTGGCCAGTTTCAAGTCGTGAATTTGGGCTTTCACGACTTGCAGTTGATCCTGAAGTGCATGATTCTCCGTGTCTTTCTCCAGCTCCCGCCGGATATCCCGAAGGTGTGAGATCAATCTGCTGCGCTCGGAGTAAAAATCAATCTGCTGCAGCTTGGCTTCTTTGAATTGTCTTTTTGCTCCGTTTCCTCTACCCATCCAATCGCGCATTCTGCTCGATTTTCCGCTGATCCAGCGCTTTCTCTTGCCCTTCAAAAGCTCACCGTGGCGGAGAGCCATTCTGGAGGAACGGACAATGTTTCTGATGTCCTTGAGGATCGAGTAATCGGCCGAGGCATCGGCGGCATCGAGCAGAGCTTTAATGTCCGGCCCACTCATCTCTGCGTTGAGAGCGCTCAATAGGTTTTTAAGAACGCGGAAATGGGCGGGCCTCGAGAACCGGATGTCTCTGGACCTGTGGTTAGGCAAAACGTCCATCTTGAGCCGCAACTTCATAAGCCATTCTGCCTTTTGCCGTAGCAGACTTGGCAGCATGTACTTGTTGAGGAACTTGACGGCCACCTTGAGCTGTTTGGAGTCAGCGCTGATGAACAGAGCGGTCTGTTCAAACATCTTGCTGTCAATTATGAAGCCGTCAGAACGCAGACCGTCGATAATCTCAACCACCGAGTTCAATCTGTTCGTAGCCCGCAACTGTCTAAGTCTGTACGGCCACACACCAGAGAGAGAGTGACGAAGATGATACGGAATCTTGGCCGAAGGCTTCGTGCTTCTCGTGATGAGATTCTCGTTGAGGACGGGAGCTGGGGTTCCGTTGATATGCGAGAGTCGCAAAATTGTCTCACCAGGCTCTTTAAGAGGTATCTGGGTTGTCAGTCTCGCTTGATTGAGCTTCGACTTGACAATGGTCACAAATCTGTTGAAACAGCTCTCGAATTCGTTCCAACGCTGCTCCTCACCGAGAATCATTAACTCGATACTCAAAATATGCACGTTATCCAGTAGATACTGCTTTGAGTTTTCAATGTAGGCCTCAAAATACTTTCTTGCAGCTTCTGGACCCTTAGAAACCAGAATGTGTCTAATGACCGTTTTGAATGAAGCAGGATTGAGATCTCTTTCCACCACTCCAAGCCGGTCTTTGCTTTTGCTGATTAGCAAATCGTCCAAGAGACGCATGGTGAGCTCTACAGGAACCTTCCAGGTGGAACGCCGCAAGGTATTAGCCTGCAAAATCAACGCATATGTCTTTGGTGTCAGTTCGATGTTGTTTTTGACGCCAATTTTGAGAACTCTCAGAGCACTCCGCGGCCTTCCCATACGTAGACAGGTGAATATCAGCTGATTCATGGCTACAGCAGGGATTGAACCAAACTTTTCCCTCAGATCCTGGAAATGTCGGGGAAGACCAGAAAGACCATTTTGCTTCACGGAAGCAACCAAAAACGGAACATATGCATCCAGCGTAAGATCATCCTTGAATTTGGTGGTTGCGTGTTTCCATAGCTCGTTGAATTTGGACATTTCACTGAAATGAGAAGCAGACTCCAGAGCTAAAAGGGTTTCTGCGTACGTTTCCTTTCCGACCGACATGAGCTGGTCGTACATCTGGACAGCGGTTCCAAAACGATAGCCGTAGAAGTGAGCCTTCAATCTCCATATATTGTCTTTTGAAGCTGAACTGATTCCGAACAGTGGAAAATAGTGCGAGAGCATCAGCTCAACGCTCTTGTAGTCACCCAGCGACGCACAGTTATTGAGAAAAGCGTAGAAGTTTGCTCTTTTCATCCTCTGCGTAGACAGCGACGACAGTTCGTCCAGCAATTTGAAACAAGATGCAATGTCGTGGGATCCGGACAAGGCTTCCAGCATCAGACCGTAGGATCTGGCAGAAAGTGGAACGTTGTAGTATGAAAAGGCCGAAAACCACTGCAACGACTCACCGTAAGACTTGATGTTAATGAATGCCGTTATAATTGCACACAAGATCACTTCGTCAGGAACAAAACCTCGTTTGAGGTATGTCTCCCACAAGTCCAAAATCTGCTCAGTAGCTCCTCTTGCTCCCAGAGTCATGAACATTACCGAGTACTGAGCCTTAGTGGTGACTTGACCTTTGTCCTGGAGGGATTCAAACAATTCCTTCAAGTTCTTCCACCGCTTGTTTCTCGACAGAATAGCAAAAACGTACTCATAAGTCTGTCCGTTGAGGAACTCATAATCAGTCCGAGCAAGACGGATCACCGAATCGAGGGCGCCTCTGTGGTCTCCAAGTAACATCTGCGTCTTCAGCAGTGCAATATGGTCTGAAAGGACAAACTCCAGTTGCTGCTTTCTCTTGAAGTCGTAGAGCTCAACGGCAAACTTCCTATCTCCCCATTTTGAAAATGCATATATCATGCAACTCAAAAAGTACGAGAGCTCTTCTTTGGACAAATTCATATCAGCTAGCATCTTTATGGGGAAACGACGATCGAAGAGGAAACGGTGTTTCAAAGTGAGTATTTCCCTCGGGGTTGATTTGGGGTCAAGCTTCACATCTGGGAAGAAGTTGAGCCAGAAATAGAAACTTTCCTCACGCTTGGCGTATTTGGATACAGCGAAAAGAACGTTTCTCTTCCTTTCAAACTCCGAATCCTCTCCCAATAGCTCCTTGACCAGCTCCAAATTCTCGGAGAGTGTCTGTGTTTTTGTGTGTCTGTATAATTCGCTCAAAAATAGAGAATCGTAATGCTGTGTAGGTATGTTTCTCCTTATCAAAATGATCATTTCTGAGGAGAGTCGTGAATGCAGAGGGGTTTTCTCGAGAATTTTGGTACATATCTTGGTCATCAGGAGGTTGAAACCTTTGTAGTCGGACAATGATTTCTCGAGCAGATCTAGGATCTGGGATTGGATTGCGGTGTCTATATTGATTGCTTGTGTCGACTTGGAGGAATCTGATTTGTGTAGAGTGCGAATGATTTTATTGAGTCCTTGAAAGCTTTGTAGCTGTGTGCTGTCTTCCGATAAGTTCTTAAACTTGCGAACTTTGCTCGTTGTAGGTTTGGACTCGAAATGTACGAAAAGCTCACTGACTTCCTCCAGGCTTCCGTGGGAGTCCAGAACGTGAGCCAGTGCGTCAAAAGACTCAAAGTCAAATCCACGAAACAACTTGTTTGGCGAAGTGACAAGGACCTTGTAACATAAGCTTAAGTAACTGTCCTTGTAGAATGAATGGAATAGTGCTATTCGCTCACTCGTCAAAAGCTCTGTCAATTTATCGTTATTGTCTTTGAGACCATCCAGCTGTTTAAGAAAGTTCTCGAATTTGATATTGGCTTCTTGAAGACGTTTAGAATGCGCGGGATCGTTGGTGACCATTATGTCAAAGTTGTTTTCAAAAAATTTTGTTTGTGACATTGTGATATTTCTTTTGAATACAGACCAGTTGGACGTGACATAGTGCAGTTTTTCCCGGGTGACTTGTGCCAATGGAATTATACTGTTTTGCCTTATCTCGAGACCAGCCTGGAAAGATAAAGCACCTCCCAGTTGCAAACACCATTGGAGAGTGAGCTCTCTTCGCTGGATTGTTTGCATCTCCGCATATCGCAGAAACGCTAGTTTAATATTGCTCATTGTCTTTTGATCACACCCAAAATCATGCGATGGTGGAGATATGGACGGTGCTGGTCACTCCAACTGTAAAATGCTATATTGTTGTGTAATCACTATCGAGATCTGATTATCAGCAGCAAATTTTTTTTCATATATTTTCAACTTTTTAGCTATAGAAGCTTTCCAAAAATCCAGTTTTTCGAGGGCCGTTTCCCGTTTTCGCGAGTAACTATAAAAAAAATATTTTATTTATTCTATCAAAAATAATTCTTTCTATCGATAGCCTTGACTCTCTCTCATCATTACGGCTAGAATACAAAATGTCCGGCGAGAGACGTGACTTCAAATCGAAAGGCCCAACCAACCGCAAAGGGACCAAGAAGTATGGTAGAGACACAAAGAGTAAGTGGGTTTCTGGTGCCAGGCCGGACAATCACTAACACCTGTAGCGAATGATATTAAAAAAGCACTCACGCATAGAGCAAGTCTCAGAAGGAGTTATTTCAAATTGATAGAAAAAGAGGGAGAGCCTACTACGGAGAAGCCTCAAGAGCACTATGAACCTCCTAACAGGAGAAAACAGCTGACATTCCAGGAGCGCATGCAGATAAAGAAAGAGCGTAAGGAACGGAAAAGACAAGATCAGATTGCCAAGACGAAAGAAAAACTAGAAACTATAAACAAGCAACAGAAAAGACGAGAGACGCAGACCAACGTCTTGAAAAAAGCGAAGACACGCAGCGGACAACCGTTGATGGCACCGAGAATCAATAACCTTTTAGACAAAATCAAGCAAGATTTGGAGACTGGGGCAAAATAATTAGTTTCAAATGATATGATATTGAGATATGGTGTATAAGCCAATATTAAATAAATCAAATTAGCGATTCATGAAGCAAGCGATCCAATTCAAGATCATTAAACTCATTCAACTTGTCGGCCAACGAGTCCGCTTTCACGACATTCATGCGACAGCTGTCTTTCTCTTGAAACTCTAGCGGCGAAAGATCGCAGAGCTTCAAAGGAACTCGTTTTTTGCTGGTTTGCAATTGTTTTTGCAAATGGAACAATATTCTATCGTAGACTTTTTTAGAGACTTTCGTGAGCATCTTCACCTCACCGTTCAAACCAATAGCCATAACGTTCTGTTGTTCTTCATTGTGCTTCTTTGACCATATGGCGTGGAATTGGGCCGGTCTGATTCTTGGGAAAAATGGAACCCTCACCTTTGCTTGGGTCACGGGCGAAACATAAGATGAGTCCTTTATAGATATTGTGGAGATAGTGCAGTGCTCCAAGTCTGCTATTGTCAACGAAAGATCGTCCTCTTTTGAAACCAGACAATAGCCAACCAGAATACGGTTCATCGAGTCATTGAGAACGTGCACCAACTTCTCGCCGTCGTACTTGAACAGATAGTACGATTCTTTGGCAGTGATAACAATGACCACATCAGAGCTGAAAACATGGACGTCTTTCACAACGGAACTAAATTCGAACACTCTTTGGGAGTCACTGAGTTTGCTCTCGCACGGGAGGTATCGCTTGAAATAAATAACGTTGCCAGTAGCAAACACTATTGTGGAGTCTGGAAGTTGCGCAACGACTTGCACGGGCCCGGATTCTGCCCACGAGTTCAACAGTCTAAGGTTCACTGTATCTTTTGATTTCTTGATCTCAACAATCTTGACTGATCCCAATCCGTTTTGCGTATTGGAGCAGCCAACCAGAAGATGGTTGTGTGTATAATTCTCCATTCTTCGAGATTGGACTTGCCAGCGCGCGACAGCTATCGGATACTCCCCAGACTTAAAAACAGGCTGTTCCTGCTTGCAAGTCATGAGTTTCTTAGTTCTGTGATCAACAAAAAGCAACTTCGCGTCGGCAGCTTCATCTAGAACCTTCACAATAACCACAAAGAGGAGGTAATGCTTGTAGTAAAAGAGCCTCATAGGAGTGAAATTCAGCGACACCTTACGCACCGTGCAGTCAAGGTTCTTCGACACAAACAGGGTGCACAATCCGTCGTCTCGGATTGCGAGCAACTGATCATCGAAAGCATCTGAGTCTGCAGACTCGGGGTATTGATGGAGAAGAACAGCGGTTTTGCAACTTCTTTCCGTATTCTCAGAAACCCACACTCTCTCTGGATAGCACGACTTTGATAGGTCGAGCTTCCAAATTGCCTTGGTAACCAAATAGTATAGACCTGATCGGACTTCGATCACGTCCACGGGGGTCTCACCAACTTTCACCAGAGCCAATTTCTCAAACTTGTTGTCCGCAAAACCAAAAAGAATGTATGATCCGCACTTGGAAGTAACCAGAAGCCGATCAGACTCCACCACAAGTAGGTCGTGTGGGATCTCGAAGGATTCTGTGTCGTTGCCAACAAATGCGTTGATATCTAGCGTCACACAGACCTCAAATCTAGAATTTCCATCAAACTTGTAAAAGTAAACCTTGTTTGAGAAAGTGGCAAGCAAAAGAGAGATGGAGCCGCCAATGAACGCAAACCTCACAAACGAAGGCTGAAGGTTTTCCAAAAACGGTCTGATCTCGAGAGATTGGATGACTCCATCGTTCATTCTGAACACTTCGACGTTCGCCACCAACTTGCCATTAATCATCGCATCGTAAGCCAATGCAACAAAGTTTTGGAAGGAATCAGCCAAGCTGATGGTGAAGGGAACTTCATAGCTCGTCAAGCCGGTGGCAGATTTGAAGTCACCCACTCTCCAACCCTTTTCAGACACCTGAATATACGTTCCCTCATCCAGCTTGCCGAAGTGGACGGTTCTCTCGTCAATCCAGAACTCTTTCAACTCTTCGATGTCGTTACTGCTATCGGACGGCTCCGACAGCAAATGTTCCTCGTCGGAAGAGAAATCGTCCTCACCAAAATTGACAAGAACAGATTTGTAGGGGAAGCTCAAGAGAAGACGCAGCTTGCTGCTGTCCTCGGACTCGATCTGGAAAATCTTTTGCACGTCTTTGTACTCGGTCACTGGCGTGGACTTCTCCGCCCCATAGCCTTTTCTCAGGTTGAGCAACGCGCCTTTGCTATCGCAACGACCGATGCACCATAATTCTTGGGATGATGTTGTGTTCACAAACTTTGGACGCAGAGGCTCAACGACGGAGTAGTCAAAGGTTGGATACCAGTTGATCGAGGTTCCTTTGTCCTCCAGAACCTTCATCTTGAGACTCTGCTTGCCCTTACCTTTCATCGAGAGCTTGATAATCTTGAAATCCAGGGCTCCACGCTCGTTCGAGTAGGTTAAAGAGTAATGCGAGTCGCCAATCGCCTCCATGGAGAACTTGCTGAAAATCGTCGGCTGGACGAAAAGCTGGCGCCGTTTTATAGTCCACTCCGCCTTTTTCACGTTGTAGAAGACCTCAAACAGCCACATTGTGGCCACGGTCGTGGTCATGAGAACCTGGTCGTATCTGATGTCACGGTCATAGTACTCGTCGCAGGGAAGACACGTGATGGGTGATGTGGGCTTGTAGTATGACAAAACAGAACAAGGCAAACCGTCTTGTGTTTTTTCGTAACGGACCTCTGCCTGGTCCACCCCATCGTGGTGCATCAAAAAGTTGATTCCTTTGACTGTACACCTTGTTTCCTGAACCATCATGACACACTGGGTATTTCGAAGCGGAATCATGAAGTATGGCAGTTCAAAGGTGTTGGGCAACAGCAGTGTTTGTTTCCGGGTGTTGTTCACGAGGTCGTTGTTCAAATACACTTCGTTGACTTCCAGTTGCACAATGTTTTCGTCTGTAGACACAAGAATTAGAAGAATTATGAAGTTCTTGTCCACGGGTTCCAGGAACACGCTGTGCAAGATCATGCCGTTTGTGAGGAGGTTGATCGAGTTTTCTAGTGAGGGGATTCCAGACTCGTCGTAATCAACGGTAGTGAGTCGCACAACTTTGGAAAAAGCAGACAGAGCAATGACAGTGCCCATTCTGAACGTGGCAATCTTGAAACCCGGGGTAAGCAGCTTGTTATTATTGGAGTCGTTATTCAAGTTGATTTTCTGGACCACAACGGGCACGTACTCGCCTTTGGAGTAGACAAACCTGATCAGAAGTAGATGACCACTGCTGAGAGTGACCAAAAGTGTGTCTTCATCGCGAGACTTTTCGCAACCAGCAAGGACTGCTGAGTGCAGCACACACGCGTGAAAAGGATGGCTTTCGGTGTTGTTCACCGAGATGGAAGTTGACCGCACAAAGATATTCACATATGCCAATTTCTCCTTTGTTGTTTCTGGTTCCTGCAATTCCGAGTCTTCGTTGGCGGATATAGGACGACTTTTACCCGTCCTCTTAAGAACTTGATCAAAGACGTCGTCGTCGTTTATGAAAGGATCAAGCGAGTCGGACGGCTCCGTCAGATCCTGCCACGCGGAGCTGGTGAGAAGACGTTTGTGCTTGTAGGCAGAGATGCGACCCTTGCTGTAGCGACTGAAATCATTTTTTCCAAGAACACGGACCTTGAAGTTGGTGAAGTAGAACTCAACCAGATTCGACGGAAATATGGTTCTCTCCAGATAGTATGTATCGCTCATTAAGTTGCACTCCGTCGTCAAGCCATGCGAATCGAGGGGCGTTCAGTCGGTCAATATGTCTTGTAAGCTCAAAGAACACCCATGTGACAAGTTGATCCTCTTCGCTACTCTTTTAGGCAAGACAATCGAAGTCCGAGGCATTTTTGTTCTCTGTGTAAGGGTGTTTCGCGTATACATTTTCGAGATATTAGCGAATATAGCATTTTTACCTACGTTCTCAGTATACAAGCGAATCGATGAACGAGTACACCTCTTGAGCAGCGTTCGTCGCATCCTCGTCAAGAGTCTCACCCAGCTCTTTCAAGAAGTCCTCATACTCCGAGCACTGTGTGCCTCTGTAGTAGTTCTTTTCCACAAATTTGAGGATGAACGTCACCAGAGACTCTTCCTTCATACCCAGATACTCTTCCACCACAGAGTCCACTTTCTCCCTGACTTTCTCGACCAAAGCACTGTCCAGCGTTCTGTCGCCATTTGCCGTCGTCTCCTTCTTGAGCGACAGCTTGACGGGCTTCTTGGAGGTCTCGTACGACATGATGAAATCGTCCTTTTCTTGGGTCACAGAGGCCTCCTTCTCCTCTTCCTCTCGGTCCAACTCGTCTAGTCGCTCCTCTTCCATTCTGACCTTGTTTCTGTAGGCCAGATAGTTCCCGTGATTCACGTAGTAGCTCAAATTCAAGTCAATCTTGTTGTTGGCATCCGTGATACCTTCGACAAAGCTCTCCATGAACTTTCTTCTTGCAGAAGGAATATACTTCTTCCAATACGCATCGCTTTCAATCGAAGTTTCGAAGGCTTCGTGGTTTCTAATGCGGATAGTCTCTGCCTTTCGAAGCTGCTGCAATCTGTACTGGTATGTCTTTTCGTTTCTGGACTTCTGCTGGGCCTGTCCCTCTTCGTAGTAGTCGTCGTCATTCAGATCATCGCCAGCGTCGTTGTTCTCATTATCAGACTCCTCTTCGAAGTCGTTGTCCACATCCATTCCATCCTGTATGGTCACGTTCCGTCTATCTGCTCTTTGGAGATCATTGAACAGTCTTTTCAGTTTGATACGCGAGTTGCGCTTGTCGTTCATTAACTGCTGCTCTTTCTTCTGACTCTCCAGCTTGGTCACACGCAGCCGAAAATCAATGATATTCTGTTTGACCGCATCAACCATCTCGCTGGGAACGTCTTGCAGCTCCATTGTATCAACCTCATATTGATCGTAGTAGCTCGACAAACTATCCACTTTATCGGATTGCTTTTTGGTTGTGATTTTAGTTTTTCCGAGAGCTTTTATGCGTTGTTTCAAGCCTTCTTTCAATTTGTCGTCTGTTGTTACTTCCACCATCTCTTCCAACCTCGTGCAGGCAAAAACAGCGACTTGCTTCACACCAACCTTGAGTTCGTATTGAACCCCGTCGACGTCATCGCTGAGACTATTGACAACACTGTTAAAGAGATGCAGCGTCAAAATATCATCGAATTGAACGAACACAGCTTTGTTGTCAAGAAAATCGTTCTTGATAAACGTCCACGTGAAACCCGCGTCTAGTTCACAACTTTGTTCTCCCGAGTTAACAGTGAAGCTAACTCGCGACAGAGTTTCTTCAATGATGTAATTCAGCAGACTCTCGACCAGAATCTCTGAACTCACAATGAATCCTGGAAGGTTTTCCAGTGCCACAACCAGCGTACGTTTCAGTGAATCGAGCGGCTCATAAAACATGGAAAGATCCACAAAATGCTTGAGTTGGTAGTCGACATCAATGAGGACTTCTTTGGTGGAATTAGATTTTTTAGCTGACAAGTCACTTCCCTCTGTTCCTTCTGTGTCAGTGGAATGTTGATTAGCGATCTCAACTTCACTCGCATGCGTCTGGGTATTTTTCAAGAAAACACCATCGTACCCCTTACTTGAAGAATGCACAACGTCTTCAATGCTAACAAAATTCGGGAATCGTAAAGGGTCAAACTCATGGACCCCAAGTTTATCAAGAGTTCTTTCATCGACAAGTCCTGGCTTTCTTATCAGCTCAAATGCTTCTGAAGAAACATTTGACTTGGACAACTTTCCAAAGCCAAAATGTTGAAATGTAGAACCAAACATCCGATATGATGCCTTCTAAATAGCACTAAGTATATGTAGTTTAGCTTACCCAGTCTGTTGAATTTTTCTCGAGTTTTTTTTTTGAACCTTCTCCACAGATTTGCCACAGCCAAAAAACCAAATGATATATGAATTATCATGATATATAAAAAAGAAAGGACAAAAGAACAAAAGAATAAAGGAACAAACGAAACAGACAAAGACGCACTCTTGTTATGAGCATGAGAAGCTCAACCAGCCAATAGCTTCCAAAAACTAGTCTGACAAGACCACATCAAATGGGTGAAAAAGCGAGAATTAACATTGCAAACACAGACAATGAAGTCAATCAAACGAAACTCAGCCCTCCACATAACAAAACATAATATAACAAAACAAAACAAAACAAAACAATTTGGGAACCAGTGATCGCTTTTGCGTTTAGCAAATATCATAGTTGATGATTGGAAAAGAATGAAGTCATCTGGATTAGCACGAGAGCCAGCTGGACATGTTGACAAAAAGCATGACAAATCCTCTTATCCCTGAAGATGCTGTTCGTAAGCGTCTGGAAGGTAGCCTTGATTTGGGTCTGGGGAAGTGCCTGGAACCGGGTTTGGGTTATAATACATATAGCACGGATACAATGACGGATTGGAACTCATGTCATAAGGTGCATATGTGTAATAGTATCCCGTTGCTGGCGGTGTTCCCACTCCTTGGACACCCGAACTAGTACCAGGGACGCCAACCATAGCTGCATTATTGTTACAAACTCCCGAGGACATTGGATTTGCCATATAGTTACCAATGTCTTTGGTTGGAAGGATGTAGTAATATGGAGCCGGTGATTGGTAGTAGTTCGGTCCATTATTTCCTCCCATTGGTGGCGCCAACTTGGACTCTGCCAATGGATGATTTTGTGAGAACTTAGGAGAATACTCATCGACATCGACAGATGTGTAAGAGTAGTTTGTCTTGGGAGCACCTGTGGTTGTCGAAGAATAAGCTGTGTGTGTACTGCGTGCAACTGTTCCTTCATCGTTCTCCTCCAGTCTACAGTTGGCTGTGTTTGTTGTTCCTTCATCATCGCTTGTACCAATCAACTCCCCTTCATCAACCCTTAGCTCTCTCGAGTTCACTCTTCTGAAATTGAGATTTTTCATAGAATCGGTTGGATTCTTTCCGGCAAAGTTGTTTGAGAAATCGAAATTACTTCTGGAGTTCTTTGCAGGAAGATTGTTAGGTGAGGTGTTTCCAAAGGAAAATCTTCTGATAAGGGGCGGGTTGGACACATTGTTCCGCTTGAAGTTAGAGAACGGAGATTGTTGCAATTCTTGTTGTTCAGGGAAACCACTGAAGCTACCGAAGCGAGTACGGTAAAAGTTTGGAACTTTCTTCAGTTTGTTGTTTGAGCTGTACGAGTGTCTTCTTCTGAAGCTGACTGGTGGAGGAGCAAGATTCAACTTTGGACCATTCTCATTGGAATACTTGTTCTTATAGTTGTTGTACATCTCACGGTACTGAACGTGGATAGTCTTGAACTTGAACATGGAATGGTTCTCTCTCTCAACAGCCGACGCAGCAGCCTTGCGAGTCTCAAACTTGACAAATGCAAAATTATTCAAAGGCCGATTAACCAAAATGGCCTCTTTGATTTTTCCGTGATGCTCAAACCTTTCAATCAGCTCCTCTCTGTTGATTCTTGGGTCCAGCTGTCCAACAAAGATCGAATACTTGTCGATTGTCACCTCGGGTGTATCATTATTTTCATCTTCAAGGTTCTGTGCCCACTCAACATTCCAGAATGGTTTGACTTTCAAATTTGCGTAAGCACTGATGGCATCCTGACGGAAAACAAACTTGCAGAACCAGTAAGAATGAGCACCGGAATGCAAATCAACCAGGTTGCTCTTCTCATCCACTGAAACCAGCTTCTCGATCTCACCAAACTTCTCCAAGAACGATCTGATGGACGATTCCACTAGGGCCTTGTTGGTTGTCTCGATGTAAAGGGTTCTGTTCACTCTGGCCTTCTCGCATCTAATGGTCCTGCCATTCAACAGAGAGTGCTGGCCTTCGGCAATGGCTTTCTTTGCGTCCTCTTCTTTCTTGTACTGAACAAAAGCATATGGTCTGTTTGCAGGGTCTCTCAGCACTTTGACGAGGGAAATGGCTCCCCATTGTTTAAAGTGGCTGTTAACCGATTGACAGAGAATGTCATCTGACAAGTTCGAAGACAGACTCGCAACGAAGACACATGCAGAAGGGCGACCTCTTTCTGTGTCCGGGCTATCGGATTCTTTGCTGAAGCTGTCCTCGTCACATGAAAGACTTGCACTAATATTTGCCTGTTTGTGACCTGATGAATTGTGTCGAGAAGACAATCCCAGATTGATTCCCTCATCGCTACACTCATCATCTTCCTTCTCCTCCTCTGGAATTTCCTCATGATCGGTGACTTTGTGGTTTTGCACGAAATGGTCTTCCACATCTTCCTCATCACCTTCGGCATCCCCTTCGCCGCTAGAGGACGGGATTTCGGAATAGTCCGACGATTGCTCGCTTCCACTCTCGCTGATAAAGTGGAGATCATTGTTATCAACAAGAGAGTTTTCAGCCATCGGAGACAATTCCGCGTGCTTTTCAAGGCTTGCATTCTTGTACAGCCTGATGCTGTTAGTTTCATCAATTCCTTCCATCATGTTTCCCTTAATAGCCATTGATTTGTGATACCGATGCCTGATGCGACGTCACTCCTTATTCCTAAAGACAATGAATAGCTATGGCTCAAATAGTACAATCAAGTTGGAACTTTCTTTGTCGGCGCTTGTTTGTTCCAAGGGTACTCGAATCAGAACCAGAAGTTTTCAAGTATGTTGATCTGCAACACAGTTGATAAGAACCAAAAAACAGTTTTGTGCTTGCTCCTACAAGAAGAAACAGATGACTGCTTAATTGATGAGAATTGGCCTAGAGGGGTCAAAGTACTTTGTTTCACTTGATCCAAGAAGAAAGTGGTGAAACAAAAGTGGGAGTAATCTTTTTTTGTCACAAAATGGTATTCAGATCAACTCAGACAAAGCGATAAGTTTGTCTAGCGTCTATTTTGCTGAACAAAGGAAACGACTCGATCCGATGATTTAGTGCGTTGTGTGGCTTTGTATCTCTGCGCCGTGGGGTAAGACCTGTACTGTTTTGTGTGGGCGCTTAACAGAAATTTCTTTTACTCCGCCGGATCACAAAAGAATTCTGTCTACCAGTGGGAGTTGTGTTTGTGTGAATGTATTTGTCGTAATCTTCCGATAATCCCTTGTGTATCTTGGGCAAACGTGTTGCCTTTCAAATACCACTGAAGAATAGGTAAATTGACAAATGGGCCTTTGTAATGCAAACTTAATTAGTTAAGCCAACCGCTAGATAACGCCACGGGACAAGCAATTCGTTATCTTTATTAATAACTTGAGTCCAACAAAGAGAAGCAATAGCAACAGCTAATAATAATACTAGGATGAGAACCCCCTAGCAGGATGCTCTGAGTGTGGCAACATTACCATTTTTATATCTGTGACACCTTCCGCCCCCGCTACGTTTGATGTATTACATTTGGCGTTTTGTCAATCTCGGCTCAGGGTGTGAACGAAACAAGTTGTTCATTATGTGGGCTTCCGATCTACAGACAAAAGTGCAAAATGTAAGCTGCATCCCTCCAATGCTTTCGTTAACAAAATCTCGTGCGGGCGCATTAATTGTGTCGGAATACAAAACTGACGGGGCCTTACTGCTAGTGTTTGTCTTGAGTTCTTTTGTTCCATGTGAAGCATCTTAATTTTTCACAAAACGTTACACGCAAATTGACTTTGAGCGGCAGGAGGCGCGAGATTTCATCATGCATTAGCAAAAGGAAAACAAAGATCCTGCCCGCATTGCGTATTGGGGAAGTCGGGATCAATGTCTGTCCGTACCAGGGTCCGCCAGTGCTCTGAGGTGACTACGAAAGGCGATTATATTTTTTGCAATTTCTCCTCCTTGTGGCCTTCTTGCGGGATCTCAGCCTATCGCAATCTATGCACAGATCTGTAGGCAGGACGGGAAATATTCTTGCAGACGCTAGATTTTCTTTTTGTGGGACGCCTTCTAGTTTTCGGGAAAGGGGGAAACCAGGCACACAATACAGAATGCTTCATTATATGGTTTCGGGTTTTCAAATGGAAATTAAGTTGTCAGAGACTTGATATTTGAGGTATATGTAAAAGTGATCTGTAACAGGTAGGTAAGCTGCAAAGATGTAGAACGGCAGCTCCACTTCACCTGAGCAATGCAGTCAAAGCAATTACTCTTCGAATCTAGACAAAGATGCCAATGTTACGAACCAAAACATAAATCTGTGTGTACGTCGTGCATGGGAATGACGTTTAATAAACTTTTGTTCTCTATATTCACCCATTGCTACCCTCTCCACTACTATCGACCAACTGTAGTACAGTGTGTCTTTACGCACAGCTATAGGTTTTGAATCATGCTACTATCGCGAAGCTCGCTTGTTCTCCAATGCCGCATACAGAGAATGGCATTTATCAGCCACCCACGATACCCACTAGCTCATGGATATTCTTCTCCCCTTTCTCAGCCCTCCTCAAAGGTATGATCCAAGCGATCATTACCTCGGTGTTGGAAGATGATTGAATTTTTGACATGGGAGAAATACGATGATTCACGGATATTTTCTAAACAAGGCCTTTTGTAAACTCCTCCGCCTTTGTTATTGCTGATTTGGAAAAGCACCGGGATCATCCCAATTAGGAAATGTTTTTGATCTGTCTCACCACTGCCCGCATTGACGCGCATTATTTTTTTGTCTTGTCTCCACCGTGAAGAGCATGGCTCGGCTCAAAAAAATACTCTTGCATTTGGCCGGCATACAAAAGCTAAGGGGTGACAAATACTGCTTGGCCGGTGGCTTGAATGTGCATGCATAACCACTGTCCGACCGAATTTGTCAGTACAAGGCCTTTAGTACAGCTTATCTGCGGTGTTCCTTGATGAACGTGCCGCGTATTTCGAGTGACTCTTCTCAAAAGATTACTAGCTACGAGTGGCCTTGGAAGAGCGTTGCTTAGAAGTTGGCAAACACTTCCTTTATCGTACAGTTCATCGAATGGTTAGTGTGATATGACGATAAGCTGCTCAGAGCTCACACCACTGTTTGTCTTATCGCCGTGAATTATGCAGGTAGAGTTGAACTAAGTAACTTTTTAACCCCAACCAAGACAAGACCCTTTGGAAACTTAATTTCAGCGACCCCCCAATTTTCTGGGTGCATGAACGCCCTTCATGCGATTTTTGATTAGCTGATGCTAGCAGGTAATTACTATCAATGCATGCGCTTGTCACTGTGAGGATCCTCGATGAGTATGGCAACCAACAAGGTTTCCATGTGTGCATATCGCAGCACTTGCCTCTACTGTACGGACAACTAGAATTGATGCCGAGTTGACAGGAGATATCCTTTGTGCCTATGACACATGGATCGGCACTCCATGAAGGGGGTCAGGATAGCACCGCTGGAGTGTTCGATAGATTGACTGCGGTCGGCCCCGCTAGCTGGTCGGCTTTCTACACCTATGAGTTACCGAGGAGATTCGGTAATTTTTATCTGCGATAGTTTTCAAAAGAGAATCGCCTTACAAATATAACCTACGAGAGATTGAACTTGTAATGAGTTGACTCTTTTCACAGCCTTGAACAAAATTATTTCTCGGCCTTGCAAACGCTCTCAGCGCCCTCGAGGAATCTTCGCGAGAACCAGCTCCTGCATTTTTGCCCTCGCAGACTTCACGATAACGATGAGAAAGAGCACTAAAAAGCTTGTTCTAAGAAGTCGGAACAAACAATGGCTGAGCCCGAGACAGCCTTAATAGAGCGAGTGGAGCTGCGGCTCGCACTCGCCAATACTGACGAAAAACTGCAAACATCACTCGGTTTATATCTTGCCCCTTTGTTACTCAAGTTTGCCTCCCCTCATGCTCAAGTCCGTGCACAGCTTGGCAAAACGGTCAAATACCTCTTGACCAGAATCAATTCGTCTCAAGGTATTAAATTGCCCTTGGAAGCGCTTCTGAAGCAGGTTAAGAATCCTGGTGTTCCTAGCGGCACTGATCCCACTGTCGTGCAATCTTATACCCTTTTGTTCGTCTCGAAGGGAATTGCACGCGCTGATGAGAAAGAAAAGCATGAGTTGATTCCAAAAGTGATCAGCGACATTGCTTTGATGAAACCAGCGATTTCAGCAAGACTTTTCAATATACTGTGCAAACTGCTCGCTGATTTTCATGTTGAGATTAATAATGAGAATGACGAGAGAAAGTTTAGAGAATTTCTGCAGTTGGACAGCCATAGACAGGATGAATCTTTCTTGATTGTGAAATTCTACAAGTTCATGCTGATGAGGCCGGTTTTGCCCGATAGCACCAACAGCATACCCAGTGAAGTGACCTTTCCGGGGCTGTCGAAGCAAGACTGCGCCTTTTTCACATATGATGCAGGTGTGACTTTTGATATTGGCACATTGACAAGCTATAAAACCTCCATCATCAAATTTGTGGAGTATGGTTTTTCGCCTGAAAGCCGGATCATTCCTTTGATCGCTTCTGCGGATTTCTCTTCAGTCTCGGATATTGCTAAGACGATACTTAAAAACAAATCAATTGACCATGAGAGCCGCTATATTGTCAACACTCTGATTGACCTATTCATAGGCGATGTGGAGGTTACCAGGCCCCCAGTTTCCTTCCAACTTCAAGAGCAAATCATGGTTTTCCTGACTCAGAGTAAGTTTGCTGCCGTTTCCGCTCACACGAGCCAGCTTTTTTCCATTGGGCTGAACTCTGAGCTGGCAAGATTAAAGCAAGCAACTGTCAGATTTATCAAGTGGGTCACCATGACTATGTCAGCAGATGAAATCGAACAAGATGAAGAGCTCACTTTGAATGTCCTTAAACAACTGAAGGCCACTCTTCTGAGCGACGACGCGAACGACTACACCACCGGTACGAGCATGAGATCACTCCAACGCCGATATCAATACGAAGCATTAGGCCTCTTGTTGAGAAAAGCAAAAAAATTGGGTGCTTTGGAATACATTGAGTTCCTCTTCCGTATGCTCGAAACTGAGCCTACCGAGCTGAGAACAACTGTCCAGGAGACGTTGTCATGCCTTTTACTGCATTTAAAGTTTCTGTCTACTAAGGAAAAAGCTACCTTGAAATCTTTTCTCAAGGAGTATCTGATCAGGGAATCTTGGGCTCAGGAATTTCAGGGCCTTGATGGGATACTGAGTTGCCGTTACATGGCAACAAAATTTGTTAACTGTTGCTTTCCTTTCAACGATGCGGAAGCAAGGTTGTTGAATATCGTTGTTCAAACGCCTCACGACAAACCTGAGACCATTGAGGAAGCCAGTAAAGGTTTGCATCCTTACTGGTTTTCATTGTTGCAGCCTTACACCAATTTTAAACAAGAAGGCGAGGTTCACTGGTCTTCAAATGCTGGATCAAGTCAGGTTCGTTTTCCATCATTCCAATCAATAGTTTCTTCATTATCTCATGTCGATACCAGCCATCGGCAAGCGGCATTACTTTTTGCATGGGACTGTCTATGGATGCAAGCTATCCAAGAACAAACCACAGTTGTTGTTGTCGATCAAGAATGGAAAACTCGACTCGAAAAGGCTATGGATTTTGACCAAAAAGTGAACGATCTTTTCGTCAAGGAACTCAAGTTCTTTTCGAAAGAAGACACTCTCGATAACGGAGCTCTACAAGTGTTCTTTAAGGGTCTACTAAACTCTTTCATTGAAAGCCCAGACGTCAAAGTAGGAAGAACTCTTAGCAAGCTTCTATCTATGTGCCAGCAAGACACCATCGCCTGTGCCATTGACAGAATTGACGAAGTGAGGCAACTTCTATTGATGGTCACTTCGGAGGAAACCCTGTTCCACATTGCCAAAATACTTGGAATCCTGTGTTCCCACCCCCAATACCCTGACAGCAGTGCTCGTCAAATTCTGACCAGCCTTCTCGAACAGAAGGAAGTGTTGAGCGCCGGATTTATTGTTTCTCGCCTTGTCTTGCTGCAAAGAGAATCTGTGGTTTCTCAAGCTATCTTTGAAATACTATTGAATCAAATTGAGGAAAGTCTGAGCTCCCCAAGTTCAAAAGTTCTGAAGCAAGCACTTGATTGCATTTCTCAGTTGAGCATTTATGGGTGCCTTGGCCCTTTTGTTTCATTGTCAACTCAAACGAATGCATCGAAATCTAAATACTTGGAAAAGGTCATTTTTTTGACGAAAAAGCTGGATGAGAAAGCTACTCTTGTTTTGAGCTACATCACTCTGAGCTTCAGTGAGGAGCCCAAGCCGGATTTCGAAAGACTTGAGAAAATCTTGTACGAGACACATGCATCAAAGCAGGTGGATTATTTATTTACCAGTGGAGAGGCTTTCACAATACTCGCTGCAGGGCTGGACTCCAAAGTGATGGACAACAGGATTGACGTCAGGAATGTTGAGCACACGCCTAAGGTTTCAAAACATCACGAGAGGCTGCCAATTATTTTATCAACCATCCTCACTGCTTGCAAAAACACAAAGCCCTCCCTGAGAAGAGCTGGTTGTATCTGGTTGCTGTCTATGATTCAATATTGTGGTCATCTGTCGGTGATGAAGGAAAAGCTAAGTGAAATTCAACAGTCCTTCTTGAGATTTTTGTCAGACAGGGACGAAATCATCCAAGAGTCTGCTTCAAGAGGTTTGAGTATAGTCTATCAGATGGGGGATATTGATTTGAAAGACACTTTGGTCCATGACCTGTTGCTCTCGTTCACGGACTCCAACAAGGCAACCAAGTTGCAAGCAGGTATGTTAGACGACGAAACGGAATTGTTTGATCCTGGGGCTCTCAGGACTGAAGAGGGTTCTGTCTCCACGTACAAAGATGTTTTGAGTCTTGCGTCTGAGGCCGGTGACCCAAGCTTAGTCTACAAATTTATGTCGTTAGCCAAGAGCTCGGCCTTGTGGTCTTCGAGGAAAGGAATTGCATTTGGCTTAGAAGCCATCTTGGATAAATCCAAGTTGGACGCAATGATATCAGGTGATTCGAAACTGTCTAGAAGGTTGGTCCCGAAGCTTTTTAGGTACAGATTTGATCCAAACCCTGCTGTTGCTAGAACAATGAGCAATATCTGGGAAACGTTGATCCAAGACTCTTCAAAAACTGTGGTTGAACACTTTGACATTATCTTGAAAGAACTTCTGACCAGCATGGGCGACAGAGAGTGGAGAGTGAGGCAAGCTAGTGCTAGTGCTATCCAAGATCTGCTCAGATATGTGACCTTGGAGACATACGAATCAAAGTTAGAGGAAATATGGAGGATGTCGTTTAGAATCATGGATGATATCAAGGAAAGTGTCAGAAAAGAGGGGAACTCACTCACAAGATTTTTGGCCACTACGATGGTCAACAAAATCTATTCTGCCAACATAGAGAATTCCGAAAAAAGCAAGGTTGTTTTGCAACAGCTCATACCATTTCTTCTAGGATCCAATGGTTTGCTGAGTGAGTCTGATGATGTGAAAAACTTTGCATTTGAGACGATCTTGAAGTTGTCGAAAACCTCCTCATTAGCACTCAAACCTTTTGTCTCAGGAATGGTCGAGCAGCTCACCATTTTGATGTCCTCAATCGAGCCTCAAATCGTGAACTATCTGACTTTGAATGCAGATAAGTACAACATGAGGTCGGAGGATATCGATAGTCAGCGATTGAACATTGTCGGAAATTCTCCTGTCATGGAAGCGATTGAACGGATAATCGATTTGCTAGATCAGCCGATGATGCCTGAATTTGTTCAAAGTCTCTCCAATGCGGTCAAGAAATCTGTGGGCCTTCCCTCCAAAGTCACAGGATCTAGAATTATTATCAACTTGATTACTAGGCATTTCTTCATTTCCCAGGATTTTGGCGACGACCTGCTGAAGATTTGTTTGACTCAGTTGAAAGACAGAAACGAAACAATCTCAAAATCCTATGCTATTGCTGCAGGCTACTGCATCAGAACTGCCTCCATGAGAAAGATACAGTCCATCTCCAAAAAGTTGATCAGCTACTACTTTGAGTCGGGGGATAACATTCAGTTGAAACGGATGTCTGCTGTGACAACAGAGGCGATTTCAAAATATTCAAATGACAAATTCCAGAGTATCGCAGCCCTATTTTTGCCTCTGTCTTTTATTGGAAAACACGATTTGAACAATGATATACGTGGAAACTTTCTGAAGACCTGGACCGAATCTTCATCTGGTGGAGCCACACCTATCAAGTTATATTTGAAAGAAATCATTGGTCTGGTCAAGATTAACATCACCACAACCGATTTCCAACTAAGACAAACAATTGCATTATCAATCATTGAAATTGTCGACAAGTTGGGAGGTCAGTACAGTCATTTGAACTCATATTTGAGTGACTTGTTCGAGATTCTGTTGGAATCTCTCAAGGGCCGTTCATATAAGGGAAAGGAAAATTTACTGCAGTCACTTGTTCTTTTATCTTTGAACACTCGAAACTATCTGCAACAACCTGAGAACGAGCAAGTGCTAGAACAAATCAGAAGAACTGTTCGAGTGGAGGCAAAGAGGAAAAATAAGAGTTATTCTATACACAGCGTGAAATCCTTGGGACAGTTTCTTGGAGCATTCCCGGATGATGCGATGTATGATGATTACATTGAAGAAATACTATCTCATTTGAACCCGAGAAAGGAGGACGAATCAGGAATGGATACCGGCTCAGATTCTCTACCACAAGCAAACAACACCACCAAGAAATCAAGAGATTCCAGATTAGAGGACTCGAACAACAAATTAGTGGAGAATATGGTTGATTCGATCAATAAACAAGAACCATCTTTGAAATTATTGAGATTTATTTCAAGTGAATTACAGATTCGATTTGAAGATGAGCGTTATCAGCCAACGTACAAGACGCAGTTGACTGCCATTTCATCTTTAAGTAAGGTCATTGATACCTTGAATGAAAGCAGCGTTGATGTTTACTCAAATCCCGAAATCACTGATATGTTGTTTGCTAATTGGATTGTTATTGCAAATCATTGTGCCAAAAAGGATAGTTTGCAAAATGTTCTGGTCGAGTTCATTCGGTTGACTACACAGGTGATAGAAAGCCCAATGGGCAATGATGAGCAGAGGAAAACCACCTGCATCGGAAGCATCACCGAAATTTTAGAAGCAAGGGTTAACACAGTTGTGAACGTCGAAGCACAGAAAGCTTTAGATTCTGTTTAAATACTGTTTCAATATACCGATTGATCTCAGCTTTGGGCTGCCCAATACAAATATAATCCTCACTACACATGATTTGTTGCCTCAATGGAGAAAACACCGTACGCTCAATTCCAGAAAGATAAAATAAACGTATATAACTCGAACACTGACATTTCTAATCGTGAAACAAAACCTACGCCTGCTTTGATCTGATGGTTCAATCTTTCGAAAAATACTAACATCCACCTCTCAATCTGAGGACCAAATGCAAGGTAGATTCCTTTTGGATGTTGTAGTCCGAGAGAGTTCTGCCGTCTTCCAATTGCTTACCAGCAAAGATAAGTCTCTGCTGATCCGGGGGGATACCCTCCTTATCCTGAATCTTCGACTTCACGTTATCAATGGTGTCCGAAGACTCCACTTCCAACGTGATGGTCTTACCAGTCAAGGTCTTGACAAAGATCTGCATACCACCTCTCAATCTGAGAACCAAGTGAAGAGTAGATTCTTTTTGAATGTTGTAGTCCGAAAGAGTTCTGCCGTCTTCCAATTGCTTACCAGCAAAGATAAGTCTCTGTTGGTCTGGTGGGATACCCTCCTTGTCTTGGATCTTCGACTTCACGTTATCAATAGTGTCCGAAGACTCCACCTCCAACGTGATGGTCTTACCGGTCAAAGTCTTGACAAAAATTTGCATACCACCTCTCAATCTGAGAACCAAGTGAAGAGTAGACTCCTTTTGGATGTTGTAATCGGAAAGCGTTCTACCATCCTCGAGTTGCTTACCAGCAAAAATAAGTCTCTGTTGGTCTGGTGGGATACCCTCCTTGTCTTGGATCTTCGACTTCACGTTATCAATAGTGTCCGAAGACTCCACCTCCAACGTGATGGTCTTACCAGTCAAGGTCTTGACAAAGATCTGCATACCACCTCTCAATCTAAGAACCAAGTGAAGAGTAGACTCCTTTTGGATGTTGTAATCGGAAAGCGTTCTACCATCTTCGAGTTGCTTACCAGCAAAGATAAGTCTCTGTTGGTCTGGTGGAATACCTTCCTTGTCTTGGATCTTGGACTTCACGTTATCGATGGTATCCGAAGACTCCACTTCCAACGTGATGGTCTTACCGGTCAAAGTCTTGACAAAAATTTGCATACCACCTCTCAATCTGAGAACCAAGTGAAGAGTAGACTCCTTTTGGATGTTGTAATCGGAAAGCGTTCTACCATCCTCGAGTTGCTTACCAGCAAAAATAAGTCTCTGTTGGTCTGGTGGGATACCCTCCTTGTCTTGGATCTTCGACTTCACGTTATCAATAGTGTCCGAAGACTCCACCTCCAACGTGATGGTCTTACCGGTCAAAGTCTTGACAAAAATTTGCATACCACCTCTCAATCTGAGAACCAAGTGAAGAGTAGACTCCTTTTGGATGTTGTAATCGGAAAGCGTTCTACCATCCTCGAGTTGCTTACCAGCAAAAATAAGTCTCTGTTGGTCTGGTGGGATACCCTCCTTGTCTTGGATCTTCGACTTCACGTTATCAATAGTGTCCGAAGACTCCACCTCCAACGTGATGGTCTTACCAGTCAAGGTCTTGACAAAGATCTGCATACCACCTCTCAATCTAAGAACCAAGTGAAGAGTAGACTCCTTTTGGATGTTGTAATCGGAAAGCGTTCTACCATCTTCGAGTTGCTTACCAGCAAAGATAAGTCTCTGTTGGTCTGGTGGAATACCTTCCTTGTCTTGGATCTTGGACTTCACGTTATCGATGGTATCCGAAGACTCCACTTCCAACGTGATGGTCTTACCGGTCAAAGTCTTGACAAAAATTTGCATACCACCTCTCAATCTGAGAACCAAGTGAAGAGTAGACTCCTTTTGGATGTTGTAATCGGAAAGCGTTCTACCATCCTCGAGTTGCTTACCAGCAAAAATAAGTCTCTGTTGGTCAGGTGGAATACCCTCCTTGTCTTGGATCTTCGACTTCACGTTATCAATAGTGTCCGAAGACTCAACCTCCAACGTGATGGTCTTACCAGTCAAGGTCTTGACAAAAATTTGCATACCACCTCTCAATCTGAGAACCAAGTGAAGAGTAGACTCCTTTTGGATGTTGTAGTCAGATAAAGTTCTGCCATCCTCCAATTGCTTACCAGCAAAAATAAGTCTCTGCTGGTCTGGTGGGATACCTTCCTTGTCTTGGATCTTCGACTTGACATTGTCAATCGTGTCTGAGGATTCAACCTAAAACACAAATGTTAGCATATTTTCTCTCTGATGAGGGAGCGTCACCAAACTTACCTCCAAAGTAATGGTCTTTCCTGTTAAAGTCTTAACGAAAATCTGCATTCTGTGCGCTGTTGATGTGTTTGTGTGCTTTCGATAACAAAGTAAAGAAATTACCGTTGTTTGCAATGTTTACGGGAAGGATGGGAAATTGTGAGATATTTATATCGGGAAGGCTGAAGGTAGGCAGGTAATTTCGGTGGCAAAAGGGGGGGAGGTTAGTGACAAAAAGAAACGACTAGACAGTTGTGGGTTAATATTAGGCACACCAGCCACAGCAGATAAAGGCGCGCCGCTAACAAGTGACCGATTTAGCGGGCTTGCACCGCCACAAGCAGTGTTTTTTTTCGATTATATTCGAGAATGTGGGTTGCAGACTGGATTAATTTTGAAAATAAAGACCCCTAGTTAGCGTGATTTTCATTCTCACACGTCAACTGAGTTCATGCCGTGCATAAAGGACTGTCCTTTTCGGCATTGAGGAGTTTAATGCTTGGAGTGGCTGGAAAGCCGGAGCATACAAAAAGGCGAGTTTGGGTCTTCGTAGTTCTGTGCGGCTTTAGTCAGGTACCCGCCACAACCCGAAATTTTGTGGAGACGATCAAGAGGCGCATGCAACGATAAAGAACGATCTCGAAAATGAAATTTATCAATAGCTATGACAACTATTTGAGTTGCGTTGATTAAAAAGTCGGACATTATTCCACTGATACGTAAAGCCTCATGCCGTCTGGTGCCATTTCGAGAGGACATAAAAGAGAAAAACAAAAAATTAGAGAATTATGTTTTTGGCTGTTGCAATAAGAGCTTCCCACATGACAGTACAAGATTCAATTTGACGTGACGTCATTGATGAACGGGTTATTGCTCGAGAGCAAACCTTTCTTCGAAGGCATTGTTCTGGATCTATTGAGTTGAAAGCGTTGACGGAAAAATGGTAACTCGTGTTGTAGCATCGGAGTGTCTTCCTCTATCTCCAAAATATTGCTGAGCTTGCTAGTTTTCTGATCTTTATCACCACCTTCATCGGAAGACGAAGTATACAAATCCAGGTCTCGAAATATCTCAGCTCGATTGATTTCGAGTGATTTTGTACTCCTTTCCGAGGATGCCCTTGTGGGTATTTCCAACGATGACCTGGGAGTGGGCAACTTCATTTCTTCCCTCAACGTCCTAAACTCTTGTCTTTTCAACAAAAGCTGATTTTGATCCTCAACCAGCTTCATGATTTCAATCGCTTTATTTCGAATATTGAGACTGACTTGTGCCTGGCTTAACCCATGTTTTGATTCCTTGGATTGATACTCCCTCAGACCTTTTATCGCAAACTTGTTGGCATTTAGCCATTTGATGAAGTTTTCTGAACCAGTCTGCAAGAGGTAAAGAACAATTGTGAGAGCTTTTAAGATTTGTAGTGAGTTTCTTGACTTCAGCCTGCCGTAAAGCTCTTTGGTAATGGTTGGAAGCTCATGTGCATTAAATGAAAGTCGTGAAAGATTATTGAGCTCCGAGCTTGTGGGTCCCCAAAGCGTGTTCTTGGTTGCCTCTTTGATAAGAAACTCGCTTGTGGGGGTCTTCTTGAGAAAACCAATTCGAAGTCTTGTCATAGCCCAGATGCACGAGAGTGTATTCTTTGAAAACGATATATTCTCTGCTGTACTCTGTCCTAGCCACAAAACATACACCACCTGTCTAACTAGTCTTGTTGTCAGACTCCCAAGAAGTCTGATTGAGTCTGGTCTAAAGGTAGTCTGCTACCAGGATGTAACTTTTGGTGTCATCGGCTCGGCCCACGATTAAAGTTTCAGAAAAATTTGGAATCAAATCAAAAAATTCGGAACCGCGCGGCGGGCTTCTCGGCACTTGAAGGAAAACGGCTCAATAAAGCACAAAGATAACAAGCTATGCCAGATTGATAGAGTTTGACGATAAAAGTACAAAGCTTGAGCAGATAACGTATACAGTGGTTATTTACCGGACATCGCGATATAATACAATTCTCCTTCATCAGAGATCGCATTGATGTTGTAACCATCCGAAGCATCCACAACATCAATATCGAGCACGTGACCTGCAGCGGAAGAGACAGCCGAAAATATGCCAGAATTTTCATCGCCCCAGCTTTTCCCCTTCTTGTCGTAAAGGAAAGCAGAAGAAGAACAGAACAACAGAGTGGAAGAGTTGTCGATCTTCAGCAACGGAGATCCACCTGGCAAGGATATGTCCAGCACAGCCTGGAAATGTTTTTTCGTGAGATGATAAACTCCAATTTTCTCGCCTAAATCGGTTGACATCAAGGTTAATAGCGAGTAACCATTTGGAGAAAACAAGATGTTTTGGATTGACGTTACTTCGGGGATGTCATCCAAAGACACAATCAGAACGATTGCTGATTCGGGTATGCTGAAAATCAGAACCCTGTTGTCTTTCAGTGCCAGTGCTAGAAGAATTCCGTCTTGATGAAGAGCCGCATTGACAATTGGACTATCAAAGTCCGGGGATTGATAAATGGGATTGTTTCCCTCGTAGATGTAGAACCGCGACTTTTGTATGACGAACAATAACGGTAGAGAAGGATGCACAAGAAGCTGGACAATGCCTTCTTTCCCAACCTTGAACGTTTGTTCAGCGTTCTCGCTCAACATTAAAACCTCTCCATGAGTCGAGGATAAAACAAGCTGCGAATCGTCCAACCATGCGATCGAAGTCACTTTGAACTTCTTTGGAACGGAGTGCTTTAGCTTGATCTCTTTCTCTTGGTGATCGTAGACAACGGCAGTGTTATCCGCATACAACAGCGCAAACTTTGTGCCCCTCAATTTGGATAAAACGACTTTGACTTTCTTCTTGAGGTCTGAACGGACCTTGATGAAGTCCAGGACACATGTCGTAATTTCGGTTTGTTTGGTGAAGGGAGAAGTGGTTTTTTGCGACTTGTGCTTAACGAACAGTTCCTCTCTCGCCTGCATCAGTCTGCTGGAAATCTCGGGAGTCATTTGGAGAGAGGCCTCGAGTTCAGGTGCAGTTTCGTCTTGACTTATTTGAGCCACTGGCTCTCCTTGACCAATCTTTATTGCGAGATCTTGCAAGCTCTGTCTTGCTTCGTCTCTTTCTTTGATCGCAGCTGCAGCAACTCTGATTGCGGCGTCTTGTCTATATAACGACAAGCTCAATTCTTTTTTGGCGTCGTTGAGCTGCTTTCTGAGCTCAAAGATTTCTAGTGACAAAGAGTCCCATTCACGCTGGAAAACCGATAGAAGAGAAGGAATAGATGTCAGACTCGACTCCTGTACCACCATGGGTCTCTCTGAGTATGTCAAATCAATCGGAATCAATTCGTTGGTCGAAAGCGGCTCATTTGAGATGGGATCTGTGCCGTGCTGGCCAACGTACTCAACAATGAGTCGTTTCTCAAAGACCCTGTGAGACTTTGGAGAAAGCACCGGCTCGACTACAGGCTCTCCAGATATTGAGCAAATCATTTTGTCCGACGGTGGCTCTCTGGCGAAAACTGGCTTTGTTTGTGTCTGATGGACCAGCCTCAAATATAAGTAAAGCTACAAAAAAAGAAAATTTTTTTAGCTCCTACTGTGCCACACATCCTTGCACATCTCTAGCAGATCTCTGTGGCGTTTGCGGCTGTGTAAAATTTGTTGCTACTTTTTTTGTGCGCGAGTCAAAAGAGCGTGTGGCCCCGCCCAAGTGTGCTCGCGCGATCCGGACCCAGCTCCGGAAACCTGTGAAAACCCGAGCGAGGAATTTGGACTTTTGGGAAGTTAGCAAGGCCATGTCACTCAAGCCGTAGCAACTGTTGTAGATGCTACATCCAAAGCACGATTTAGTGTGCCATGCCTCCTTGATCCGCCACAGCAACGTAGTTCGGCTACCGGTCAAATAACTTTCCGGGGAAGTTTCCATCCAGCCTGTTTGGGGGAGAGAAAAAAAATTATTCCATGCTGGGGGAGATGGAAAAAAGCGGTCGCTTGACTGAAGGAAAACGGATCAAAAGCAGAAAAAAAATGCTGATACCAAATTAAAGAGGCGTTGAGTTTTGAGCGATTCAACCGGACTGTTTATTTGAGAGTGGTATTTAGCCTGAAGCGTTAGCGATAAGGTGAAGGCTAGCATTTAGCGGTAGCATTTCGTATTGTTGGCACCGGTTAAGAACCAAGTGGCTCCAATACAGTTGTTTTCAGTGCGCTCAACATCTATATTCGAGGGTTTTGATTCCAATAGATTGCCAATTTGGAAATTGAGCATTCGAAATTTCAAGTATTGACGTGCCCTTCACTTAGTATTGTCACAACTGGCTACATTCACGATCCAAAGGTTCCAGAGGCTCCCTCACAATAGATTTCGCCTTCCTCTCCCGTGTTCCCGCGGCACACTTGATACAGCTTGCAAGCTTCCTAGCGTTGTCAAGTTCAGGTGTCCAGAACACACTATAAACATTTATTGAGTTGGCTTTTCATACATCCATGCTATATTAATATCTGATCTTGCCTAATTTGCACAGAGACTGTTGTTCATCCGAAGGTTATTAACAGAGCAAGTTTTCCGTCAGAAGGTATTTGCAATACTTACAAGTGATGTCAGTATCAACGTTGAACAAACATATCGAGAGATCTCCAAAAGAGGAGATACCAGTTCCTGAAGGAGCCAAGGTTGAACGGCCAAATACGTCAGGTGCTGGAGACGTGTCTCCTGGAAATGACTCCTCCTCGGTTCCAAGAACCACGGAAATCAAGTTCTTTTCCGATTTGAGGTCACAATCATCGACATCGTCTCCATCTAAAATCAACAAGTTCAATGGCCTAAAGTACAAAGGACGTCCCCCAGTGAGCGAGGTGCCAGAGCTTGTGGATCTTTGTGAAGAGTTTGTCCAATCCAAGAACGTTACTGGCCTTTCTATGATTGCTCGTCAGCGAGGCTTACCACCGT
The DNA here is from genome assembly GCA_030555865.1 of Ogataea corticis. Taxonomy (NCBI): domain Eukaryota; kingdom Fungi; phylum Ascomycota; class Pichiomycetes; order Pichiales; family Pichiaceae; genus Ogataea; species Ogataea corticis. Next base: position 223,886 of record JANIVM010000004.1, on the reverse strand, counting down.
CGCTCAGGTGTAAGATCTGGCCAATATTGCTGAAATATCACCCTTATGTTCAAGATCCGTTCATCCAACCAGACGATGTCGACGAAGATGACGATGAGGAGGATCTTGCTGGCACACACCATAACGGTGATGATGACCGAAGAAGCGAGGATTCACACTCCAGAATTCCTGTTGCGCAGATCAGGTTCGATTTGAACAAGTACCTGAGAAATGCAGAGCGCTACAAGCCCAAAACGATGAACTCCGAACTAAAAGATTATTACGAGATACAAGACAAAATATTCCAGACATTGGAGCAAGCTATTGTGAAGTTTTTGAAAAAGTGGGGTTCCATCATCCACTACAACTCTGGTCTCACTTGGATTGCCTTGGGACTGGCTGAATGGGTTCCTCCCTTAAGCGACTCTCAAATCGTCCTGTGCGGAAAAGACGATGTTGCGAAGAACGGTACCAAGTTGAGAAACCTCAATGACGATACGTTCGAGAAGTTGGAACATGGAGCTGAAAGCATAGCGTCAACGATCAATTCGACACCGGTCATCCCATCTTCTCCTACTTCAATGTCCAGCTTCGGAAGCTTGACCGTTTGGTCGGTATCTGATGAAAACAGCAGTAGCAACACATCACCATTCAAACCAATGACATTTGCCGAAGTTTATGAGCGGTTGGCTCTTGTCATACTGCATACACCAGATCCTACGGTGAAAAACGATCTTAAGCCAACATCCACTGATTCGTCAGATTCAAGTGACTCATCAGACAAGGAGTACACCGAAGATTTGCCAAAATATGGTGGCTCTTTAGAAGACAGGATCTCTTTCTTCCTCTTCTGTTTGCGGAAACTTCTTCCCGAACTACACAAATATCTTTCAGATGAGGACTCACTCAAAGGAGATTGGATTCTTTGGTGGCTCAAGTTCTGTGGTTCGAAGGTATGGTCCAGATACGATAGAGGAAGAATTTGGGATCTGCTTTTAGGGTTCAGGAGCAACTGTGGCAAATTCGAAAAGGATCTCAAGCAACTCGGTACGCTGAGTGACGAACAATTGAGACTTCTGGGACCTGATATTTTCTGGAATCCATTGGATGAAACAGGAGATGAGTTTGGTTTTTCTGGGAGCTTGTCTCATTATGTTGAACAGTCGCAAAAAAGACGATCATCTAGTATAAAGACGTTGATGAACAAGGTGTCTTCATTTGGGTCGGTCGATATGACGCCGACATTTGCTTCTCTTTCAATGAAGGATAACAAAGACTTAGATGAGCAGCCGCTCTTTGAAGTCAGTTTGCCGTTTTCACAGATTGACCCTCACATACAATTGATATTCATATCGATTGCGTTCTTAAAGTCAAAAGAATTCACCATAATGGAGTTGGACCAGTCGGAGATCAAGCAGTTGCTCAACAAGCTATCTTCTTTGAGGACCACCGAAATCCGCTCATTGGTTGGCGGGGATCCTAACAACCCTGGATGCAAAACGACAATGGATGGTACGGTGAATGGAGCATGCGTATCGTGTTCGGGTGGTGACTGTGCGCTATGTACCTCTTCACACAGCTACCAGCATAAGAAGTCCAATAGAGACATTGAGAACATCATTGTCGAGGCGGGAGAACTGTGGAGAAAACTGATCTACCTAGAGATGATTGAGGAAAGCTGACCCTTTCTTACATTTCTCTAGTCCAACAAGCGCTTCTTTGTGGATTCGGATCTCATACAATGTTTATGTGTTTATGCTTTATTTTACAAGGTCCTCAACGAATATTAATTCACTTCTAGTGTCAAAAAACAATACACTACTTTGCTGTACATATACACTGGGTGAAGCATCCCTACTCCTGTTCGTTTTCTTGCGGAGGCTGATCCTGCGGCTGTTGCGGCTGTTGCTCCTGTTGCTCCTGTTCTGGCTCCTCGGTCTCATCCTGGAGAAGTCCAAGCTTCTTTCGTCTTTCGACCTCCTTGCCAATCGCAATTTGATGCACCCGATTCCGCTCACTCTCCAACTTTCTCAACTTCTCAAGCTTCTTGGCTTTCTTGGCTTCTGCAAGACGATGTAGCCTTTCAAGCTCTTCATTATCATGGGTGCCCTTCTCCTGTTTCTCGAGCTCCTTGCTCTTATAAAGCTGTTCTAGCTTCTGCACTTCTCTATCGCGCTCAGCAACCTTGTCTTTGTAGAGCTTCTCCAAGTATGCGGTCTCGTCTGCGGCAGGCTCCGCCTCAGGCTCGGCGGCCTTTTCGGATTCTTGCTCAGAACTCGAATCTTGTGAGTCCTCAAGCTCTGAAACCAACTTTTCTGTTTCGGCCTCATCAGCTTCCTTCTCCTCCTGCTCCTGCTTATGCTTGAGTTCATCATTGACATTGGAGTTGATGATGTCGTGATCTGAGGTCTTTCTGAACTTGACAAACTTGTAGTTCTTACCATTTTTTCCACTAACGTATGGGTTTAGTGGAAAATGACCAAATAGCTCTTCTTGGATGGTCTCTTCTCTCTTTGGTTGTTTCTTGCTGTTCTTCAGCTTTTCCAGCAATGCAGACTCCAAATTTTTGCTGGTCTCTTCGATTCCGAATTCGCTCTCTCCATCTCCATCTTCATCTTCATCTTCCGACCATTCTTCATCCAAATCCTGGAGGTACTCGTCAACCTCGCTCCAATCGATATCAATCTTTCTTTTCAAATCGGTGTTTTTGAAAACATTGAACTTCAATGACTTCCAATCCGTGTCCACCTCTTCGAAAGCTTTGGTCCAAATCTTGTCGTAGAACTTTTGGATTCTTGCCTTTTCAAATTTGTTGGTTTCTTCTTCTGCCATCCACTTCATATGCTTCAAGTCGTCAGATGAAGGCTCATAGATGTGCCACACTGTATAATGTGGCAACCCAATCACAGAAAAGCCCATTGTCTTACAAAGTTTGCCGAAACCCTCGGTCTCGGCGTGCTTCAGATAGGAGAACGCGGGAAACATTGCTCCGCTTCTGAAAACAGACCCTTTGCTGAGAATGGAGACTCCTCCAATACCGTCCAGCTCCATTTCAACTTCTGGATCCCCGTACGGATCTCTCAGATATGCCAGGTGAGTTCTCCATGTTGCATACTCAGAATAACCCTCCACGATAACTGCATCTTCGTCAAGCTTCTCAGCTAATTCAATACCACCTTCACTCTCTTGCCAAGAGTTCAAGTCATATGGCTGCTCGTATCCCAACCAATCAGGCAAAGGTCTCCAAATGTTCGGAACAATGACATCCTTATCGTGATGCATCAAATCCTCTATGATTGTAGCGGGAACAGTCTCAACATCTGCATCTCTCCAGTACACCCAGGAATGATCTGGTCTCAACGCAGTGGCCAGCAACCAGTTTCTTGCAATGGCCATCAGCTTACGTCTCGGGCCCTGAGCTTGGAATCCGTGTCTGTCAGAGAAAGACTGTCCAATAATTTGACCGAAATCCTTCTCGTAAATGTTGATTCTGCCGAAATGCACTTCTGGATCCTTGTCAGACTGAATCTCCTTCATAATTTTCTTCAAGTCCTTAATGGTTGAATCTGTTGTATCCGATATAAGGAAAGCGATGTCAATCAAGTTGTGGGGATACGTGAGGTTCTTCATGTGCTCAAAGAACATTGGTAAATGAGGAGCTGCATCTCTTAGAGGCACGCAAAACAAAACCCTCTCTCTCTTGTTCCATCCGTCATTGGAAGAGTAACCAGACTCTTTTAAGTCATAGAACTCGATGTTAAAATTGTCGTAGTGCCCCGTTTTGGATTTATAACCTGAAGGCAAGTCAGGGTAGTAAAGCTCCCCTCGACGATCACTAAGTCTGAACCAGTTATTGAACGTGTTGGAATCCGAAGAGTAGTAAGTGACCAGAATGCACACGATAAGGAAGACAGGGAGAGCTGCGTACATTATCCAGAGAAACCCTCCCAAAAATGTATGGCTGGCGTATTTGTCTTCCTCTTCTTCGTCCTCATATCCGTAATCGGAATCCGAATCCGAATCGTCATAGTCTCCGTCAACTTGTAAATCAAACTTGGCAAGCCTTTTTCTTGTGAGTCCCAACTCAGGCGAAGGAGGGGTCTCTACCGAATCTTGCGATGAAGAGGATGCGGTCTTTGGAGGGATGGGAGACTTCTCTAGGTCGCTTGGAAGAGTGTAAGTTGGAATATCTCCCCGTTCCACATCGTCTAATAACTTGCTCATATCTATTTGCTTCTCCGACATTGCTGTGTTAAAAAGGTACGCTCAAACAGGGCAGTGTGTTACCCTTCTACCCCGATCAGACTCTAATGAAATATGCGATGAATCAGGAACGTGGTCTTCCGGCAGTTTTGTTGTAACAAGACTGTGGCTGATAACTGCACCCGTGGGATACCCTAATGTACAAAGTTTGTGATCTGCCCGTTTGATCTCGTTATACTAGGCACTTAAATCGGCTGTTGTACAAAAAGGACACCTCGCTCCAGCAGTTAGACACCTTTTCAAAATTATAGATCCTAAAAGGAAATTTTACAACGGTGCCAGATTTTTCTCATCATCAAGTTCGCGAAGATCTGCCAGTTCGGTAGAAATCACGTGTCGAGATTTATCGATAGCTGGCTGCTGAATAGCTGTGAAAGTACATTACATCATTTTGGGTGTTTGGGTAATTTCATAAAGACATACCGTTGAGGATGCGAATTCTATAAAAGCAAATAACTAAGTGATGACAGGAACAAGAATAAAGAGTCTAGAAGTACATTTTAGACGTTAATAGCCTGACTGAGTTTGGAGACATGCAAGGTGAAAGGTGTTGAAAGTCTTGGTCTCGTCAAAACTTTCGATGAAATTCTCAGTCTATGCGTAAGGTGATGGGATGTGACAGCTCTCTATTGTGCTGTCAAATTAAATCACCTCTGAGTGGGTTTGATTGCGGCAAGGAAATGCCACCAAAGAAACACCTCATGTCCTTTGATGTTCAAACCTGCGTTTTTTTTCTGTTTTTTTTTTTCGTTTTTTGGTCTGACCACGAGCATCCAACAGTTGATGTTGGAGCCCTGGTTTCTGCTGTGAAGTACAGCAGTCGTATTTCAATCCAGGAGGTTCAGTCCTTCAAAAAGTTCAAAGATTCTAGTGTTTGGCTCTGTCACAAAATCATTGTCAACGATGTTCACAAGAGAAAAGTCCTGTGAGAGCTTGCTCAAAAATTGGACAGATGGTTCGGCGTTCTCTTGCGACTTGAAGATTGCTAGCCACTTGTTGAGGATTGAATAGAGTTCGTCTTTCCAAGCAAGAAAAGAGATCCTCTCCACAATGGTGGGTTGAACGACTTCCTTACCTGGGAAACAACCCCATGTGACGGCATTGATGTCTGAGCTCTTGGTGTTTGTGATAAGGTCTCCATCTTGGTCGGTAGCGTAGTATGACAAGATATTGAAGTCTGATGTTGAGTTCAACGAATTGATTCTGGTGATGAGAAGCTCCAATTGGGACGTTGGAATCAAAAATTCAAGGTACTGCTTCTGGTAAACGTAACCATCTTTTGGTCCCCATCCATAGACTCGATCATTGGACTTCATACCGTTCACAGATGGCTGTGAGTTGATTGTGAGGATGCCGTTCTTCACAAGTTCGAGTAGCTGACTTTTGGTGGAGTTGATTTCCTCTGAGATCTTTCCGTCAGACCATGGAAGACAAGTGAGTCCACCGTCCAAGTAAAGAATGTTCAATTCCGTGAGATCTCTTAATGTGGATGGCTGACCCCACAGTTCAAGGGCCTTCTTAGGGGAATGTCTAATCAATTCAGAGTCGCACATCTCAACAGAGCCAAATGCTGGAGATCTGGAATCACCCCATCTACCATTTGGAAACTCGTCCCATGCTGATGTTCTTTGGATGTAAGAGAATTTTCTGTTCTTCCAAAAAATTGGCCTGACAGACTCGTTGATTCTGTTCGGATTCAAAGACTTTCTCCAAGGCTGTTTCATGTCAGTCAGTTGTTGTTTGGTCACTAGGTTCAGACCTTGCAAAATCATCAAGGTGGATTTTTCCAAATTCATAGTGTAAAAGTGCAAATGGTTCACATATCCCGAGTCCAAAAGCTCTTGGCACATCTCGATGACCAACTTTGTTCCTTCTTCTCTCACTTTAGCATCATCATCCTTGATAGGATCTAGAAGGTCGCTAAAATGCTTTGGAATATTGATCTCGGACCATCCTGCTCTTCTAATAAAAGCAGCGTAAGTGGAGATAGGCATAATACCAGGAATGATGGGAATGGTGACCCCCATTTCTCTGCATCTTGCGCACCAAGCAATGAACTTCTTCACGTCATAGAACATTTGTGTCACGATGAAATCCCCACCAGCATCTTGCTTTTCCTTGAGGTACAAAAGCGTCATCTCATCATCAGTCTCTTCTGGGTGTCCCTCAGGGTAAGCGGCAACTCCTATGCTGAAATGATCTCCGTAATTCTTTTTGATGTACTTGACAAGGTCTTTAGCGTACTTGAAATCTCCCGTGGATTCTGATCCATCAATTGGTGGGTCACCTCTCAAAGCCAAAATGTTTTGACAACCGCTTTCGTATGCCGACTTCAACGCCTGATCAATAATCTCAATCTTCATATTGGTACAAGTGAGATGCATGCAGGTCTCCAGACCAAGAACAGTGGAGGTTGTATGGACCATTTCCGTGGTCAAAGTTCCGAGACGTCCTCCAGCGTTCCATGTGATATCAATGAACAAAGGGTTAAGATCGTACATTCTGTCCATTCTGTCATACAAGTTCTGAACACCCTGACTTGTCTTTGGAGTGAAAAACTCGAACGAGAATGTCGCAGGGCTGCTCTTGTCCTTGTGAGACTCGTTAAGCTTATCGGTGACTTTCATTTTGTGAGAGTGTTTAGGCCTGATAAGCGGATCGGATTCACGATGTATAGCCCCTACCTCAGTCGCTTAATCTTTGGAAAATGGGATGGTATGATAAAGCTCCGCTGTTATGAATACACCACAATCTCACCAACCAAAATCACCTTTCTCCACTTGGTGCAGACTTCCAGTTTTATTGACCACACACAAGAAGCTCACTTCAATTTCTTTCTCTTCGTCCGGGGTTTGCACTGTTAACTGAAAAATTTTTTTGTTGAAAAAAAAAAATATAAAAATACAAACAATAGATACGGTAAGTCTAACAATAGGCTACTAAATTTTTCAAATGGCCAATACCGTAGAAGATTACTCTGGACCCGCATCGTAGCGAATTCCAGAGGATCATTGGGGGCATGCATTCTCAGGAGCTTTTTCTAAACTGCTTTTTTTGTCAACCGTCTCGTGGATTCGACAAAGCCTGGAGTTCACCCCGGGATCCCTCAGCTAAAATGTTTTTCATCCTGCATCGCGCATGTGTTTTTCGATCACATGGCCAACTTCTCCACTTGTTGGATTTTCTCCACCCAAGTGCATTTGCCCACATGCTCCCGAGCACAATACGAGAGCATGTGAGAATCGCACTCACCTTGTCAGTTTCAGCTACTTTGAAGCCCAGAGTGTCCTGACGTTCATCAGATTTCATCAGCCTGAGCCGCGTAAATTGTAGAGTTCCGACCGTAATTATATTCGCTTCGTCTGCGACTATCGACGGGACGTTGCGGGTTTCGAGATTTTTTTCAAAAGCTTGAAGAATTTAGATATTTGACTAACAGCCGGTATACACGTGTTTGTGAGATAGGCAGCTGTACAAATGGTAACATGCCGCAAAGCAGTTTTCAATTTCACTTACTGAGAGTGTCAATTGCTCAGCTTTTGAAGGCTCACGGGTTCGACAAGTGTAATAACCGCATCTTGGATGTTCTCACAGATCTTTACATCAAGTATTTGAATCTACTTCTACAGACAGTGCTCAGGTATACGGAAAATCGCAATGATAATGAACCGAATCTTCAAGATCTGGTGAGCGCCTTCATTGATTTGAAAGTTGTTTCGCCGGCCAAACGTCTGGACGCTTTTGATATAAGCCCAGTGACTTTGAGAGGGTTAGAAAAATTTGAAAACTGGTTCCAGAGTGAGGTGAACTCCAGAATGAGAGAGGTGGCAAGACCCAATGAGCACTTTATCCGAGAAGTGGTCGAGACACAGAATTTCCAAGATGTTCACGACAAAATGAACTCGTTGACCGCGGCATTTGGCCAATCAGGCCCGCAACACGAACACGCACGTTCGTCCTCGATATCCTCCCAAATGGTCAATAGCCAATTAAACTTGACTCAGCTGGCGGAACCACAACAACAAACGACCAAAGCGGATGGCGAAGCGAAGTCCCCCATAGATGAAGGCAAGCTTCAAGTTGATGATGATTGGATAAAGTATATGGTGAGACAGCAGCTACGAGAAAAACCAGAGTCGAAGTTTCCAGGCACTGTGCTAGAATGCAGTGCTCCAGAAGAATCGAGAAAATTCGAGAAGATAAGACCAATCTCTGAGTTCTTGGTCGTGGGTCCAACTCCCGAGAGTCTGCTCAACTACTTACCGTACACGAAACCGGACGAAGACATGCTTTCCGATGGGAGCAGTGACGATGAGGAGGATATTCTTCAAGACAGAAGCTCTGAATCTCCTGGAAATGGAGTGCAGCCCGAGTTGCAAGACGTTGACGGCAGGCACAATGCTGGTTTGAACGATTTTGATTACTATGAGCATCATGAGCTCTACAATGATGGCTCTATGACGCTCTACGACGGTCAAGGAAATGAAGACCACAATTTGAACCTGTTTGGAAGCTGAACAATTTTATGTATTCATACTTCTCTGTGTATTAATAGGGCCGGAAATTCTTCGGTCATGGATGGCATCAGATGTGATCAATGGAACTAAAACTTCGAATGTGAATTGGAACAACGATAAAAAAACAACATGCGTAGAATAAAGCTCAAAACTTTCTTTTTGGCCTGAACTTCTGCTGTGATTTATTGACCTTGTAGTTGCGGTCATTTCTGCGATTGAAATTTCCTTTGCTTGGTCCCTTAGGTCTGCTTGGCTTCTGCTCTCCATCAGACCCGTCATCCCAGTCAATGTCATCGTCACCACTTGTCTTCTTGTATCTCAATCTGTTCTTTTGGCCTCTGACTGGTCCTTGTCTGACGGCCTCAACGTATGCGTCTATGGAGTTCTTAGACAACAAATCAGCCTCATCATCACCTTCATCATTGATGACAAGCTTGCCGTTTTTCGTTTCAAACTTGGAGCCTTCAAGTGCCTTTTTACCAAACTTCTTGGGCTTGGACGAAGATATGTGAGCAAGAGTTTGCTTGTCGAGCAAATCCAAAGGTGCGCTTCTCGATTCGGAAATGTACTGCTGCGACTTTTGTCTTCCACCTGATCTCGACTTGCTGAGCTCCTCATCGTCATTCTCTCCTTCAGATTCGGAATCGTCGTGGATGGCAGCATCGTATCCAGACACTTTGATCGTGCTAGCAGCACTTCCCTCAACGCCTGCACCAGCAGCCTTCTCCTCTGTCTTCTTTCTCTTGGCCCTGGCTTTGGACTTTTTGATGTTGACGATCAATTTTTTGTCCTCTTCTGGTATGCTCTCTTCAATCAGATCAATACCAAATTTGCGGATCAAACGCTCTATGATATGCTTGATCTTGGATTTGAAGTGATTCTTGTGCTCGTGAGAGCACATCATGAGGTTTGTGAGCAGGCCTTTCATGTTCTGAGCCGTCATGTTTTCAGGCAAAGATAAGATCGAAACTTTGAGGAAACCCAATGTGGATTTGATGATCTCTCTGTTCTTGGAGGTCAAGAACAACTCCACAGTGGAGTAAATGTCGGTCAACAACTGAACTTCCATCTGAGCGTGGAACTCATAAATCAGACATGAAAGCGAAGTGATTGCAGCACTAACCATGTTGGCAGTTGCACCAACCAGACCGGCAGAGCACATGGTGAAACACTCCTGCAGCGATGCAACAGAGTCAGGCATCTCAGAATCATTCAAAGAGTTTCTTATCACAACTCCTTCGTTTTCAATCAGTTTGTAACCCATCGTCACCAAAATTTGGTAAGCGGACTCTCTGGTTTTCTCGTTGACACTCTTGGTGCTGATAATAACCTCCGAAATGATAGCAGGTATGAAATGGAGATACTCAGCTGGCAGAGCCTTCACAACAGCGAGAATGAATGCCAATCTGGCTGACTTTGCGGCAGTGAGAGTGGTCTCGGAGGTTTTGAGGAGAATATCCAAGATGTTGGAGATAAAGCTCAAGATTGAAGACAAGCCGGCCTCCGTTTCAATGAGCTTCGACAGAATTCTGTACGATCTCTTTTGCAGCTGGACATCTTGAATCTGCACCGTTTGGCTGAAGATAGTGAATAGAGCATTGTGACAAGAGCCAGGAACATACTTGGCAATCAAGACGATCAAATCAAGCATGGTGATAGTTAACTTTGGAATGTTTGTCTTACTGACTGGTTCTTCGGTCTTGATCAGATCACTTTCTTTCTCGTCGTCCATAGCTTTCTTCAAAATTGAGCACACTTTGTCGAAAGTCGTGCGCAAACTCTCAGCATCAGAGATCTGCAGATACGCATCGATGGTTTCCAGAACATAACCTCTTTGCTCCATCGGCGTCTGTGAGAACACGTTGAACAGCACGGACAACAGTTTGGAAGCTTTTGTCGAAGACAAATACTCCAAATTCTTCTTAGAAACGTCAACAGGGAACTGCTGGAGCAAGATTGGATCTTCTAACACTCCCAATGAATAAGCCTGATTGCTCTCAACAAGCAGTCTCAAAGCGTGGCAGATCGTATTACGCAAGGCAACCTTTTCATAAATAACGGTCGACAGCTTTGATGCGAAGTCGTCGGTGAAGCTCTCGGTAAGATCCGAGCAGAGGTCACAGAAGTGTGGTAACAAAGACCAAATTTGATCAATGATGGTAGCGAAAATTTTGCTGTTGACCGAGCCTGGGATACCAGAAGCAATTTTCTCCTCAAAAAAGTCAGCCAAAGGAAGAATCTCCTTAATGTAGAATCCAAGCTTTGCGTTTCTCACATTGTCCCTGAGAATTGGCAAGAGCCAAGCTCTTCCAGTGGCATGTGGTTGATTGAGATTCAATGGCAATGTGTTAAGAACAGCCTCTGGTCCGATCGCGGAAACAGCAACAGAAATAACGCTCTCACTCACATCGTTCAATTCAAACCCTTCTTTCTCATTGGATCTCCATTCTCCGATCACTTCTAAATGAGAAATGAAGTCTGGATTGGATCTGGTTCTCAGCTTCGTGAAAAGAGCTGCAATCAACTCGCAGACTTCTTTAGCGGCCGATCTGTATTTGACAGAAAGCAGTTCACTGGTGATTTCTGCCAGACTGGAGATCACCTCATCAACAGACTCGTACACCTGCATAGTGGTTGCTGGAGGTAGTAGAAGCAGGTTATCCTCAACAGAATCAACAATGATCGCGATGAGACACTGAGAAGCACTGATTCTCACATTCTCCACATCACTGGCAAAGTACTCTCCGACAATCTTGAAAACTTCCGGAAGCTTGTTGAAGCATTTGAAATAGTCGACGTTCTTGGCAAACGAAGTGACTGCCTTTGCTATAACTGCAAGCCATGATGGAGCCAGATGTTGATCGTTCAATGATGGTTTTAGATCGAACAAGACATTGAGAACTTGAGCAAATTTATCTTCATCCACTTGATCATTCATCGATTGGAAAAGACCTTCGAAAGCTTCGAAAGCTGACGAAACCAGGTATTGATCCGAGGTTTTGGAAACAGCGAGCAACACATCACAAAGAGGAATGATTTGTTTTAGCGGCCAGGAATTAGCGTTTGTAATTGCAGAGATCAGTTGCAAATTGTGTATAATTTCAGTGTTCAATTGTTTCTGATTATTCTTGTTTTTTCCTTGCTGTTGTTGCTGTTCCAGCAACTTGATGATCGAGTTCAAAGAAACTTCACCACAGAGAGCAGCACCAGGGTGCTCGAGGGAAGGACCAGCTGGCACATTGGATAAAACCTTGTGGACAGCTTCTTGAGCTCTCTTTCTCACTTTCGGTCTTGGGTCCAAGGAAAGTTCTAACAAACCAGTGAGACCTCTCTTTGGACTGATCTTGTAGTTGTTGGAGTTGATCCAAGCGCTTGTCTCTTGAGCCAAGAGCAACGTCTCCAAAACACCGATACTGGATCTTGACAAAGGTGCTTCAACATCACTGCTAGAAAGTGCTGGTGCGAGTCTGGCCAAAATTTCACTGAACTTGGCCTTCAAAAGTTGCTTTGGTGCAAAAGGAGAGACCAGATCAAGGAAGTAGACTGCCTTCGTGGCCAAATCAAAATCTTTCAACTCCTCGTCAACGCAACATTGATCCAAAAGAGACAGGAAGGAGACGAAGTACGTCACAGGGCCTTTCTTCTGGTGTTGACTATCTAAGGTCTCATCGATGGCCTGTAACACGAGAGCCAACTGCTGCTGATTCTCGAGCTTCGAGGCGATCTGGGTCCGGATTTTGTCCAGCTTGGCATCCAACTCCATAGTCTGGATATTCTGTTCACTTGCTATGTCTGCCATCTTCTGATTATCAAGGTTAGCTGGAGCCAGATTTGAGCTAAGATCTCTTATTCTTTGTATTTGGGATTCTGAAAATTTTTTATTTGATCCTGAAGGGAAAAAAAGCAAAAAAAATATATATGTGGTGTACGGATGTGTATTGATCCGCGACTCACCCAGAAACATAATTTGACAGACCACCTTCGAGAATTGCTGAGGAAAAAACTTTTGAATGTGAATGAAGCGAGAGCATAAAGAATTGAGATACCCTGCACCTGAGGACTTCAAAAGCACGTGGATAGAACATTATTATGAAAGGTTTGGTGAGGATCAGGCTTGCCCGTATGGGTAGAGTGCGTCAACCGGTGTACAACATTGTGGTTACAAACAAAAAAGTGGCAAGAGATGGTAAACCTCTCGAAGTTATTGGCACCTACAACCCTGTGCCAACTGCTTTGACTCCAGATCAGAAGGCCCAGGGCTTTATTTCAACCAAGGAAGTCAAGCTTGACTTCCAAAGAGCAAAGTACTGGATTTCTGTGGGTGCTCAGCCAACCGACCCTGTTTCCAAACTTTTGAAAAAGGCCGGCATTTTATATCCAGAGTGGCCAAGTCCCTCTAAGAACCCTGCAGTTCCGGAGCGTACGGAAGTTTCACTTTCGGAGAAAAAGTTTGTTTAGTCAGCCCTCTTATATGATAGACTGTTTGCGGAATGAGCAGTCTTACAATCTGTCTATAGTTAATAAGATCAAAAATCGCATTTCGTGTTTGATTGCTGTAAGGCAGTCTGACTCATCAGTATGGTCTCGTCAATGACATGATACTCGGCAAGCGATTCGGACACTTGATCCCTTTGTGTGACATGGCAAAACATGCTGTGGAGAACTCAGCTACGCGCGGCAACTTGGGCGCGGGATCTCTGGTTGGCTAGATAAAGCGTCAAAAGTGTTGTTTTTATGAGCTCCTCGAGATTTCATGGGGCGTTGTCCGATGTAGGCTATTTTTGCGACTACGCATCTGGTCAATAGAGAAGAGCCTGCGTCAAATAATCTTGTTACCGAGAAAATTGTGCGGACCAAGGCCTTGATAGACTGTTAACGTAGTTGAGGTCTACCTCAGTGGCCTCGGCAGTGCGGGACCTTTTCGTTTCAGTTCTGTCATCAGCTGAAAAGACCGTTCGGGCTAAAAAATAAAAACTTGGCGTGGAGAAAAAGAGCAAGATCTGGGGTTGCGGAGCCGCTTTGCTCATTTTGGGGACTGGCATATAAATAGGGAAAAGTACACTTGATCTTTTAAATCTCTTGACTGCCTCAACCTAAAAGCCAATTGAGATTGCATTCGATACCCGACAATGTCGACAATTCAAAGCCTGATCAAAGTATCTGAGAAAACGGCCCTTATTATACCTGAAGAAGAACTCAATATAAGCTATCGGCACCTCAGCGAGATAGTGTATCATTTGCAATCAATATTCAACAACAAAGTTTCTCCTCTCTTCAACGAAGGCACCAGACGGCAACTCAAAATTGCAACTTCCTTGCCAAATGGGATTGAATTCCTTGCCTCGTTCTTGGCTATCACAATCACAGGGAATCTCATCTCCCCATTGAACCCAGCTTCAACAAAATCAGAGGTGTTGAATTATCTACAAGATTTGGGTGCCGATGCTCTCATTGTTCCGAGGTATGTCCATCTGAAGACAAATTCATCATTGGTTTTGGCTGCGAAGGAGGTTGGGAACCTTTTCATCGTTGAGATTTGGTACGACACCGCCCGGAAACTGTTGCAGTTTGAGATCTTTTCAACGGAAAGCTTGACATCAGTCTACAATTCTATCATTGACAAGCCCCATCTTGCCCCTAGAAATTCTGGGCAGTCATTCGTGGGATCAGCATTGAAAGACGACATTGCATTGATACTGTTTACTAGCGGAACAACAGGTAAACCGAAAAGAGTGCCTTTGACTCATGGAAACTTGACGGCCTCTATCGGAAACATCATAAAGTCATATAGGCTGGGAAGACAAGACAGAAATTACATTGTGATGCCGTTGTTCCACATTCACGGATTGCAAATCTTAATGGCGTCATTGGTTTCAGATGGATCAGCGGTCATTACTCAGAAGTTTTCCGCATCCAAGTTTTATCCTCACTTCAAAAAGTACGGCTTTAACTGGTACTCTGCAGTTCCAACAATTCACACAATTCTTTTGAGCTGTCAGATCCCAGACGATATCAAGGGAAACTTAAGGTTCATTAGATCATGCTCATCTTCCCTGAACGAAACCACTTTTCACCAATTGGAGAGCAAATTTGGGTGTCCCGTTGTCGAGGCCTATGGCATGACTGAGGCAGCTCACCAAGTCACTTCCAATAATCTACCTTTCCACGGAAAAATCAAGAGAATGGCTGGAACAGTTGGTATACCTCAAGGTGCTATTGAGCTTTTATTAATCGACGTCAATGGTGAACCACTGAAAGGCAATGGCGGGACAGGCCAAGTCTGCGTTTGCGGTGCCAACGTCACCTCTGGATACTTGAATAATGATGAGGCCAATCGAGATTCCTTCTTTACTCATGATGGCAAACGTTTCTTCAAGACTGGTGATTTAGCACAGCTTGACAGCGAGGGTAGACTCTCTTTGAAGGGTCGTATTAAAGAAATCATTAATCGGGGAGGAGAGAAGATTTCGCCAATTGAAATTGATTCAGCGCTGAGTGCTTTGGACAAGGTGAAGGAGTGCGTTACATTTGGATCACCAGATGCCAAATATGGACAGGTAGTCCACTGTGCTGTTGTTTTGAAGGAAGGTACCCAATCTTCGGACAAGGAGCTACAAGCTTTTCTCAAGAACCATCTGGCCGCCTTCAAAGTCCCTGAAAAATTCTACATAGTCAAAGAGTTGCCAAAGACGGCGACGGGGAAAGTGCAAAGAAGGATTATGGCAGACGTTTTCGGTGGTGCTAGCAAGATGTGAGATGATGCTCGTGCTATTATTTTTGCTGGAGGGTCTATAGGATGTTGAGAGCTTATCGGCGTTTTTATGGTATATAAAGAGTTTCAGGTTACGGATTATCTCATGTGTAACTAATTATATTTATCGACTGGTACTAAGATTACTCGAACAACCAAGGTCTTTCCGCCCAGAAGCCTTCTTTGATGAGATCACAGTGGTATTTTGCTATATTGCTGTTTCGCAGTTTTTTCTTAAGCCTGTCCAATTGTCTTTGACTGAGATCATTGGTATTTTGTTTCTCAGACACTTCAGAGCACTCTCTAACGTAGACTGTTCCTTTCTTGAGAATCTCCGGTTCGTTATTGTAGTTAATTCCAAATTGGCTGAACAAGATCTCGTTCTTATCCGAGCTTAAAGTTCCAATAAGTCTATTCTCAGCTTCCTGAGTGGACAGTCCCCCCTTCAATACCAGATTCCAGAAGGTGGTGTTGTATAAGTTATTGATGTGACAATCGACCTGTCTCCATCTAAAGTAGTCCTTGACGACAGCAGGATTAGGATAACATACGGCACGAGCGTCGAATGTTGGGAGTCTGGTCAATTCGAGGGGCTTTTCTGGTATCAATATATTCCAAAAGAATTGATAATATGCTGTAATGGTAGATGCAAACGTTGTGATCAACTTGAACTCTCTTCTTTCAAACAGATCGCAATTCTTTTTCAAAAGAAATGAGTATTCATCGGAGTCCCCATAAGCAAGTAGCACTTCTGGGATCAGTTCCATTGTTTTGAGCGCCGCTTTGTTCATCACGTCGAGCGCTTTCAGATCATTAGGCTTGTCAAAGTTGTACTTGGCAGAAAATTTGTGAAACCCTCTTCCATCGACTCGTATCACCAAATGGGTCTCGGGTAACAGTATGTTTTCTCTTTCAAACTGTCGCACATATTCATATCGTGAGTTTGCCATTGTGTCAAGTTTGTTCTGCGTTGCACTATCTATGACTGAGTATGATCAAGAAACCTCTCTAACCTCTAATTTTTTTCAATAGATGCAAGGAGAAATGTTTTTAAGGCTGTGTAAAAGGTTTGGAATGAGGAGAAAGGCTCTGTCAAGCTTTTTGACAGAAAAGTGCAACTCACCCTTACAATGCGCCACACCCGGTAAAGTGTTCACGTTATAAGATGTTTTTAAGATGTTTTGATTTGTTGTATCCTCTCATTCGAACCAAGATCAAGTTTGTTAATTGGGACCAAGTTTTAAAAAAGGAGCAGTAATTAACATGTAAGATTATCTTTTAAATTTATGATTTTTGAGTTGAGCTCGTGCGATCCAATTCGAACGTTGATGAAGCTTTATCGGCTTGAAATATCACCTTTGCTCCTGTTTTTGCAACCCTACTCCTCCAGGATTCCCCACACCATCATCTCAGTCGCTCTCTTACTAATGTATATCGTAAGCCATTCTACTTTCGGAGGGATCATCCCTCGAAAACTGGAAAAAAAAATTTTCTAAATTTTTTTTTTATAAAATTTTATCTTCACAAGAGTTATTTGAGATTTTGTCGCTGGTAAGCGTTGCCGTATCCAAGAAGCAAGCTCGATAAGTAGACTGAACTTGTATCCTCAAGATGGTGCAAGCGCAGTTCAAAACCTTGGAGAGAGAACAGCGGTTCAAAAATCCTCCTAAAGACAAAACACATTTCCCATTACTCTATGAAGCTGTGAAGCCTCATGTTGGTTCCTTCAACGCCTTGACTGAAGGTCCAGGAGGTGGACTGCTCAATCTGGCAGTCAAGGACATTGGTACAAAGACGATTTTTGATTCTCAAAACGCTCATAGACTGGGTAATAAGCTCAGCATCAGAGTCGATTCGGTTCAAATCGCCAAGCCATCGGTTCCATCGACAGACAAACTCTCGGTGGTTAGAAATACATATCCAGCAGAATGCAGAGAGAGAATGAACTCCTACAGAGCCAGACTGTTGCTCAAAGTATGCTGGTCTGTGAATGATGGAGAGGAAGTGAGTGAAGTGAGAGAGGCAGGTCAAATCCCAATCATGCTTCAATCCAATAGATGCCATCTCGAAAATCTTTCACCTGATCAGTTGGTGAAATTGAGAGAGGAAAGTGACGAGTTGGGAGGATACTTCATTGTCAACGGTATCGAGAAATTGATCCGTATGCTTATTGTTCAAAGACGAAACCACCCAATGGCTATCATCAGACCATCCTTTGCCAACAGAGGTGCATCTTACTCTGCTTTTGGTGTTCAGATCAGATCGGTCAGACCAGATCAGACTTCTCAAACCAACGTGTTGCATTACTTGAACGATGGTAACGTGACTTTCAGATTTTCTTGGAGAAAGAATGAGTATCTGATCCCAGTTGTGATGATTTTGAAAGCATTGGTTGAGACCAACGACAGAGAGATCTTTGATGGTATCGTGGGTGCTGACACAGAAAACTCTTTCTTGACTGATCGTCTTGAATTGTTGCTGAGAACTTTCAAGAATTACAACCTGTACTCACAACAGGAGACTTTGGCATACTTGGGGGACAAATTCAGAATTGTTTTCGGTGCCACTCCGGATATGTCTGATGTCGAAGTTGGTAAGGAGGTTATTCGGAGAATTGTGCTCGTTCATTTGGATGACAATCAGGACAAATTCCGTCTCCTTTTGTTCATGATCAGAAAGCTCTACACTTTGGTGGCTGGAGACTGCTCTCCGGACAATCCAGATTCTACACAGCATCAAGAAATTCTTTTGGGAGGCTTCTTGTATGGAATGATTCTGAAAGAAAAGATCGATGAATACTTGCAAAACATTAGATTGCAAGTTCAATCCGACATTAACAGAGGAATTGCAGTCAACTTCTCTGACAGAAAGTACATGTCAAGAGTCTTTTTGAGAATCAACGAGAACATCGGACAGAAGCTTCAATACTTCTTGTCGACGGGTAACTTGGTTTCTCAATCGGGATTGGATCTGCAACAAGTTAGTGGTTATACCGTTGTTGCAGAAAAGATTAACTTCCACAGATTCATTTCCCACTTCCGAATGGTGCACAGAGGTTCTTTCTTTGCGCAATTGAAGACCACGGCTGTCCGTAAGCTGCTTCCAGAGTCATGGGGATTTCTTTGTCCTGTCCATACCCCTGATGGATCTCCTTGTGGATTGTTGAATCATTTGGCTCACAAATGTCAAATCACAACTCGCCCATCTGATGCCTCTGAAGTTCCAAAGATTCTCTATAAATTGGGAATTTCTCCGACCGCTTCTTCGACGAGTATTTCCGGTCCAAACGTCTGTTGTGTCCAGTTGGATGGTAAGATTGTTGGATGGTGTTCTCACAAACAAGGTAAGATCGCCGCCGAAACCCTCAGATTCTGGAAGGTGGAGGGATCTCATGACATTCCTTTGGATTTGGAAATCGGATATGTCCCTCCTTCTTCCGGAGGTCAATATCCAGGTTTGTACCTATTCGCAGGTGCTTCTAGAATGGTGAGACAAGTGAGATATTTGCCTTTGGACAAAGAGGATATTGTGGGTCCCTTTGAGCAAGTCTTCATGAACATTGCTGTTGTTCCTGCCGAAATTGAGAACAACATTCACACTCACGTCGAATTCGCTCCAACCAACATTTTGTCAATTTTGGCAAACCTGACACCATTCTCTGATTTCAACCAATCCCCAAGAAACATGTACCAATGCCAGATGGGTAAGCAGACCATGGGAACACCCGGTGTTGCATTGTGCCACAGAAGCGACAACAAGCTTTACAGATTGCAATCTGGTCAGACTCCAATTGTGAAAGCAAACTTGTATGACGAGTACGGAATGGACAACTTCCCTAATGGGACCAACGCTGTGGTCGCCGTCATTTCGTACACTGGTTACGATATGGATGATGCGATGATCATCAACAAATCTGCTGATGAGAGAGGTTTTGGTTATGGTGTAGTTTACAAGGTGGAGAAGATTGACTTGTCGATGAGCAGAAAGAGAGGAGACCCGATCACGCAACACTTTGGTCTAGGTGAAGACGAATGGCCCGAGTCTTGGAGAGAGAAGCTGGATGGAGATGGACTGCCGTACGTTGGTACTCATGTTGAGGAGGGTGATCCTATTTGCGCATATTACGACGACATTCTGGGTAAGACCAAGGTGAAGACCTACCACAGCTCTGAGCCAGCTTTTATCGAGGAAGTCAAGCTACTGGGTGATGATAACGGTTCCACCGAGTTTCAAACGCTCTCGATCAAATACAGAATCACAAGACAACCTCTGATCGGAGACAAGTTCTCGTCGAGGCACGGTCAAAAGGGTGTTTGTTCGCGGAAATGGCCTCAGATCGATATGCCGTTCAGTGAAACAGGTATTCAGCCAGATGTCATTATCAACCCTCACGCTTTCCCATCCAGAATGACAATTGGAATGTTCGTGGAGTCTCTGGCAGGAAAAGCTGGTGCTCTGCACGGTATTGCCCAGGACGGAACACCATGGCAGTTCAGCGAGTCCGACACTCCTGCCGACTATTTCGGTGACCAGCTCCAGAAAGCTGGTTACAACTACCACGGTAACGAACCTCTCTACTCTGGTGCCACCGGTGAGGAGTTGAGAGCGGATATTTACATTGGGGTTGTGTATTACCAGAGACTGAGACACATGGTGAATGACAAGTTCCAAGTCAGATCCACGGGTCCTGTCAACTCACTCACTATGCAGCCTGTCAAGGGAAGAAAGAGACATGGTGGTATCAGAGTCGGAGAGATGGAGAGAGACGCCCTCATTGGTCACGGTACGTCGTTCTTGTTGCAGGACAGACTGCTCAACTGTTCTGACTACACTCAGACGACAATCTGCAGATCATGCGGTTCTTTATTGTCTACTCAAATGTCTGTTCCTAGAATCGGCGCTTCTGCCACCACCAGATGCAGAAGATGTTCTAAGACGGTTGACAATGCTTTGTCCAACATTGACGAGCTCGATATATGGGAGGACGGACAAGGAACCAAGTTTGTGGGAGGAGGAGACACCACTACTGTAGCTATTCCTTTCGTACTCAAGTACCTGGACTCCGAGTTGTCCGCTATGGGTATCCGCCTACATTACAACGTGGAACCAAAATAGCTGTATTGTACGTTAATCTACCTTTTAACTTTAAACTTTTTTTCGTAATGTAAATCCTTTATCCAGCAGACAAGAATTTGAATATCTGGGACATGAATATTTATTTTCCTTCGAATTAGTTTTGGCGCATGTCGTTATTTGAAGCGTGTCAGTTATTATTATTAGCCCTGTACAAACCATCACATACGCCGAATGCTCCAAATAGATATACCAGAACTGCCCCAGGGCTACGAGGCTAGAAATATTGAGGCTTCCGACTACGACAATGGTGCTCTACAAACGCTTTCAATCCTCACCACTGTTGGTGATGTCAGCCGAGAGCAATTCACAGACGTCATCAACCGCTGGAAGTCGTGCCCAGATGTGTACAGGAACCTTGTGATCACCGACCCAAACAACAGGGTAGTGGCCATTGGTTCATTGATATTGGAAACAAAGTTGATTCATGGGTGCTCTAAAGTTGGTCACATTGAAGACATCGCTGTTAGTGCTGATCAGCAGGGGAAAAAGCTGGGTTTGTGTTTGATCAGACGACTCATTACGCTGGCTCAAGCAAATGGGTGTTATAAAGTGATTCTGGATTGTGATGTCAAAAACAAAGGTTTCTACGAAAAATGTGGGTTGGAACAAGCTGGCATAGAAATGGACATCAGGTTCTCCTAGTGAACATCAATCAGATCAGAATTGCGCTCAAACATTTATGTTCCATTAATATACATTCATACAGAATAGCAGACATCAACTGCTTTCTAGAAACACATTCTCAATCAGCTGGATAGCACCCTCTACTATCCCGTTGGCCTTTATCAATCCGGTCAATGTGTCATCCAAATTGATGGATCGATCCTCCGTACTGAACAAGCATGTAATCTTGGACTTGCAGTCACCTATGAAAAGAGTTTCGTCTTTCTCAATACCGAAAACCAATCTCCATGTGATGATCAGACTTTTTCTGTCTGCTGCTTCTCCCTTCGTGAATCTCAGTGAAGGACAATTTTTGAACCTCACAAAATCCATGAACTTGTTCTTCGCCTTTGAAGTTTCAGTGGGCGTGGTGTTCATGCCGTTGATAACAAATCTTGAGTTATACTTTGCAAACAAATCAGCCCACACAGCGATTCGTTGCTTCAGTAGCGTCACATAGGAATTGGTGGCATACATGAATAATGATATGTCCTTGCATTGCTCGCACCGATCGACAAGCTGTCTGATTTCGCCAAGCTCGCTCACAAGAGAATCAGGAATTCTTTGAATATCTAGATCGACAATGGATTCTTGTTGTTTGTCAAACTGTACCGTGATTTTGAAACTGAGATAATGTTTGTAGGAAAGCACGAAGTGTATCTCCTCGCAATTTTGTCGACTCTCACCGCATGCTACGTACTTGTGATCCCGAATATCCATCGCTGGACAAAATAGTTTGATCAGTTCCAGTCGTTTCTCAAAGTTTAGTGAAGGAAGATTTGAGTGTTCTTGAAGAAGCTGGCAAGATTTCAAATACTCTTCCATGCTGAAAACCTTTGCTTTGTTGTTTTTCTCATCTCTCAAAACTAATGCGTCAATTTTCTGAGACAGCTCTGATCTCCTTGTTTCCAGCTCTTGCAGCTTCTCTTTGAGACTCTCGTACTCTTCGTCATCATCATCAGATGATTCAGCATAATCTCGCTGCCCTACGTCAAAGCCTTTACTCGATGAAACAGTCTCATTCATCAGCAATCTCTCCTCTTTATCAGCCATTGGTGGCACTCTTTCACCATAGCAAGAAATAATTTCTTAAATCAAAATACCTTTGATCAAATGTAAATAAACAAAGATCGTGTCGCAGCTTCTTGAAAATCGAAGAGGTGTGAGTTTCGCACACTCAAATTTCAAAACCGTGACAAATTTTATCTCGAGACTGGTGTAAAATTTATCTATTATGGGAGACTCTCTACTAATATTTGGTGCTGAATAGACAGGATTTGAAGTACTCGGACAATGGTTTCCATTCCAGAGCTGAAGAAATATGTTGACAGGAATCTCAAGATTACCTTGAACTCATCACGAACCGTCACAGGAAGACTTTCGGGTTACGACTTCTTTTTGAACTTGAACTTGTTAGAGGCCGTAGAGGTGGTATCGCTCCCACGAGCAAGGGGCAAGAATCAGGATGATCAACCAAACGTGGAATATGTCAAGATTGGAAATTGTGTTATACGAGGAAACTCTGTGGTCAGTATCGAAATCATAGGTACTTGATTCAGCCACACCTTAACTTATCTGTTCGGCATCGTTTAATACACGACAACAGAACAGCCCGGACATGCTTCCTAAACTAACGAATAATCTCAATATATCTGAACGCGCTCCATATACTGTTACATATTTAGTCTGTAAATTACATCAACCCAACGATCCTTGCTTGGCTAACTATCTCTCCTCCTCTCATAGACCGACAAACATGTCGTCCAGAAAACTGGAACTTGAATCCAACATTTTGGTGCAATGACGATCGACGTCCTCTGTGAAGTCACACACCTTACTGAGGAATCTATAGTAGCTGACTTTAAACTCATCGATTCGATCAATCGGGTACTCTGATTTCATCAGAAAATCATCAACATCGTAACTTTGTGCCAGTAGCAAAGAGCTGTCGATTTTGCGCAAGCAATTGACATTGCCGAGTCGAAGTCTTTTCTCTTGTTGTTCATCAAACTTGGTCAACAACAGATCTTTCATGAAAACGGCAAGAAGCCTGTTCTTGGTTTTTTTGTTCAGAGCGTTACGCGAGTTTGAGCCAATCTTGATGTTCGCATTCAACAAGCTCTCAATTGCAGCTGTCGTGAGTTTCACAGGCAAATCCAAAGTCCCCCGTTTCCTCTTTTTGAGATTGTCTGTCTTTTCGAAATCCACAGAGTAGCTTTCCTGATCATGCACGCTTTGATCCAGAGGACTATGGTCATCAAGTATGTCGTCTTGACCAACCGAAGTCTCGTGAGCCTGGTTAAGTTTTCGTTTTTTGCCATCTAGCAATGCTTTTGTTGATTTTACCACTTTTGCGGACTTGACAGCTTTTCTGGCTTTTTTCCTATCCGAAGACAGATCGTCAATAGGACCAGAATCCGGCAAGCTGTTCAAATCATGGTTGTCAGCGTCCTCGACATAATCGCTTTGTAAATCTTCCCTCTTTTTTGGATCCTTGCCTTTCCCTTTCTTCTCGCGTTGTTTCGAAGCCTTGCCTCCATCACCAGCCTTCGTGAGCCCATTTGATTTCTTCTTGTGTGCATCACCTTCTACTCCACTGCTAGCTTGCTCTTCATCAACGAAGTTTGTTCTCATCAACTTCATCTGGTTTCCAAATTCAATTTCTTGTGAAGTGTCCACATCATTGATTTCCGTGGCCGATTCATCATTGTCGGATGTAGAAAGGAACTTGATTTCAGGAACAAGCAATCGCAAATTGCGGGTAACAAGTGAATCCCCACTTGTAATCTGTTCTGCGACGTTTATATCTGGGGCCATAGAGACTTCAGCAGCACTCAATCTGTTGAATGGATTAGTCAAGATCGAATCAACTTTGAAGTTTGTCTCTTTGAACAAGTAAATGAGCCATAAAAATCTGCTAACCTCATTGGTTGGGCAGATCTCGGGTCTCAGCCAAATGTCGTTGAATAATGAGCCAGATGATATTGGCGATCCGACATCCTGCAATGCTTTTATTTCTTCAGCTACCAATTGCTCCTGGTTAGGGAAAAACACCTTGCCTATTTCAAATTCATGAACACAAAGCAGAAATATCAGACTGATGATGTTGAGATCGTATTTGTTATCATCAGACATCCCAAAAATGAATTCTTTAAAGTTTTTCGGGATCTCCAAATTCAAATCGTTGATTGATTTCAAGATAGATTTGATTCGCGGCGTATCCTGAAGTTGTTTGACCGTGGACATCGTGTAGCCACTTCCCCCCCTAACGTTCGAGGTCTCATCATCTTCTTTGGATAACTTGATAGAATTTGGTTGGATCTTGTAGTATTTTTCAATGATGTGGAGATGATCACCGACTTGAAGGGACGGAATTGAGTGGTAAGTCCTGAACTGAGATTTCATCTCGTGGTCAAAATTGACTGTGGTATTCAACCTCCCGATGTTCACCAACAAGCAAATAATTACGAAATTCAAAGCGTAATTGATGTCCAACATCAACCTGTCTTTCAAAATTTTCGAAATTTTGTTGCTCTTCAATAAGGTGACCAAATAGAGCTCAAAAAAAGTCAAATGCTCACCGTTATTTTCCGTCAGCACGCCATCATCATTCTTATAAAATTTGAAATGCTCAGGCCAGTCAAAACCGTCGGCAGATCCGAAATATGGATTCCTGAAGACCCTTCTGTTGTTGAAGAAGAGACCAATCAAAAAATGAAACTGGATCTCTTTTCTCCAGTAGGGCTCGCCATCATTTTTTTTAAGATGCCGAGATCTTGAATTGATCAGCAGGGTTTGGTAGTTTTTGCCATCCTTCTGATCTGTGTCCTTCGAATTGTCTTTTGTAAGAAGCTTTTTCTTCCTTTTCTGTTCCTTCTTGTCCGAAACAGACGCCGGATCACTATTTGATTGCGGGAGAGGGAGTGAATTCATGTTTGTGGCTATGTTCTCCGAAACCGCCTTCTTGTCCCTGGCGTGTCCGGCGGTCACATCAATTGATGGTGAATCGCCTTCCTCATCTTTCTTTTCGCTGCTTTTAGATTCAGCAGATGGGTTGAGTAAAGGTGATAAGGAGGATGTTCCAGCAATAGGCTGACTCAATGTGGCGCTTACCGAAGTCGGATTGGCATCGTCAGAAGACTGGAGGTAATTTCGTTCGGTTATATTGGTATTAATGCTGTCTTTGATTGGGTCGAATGACATTATGATGAAGATCCACTCAAATAAAAACACGTGACAGTCTCAAGCTGGCAAGTCCAAAACACTTAAGACCTTGCTAAATGCAGAGTATCGAGAGTTGAAAAGACGATTGAATGCTGGTATCAAAGCACTCACTCAAAATTGGCGTTCTGCAATATTCAAAAAGCTGAAGTTTCTTTGTTGAGCAATAAATGTCCCCTAGGGAGGTTCACAACCGATACCCACGATCAGCTCCTCAAATCAACTCTCGCTTTGCCGAAAAAATCTGAAAAATCAGAATAATAAGTAAATGATTCTACATCCTTGCACCGGAAAGTTCTCTCTCGATTTCCGATTTCTAGCGACCGCATGGCACGTGTCTCGTAAGCCGCATTGACAAAAATGTTATTTAGTCAAGTAAAGTACAGTCAATACGCAGCTAATAATTACTTAGTTACTTGGAAGTTTTGCAGTGAAAACCTAGCACAAATATAACATAATCCTCTTCAATAGGTACGAATATAGAGTACAGAGGGCTTCATATTTCCAATAGTGGTTTCAAGAACTACAGTTGTTTCGGTCATGTTATTTGGTGTCAAACTTCAAAACGAAATATATCCTCCCTGGAAAGAATTTTACATCGAGTATGATAATTTGAAAAGACTTTTGAAGGAAAACGTTGTGGTTGCTACTGACTCACGTGCTGGAAATACAGCTGGCTGGACCGAGGAGGACGAGTCTAAATTTGCCTCCCAATTGGACTCTGAGCTTGAAAAGGTGTACAGCTTCCAGGTTTCGAAGTACAAGGAACTAGATGACGAAATTTCAAAGTTGGAGCTTCAAAGTGAAGAGTACTTGAAGTCCATTGCTTCAAACAAGAAGCCTGCTGTGTTGACTTTTGATGCCGTTTCTTTCCAGAAAAAGCTGGAGGAGCTTCTATCTCTGACAAACGAGCTTGATCGTTTTGCCAGATTGAATTTTACTGGTTTCATTAAGATCGTGAAAAAGCATGACAGATTGCACAAAGGTTATTCAGTGAAGGCTCTGTTGAATGTCAGATTGAAGACATTGCCATTGAACAATATTACTGAAGACACTTCGCCTTACCTTTTCAGAATTTCCACGCTGTATTCGTTTGTCAGAGATCAGCTGGAATCAAGCTCTCTTTCTGCTTCCTTGCAAAACTCCATCCAAAAACTGTCCACGTCGGGAAAGCTATCGACAACTCCAAGCACCTCAATTCATAATTCGGGCTCCAAAGACGTCGGATACAAGGTTCTTAAGTTTTGGATTCATCCTGAAAACCTGATGGAAATTAAAACAACGATTCTGAGGCATCTTCCCGTGCTGATTTACAACAATCAGAATGATGATGATGATGACGAGTACACTTCCGATCCAATAATCACTGCATTGTACTTCGATAACAAGCATTTCGAGCTTTACAATAACAAGCTTTTGAAGAACTTGAACAAGACGCCATCGCTTAGAATCAGATGGAGTGGAAAATTGGAAAATCAACCAGAACTCACTATTGAAAAAAAGAATTTTGATTACGATACTGGAGAGTCAAACGATGTTAGATTGTCATTGAAAGAAAAATACATCAACGATTTCATTTTTGGCCAAAAGGCGAACGATGACGATCACGATGATATGGGTATACGCCATTATCATCCTAGCAACTCAAGGTTGACGTTGAACAAGTTCGTCAAGAAGATGGAAAAAAAGAATCTACCGAAAGAATCAGCAGACAAGTTGTCGTCAAATTTCAAGGAATTACAGGCTTTCATTCAGTCCAATGACTTACAGCCAGCATTGAGAACTGTTCATACTAGGACTGCATTTCAAATTCCTGGTGATGACAAAGTCAGAATAACCATTGATTCAGACATTTTGTTTATCAGAGAGGATGCTTTCGACGAAGACAGACCAATTAGAAATCCAAAAGAGTGGCATAGAACTGACATCGACTCTTCGATTGATGATCCTTACTCCCTTTTGAGAAAAGGAGAGTCCGCAAAATTTCCTTATTCGGTTATGGAGATCAAGATCTCAAATGCAGTTTTCTCTAATTCATCCTCAAAGACGTTGTCCTGGGTCAACGAACTCACGAACGGACATTTGGTGAAGGAGGTTCCGAACTTTTCAAAGTTTATTCAGGGCTTATCATCCTTGTTTTTGGAAGACGATAACCTGGACATCTTACCGTTCTGGCTTCCAGAGCTGGAAAACGATATCAGAATAAATCCGGAGCAAGCTTACAACGACTCCAAGAGGAGGGAGAGTAAGCAAAAGGAGCAAGACGAAATTTTGAAAAACTTGAAGAAGAAGATTAGCGAAGCTCCTAAGCCAACAATTGCATCTTCCACATCTCATTTGGACAAGATTATTGAAGATGAGGAAGATTTGGATGACAACGAGTCTTCCGATGA
Source organism: Ogataea corticis (assembly GCA_030555865.1). Taxonomy (NCBI): domain Eukaryota; kingdom Fungi; phylum Ascomycota; class Pichiomycetes; order Pichiales; family Pichiaceae; genus Ogataea; species Ogataea corticis. The sequence goes on along the minus strand of JANIVM010000004.1, from coordinate 195,963 downwards.
TGATTCCACAAACACACAAACCCCACCTTCTTCCACAACCAGTCCAACACCAGTGACTTCTTCTTCAACATACAGGTACCTTGACAATCCGGCCCAGGAACAGTACTCAAAACCTTCATATCAAAAGAAGAAGAAGAGCAGCGTGGCCGAATACTTGATGCCTGTATTCACTAAAACATCAAAGCTGGAAGGGTACGAGTCTGAAGATGAGGAGATCATATTACCTCCTGGTGTTGTCAAACCTAAACAACTCATTCGCCAGTCGGGACCTGTCAAAGTGGAGGCAAAGGTGTGGTTGGCAAATGAACGTACGTTTGTGAGATGGTTGCATGTCACGACACTGCTGTCTGCTTTAACTTTCACTGTTTACTCCTCGGTGCAATCATCTCACTTCCCTCAGTTGGCGACTGATATCGCTTACATCTACTTTGCACTGACCCTGTTTTCTGGTGTGTGGGCTTACAGTATCTACTCCAAAAGATTGGAGCTTATCAAAATGCGATCTGGCAGACATTTGGATGGAATGTTTGGACCTTTGGTCCTGGCATTGGTCCTAGTGATCACGCTTGTTCTGGAGTTTTACGCTGGGTTGAGAAAATACAACGACAAACACAGCTTGTTTGTCTCCTCAAGCTCAGTAGTGGCTTCAGTCTATGAATCACAAAACGAAGAAGTCAATTCCTTGCACGCTCTCCCAAAACTTGTTTTGAGAAAGCTTGTGGATTTTGTCGAGGCTTTTTGAGTGTCAGACAGGGTATAGGGGCCTGTGGGTTTTCAACTTCAACTTAAATAATCAAAAGCAACAATTTATTAATATACAACAGAACACAAATTCTCAGTCATCGTTTTAATAAGTGCTTCTTTATGTGGTTGATTCTATCCTTGCTTATCAAGAATTCATTCAGTTGTTCATGGTCACTGTCACGGTCCTCGCTTGAGAGACACGTTAGAAGGATCTTGAAGTTTCCTAGCAAATGATAGTCTTCAACTTTTATCAAATCCTCAACCTCGAAAAGCTGATGAAGATTTTTCATCAGTAGCGATAATCCAAACTCAAATCGGAGAATCCAGCCCCCGTTTTGCACTATGAACAAGGGGTAAATGCGAACCTTGGTTTGGATTTTTGATATCGGATCAACGATGTATGAATTGGATCCAAGAAACTTAAGAGGATACCTCAAAGGAACTTTCAAGTACCCTGAAAGCTTACCGAGTAAAAGGACCAGGTAACCTAGCAAAGCATTTATTCCTTCCATCTCTGACCTTGTCATTTTCAGGACATTGAATTTATGAGGCAATGTATATCCGAAAAGTTCAAAGTCAGACTTTTCTTTCTTGTGAGTTTCAATTGGGAAAATGTAAGATAGAGTCTGGGCAACTCTGGCTTTTTGTTCGATTATCCTGGAGCTCAAGCAGTCAAGCTGGATATGTATACGCGCCAAGTCTTCTCGCTGTTCGGTCTCATCTTGCACAAACGAGCTGACGAGTGTTTTTCGCTTTGCAGAACAGACAGCGTTGAAATCTTTTGTCTTTTGTTCCAGTTCCGCATTGGCCAGTTGCTCTTCTTTGAGTAATTGTCTCAAGTAATGTATTTTGTTTTTGTATGAAGTCACGGCCTCATTCAAATTAGCCCCTGAAGCTTTCATCAGTTCTTCAAGCTTTTTTCTCAAGTCTTTCCCAACTTTGAGCAGATCGGTGACACAAACAGTTAGATTGTTCATTTTCATTATTTGATCGAATGAGCACGTCAGTTGTTCTGGAGAATGAATCATGCTTGCGTAGTAAGATTTGGCGTATCTTTCTTGGAGAAAATTCACAATGTCCATTGATATATTATTGCTTGGCTGAATATAGTAGCAGTCATTTACCAATTGTAGAATCAAAAAGTTGGGTTCGTTTTGAAAATGATGATCAATCAGGTCAATGCTATCACCAACATTGATGAGAAAAGATAGCTTCAAGTTGAACTGAGTCAAAAGCTTCCACGCGTCATAGACTTTGGTGTATAGGTTGATAGTGATCGATTTTCTATTCAGACTGTTGAAGTTCAATTCTTCACTCACAAGCTCCCAGTTATTGAAAACTCTGCTGATGTGAAATGGATGCTCAATATCGAGAAACTCGTTCAAGGTATAAAATGAGTCGATAAATGTTTTTGAGTTGACATCTTGCAATTGCAGCTGCCTCTCGATTTGTTCAGAGACCCCGTTTATTTTGGTACTCAAAGACGATCTGTAGTTTTTATGGGATAGATCATTTGCTTCAGATTTCTGTTTGCTGTTAAGATTGACCGTGCGTTTATTTTCTCCGCTACTGACAAGATCGAAGTCGGTTGAAGCTTGACGGGAGGGTAGAAAAGGCTTTTCTGACGACAAATCCAGAGTTGATTTTGTTTTCGTTCTGAGTAACCGAACCGGCGTGGAAGAATTGCATCCACCATTCTGCTCGCGCTCTCCATCTGAAAACTTCAATCGTACATTTCTTATCGTTATTGACTTGATATGTCGTATCTTTATCTGGTCATTATGAATAGAGAGCCGCTCAACGTGACTTCCAACGAACCTGGGATTGTTATGGTTCAATTGTGGAACAGACGTCATCAAAGACTTCGTCGGTGCTGTTGTGATGCTTCTTCTCGTACTATTGGTGGTATAGTTTGGAAGTCATCACTGTCTGACTGCAAACAACACTTCCGGCTACTAAATTATTTGGTAACCCTCACACCTATTTTTTCGGTGGATAGGAGAGTGCATTGTTATACTAAGGAAATTTATCAGTATTACTGAAGGGAAGTCGACTGTCCTTGAAAGTTTGAACAGCTCCGGTGACACGATACAAAGATGACATTCATATTGACGCTCGCTCATTTCTGCGAGGTTCATGGGCCTTCCATTATTATGTGCACACAGTCAATCAACCCTGCCGTGGAAGATCCTTCCACATTTTACTCCCCCGTTGTCCCCCAATCTCAAATATGCAAGTCATGCTCGCTGGTGTTACCCGAAGATATCAATACCAGCGAGCCGGCCACGACGATACAATCTAGATCGGACCTCATAACATTCTTAACCACACAGTATCCCACATCGCAAGCTCGCTATTCTTCGCTTAAGCAAATCATCATGAAGGTTTTCACAGTCGAGACGACTTATGATATGTCAAGACCGCTGGCATTCGGTGATTCAAAAAATGGATACTCAATAGCACTGGGATTCAAGCTCAACGACTCCACTGCCAGAGGATCAGAAAGAAAATACTCGCTGATAGTCACCAGCGATTCCGAAAGTGAACTGTTCTCAAACTACAGCCTCATTTTAAAACACCTTGTATTGATTGTGGAGTTTATTGTCAACCGACTGACGTATGTGGTCAACAGCCGATCTCAGAATGACGACAACAATGACATCTATCTTCGCAGAGGATCCCGAATGCCCAAAAGCAAGAGCTTGGCCGAGATCTTGAAGGACGATCAGGTGTTTCTAAGGATACATCTGTGCGCGTGTTCCCTTCTACAAGAATTGAATGCTTAGCAACACCAGTTGAGTACGGTCAACATTCACGACATCAGAAAAATACGTAATTTCATTAACAAAAATAAGCGATGAAAATGAAGTTTGATAACGAATAATAGAATCTGGGCTTTCAAGCTATCTCATGATCAGGATAGCTTCTTAAATCCAAGGTCAAGGTTTTCGAAGAGTTCAAGTTTTGCTCTCTGTAAATTCCGACCAAAGCGTCACTCCTTTCGAAAAGACCGTTTTTCAAACTGATCACAATAAACTGGAAGTCCGGACCTGAGTTTTTTGTGATGTAGTTAGCGATTTTGTTGACATTGGCATTGTCCAGGGCTGCGTCAACCTCATCCAAAACGAAGAAAGGTGAAGGATGATGCGAATGGATTGAGAACAACAGTGCCAAAGCGGCAATGGTTTTCTCTCCCCCTGAAAGAAGCTCCATGTCTCTAAATCTCTTCATTGGAGGCATTGCGTGATACTTCACACCTCCAAGGTAAGGCTCATCCTCATCCTCCAAGGTCAGGTAAGCAGAACCACCGAGCGGAGAAACGTTCGACTTCGTGAGTTCCTTGTAAACTCCATCAATCTTCGATGAGAGATGATTGTAAGACTCGATAAAAAGCTTGTATCTTTTTGACTTGACCTCTTGGAATTCCGAAATGATGATCTTCTCTTTTTGCTTGGCTTCGTAGAACTCGGCATCTAGCTCCGTTAGTCTCTCTTGGACTTCGCTCAATCGCTGGGTTGCCTTCATATTTGGATTTATGCTGGAGAGCTCACTTGTCAACTGATCGATCTGAGACTTCAATTCTTCTTGCAATTCATCAAAACTTCCACTTTTGTACTCTTCTCCAAGCTCCTCGAAATCAATTTCGATTTCGTCTGCGATGTTGTCATCCCCTTCTTCATCTCCGTTGTCCAACGGGATATCATCAAATGATCCGAAAGCCATTGGAATTTGAATATTCTCAAGTTTGCAGTTTTTGAGGATGTTGAGCTTCTGGGTCTTCAACTTGTGACACATCTCCTCCAAGCCTGCAATGGTTTTGTTCAGCGTCGAAATGTTCAATTTGATTTCCGTGAGCGATTCATCCAACTCATTGTATTCAAGGAGTTGCGATCTTCTTGCCGAGTCCAAAGTTTGATATTCTTCCCTCAACACCTCTGCTTCACTTTCAAGACTATCGAGCTCTGACTCTAGAGAGTCCTTACGACGATTCAACTTGTCAACATTGATTTGAAACTTTGTCCTGTCTCTCTCCAATTTTGAAATCATGAGAGAGTACTCATCGAGTCTGTCCTGCTCAAATTTGAGCTTGTTGGAGAGGTATTGGATTTGCTTCAAAAACCGAGCGTTTTCCTTGGCATGTTCTCTTGACTTCGATCCATGCATCTCTTCGTACTCATCGATGCTCTTGAAACCGTTCCTCTTGCAGAACTCAGAATAGATCGAATGCTGCGCCACTCCCAATTCGCTCTCAGTGACGTTCATGCGATCCTCAAGCTCACTCAACTCTAGAGAATATTTTGCAATTTCAGACTCCAACCCATCTGATAAGGCAGCTTGGTTTGCAAGCTCAGCTTTCACGTCTTCAAGCGCTCGTTGTAACTCACTTTCAGTATCACGGAGGGGTGGGAGGCGAATTTCAAAATGCTCGATCTCATCGAGAAGCTTTTTCTCAACCATATCGCTTACCTTTCTCTTGCCCAACTCTTCAAGCTTCAGCTTCAGCTCGTCCTTCTTGCTGCTCATTGCTTGAGCCTCAGATTTGTCCCATCTTCTACCGGTGTTTTGTGTGAGACCACCGGTCATCAAACCCGACTTCTGAATCAACGAGCCATCGAGTGTGACTGCCTTGACGTCAACCTTCTTCTCCCACTTGATGAACTTTGCAACATCCATAGTGTCACAGATGACTGAGTTTCCACAGACATATTGAACAGCTGTCTCAAGCCCAGAATCAAAAGAGACAACATCAAAAGTTGGTCTCACTCTCTCATCAATGTTTCTCAAATATGGTTGAGGAGGTCTTGAGTCCACCGAATCTAGAGGGATGAAGGTCGCCACCCCACATCTCTGTTCCTTCATATAAGCGATACATTTTTGAGCAACGGCCAGCGTGTCAACAACAATAGCATCAAAGTTCTTTCCCAAAACAACAGAGACTGCAAGTTCGTACTTCTTTTGGGTTGGCTTGCAAAGATCATGAATCAGCCCTCTGACTCCCGGGAAAAGTCTTTTCAAAGCTGAGCAGTTTTCACGCAGCCTTTTCTCTTTTGCGGACTCTCGCTGGTTGGCGTTCAGGTCATTCAACTGGACAAGCAGTTCCCTCAAAGTGGAGTTAAGCTCATATTCTTCTTGGATTATTTTCTCTTGAGATGATCTGATGGAGTAGAGTTTACCTTTCTTGCTCTCAATCGAAGCCACTATTTCGTTGATGCCGGACTTGTTCTCTTGCAGTTTGGTTTGAATCTCACTTTTGGTGCTGTTCAAATCCGAAACCCTGGATGCAACTAACTCTTTTTGGCGGATAAGGTTTTCAGTCTGGCTTGCCAAAGAATGTTGTTTGTCTTTGAGAGCTAGTAGTTTGGACTCAATATGACCACCTTTCATCAAGAAATTTTCCCTCAGCGTTTTGTACTCTTCAATTATGGATGGATTAAGCTTTTGAGTGTGGTTGTTGTTATAATCATTGAGATAATTTTCATGAGCAACCTGGATCGTTGAGAGCTGAGCGTCAATTGCATCAACGACTTCCTGCTGTCTTCCATGGTCTTCCCGCAGGGTATCGATTCTCTTACTGTAATCAGCAATTTTTCTGGTTGCCTGTTTGACTTCGGATTTGATTGGAATCAAAGCCATCTGCTTGTCTTTCACAGCATTTGTGTTTGTTGTGATGGTGCTCTTCAACCTCTCCAGCTCTTTATCGTTCTTCGAACGTCCACGGATGACACTTTTCATGTGACCTTCCTTTGTGGAAAGCCTCTTTTGGACCAATTTAAGCTCAGATTTTGTAGACTTCAGTGCACTCTCGTTGGAATCAGATTCCAGCCTATTGTAGTATAATTCAGTCAGGTATTTGGTTTCCGTGAGCTTGCCAATTTCTCTTGTTTTCAAATCAAATTGCTCCACTTCAAGAGTCTGGCTTTTGTACTGGTTGAGCTCGTCTCTCAAAGTTTTCTTTTTAGAATTCAGCAAAGCAGTCACATCGTGGGCCTTCTCCTTCTCTTCCACGAGAGAATCGTACTCCTTCTTGTACTCGATAGAGCCACTGATATTCTCTATCAGTTTTGTAAGTTCTTCTGGGGACTGTGCAGCTATTTTTTCCACATCACCCTGGAAAACCAAAAAGTTTCTAGCCTTGATTAAAATGTTTTCCTTTTTCAAAATTTCAACGTACTGAGTAGCGTTTACCACTCTGTTATTGATTCGATATTCACTGGTACCAGACTCACTGATTGACCTCTTCAGCTTCAAGATCTCTCCGTTTGACTTTTCATAAATTGCCATCACATAAGCAGTAGTTGGATCGTTGTTATTGTCTTTCCCACTCACATTCTCTTTCCCATCTTCCCCTTCGCTCATAATTCTGCCCCTATAAACCAGGTCTTTGAGGTTTGTAGACCTCAAGTGACTCGACCTGATACCTAGAACGAAAGAGATGGCATCCATCATATTCGATTTTCCAGATCCATTGGGACCGATGATGGAGGTAAAAAACGAAGTGCCGAATCCGATCGAGGAGGTTCCTCGATATGACTTGAAGTTGTTTAGCTCTAAACCCACAAGTCTTCCCATATTGCTTGACTTCTATCTCGTTATCTTTCAATCTTCAAGTAAAGAACCTCCGTGAGCACCAAATTGTCTCGAAACAAAAAAACGCGTCAGAGAACGCGAGATACGCGTAATTTTAAATTTCCATCTACACCCAAAAAAAAACATAGTGATAAACTCTTTGTCCGCGTGAACCACAATTTTGTGCAAGTCCTGGATCAGAACAATCTAATAGATAATGACACAGCGAAAGTTAACATCAAATTAGATCTGAATAACCACCGACAATAGTATGGTTAAAGTATCATTGTCATCTATTCGAAACGGATCACTGAGTTGTAGCTGGCAAAAGCCAATCATAGAGGTTGTAATCGTAAACCTCTTCGGTACAACCATTTGTTTCACCTCTGAGATATGCCTTCGCAGCTAAGCCCCAGAAGATTCTATTTTTGTAGATCCCCATCTCCACATCGAGCCCATCAATTGCCCCAGCAAGATCCTCTCCTTTGCCTTCCGCCCTGATTTTCGTAAGAGGGGTAGTGTAAGTTCGGATCCACATGACATCGCCATGTGACTCCGGCAATCTGGTAAACGTCTGCTTCTCCACTCTCAGAAAAACTTTGTTGAAATCCAGAGCTGACGGATCAACAGATTCAACTTCGTGCATCTCGGTTCTACTGGAATGAGAGCCAGATGGTGCATAAAGGTTGGTGTGAGCTTGAATGCTCCAATTGTTTCTCACAAAGAATTCATATGGTCTCAGTCTGGTGAAGAATCTGTTCATTGAAAGCTGAAGCTTCTTGGCGTAATCTGGAACCGGTTTATGAATTGCAGTCAATGGTCTGTTGAACTTCGATGCGGGATTGAACCCCGCAGGGAAGCACGTAACATTGGCCCTCAGGACGTATTCATGTTCAAACCCTTTTTCTGTGCAATTTTTGAGCATGATAAGGATGTCCTCTTCGATGGTTCTTCCAATAAATTTGAGTATCTCCTTAATTTCAACAGTGGAACCATCAATAGGGAAAGATTCGTCACGGATTTTGTTGTAAAATAGAGTTCCGTTCTCAATTAAGTAGAAATACATTGGATATCTGGCCAACAGATACTCTGTCACAGTTTTGAAAAACTCTCTCATAGCTGGTTCAGCACTCACGTCACAGCCCATTGTAGTCTCGGGATTGGCTTCCATGATGCGTTGTCTCAAGTTGGTGGCCTGTAAGTAAGTGTTTTCAATAACGATCAGGTCGTTGGGATCAGCCTTTCTAATGGCTAAAGTCATGTTGTATTTTCCGTTTTTGAATGGTCTGAAAGGGAATGGCTCGCATTTCTCATAATCAAAGTCAGGAGACACGGCCTCGATCACAGGCTTAGGGAGCGATTCATCTTTCAAGCTTTTCTGTGGAGGTGAAGAGAATTTCTTGGACGATAATGATGCCAGAAGGCATTTCAAAGATGGAGGGAGACCTTTGGCAAATTGCAAGTACAGGACAGGCAGCGAGCATACCAGTCCAACAAGCAAGAATGTCCTTGATTGAATTTTCAGAAAACTCTGTGTTTGAACCAAGAACGACATTTCAACCTAGAAGTGCGATTTATCAATGGTTGAACAAATGTTTATATCTCAGCTCTATAATAGTCAAGAACAGGCAAAAATTTGTTGAATCAATTGTGCTCAGAAGACTCGGATTCATTTCCCCTCCAATTCCAAAGCTACAATATTTCTGGTGTGATAAGAAAATACCGTTCTATTGTTCTCCTTATCCCTATTAGGCAAAAGCTAATATAAATCGCTAGCCGCTACCGTGAGTAACACCGCGAATGGTGAAAGATAAACCCGCGATAGAGACTTCGATAAATAAAGATACTCCATACCAGGAGGAACAGGTGTAAGCGAAATAAATCAGCTCTCGAAAAGGAAATTCCCTCGTACGATAAAAAGATGATTGTACAAGGAAAAGAAAACAGTGTTTTTCAACGTGAACTCTTATCAAGATGCGCCCGTCCTGGTAACCTTTTGGTTGCAACAAACCTGGTGCTTGTCGAAATCATTTAGATCGTTCTGTCCGAGATGTGTGATTTTGCAAGAACGACGTGCTCATTATGAATTGCTCCGCTTATACAAACTAATGACCTGACCCGTTCCGTAGCAGTGTCAGTCTCTGATGCGCTTATGCACTTGTGCACTACGAGAAAGCTTCCCACTAAGTATGGATTTGTTGTAGGAACACAATCGCAGACAAAATATCCAAATCTATTCCTACAAAGTATTAGTATTGACAAATTGAGTGACCATACGGACAAGCACAGAAGAGATTTGCATGTACAGGAAAAAGAGAACTTCATTTGACTTGACCTGTTTGCTTCATATGAGAGATCTCAAAGATTTGACTATCGGCGTATGGCATCTCATATTCAGCGAGTTCCAGATATTAACCCTCATAGCATCCGATCAATCTCGTTACTTCTGAACTGATCCAGATCATCAATGTTATCCCACCACTTGAAAAGGTAAGACTCGCAAATAAGCTTGAACCAAGGAGTAAAGACCAGACTTGGATCCTCAAACATCGCCTTTAGTTCTGAAGCAGAAACGTACTTTGTATCTCTGACCTCGTTTGCATTCTCGTGAACTTTTGGATCAGCCTTTATTATCAGGATGTAATCAATTTCATGCTCTCCCCAAGCACCGTTACTCGGAGCCATATAATGGATTCTAGTGAGGAATTTGAAATCATCAATCGGCACATCTTTTGGATCTATTCCCAGCTCCTGCTCCAATTTTCTTTGAGCAGCAGACTTTGCACCATCCACAGATGCTTCAAGGTCTGACCCCAGTTCGGATGTTATGCACAGCGGATGAGAACAACAGGTGTTTGTCCACATAGATGGGAAGGTTATTTTTTCGTCAGCTCTTTGTTGCAACAAGAGTTTGTTTTCAGAGTTGAACAAGAAGACGGAGAAAGCTCTATGAAGCAGACCTTCGTTTATGTTGTCCATAATGTGGCAGAGCTTTTTTGTTCCTGCTCCAACGGGAACATCATTGTAATCGAGAACAATGCAGTTCTCATCCATAAGCTTGATTTGTTCTTCGTCATGGCCCGAGAAAAGCGAATTGTAGAGAGATTCACCGGTAAATGACGATGCTGAAGACTCGCCGGTTGTGTTTTCAAGAGGAATAACCTCCGGGAATTTAGCCAAAATTTGCTCTCCCGCCAAGGACTTGACAAGCTTGTGGTAGTCAGATATTCCCGTCATACTTGTGAAAAGACACAGCCGACACCACGAGGATAATGAACTGACACAGCGCGTCAAAGAACTAACAACTCGATCTTAACAACCTTGCAGAATAAATTTTCAATACCTCAAATAAAAAAAAAACTATCGAGCTTTTTGTTAAACGAGTCCGTTAAACGAACGCGTATTAAAGGGCTGAGAAGCTATTAAAAATAAAGAGTTCAAAGACGATACTGCCTCATAATCATGCGAGAGTACTCTTGAGGTTTTTGTACAAACTCGCAGATACCCTAATCTCGGCATTGAATGCAGTACCAGACACTCTACATGTTGCTGCGGGAGACTCTTGGCCTGCAGGCACGTACCAAAGGCAGAAGACGGATGATTACTACAAAGTTCTTCAAAGCATACGTTACAGGGTTTATAGCGCATAAATATTGAGTAATTGCACCAAACCTGACACCGCTAAAATGATCCCTCTTTCTGCTCCTATCTCTGGCACTCGGTGCCCGCTGAAAACATTACCCTGCCTTGGGCATTTGAAGATGAAACCTAGCTGCTTGCACTGCCTCAACAGATTTCTTTGTCTGTCAGCTGCGCTTAGCGCAAAAGTTACCCTACTCGCAAGACTTCAGCTACCGTTGGCCAATATGTTTCAATGATAGACAGCAAGTGATGATCTAACACATCTTTGACACTGAAAGAAGCTGGTGCAAACCAGATTCAGGCTTTTTTGCCACCTCTGAGGTAGCATTAAGGCTCTTTTTTGAGTAAACTTAAAAGTTAAGAGCCGGGTAATTGTTATTTTGAAGCATCTTCGTGCCATAACAATTTTCATTATGGCCGAGATTATTGAGGTTGTCTGTGGCGACGAAAAATTTTCATGAGTTTTATTGTTTCTTTTTCACAAATTTTTTTCCTGGTAGGGAAAAAAAATTTTCACATCAGAACAAAGAAGGCTAAAATTCAGAAAGAATGAATAAATTCCTTAATAATTGTAAGGCAAATTTGTTTGTGCGTGGGTCCGATTTGTTAGAAGGAGGGAAAATTTTCTTTTTTTCTAATTTTTTACAAGGGAGAATTAGTTACTCTCCAATATATATCTGTCTTTCTTTCTAGAGTAGGAACATTTTGCTTTATATTCCCCCATTTCTAATTAGAACAAAGCATTATGTCTGCTGCTGCTGAATCTAAACAATCTGCAGAGGTTTTGAGTGAGCTCTTCAGCAAGCTCTCGGTTGCCTCGCCAGAGGAACGTGAGAGCGCTGCCGCCAACGTTTCTTCGTTCTTGAACGGTGAGATCATCGAGCACGATGTCCCATTCGAGTTCTTCAAGGAATTGGCTAAGGCCATCAAGGACAAGAAGCAGACTGTTAACGCTCTTGCTGCTGTTTCACACATCGCCTCCGAGGCCGGCCTCTCCCCATCCGTTGAGCCATACGTTGTCGAGTTGATTGACGTGATTTCGCCAAAGGCTGGTGAGAAGCAACAAGATGTCAGAGATGCCGCTTCTCAGGCTCTCAATGCCATCTCCCAGGCTGTTACTCCTGTGGCTATCAAGGACATTCTTGCCAGACTCTTGGCTTCTCTGTCCACTACTTCTAAGTGGCAAGAGAAGATTGCTCTCTTGGATGCTATCTCCATCTTGGTCGACACTTCCAAGGCTCAATTGGCCCTTAGAATGCCTGAGTTGATCCCAGTGTTGTCTGAGGCTATGTGGGATACCAAGCCAGATGTCAAGAAGGCTGCCACCGAGACCATGACCAAGTGTACCGCCACTATCATGAACAAGGATATCGAGCCTTTCATTCCAAAATTGATCAGCTCTATCTCCGACCCATTGGAGGTTCCTGAGACTGTCCACGCTTTGGGTGCCACTACCTTCGTCTCTGAAGTCACAACCGCCGCTCTGTCCATCATGGTTCCATTGTTGTCTAGAGGTTTGGCCGAGAGAGATACCGCTATCAAGAGAAAGGCCGCTGTTATTATCGACAACATGTGTAAGTTGGTCGATGACCCACAGGTTGTTGCTCCTTTCATGGAGAAGCTTTTCCCAGCTTTGAAGGCTAACTTGGCTACCATTGCTGACCCAGAGGCTAGATCCGTCACTGAGAGAGCTTTGAACACTCTGAGAAGAGTCGGTGCCGTCCCAGAAGATGACACTATCCCAGAGGTCTCCACTGCCGGTGATGTTGGTGTCAACCTTGAGATTTTGTCCAAGTTGGTCCAAGACAGACCAGCTAGATTCAACGTTGTCCAATCTTACGTTGCTGCTATTGCCGGTGACCTGATTGACGAGAGAAAGATTGACCCAGAAGCTTGGGCTTCCGCTTGTTCGCCATTCTTGACCATCTTCTTGCACGAGAAGGAGTCTAAGGAGCTCATTGAGGAGTTCAGAAAGAGATCTGTCGACAACATTCCTCAACCACCAGTCTTTGCTGATGAGGATGACGAGGGTGAAGACCTTTGTAACTGTGAGTTCTCGCTTGCTTACGGTGCTAAGATCTTGTTGAACAAGACTCAACTTAGATTGAAGAGAGCTAGACGTTACGGTCTCTGTGGTCCTAACGGTGCTGGTAAGTCTACCTTGATGAGAGCCATCGCTAACGGTCAAGTCGAGGGTTTCCCAACCCAAGACGAATGTAGAACCGTTTACGTCGAGCACGACATTGACGGTTCTCACGCTGACACCCCAGTCGTTGATTTTGTCTACGGTGATGGTGAGTTCGGTGACAAGGAGACCATCAAGGCTAAGCTGAGAGAGTTTGGCTTCTCTGAGCAAATGATCGCTATGCCAATCTCCGCTCTTTCTGGTGGTTGGAAGATGAAGCTCGCACTTGCTAGAGCTGTGTTGAAGAACGCTGATATTTTGCTCTTGGATGAGCCAACTAATCACTTGGATACCGTCAACGTCGCTTGGTTGGTCAACTACTTGAAGACCTGTGGTATCACCTCTATCATTGTCTCCCACGACTCTGGTTTCCTTGACAATGTTGTCGAGTACATTATTCACTACGAAGGTTTCAAGCTGAGAAAGTACAAGGGTAACCTTTCTGAGTTTGTCAAGAAGGTGCCATCCGCCAAGTCTTACCAGGAGTTGGGTGCTTCTGATATTGAGTTCAGATTCCCAGAGCCAGGTTTCTTGGAGGGTGTGAAGACCAAGCAAAAGGCTATTGTCAAGGTCTCTAACATGTCCTTCCAATACGAAGGTACTACCAAACCACAGATCTCTGACATTTCTTTCCAATGTTCTCTGTCTTCGAGAATTGCTGTCATTGGTCCTAACGGTGCTGGTAAATCCACTCTGATTAACGTCCTGACCGGTGAGTTGCTCCCAACCACTGGTGAGGTTTACGTCCACGAGAACTGTCGTATTGCTTACATCAAGCAACACGCCTTTGCCCACATTGATTCCCACTTGGACAAGACTCCTTCTGAGTACATCCAATGGAGATTCCAGACTGGTGAGGACAGAGAGACCATGGACAGAGCTTCTAGACAAATCAATGAGGACGATGAGCAAGCCATGAACAAGATTTTCAAGATTGAGGGTACCCCAAGAAGAATTCAAGGTATCCACGCTAGACGGAAGTTCAAGAACACCTACGAGTACGAATGTTCGTTCATGCTTGGTGAGAACATTGGTCTGAAGTCCGAGAGATGGGTTCCAATGATGTCTGTCGACAACGCCTGGTTGCCAAGAGGTGAGCTTGTTGAGTCTCACTCCAAGATGGTTGCTGAAGTTGATATGAAGGAGGCTCTTGCTTCCGGTCAATTCAGACCATTGACCAGAAAAGAGATTGAGTTGCACTGTGCTGAGCTTGGTCTTGACGCTGAGTTGGTTTCTCACTCGAGAATCAGAGGTTTGTCTGGTGGTCAAAAGGTTAAATTGGTCCTGGCTGCTTGTACTTGGCAAAGACCTCACTTGATCGTCTTGGACGAGCCAACCAACTACTTGGACAGAGACTCTCTTGGAGCTCTTTCTAAGGCTCTGAAGTCTTTCGAGGGTGGTGTTATCATCATTACTCACTCTGCTGAGTTCACCAAGGATTTGACTGAGGAAGTTTGGGCTGTCGTTGACGGTAAGATGACTCCATCTGGTCACAACTGGGTGCAAGGTCAAGGTGCTGGTCCAAGAATTGAGAAGAAGGAGGACGAGGAAGACAAGTTCGATGCTATGGGTAACAAGATCGCTGCTGCCAAGAAGAAGACTAAGCTTTCTTCTGCCGAGTTGAGAAAGAAGAAGAAGGAAAGAATGAAGAAGAAGAAGGAATTGGGTGATGCTTACGTCTCTTCTGACGAGGAATATTAAGTTTTATGAGCTTGTATTTCTCTCACTTGTGACTTAATATTCCTTATTTGCTTTTTCTTCAGTAATACTTTTTGATTTTGATTTTTTCCTTTTCAAAGATTATTTCTTTGGCTCACATTGTTCAAGTTATATGTATAACTCTATATAATATCATTAGTTATATATATTAGATTGCTCCCTTTCCAAAACTAATTCGTTTCAGTAACCGTAGTCACCGTCCAAAAAGATTTTGAAAATACTTTTTTTGATCAGTTTTGAGGATCGACGTAATGATACATTCTTTTTTATCCCTTTTTTGACCGCTCTTAATTTTTAACGCTTTTGAAATTGTGCTAGCACCAGACGGAGTTAAAATATAGCAACTTTCTGTTGACACCTATGAAGACACCGAAGAAATGACAGTGATGCGATTTATACACCTCTCGCTCTCTTTACTGTATCTCTTACCGCTGATATCTGCGCTGTACGCCGGAGTTGAAAGACTAGAGGAGAGTATAAGCGTGTCAAAAACTTTGAACATTACAATCAGCTCACCACTCTACCAATCCAATCTCTCTCTTCAAATTAGCACTGGAAGCTACAATCGCAGTAACTCTTCCTCCCAATTCCGGGTAAAATGTCCACAATACCCTTTGATAAGAGCTGCTGATGTAAGTATTCAGTTCCAGAAACAATTGTCCTTATACTAACAACAGTATAACAAAGTCGATAAATCCCGATGAGGCGAATTTTGTCGGAAACAGGAAGAATGCAGTGAAAACGGAGCTGTACAAGCTGTTTGAACGGTTTGAGATCAATGATCTTGATTGGCAAGCAATGCTTGAGCAGTATACGCCAACAATTGCAATAAGTTTATCGGGCGGGTCTTTCAGATCATTTCTGACGGGAGCAGGTGTTTTGGAGGCATTCGATAAACGTACCCCGGGATCTACTGAACACGGCCATCTTGGTGGTCTTCTACAAAGCACAAGCTACTTGGCTGGTGTTTCTGGCGGATCGTGGTTGATTTCCTCACTCATACTATATGAGTTTGCACCCATATGGGAACTTAACCAAGCACACAGCTGGAGATTGAACTCCTCGCTGGTGAAAGGATTTCCTGAGGTCGAAATTGATTTCAGAGAAAGGAATGTCACTGATATAAACGGATCTTCATCACAGCAGTCTCCGGTATTGACAGTCAAGACCACCAGCAATTCCTCTGCTTCGTTCCTGAGTTATTTCAAAGGGTTGATCAAGGGCAACTCCTTGAAAAGCTCTGGAGCGGAACCAGATGGACCGTGGGCACAGACTCTCCAGTTTTACAAGACGCTTCATCTTGAGGTTTCTGAGAGAAAACAAAAAGGATTCAAAACCACACTGACCGATTACTGGGGACGAGCAATAGCGAATACAGTGTTTCCTTTAGGCAAAGCAGGGGAGAAATCACTTTCAGGATCGAGAGATCTTAAGTCGTTCAAGAATCACGAAATGCCGTTCCCAATCATTCTATCCAACTCCAAAAACATCCCTGAAAAGAAGGAAGGATCGACCCGACTGTTTGAGTTCAACCCTTTTGAGTTTGGCTCTTGGGAAAACTACCTTCAATCCTTTGTGAGGGTTGAATTCTTAGGCACTAACCTGCTCAATGGGAAACCAACTAAGAAGTACTGCACAGTTGGGTTTGACGATATGGGATTCATTGCTGGGACATCATCCAGCTTGTTCAACAGCGTTTTTGGCCACTTATGGAGATTCATGTCTAAATCCAAAAAGCAGACATACAATTCAATGAAAACCATAATGAACCTCTTTGGACTGACTTCTTGTGAAGATGACAAAGCCAACAAGTACGTTTCGGACTATGCCCTCATCTCGCCAAACCCGTTTCTCGGCTATGGCAGTGCCTCCACAAATTCGATCTACAATATCACCGATCTTTATCTTGTGGACGGTGGTGAAGATGAAAACATCCCTTTCCAACCATTTCATCAAAAGGCAAGGGACGTCGACATACTTTTTGCAATTGATTCCAGTTCTGACCGTCACAACTTCCCGAACGGAACTAACATTTATCTGACTTTTCAAAGATATGCTGAATCCAAGGCATTTTTCACATTCAATCACACAAACTACAGTGTCTTCCCACAGATACCTACCCCGGAAGCTTTTGTGGAGCAAGAAATTTACAGAAGACCAACTTTCTTTGGCTGCAACATTGAGGATTCTTATTCTCCTACGCTCACCCCGAGATACCAAAACAAGACGGAAACAGACTGGCTCCCTCCTTTGATAGTTTATGTCCCAAACACCAACTACACCACCAGCTCGAACACGTCGACATTCAAATTGAGTTACTCCGAGTCTGAGGTGAGCTCGATGATAGAGAACGGATACAGTGTCGGAACATATGGGAACAACACGGTTGAGCCTGATTATTTTCACTGCATTGGCTGTGCCATTGTGAAAAGAAGATTGGACAAGCTCAACCACAAGATACCAGAGACCTGCAGGCAATGCTACGAGCAGTTCTGTTACAACTAGAGCAGGTATGCCTGGAAAAGAAAGATCATGAATGGTGTCTATAGTATTGTTTTCAAAATTCAGTTCGGGTCTATTTTTTCGACTTGAATTTTGTAGGGATCTTTTCAGATTTGATTGGAAAGCGGTGATTGTAGCCTCCTTTTTTCAGTTCGTGCTCAATTTCATGCAGGTGATGTAGCAGTTCGTGTTCGATATCTTCGGCGTGCTGAACGGTAACATCGGGATCGTCCTGGGAGTGAAATTTGAGCCAATGGTGTTTCTCGTACTCTTCTTCAAAGTCGTACTCATGTCCTGGTCCAAGACCAAAATCGGGGAACTCTCCCCCGCTCTTGCTAAAAGAAACCCACTCCTCAAAGGAGATCTCCCCGTCACGATTAGTATCAATCATTCCCATCACTTTGGCAACCAGGTTTCTTTTCATCTCGGCCGAGATCACCTCGGTGTCATCATGTGATCCTGTACCATCACCCTTACCAACCACTTCTTCTCTCATGAGACCGTACATTCTCAAAATGTCCTGACCATTGAGCGAGTTTGTGTTACGAGTGTCATGCAATTTGAACACCGACTCCGGACTGGCGTAGTCTAAGTCGTGCTCCTGCTTCATATGCCACCTCTGCCAGGATCCTTCAAACTCTTCCGGGATTGGCTCTTTCAGTTCCCGGTGCTCAGTGTTTTGCTGCTCATGCGCAAGCGCATAGCTAGTATAAGCAATCAGCGTCACGAGAAAGGTGGTTCTCATTATGATGCCGAGCCTGTTGCAGATCAAGAGCAATCACTCGGAGTGAGGAGATGATTTTTTTTTTGAAATCTCAAGTGTTTATAGTTTTCAGTGTCTTCGCGCCATGTAATCAATTGATGCTGGCTAGGTCACGTGCCGCTACATGTCAATATAAGCCAGTGCAAAGCAGGGAACCAAAACTACGTTCATCAATGAGCAGCTCACTTCTTTTGCGTAAAAATCATTACATAAATGGTAACCATGCTAGACTCAGTTCCTCCGGTTCTGTTCCTATCATAGTGGACACTGGTCCTGTGCAATCATCGTGAGCTTGTAATGTAGGTCCTCAACATCGTATCGCTCGCTGAAGCCCACCTGCGGTTGCACTGCCACACACTTGATGCCCAGAGACTCCAGATTCTCCGTGTTCACGTTGATGTTCGGCGACGGAGCTAGATGAATCAAATGGGTCACGAAAGAGGTCAAAGAAGGTCTGTTGGGAATCGAGGCAGTCTCCTTACCAGTCTTCCTCTTAGAATTGCTGGAAAGCATCGAGTATAACAGCGAATGGTAAATGGTTTGGACGAATCCGATAGCGTCCAGGGTATCAGTCTCTCTGTCCAGAGAGCCATTCAAAAGCAAAACCCTCTTCTTGTTCAAAGTCTCAGAATTGGCGAGAATCGCGTCTCCCACGCCCTGTAGAATCAAGATTGGCACGATAGAAGTCATCAGCGATCCAATCGAGTAGATGATGATGTTCGAGTCGGACAGGCAGTTGATCACGCGTGACTGGGCCAGTGGATATATTTCTTCTCCAAAAGGTGAAATATAGAATATTCTCTCCACGGGAGCGGGCAATGGTGTGTTTTCGTCCTTGTTGAAGTGCAGCTGCGACACTTTCAAGTCCGGATGGATGTAGCTTGGAACAGCAAACTCGTTCTCATTGTCTTCGTCCTCCGAATCCTCGGAGAAGAGTCCACACACGTCCATTGGCTGCCCGAAAGCTGAGGTATCCAGTGCAGCCGCGTGGCTGGTCCGACTAAGTCCGCCGACACTGTTCGGTCGTAAGTAGGACAGCTGGTCAACGAAAGCTCTGGAAGACGGATTCGACATAACAGCCATTCCGTCACCCATCCTTGGCGAGGCAGGTCCCGACGCAACAATTGGAGAGAGATGGTCAAGAGAATCGTCTCGAACCTTTGATGAAGATACCAATTTGGCGTCTTTCTTTCTTCTGACAGACGGATGGGATATCTGCGATTGGCCAGTGATAATCGTCCCGTCCGTGAGCAACGCACTGATATGGTATGTAAAGTTTGTGTTCAAGCAAGGAATCACCTGAACAGAAGTAGGCACCAGAGCAATCCTTAGGACGAGCTCTACGGCCGAGTCCAGCGATCCACAGAACAGTCTCGCTCCCGTGAGGAACAGATTTCCGACACTTGCAAGCTCGAGACGGAAGTTCTTGGTGGAGTTTCTCGAGCGCTTCAAAATTTCCATGTGGACATGAATCAGAAAACTGCGTACTATTTCCTTGCATGGAGGCTCAATGTTAGCCCAGAGCTCGTGGGACCCTTCTACCACGGAGCCCCATTCCCGCTTTGCTTCTTCAGGATTTCTGGGAAGCCGATGGGATAATAAAGCACGCAGACCTGCACTGCGATCGGGAATCAGACGAGTGATTCTAGAACGCAGGTCTCCGACAGAACAGCCTCCGAGAACCCTGATGATCTCACTGGTGGAGCCACCGTTATCAGACACAGGCAGAATGTGGGAGACTACTGTTGTTGAATCGCTGTCACCACATGAAATGTTATGAAATATATCCAGAATTGAGTTTGTCGCAGTTCCCCCGGAAATCACGGCCACTTTTACCATGTCTCAATGGTCAGTTCTTTGTTGCCTGACCTCCAAAACAGTACACAATGTTTTTCTCAAAAAAAAACTGTGTATATTCGCTACCCCAACTTTTTATTCATTGTTTCTTGAAGACACATCATCAACCGTTCTTTCGCTTAACAAACAGACATCTTAGACTATTATAGACTTATAGAAAATGTCTTTGCCTAAAGCTATTGTGTTTACCGACTGGGATGGAACCGTCACCCTCCAGGACTCCAATGACTACTTGACCGATAACCTGGGGTTTGGCCACGACAAGAGAATGGTTCTTAACGACCGCATGCTCGAAGAGACTCTTTCCTTCAGAGAGGGTTTCAACGAGATGCTGAGATCGATTCCTGCAAATGGCTACTCTTTCGCTGAATGCATTGACTACCTGCTCGAGCATATCAATCTCGACCCTGGTTTCAAGACTTTCTACGAATGGTGCTACGCCAACAACGTTCCACTCTACGTGATCAGTTCTGGTATGACTCCGATCATCGAGGCTCTGCTGAAAAAGCTTCTGGGTGATGAAGCTATGAAAAACATCGTCATTGTCTCCAACGACGTGAAGATCGAGGGCGATGACTGGCATATCGTGTACCGCGACGAGACACCATTCGGTCACGACAAGGCAATTTCCATAACCGAATGTCTCAAGAAGTATGACATCTCTCCAGAAAACAAGCCATACTTGTTCTACTGTGGTGACGGTGTTTCCGACCTGTCTGCTGCCAAATCCTGCGATCTGTTGTTTGCCAGAAGAGGCAAGGATCTGGTCAAATTCTGCAAGAAACAGGGAATCAAATATACCCAGTTTGATAACTTTAGTGAAATTTTGAGTGATGTCAAAGGCGTCATTCAAGGTGAGAAGAAGCTGGAAGACTGCTTCGAAGAGTAGCTCTCTAATTATTGACAGGGTGATATATACGCACTATAAAGTTATCGTTGTTTCGTTGTTTTCAATCTAGTGGTCCGAAAGTTGTATTATCGTACATCAATCGGCAGTCCCGCCAACGGTGGGTTGATACTTATTCGCTCATAACCAACTCAACTTATCAGCACCCAAAGTAGGAAGAATACAATCAATATTCCAAAAATCCGCACCATAAGCCATCTATTACTTGTCACCGTGTTGTAGTACTTGAGCAACTCCCGCTGAGCTCCGCTGATGTTAAGGCTGATGTCCTCAACGTTGTTGTCGATTCGTTGAATGACTTCGCCCTGTTCTTGAACCATCGTGGCCAATTGCTGGAACAAGCCACCAACTTCGTTGATTGTAGATTCTATAGCCTCCACGGCACGGTTTCTGTCCTGCAGATATTGATTGCTCTGCTCTTCAAGCAGTAAGAGCTGCTGCGACTGATCTGGAATCGAGAGATAGTCCTGGGTAGGAACCGAGATATCAGGATCTTGACTGCCGTCCTGTTTTGAGTCTGTATTCAAGCTTGACAAAAACGGATTATCCGAGTACTGTGATGTTACTCCGTTTTTCCTCAGCGAGTATGGAATCATTCCGTTCGAATTGCCGTTGTACGGGCTGCCATTCTCATTCAACGATCCGTTCACCGTCGCCAGAAGTTGTTCCTGTCTCGATTTCTGAGCGAGTTCGCTCTTTTGTCTAGTTTGTAGAACTTCTTTGAATGTTTCACTCACATTTTTGGCCTTGGTGTTGAGCAATTGCACCACATTTTTGCTGTATGTGTTGATCTGCGAATCGTTGGATGTCTTGTTTGAGTTCAGCTGTTGTTGCAGCTCTTTCAATGACCGCTCAATCTTGAAAATGTTCTGTTTAATTACATATGTCAATTCAATCATATCCGTTGGTTTGTCATTGAACAGCTGTTTTTGCTTAGCGACTAATCGCTGTTAGTATTGCGACTGAAACATGGGCAAAACAAAATACTCACGTTGCGCAAGTTTCGTCAAAGAACTGGTAACTCTTGCAATATCCTTGGCAATCAAACCAGCTTTTTGGGTGAATTCGCTTTTGGAAGCGACTGTGGACTGTGCCGGTTGTTGTTCCTGTGGCTTGTTCTTTGATTGGTGTTGTCGGCTGAACGTGGACACACATTGCAAGAACTCCACTGTTCTGTCTTGAATTTTAGGTGGTGAGTATAAGTCCATTGTAATCTATGCGTATTTGAATCAATGGAGCATTCTTCAGCAATTAGATCCCTATTGCCTTCAAGATATCTTGAGTAGTGCTAAAAAAAAGTTGACAAATAAACCAAAAAATCGAGGTTATCATCAAGGTAGCTTTTCAAGGCTGACATTAAAAAAAAAAATGCCAAGTGCTTCATAACCAAACCATACCTAATACCTTTATCTAAGGAAATCATGTTACAATCATTCGAAATGTCATTAGCGCATCTTTATATATCGTCACACAGGTCAAATCAGGTCTGCCTTTTGGCCACAGTTGTCACAACAGAAAACAATATGATTTTCGTTTAGATCGCTGATGGATTTGGCTGTGAATGTTTGACAACCACACTGGGAACACTGGATGTGTGTTTTGATGGATTCGTGAGTTCTGACGGCCGCGAGAGAATTCTCCTCATTACTAGGATCCTGTTCAACTTGTTCAGGATATGATATTTGATTGCCTGCAGTGTGCTGGCTCATTAGCATCTTGCGCAATTTGTCGTCGATAGATCGTATGTTGGAATCGTTCAATGAGTATGCCTGTATTTTATCACTCAACCTTCTGTTCAGCCCCAGATTGGTGGGGGCTGGCGAAGCCTGGTGTGATTCATCAATGTCCTGTTTCCCTGCGAGTTGTGAAATTGCAGACTTGTTTGCCAGCATTTCATTTTTGTTAAAATCCTTGCGACCCCTGCAATTCTCATCCTCAATGCCATTCTCACCCTTGGGTTTTGATCTGAATGACGAGTTACGAGGAAGAACACTCGAAGAACAGCTTCTGTTTCTCCTTGACCTTGAATACGACTTCCGTTCTGTCCTTAAGCAGACCTTCTTGCTGGAGGCTCTCAAAATCTTTCTCTGAGCGTAAGCAAAATCTCTTCTGAAGACTCTAATGAGCCCATCATCGTCGGTAGTAACAATAATAGCAGTTGAGAGATCGTCCACTTCATCGGCGTACTTCTTTGACCTCGGGTCCATATCGTCGATGTATTTCGACTTCAGATCGAAGATGGGATCGTTGGAAAGCTCCAAGAGCTTCAGCGTGGCTCGTGGAGCAAAAATAGCAACATTGCACCGGGAATGGTGGACATGGAACGCACCGTAATGTTTCTGCTTACAATGACAGTTTTCGTCTTTGAATAAGGATGTCAGATCCCACGGGAACCGATGGTGAGCCTTGTTGGGCTCCTGGTAATTTAGCTCCTCCGGGCTCAGAGACCAAATGTACGACCACCCGTCTTCGGAACCAGAAATGACGTAAGTATGATCCTCGTTGACAGTGGCTCTGATGGTAGAATGCTCGTTGTCGTAGCCTTTGAAACGGACGTTCAATGTATGATTTTTGTAGCTGAACAGTCTCACACGTGAGTCGTTTGTGGAGACCAAGATTTTGGTGTCGTCGTTCGATTCGAAAACCTCTATACCTGTCACTCTGGGAGAAACCTTGTTCCTCTTGATCTGGAACTTGGCAACGATCTCCAACTGCATTGTAGTGAGAACGTAGACTATACCCGCATTCCCTCCAATGAAAAGCTCCTCCGCATCTGGCGAGAAATCCATACAGGTGATACGACGTCTGGTGCTGGCTTTGGTCAAAACCTGATTCTCCAAAATGGACCAAAACTTGATCGAGCCGTCCCATTGGCAACTGATGAAAAAACGGTCGTCTTTCGGATGGAACGAGACACAGGTAGCAAAGTTCTCTAGTTCAAAGGTGGCCAGACAGTCGTCTCTATCCACGTGCCATAGCTTGATGGTGTTGTCCTGCGAGCTGGTGATCAGAAAGCCGTTTTTAGACCAGTCCATGCTCAGAATTGTATCGTTGTGGTGGTATTCATGGACAGGGACAGGCTTGAACAGAGGTGCAAACGGCGAACTGCCCTTGTTATTCTTCTTTGACTTGTGCGTGTGCGAGTGACCGCCTTCGGAATGAACAGATTCGTTCAACGTAGACGCCTTGTCAAACGAATCCAACTCCAATTCGTCTAGTGTTCCTGTGATGCTCATTTGGTGCTTTGATCCAACACTTTTGGAGCGGCTAAAATCGGCCAGGTCTCTGTCCAGTGAAGACGTGATCGTTTCCCAGATTCGGACAATTCCGTCATCGCCGCCCGATGCCATGTGCTTCCCGTCCGGGCTAAACAAAAGGTTGAAGTTCGCGTGATCATGAGTCGACTTCTTGACATTGGACACGGGCTTCCGATTTGATCCAAAACCCTTCATTTTCATGTTCGGAGGCTTTTCGTGAATGTTGAAGTTTTCAATGCTGCTGTTAAGGATTTCGTCGTCCGATCCCAACGTGTCGTGTGGATGGCTTTTGGTCCCGTAAGAATTCAATTCCTGCGAGAGAAAAAAATGCGTAAAGCCCTTGTTAGCAGTTTTGGGGCTCTTCCGGAAGTACTCTCGATATTTGAGTTCTTTACAAAGCTTTGCTAGGTCATCGTCAACAGAAAACGACGAATCAAACGCCACCCGATTGTTCATACCTTGGGATGTGTCAGTCCGTTTGAGAGGCGTGCTGGTATCGACAATGGTGGGTCTGGGATCAGTCGGCTTGTGTGTTGCCACGGAATCGCTAAGAGTAGCGCTTGATACCTCGCTTTGCGCGAGCGGTACAATATTCGAATGGTGCAACATGACGTTAGTTAGCGCTGGCCAAAGAGGCTGTCGAAGGAACAGTCCGCAGAGGGAAGAGGGTCTCGGATCTGGATCGGCCTAGAAACTCAGTTCCGAATTGTTTCGGAAAACAATGCTTGCAAACCTCCGGCAAATGGTAATGAGCTTCGGTTTGTTCCCTGAAGACGAAAATAATTCCGAGACTAGCAATCTTCCGAGAATGGTTGCAGTTCTTGACGTTCACTGCAAAAGTAATGACACTTGCTGATACGAAACGGGTTCAAGTTGATTTTGCGGGCGGCGGCGCGAATCTCACAAAGCAAAATGGTAGGAAAAAATATTACTCCTGCGGGTTTAGTCGATTGTTCGGCAGCATTTCGGAAGTACAAGAAGAGCCTCTCGGCTCGGAAAAGCCGTACAAACACGCAACAGATTTTATTGTTCTAGAATGGAATTATTGTGTTGCGTCTATCTACTTTAGACATCACCCTTGACAACAACATCGCCGGATCTAGCAGACACCTGCAGCTTGCCGTCCTTGTTGATGCTCACAATCACCTCGACAGAACTGCCTTTTCCAACACCCCTGACAGCCAATTGTGCCAGAAGCGTGCCTGGAGCGTAGTACACGCTCTTGACAATCTCTGGCTCCTCGTCCTCGTCCTCCGACTCGTCGTCAGAATACTTTTCAGCCTCGATCACAGTTTCCTTGACCTTTCTCTCTCCTTCGTACAGCTCCACGAACACGTCGTCAGCGGCAGCCTCGAGAGTGACCGACTTTCTGATTGGGTAAGCGGTCTCGCGGGACAGAACCTGCACAAATTGGCCGTCAGCACCCTTCAGACCGATAGGGCTCGAAATGTGTTGAGTGTTGACCACAACGGCCTGCAGAGACTCGGCAATTTCTTCAGGATCAAACGTTTGCACCATCGAGGCTTGCAAAGCAGCACCTCTGCAGATCAGCTCGTTAGGGTTGTTCAACTTGCTGTCGAGAGAAGGAGCGCTGATCACAGTGGATTCAGGGAACAAGAAGTGGATGTTGGACGCGAGCTTCGGAATGTTCGACGAACCACCAACGAGAAGAACCTCATCAATGTCAAGGTTTTCAAGACCCGCTTTAGTCACAACAGACTCGACAAACGCAGCCATTTGGGAAAGAACAGATCTGGCAGTGAGCTCGAATCTCATTCTGTTGATGGTGGAGTGGAAGTCGTAACCCTCGGCAAGAGAGTCGATCGAGATGGTGGAGGTTTGAACGTTGGAAAGTGTCTTCTTCGTGATGACACACGCAGCCTTGAGCTTGGCCAGAGATCTGGCGTTCTTTCTAGGGTCGGCCTTGTACTTCTTCTCGAACTCCTTAGCAAAGTACTCAACAAGAGAGTCGTCCAACTTGTCTCCACCAAGCTTGTAATCGTGAGCAGTAGCAAGGATCGTTAAGATTCCTCCTCGGACGGCAATGACAGCAGCGTCAGATCTGACACCACCGAAGTCTGCAACAACAAACAGCTTGTCTTCATCCAGAGTCTCCTTGGTGACCAAGTGTGAGAGCAAAGCCGAAGATGGCTCATTTATCAGTTGCAACACCTTCAAGCCAGCGTCAGCAGACAGCTGGACAAGAGACTCCTTTTGCTGCTCAGAAAAGTTGGTAGGCACAGCAATGACAACTCCCTCGATGGCCTGACCACTATAGTCCTCGGCAGCAAGCTTGATCTGCTTCAAGTGTCTTCTCACAATCTCGTCAACGCTCAAAGTCTCTCCGTTTATGGAATATCCAACCTTGCCGTCAACATTGATAGCGTGTGCAGACTTGGCAGAGTTCGAAAGATCGGCCATCTCGAAAGGCAGACCAATGAAGTCTCTGAAGTTGACAATTGTAGAGTCTGGGTTTCTCACGAGCTGTGCCTCGGCCTGTGCTCCGTGGTACTCATCGGATCCCACATAGGAGAGAGCAGAAGGGATGAATCTGTCTCCGTCTGGGTTGGCAATAACGTCAACCTTACCGTCCTTGGCGATAGCAATCGACGAGGTCGTATTTCCAAATGCAATACCAATAGTAGCCATATTGTGTTGTTTTCAGTCTATCAGACACACGCTTCAATACAGTTCCGATGATTTGACTTGAATTTAATAAAAGGTCTAAAAATTTTCAACATACTGTAAATTTGTGTGGCGCACTCTGGATTTTTTTTTTTTTTTTCAACTGTGATTATTATCAGATGCAAGAGTATTATAAAAGTAAACGGGAGACGCCCAGACTTGGGTGAAACAAAGCAGATTCACTGCCTCTCAGCATCGTAGCACGCCTTGTTACAACTTTAACATGGACTCAGGTAGTGATGAAAAGAAAGAAGTGCAGACCAACAACCGCAGAGAACATACCAATGACAATCCCCAGACTGTAGTGGCGTCTCACATCCAGCTCTGCCAGATGTGAGGCACCGTTCTTGTACGTGACGTTCGAACCAAGCGTCATCGAAGCCTTGTTGATGGTTTTGCTCGAAAAGGTCTTCGCACTGTAAGGTCCAGAAGTGGTAGCGGGATGATGAATGATCTGTCGAGAAGGAGACGCAGTAGCCGTGGGGAGACTCAGCTCCGAGAACGTTGTAGTCATGACCATCGCAGTAGCCAAATAGTCGTACTGGGTCAATGTAGCGGTGGCCTCATCGAGCCCACGAGCTTGCAACGCCAGTGACGGAACCGACGGACAGTCCACGCCTAATCTGCTCAGAATCGAGCAAAATCTTGACGTGAACTCGTTGAATAAAGTCACGGTAGTGGTGATAGTGCCAGTAGCAGAGACAGAGACGCTGGTTGTGGTAATCGTGGCCGTCACAGTGGATAGCGTGGATGTGGTGAGCGTTGTTGTAGCGGTTGTAGTGTCTGTGGTGGATTTGGTAGCTGTGACTGTGTCGGTCTCTGTATCCCACTCTAATAACGTCTTCTTTCCCACAGTCGTCGTGACGTAAGAAACATCCACCTCAATTTCCGTGATATACTCAACATCAACAAAGGTAGTCGTAATAGTGTCGTACTCGACATCAGTAACAAATTCCAGGGCAGTAGTAGTCAGCTTGTCGTATTTGTACTTGGTCAAGAACTCGTAAACCGTAGTTGGCCGATTTGTAACTTTGAAAACCGTGGTTGTGGCAGTTTCCGTCTCAGTTTCCGTGTCCCACTCCACCTCGAGCTTTGTCTTTCGACGAACCTCGGTGGTGGTGACTGTCACGGGAGGTGGTGTGGAACAAGCTGGACACGACGAGACAGACTCCTCCTCATCGTCACAATCATCTGCGGTAGGCTTTTTGAAGGGAAACCATTTGGGAGCAAGCTGCGATTTCTCATTTTCTCCCTTAGATTTCTTCTTCTCGGACAGCTCCTTCTTAGGCTTCTCAGCTTTGCCGTCGTTACTCTTCTCTTCAGATTCCGTCTTTTTGTCCTCTCCCTGTTTCTGATCGATCTTCTTTGGCGCCTCTTTTGGCTTGTCGTCCTTTTTATTGATCTCCTTGTCAGATTTGGACTTGTTCTTTTGGTCTTTTTCAGATTTAGTCTTCTCGGCCTCTTTCTGATGCTTGTCCTTCTTCTTGTCATCCTCTTTGGCCTTGCCCTTCTTCTCGGTCTTACGCTCTGACTTTTTGTCCTGGTCCTTTACAGTCGATTCCTTCTTGTGCTCGTCCTTCTTGGTGTCCTTCTTCTTAGAAGCTTCCTTCGGCTTTTGCTTCTTACTCGAATCGCCGTCCTTGGCTTTCTTAGAGTCTTTTTTCGCCTCAGAACTCTCGTTTCCTTTCTTCTTGTCGGCCTTGCTTTCTTTCTCTCTCCTTTCCTCAGGCTTCTTGGTCTCAGACTCTCTCGCCTTCTCCTTCAAGTCCTCCGCCTTCTTTTCGTCGGCCAGGTCCACAGATTCACTCTTTTTGTGGCCTTTCTCAGCCTTTCTCGAGCCGTTGTCTTTCTCCGTCGTTGGTTCAGTCTCTAGTTTACCGCTGGTGGAGTTTGTGTGGATGACAGGACCCAATGGTTCCCTCGTCATAGTTTCGTTCGTCTTAATTCGCCTCAGAGTTGGCTTTCTTGTGTCAATATATTCCTTGTTTTGCAAGTCATTCAAGTTCTTGTGCAACGTCATGTTGAGTGCAGCTGTAGATGGCTCTTCAGTCTCTTCATCATTGTCCAGCACTTTGAATTTGAAAGGATTCCGTTTTGACAGCGCTGGCTGCTGCGGTTTTGAATCCACACCCAACGACTCCCAGAACTCCAATCCATTTTCGAGAAAATATGCGGACAGATCCTCTTTCGTGCCATCAGCCAAGATGCCGAAGATCTGATCAATCAGTCTGTGTCCATTTGGTTTGGAAATACTGTTCAAACACTCAAAAGATTCAGCATCCGATTCCTGACAACAAGGATCCTCTTTGATGAGGTAACTGAGAGTATAGTAGTTTGGTCTCGTCTCTTTCAAGTAAGCAGAGCAGTACTCAAAAACAGTATTGTGGTACAAACAGTGACAACCCAAAACCCCGGGATACGCGCTCTGGTGACAAGCGGAGCGCTTTGAATCCCACATCTTCATTCCAATCTTTGTTGCGCACAAAGAAAAGTCTTCACCAAAATGACGAGCAGTGTATACCGCCGAAAGTTCGTTTTTGGTCAAATTACACCATGGATCGCTGTCATCTGATCTTGCAAGAGCAGCCAGATGCAGCGCCAGAACAAAGGTCTCTATCAACACCATTTGAACAAGCAAGTCACTGAAAAATAACTGTTAAGTCTCGATGGTTCCTCTTTGGTATCAGAAAGTGATACTATGTATAGCACCAGCTCAAACGTCACTGTCAACTATTTGCTTGCTCGATAAGCGTTCAATAGTAACTAACTCGAGTCCAATTCACAATATGTTTTGGAAGCTCACTGATTCAAGAGTCTAACGATGATGTGCAAGACCAATCGGATGAATGATCCCTTTTTTGTAATCCTTGAAATTGCCGCTCGAAATAAAAATAAAAAAATCATCTCAACCTTTTTTCCTTACATCTTTCATTGTCTTCTCATTTTTTCCTCCTTCTGCTTCGCCTCACGTAGCTGCCTTCTCTTCTTCTTCGCCTCAAACTCGTGCCACTCGCCCTCTATCGTGCCCAGGAACTTGAGCTTTTCCTCGCGCGGATCTTCACTAAAATACGTGTGTCTCAATGCCTGGTTGGCGGATATTCTTTTGGCAGGATTCATTTGTAATAACATTTCCGCCAACTCAAAGCATTTGGGCGACAAAAGGCTTCCAAAAGTCTCTTTGAATTTCGATGTCCGATGATAGTTCGGCCTGAGCATCTCAAACCACGGAAGTTTGTCAGAGTCAGGCCAGTCCTCGGTGGTGATTGTCCCCATGATCTCGTATACTTTCCACAGTTGATCAATCTCGTCCACACCTTGGAACGTGGCATGTCGGGTGAAAAGCTCCAAAAGGAGGCATCCCACACCCCAGATGTCCACCTCCCGTCCGTAGTCTGTTGACCCAAGCAAAATCTCGGGCGGACGATACCACAGAGTAATCACTCTGTTTGTGTAGTTTGGAGACTCCACCAGTTTATTGATGTTCTTCATCTTTCTGGCCAGCCCAAAATCTGTGATTTTCAGCATTCCCTGGTTATCAAGCAGAATGTTTGACCCTTTGATGTCTCTGTGTATCACTTTCTTCGTGTGCAGGTAGTTGACCCCGCGCAGCAGCTGGCGGAAAATATTCTTCTTCTCGCCCTCTGTGATGACAATGTTGGACTGCTGAAGAATTCCCGATAAGTCATGGTTCATGTAGGGAAACACCATGTAAATTGCGTTTCTTTCAACCATCATCTCGTCCAATCCAACAATATTTGGATGGTTGAACGACTGCAGCAAACCGACCTCTCTGCTTGCCGTGATTGGAAATCCTTCCCGCTCGCTCTCCAGCCTCAGTCTCTTAAGAGCCACTAACTGGCCTGTAACCTTGTTCTTTGCCTTGTACACTTTTCCGTATGTTCCTTCACCAACCTGCTGGATTCTTTCGTGGACGGACTCCTTCAAGTCGATCTGCTTCATGAATACCATGTGAAACACTGGTGCTCCAGACCGGGGCTTGCTGTAAACCTCATCCTCGTCATAATCCTCGTCTCCCATGACATTCTTGTTGCTCACAATCTTCGACGTTCTCTTTAGTCCTGGTCCATTCGCACCTTTTCGAGGGAAACGATCCACACTGTTGCCATTTGTATTTCCACTCGCACCATCTTGGATGCGCGGACCCGTCGGGAGCCGTCTGTCCCCGCCTCTTTTGTGGTCATCTCTGCCCTGCGAGGGCGGAGGCAGAGGAGGCGCCTTTCCGTCTGGATATTTGTCATAATAGCTCACCGATTCCCTGCTACTTCCACTGATCCCAATTGCGGTAGAATCATTAAGATCGCGGTTGGGGTTGAATCTCTCGTTTCTGGGTCTTTTAAAGTTGCGATAGTCATGATAACCTCTCTCATTCCCTGCGTAATATTCTCGCTCTTCCTCGTAAAACCGTCTTCTGTCTCTATCGTTTTCGGTCGGGTACCTTGGATATCCTCCACTGGACCCGTATCTGCCTCTTCCACGATCCATCCTTGTGCAAATTGAGACCGAGTCAGAGGATCATGTGGGTTTAAGACATTTTCCCTATAAACAACGTCCTCGTCTCAGTTTTT
This sequence comes from Ogataea corticis, assembly GCA_030555865.1. Taxonomy (NCBI): domain Eukaryota; kingdom Fungi; phylum Ascomycota; class Pichiomycetes; order Pichiales; family Pichiaceae; genus Ogataea; species Ogataea corticis. The sequence continues at coordinate 164,549 of JANIVM010000004.1, read as the reverse complement.
TTTTTCCCAAAAGTTTTGGTATTCTGTTCACGACCTTTGAAGATGATCGAGGCAGGAGCTCCAAGCGTAGATCCGGGTGCAATTGGATTAGACCAATGTAGATCAAGCACAGACTCCCTGATCTCTTGACTCTGAGGCTTGAGCCGGTCTTTGTGACCTTTTTGGACGGTCGAAGACGCCTCATTCTGCAGATCTTTGCACCTCGAGATCATGGCCCGTTGCCGAGTCTCGTCACACGGAGTCCTCCTGGTGGCAATCTTCAAAACAGGACATTACATATACTGGATTCTTTTCTCCCGACCCAAACTGGTCTCCGCAATCTCGATCTCTTCATCTTGTATCTTATCACTTCACCCCGACTCCAGGGCTCTGTAACCGTTTTTGAAACGCGATATTACATCAAAAATTTGATTTTACTATTGATTTGATCGCTCCCACAGGATCCCCCTACCGATCACAAAACATGACATACGTATGTTCCGTCATATCGTCTCATTTGGTTTGTACTAACACTCGCAGTTTGGAAAGGCCGTCCATTTGAGCATTGATCTCGCCCTGCTGTCGGGCTTCCTTGCTGGAGTCAAGAAGACCTCCGGGCTTGAACTCAATCTCAAACTCATAAACGAGCCGGTAGTTGAAAAATACGGCGAGAAGTACCTTACATTTGGAGACTGGGTCTTTGATAAGAGTGTTGAATATATGAGTGGATCGTATCTCTTTAAGAGAAAATAGCTAGGGCTACAGGTTTTTGCTTGGATTTTAGACACACCTTTTGTTTTATCATTATTGATTTATTTTGGTCCATAACGAGCTAGGAGTTGCGTATTATTTATGACGGATTGAATGGTAGAATGCCGTACCCACTGGCCCCCGCTGTAGAACCACCACTGCTACCTTCATTGCTCTTTCTCGCTCCAGAGTTGTTGGTCAAAACGTTGTAGTACCATCCGTATTGGTTGGCATAGCTCTCCATCTCTTCATCGTCTTCGTGGTCTGCGTACATTGTCGGTCCGTAAACCGCATTTCCGCTTGAGTCGTCGTTGCGAACACCGCGCACAGCCCGTTGTTGCAGCGTAAACTGGTCTTTTTCAGTCGCGTGGCGGTGGTTTGAAGGCTGCTGGTAGTGCAGGGGATGGTGCTGGGAGACAGGTTTGACCTCTTGACTGTGCGCTTTTGGCTGCGTCAGCGAGCGCATCGTTTCCCAGAAATCGAGCTCATCCTCCAGATCTTCTGTGGCGACTGGCACGGCAGGTCGCGTTTCTGTTCGAGACTTTTGCGTTGCTTCGCTCTCGCTCTTCTTGTGTGACGAGGACGGAGGCTTGCGATCGGTGTTCAAAAGTTTCGACAAACTTGACTCTCCAGCACCGCTCTTTCCCTTACTTGACGTTGACGATTCTGCCGTGTTCTCAGTCGGCGAAGAAGACGTTAGTTTCGGCACCTCTGTCAATGGTGGAAGATAGTTGAAGTGGGAGTATCTGTTGATCGAGGTCTCCGGATCCAGCACGGGCGATTGCGGCGAATAATGGTGGTGGATGTGCTGGTGAATTGTAATCGGAACACTGTTGTACTTGGCAAGCTCAATCAGCTGGTGCACCTGGTCCTGCGACTGGATCGGGCCTTTGAAGCTGGACATCTCCTCATTGGTGTTGGGATCCACAATGGCGAACTGCCATTCGGTGAAGCTTCGCGAGGGAGGAGTGGCAGTGGCTTTGCGTGATTGCAAAGTGGGGAAAGCAGGTGATGCTGTCGGATATTCAGATGGGGGAGGGGCGGGCGATGGAGAAGCACGGAAATTGCTCTCTAGCGGAACAGACATGCTGAAAGGTTTCGCTAGAGGCTGTCTTTGGAACGTGAATCGTGGTTGCGGAAGGTAATAGGCAGTTTTCTCTGCAGAGTTCGCGGTTGCTGAACCAGTTCTGGGCTGAGACGACTCCGCCTGAGACGACTCTTTGTCTTTGAACTGCGGCTCGGCAGGAGGAGAGCTCGTGGAAGAGTTTTCCGACTCCTCCTTCCCGGTATTCCTGGCATCTGGCTGACTCACACCGTTCTTGTCCAACACCCCCACAGCCTTCATAATCTGCGGCGAGGCGTGATTCTTCACAACATCCGTCATGATCTTTCTCCAACGGTTTCTACACGTCAAACTCGGTCTTCCCTTGATCGCGCTGGATATCGTTCTCCATTTAGTTCCAAACCGTTTGACACCGCTGATCAGTTGCAAGTCCTCATCCATGGTCCATGGTTTCATTCTGTCTTGCGTGTTCGGATTCAAAACCTCGATGTATCTCTTCGAACACTGATCTTCTGTCCGACCTTCTATCGTGCTGGCAACCTTCTGCCAAGCGGGACCAAACTCCTTGTATGCTTTGATCAGCAGCTGGTCTTCCTCAGCAGTCCACTTTCCCCGTCTCAAACACGGGTCCAGAGAGTTGCACCATCTCTTTCTGCAGTCGTTCCCCTTTCTATCTGTCAGCTTATCGGCCACAAAATCCCAATCTATCTCGTCAACATGGATCTTCTCGTTATTGTACTCCTTCAACTGCTTCACCTTCAGGTACTTCTCTATCACGGTTTCCTTAAGCACCTCGTCATCCTGCCTCGTCCAGCACTTCCTCTTGGTCTTGCGGAAAACTTGGTATCCAAGGGATTCACTCACGGCAAGATGGTCGATCGTTCGCGTCGAGTGTTTTCGTAATGACGGCAGCTTCCCGGTGTCGTCAGACGACTTGCCATCTTTGGGAACAGGCGCCATCTCGCTACACTTTGATCCCACTCAACAATCTCCGGTACTGCCTATATGTGTCCAAGAAAGTCTCTTGGGACCAAATATTGCACAAATGGGCAAAAATATCTCGCTGATACTTCTGGAGCTGCCACGTCTGTTCACACCACCACTGGTGCTTCCCTAAAGTGTACTTTATCCCGTGAGAGGATCAAATAGTCATACTTACCAAAACAAATCGCACCTGCAAAATTTATTTTAAAAAAAAATAGAAAGTTGACCCTTTGCTTAAGTAAGCGAGTCTTCTCAGACTCATGCAGTCCTAGCGGACACAGTCAGGGGTTTCTGGTGTAGGGGTGTAGAAGCTATGACAAAGTGGCGGTGGCATTCACCCTTCCAGTGATCACTCACAAGAGATGTGAAGCTCATTTTCTTGATCGACTATCACATCATCATTCGCCAGCCAACTAGGCTTTAATGTTGTCCTATAGACTGGTCAATCAAGTGGAGTTTATTTTTATCCTCATTACCTCTCCCTTCCATCTTATCCGAACCTCAGATCACGTTCGGGGCTGTGCAAAATGTTTCCGCCACGAAAACAATATATTTGAACGGAGTATCAAAGCCTGCCAAACTTTATTATTTTCAAGTGTGCAGTGCCCATGAGATGAACAAGCACATACAGCAGGACTTGTCTCATGGTACGCCGTCTCTGCGATCCAAGAAGTTGCTTAGCAAAGAGCTGATTAAGGTCATTGTGAACAGCCAGTATGAAATTATTGAGAGGAAACAGTTGCAACTGCTTTCCGAGAAGAGACTCAAGTATAGACAGAGCGAATCCGAATCGACGCGTGTGAATTCGAGCCTCTTAATAGATTGGATCGAGACGTCGTCAAATTACCTCGATAAGCTCAAATTGCTGAAGGAAACTCAATCGTTCCAGCATTTCAAAGATCATGAAGTCTTAGTGGAGCTATTCATCTACAACTACTTCATTTTAAACCACATTTTTCCTTCACTTGAAATTGACAACTCAGAAGACTACGATTTCATAGAATCTTTACATCAATTCACACAGGAGTATCTGAAGGACAAATCTTTCGAGGAGGAACTGACTGCCGCCATTGTCGAGGCCAACAGCATAATTCAAAAGCGCTCTTTGGCAGATGAGAAACCTCGGGGCCCGGAAGATGATTTGTATCCGACATTACCGAACTCGCATTATGACTCGGATCAAGGACAAACACCACCACTTACTGGCGTGGAGAAACCAGTCATCGGATCATTAGACGCATTCGAGCTCTCAACAAGGCTACATGAACTGAAAGAGGACATTTTACTTGTGGACATTCGTCCTTTTGACAGGTTTTTGAAATCGCATATTGAAAACTCGAATAATGTCATCAATGTTGATCCGTCCTCGCTGAAAAACATCCAGGACTATGAAGGTTTGTTGTATTCATTGCAGATCGGGAACATTGACTTCTTCACCAAGATGAGTATTTTCAGCAAGTTCAAATATCTGGTCTACTACGACCAGGATTCCTCGGTCAACAAGGAACAAGACACGTTTGAGCTCATCATGTCGAACGCCATCATCAAACGCGAGTCCTTTGGACCAATCGAAACAAGTTTACTGAGGCTCGATGGTGGTTACAAGGCCTGGATAGAACATTATGGAGACGATCCTGACAAGACTTTTGGAGGTCATGTTCGTGAACGTTCTGCCACCGCCTCCAGCGGCGCAAGACCCGTTTCTGGGATTCCGCCTATTCCAGGCTCGCGCGACTACCAAAGAAGGGCTCCTCCCCTCGTGTTGTCAGAGAGTACAGCTAAACTGATCTCCACTACTCAATCGCAAACCTCTTTGGACTCGCGCAGGTCCCATTCGCCAAATCATCCGAACCAGTATCCGAATGATTTTAACAATCTGTCCCGTCAAAAACTTCCCCTGGTGAGACTTTTCAACTACAGCAGCACATGCTACATCAACTCGATGATCCAGTGCTTGTTCAACATCTCTTTTTTCCGGAATCTGATGACGGATCCAATGAAGTTCCAGTCGATCCTGCACTGCGAACAAAACTCTTTGGTTCTCAGCTTCTATCACCTCTTCAACGAGTTCTACTACACAAATAGCCAGTCTGTGGTTAGACCAAACCACTTTGTTCGGCTCTGTTCTGTGTTGAAACCAGACTTGAGAATTCCACACGAACAGCAGGATACCTCGCAGTTCCTGTATTTTGTGATGGACAGACTGCACGAGGAGCTCAAGATAGAGGATACGCCAATGAATAGAAAGACCTACAAGACGGGGAACCCAGAAACGGATCCGTTCATGAGCTTCAATACTACCAAAGAGTATCTGAAATGGAACGAAGAGCTGTTGAAAAACGAGGGTGTGTCGCCAATCAGCAAAATGTTCCAGATCCAGCAGGAGACGGTCTTGAAATGTAACAGATGCGGATTTGTCTCGCTCAACTATGACTACTCCTCGATGCTGAACCTTCATTTGGACGGACATGAATACTTCCTGAACGATTTGATCCTCAAGAATCTGAGAACCGAAGAACTCTCGGAAAGACTTGGGAACGCCTGGAATTGTCCCAATTGCGAGAAACTGAACAAGGAATTTAAAGAGCTGTTGGCCTTGGCCGAGGAAGAGCCGCCGCACGCCGACCCTTCGGGAAAGAAGAGAAACTTCTTCAAGTTCAACAAAAAGGACAAGCAAGAAGAACAAAGCCATCACCAACCGTTCAATTTGGATCTCTTATCGTCAGGACAATTACAGCGTTTCAAAGAACTCAAGATCATCATGAGCGAGCCAAGCGTTTCTTTCAAGTCCACAAATTTCATCAAACTCCCCCAGATTCTCACCATCTACCTCGCCAAATTCGACCCGTACCAGAACAAACTCAACAACATCAACCTCAAGTTCCCAAAGAAGCTCAACTTCAAGATCAAGCGAAACGGCGAAGATGTCTTGTACAGCTACAAACTCTCAGGCTGGATCGATCATCTTGGCTCATCCATTCTCTCAGGCCATTACACCAGCACAATTAACAGAAACGGCCAGTGGATCTACTGCGATGACGAACGCTTGAGCGTATGTAGGTACGACGATATTTCAGAGATTGGCGATCCGGATGCGTATCTTCTGTTCTATTCGCTGATCAAGGTGTAGCAGAGTCAAGAGCGTGAAGTTGACTAGCAGATTGATTTCACTGATAGATTAATTGTGGAGTGAACACTGTACAATCGGAAATGGCTCACTGCCTCTCCGTAGCGCATAACATCCCTACACAGCCAAAAAAAATATTTTTGCCCGAAGAAAAAATATTTTGTAGATTACAATTCTAACCTAGCACAGAGAATCGTTGAAACTCTCTACCGCAACCCCACCATGGAAGTCATCAGCATCACCCTCCCGAGATCGCGCCAGAGTATACAGACAGATGCGGATTCGGATTCAGACATCGAAATGGACCAAGAAAATTTCCATTTAGACGCCTCGTCTGGCGGAACTTCGCTACAAGACAAGTCGATTGTGACCCCTGGTGAGCTGATCACCGACGAACCAACGTGGATGAGGGGCCATGGAACGTATTTCTTGAACGACAAAACATATTCTTCGGTCGCCGGGACGATATTGCGCGTGAACAAGCTCCTGAGTGTCATTCCGTTCAAGGGGAGGTATTCTCCCGACACTGGAGATCACATTGTAGGCCGGATTGTGGAGGTTGGGCCGAAACGCTGGAAGGTGAACATTGGATCAGAGCACGACGCGGTTCTGATGCTCGGGTCGGTGAATCTGCCCGGCGGTGTGCTCAGGAGAAAGTCGGAGAGCGACGAGCTGCAGATGCGCAATTTCCTCAAGGAAGGGGACCTGCTGAATGCCGAGGTGCAGTCTCTGTTCTCTGATGGCTCCGCGTCACTGCACACGCGATCGCTTAAGTACGGGAAGCTGAGAAACGGAGTTTTTGTTGTCGTTCCGTCCAATCTTATCGTGCGCTCCAAGAACCACTCGCATGATTTGCCGGGTAACGTGAGCATTATCCTTGGAGTGAACGGTTTCTGCTGGATTTACAAAACATCAAACCTGCAGAACAAGGTGACTGGATCAGCAGCCGACTCTGTCACAAACTCCAAGACGCAGGCGGGGCTAAATCTTGCTGCCACGGGGGGACAGTATACCCCTGGCCAGGCCAGTGTTTCCATCACGCGGCTGGAAGAGGAGTCATCGTGGGACATTTACAGCGACAAGAACGATACAATTTCCGAAGTTATCAAAGAAACAATTTCGCGGTACAAGAGCTGTCTTTTGAGTTTGAGCTACTGTAACATTGGGATCACAGAAACGAGGCTCGTGAAAGCGTACGAGATCAGTCTCGGTTACGGGGATGTCAACAGTCTGGTCAGCGACGAGACAAAGCGCGCAATTGGAGACGATCTCATAAACACCGAGAAAATGCGCGGAACCCCGACGCAGCAGTAAGCTCCATCCAGCAAGCAACGTTCGGTAGCAATTGAGCAACCCGAATTTTTTTTTCAGTTTTTTGCACCGCCCGATCGCTGAAAAGAATAATCCGCAACAGGTTCTCCCATCCCCGCCATGTGGTTATATTGTCAAATTTTGGCCCGTTGCCCCGCAGGTGGAATTTTTCCGGCTCAAAATTCCTTTTTCCTCGAAATCAGTCCCCGTAGCGTTTCCCCGTGCATGAGTGAAAGTGACTATTTTTATTGCCGCAATTTTTTTTTCTGATGGGGCCAGAAGAGGGGATCCTCTGGAAAGTATACAACCTGTTCTCTTGATTTACACTATTTCTTCTTGATAAACTATAAGCATCACCATCGTATCAGAGAGCTATGGCGTCTAGAAACTTCACCAAGGTTCTCAGAAACTTGGCTGTTGGCTCCGGAGTCCTTGTAGGCGCCGGATACTTTGCTACCCAGCAGAGCCAACTTGTCCAGAGCAACTCTAAAGTCGATTATGCTTCTAAGTTCCCACCGTTGATCAAAAACGCTCAAAAGAGCCCGTCTCGTGAGGATTTGATCGCAAAGCTAGGAAAGCCTGTTGACGAGCTGGAGTTACCGGACTCACAGAAGGCCGCTGGCAGCTTCACCACCAAAGACGCTCAATCGAAGTTCGATCTCATCATTGTCGGAGGCGGTGCAGTCGGCAGTGGTGCTGCCCTTGACGCTACTTTGAGGGGGCTTAATGTTCTCTTGCTGGAGAAAAATGATTTTGCGTCCGGTACCTCGTCCAAGTCCACCAAGATGGCCCACGGAGGAGTCAGATACCTTGAAAAAGCCATTTTCCAGCTTTCTAAAGCCCAACTGGATCTTGTCATTGAGGCTTTGAACGAAAGAGCTTCGATCATCAACAACGCGCCTCACCTTGCCTCGTGTCTGCCAATCTGCATTCCGGTTTACAAGTACTGGCAGCTACCTTATTTCTATGCTGGCTGTCTACTGTACGACCTCTTCGCCGGAACGCAAGCCTTAAAATACTCCTATATTCTGACCAAGGGCGCTGTCACTGAAAAACACCCGCAGCTCGACTCGGACAATCTTGTCGGGGCTCTTGTCTACCACGATGGTCTTTTCAACGACGCCAGAATGAACGTCTCGCTTGCTCTGACTGCCCAGAAGAACGGTGCCACTGTCTTGAACTACATGGACGTCAAACAACTTTTGAAAAACTCGGACGGAAAGAGTAAGGGTGTCAAGGTTAAGGACGCTGAGACCGGAAAAGAGTACCTGGTTGAGGCCGAGGCCGTGATTAGTGCTACCGGACCATTCTCCGACATGTTACTCTCCATGGATAAGATGCCAGACGGACTTCCTGAACATGACGTTATGGAAAACCCAAAGATGGTGGTTCCTTCCGAAGGTGTCCACGTTGTTTTGCCTGAGTGGTATTGTGCCAAGGATATGGGTCTTTTGGATGCTGCAACATCCGACGGTAGAGTCATGTTCTTTTTGCCTTGGCAAGGAAAAGTGTTGGCTGGAACTACCGATGTTCCTTTGAAAAAAGTTCCTGATAACCCTGTGGCCACCGAGACTGAGATTGAAGACATTTTGAGCGAGTTGCAACACTACGTTAAGTTCGAAGTCAAGAGAGAAGACGTTTTGAGTGCCTGGAGTGGTGTCAGACCATTGGTCAGAGACCCAACACACGTTCCCGACGGTTCTGTTGGATCCACACAGGGAATTGTGAGGAACCACTTGATCTTTTACGCTCCAAACGGGCTGGTTACCATCTCCGGTGGTAAATGGACAACTTATAGAGAGATGGCGGAGGAAGTTATAGACAGCGTTATTGAGTCGACCCCGGCCCTCAAGGCTAAGAATCTCGAGCCATGCGCCACCAGACATTACAAGCTGATTGGTGCTGATCACTTCGACAACTCGTTGGCCCCACGGCTGGCTCAGCTTTATAAAGTCACTGACAAAGTTGTTCGCCATCTTGCCAACAACTATGGTGACAGGGCCCCTCTGATCTTGGAGTCGTTTGTCGCCGACCCTGCTAATGCCAAGCCGATTGGATTGGCCGATGGATCGGATCCATCTTATGCTATCTTTGATCATCCTTTCACCGTTGGCGAGGTCAAGTACTCGATCGCATACGAGTATGCAAGAACTCCAACCGACTTCCTGGCAAGACGTTGCAGACTGGCCTTTTTGGACGCCAAGATGGCACTCAAATGTGTTGACGAAGTCGCCAATATCATGGCGAAGGAGTACTCTTGGACTGACGAAGTGAAAGAGAAGCACGTCAAGGACGCTGTTAACTACATCAGCCACATGGGAATTGTTCCAAATGCCGACTCATACGGCACGCTGCATGCACCATAAAATGTGTCTACTTAATAGAATCTTTCGTTTGTACTTTGTGTTCTTTTTGACAATCAATGCCATAAAACGTTTTTGTAATGAATGCTATACATGCGAAATACTAAAACTCAAATACTACTATACAGTTTCTGCAATCTTGCAAACTCCTCAGGTCCCATGCATTCTTTGTACGAGCATCCCTTGGTGTTCTTGATGAGTTTTCTCTCAAATTCAGATCTCTGTTTCCCTTTAAGCTGTCCATTTTGCAACAGAGACCATATCAGATCCTCCTCTCCAACCATGTTGTCCTGGTATTTTTTGCCAGTGTATATTATTTCGGCAACGTCATGCAATATATTAGCTGTCAGGCCCCAGCAGTTTCTCGTGCGCACGTCGAACTCGTGGTCTTCTTGAGTCTCGTCCTCCGATTCCGAAGAGAGATCTTGGACTTCCTCCAACCATTTCACTTCGTTGTCGTTGTGAATAGGAAAGATAAAAGACCGAAGATTCCATGGTAAGCCTGCCCATTTTGTCTTGACGTAAGACTGTTTCAAGCACTCCTTGAGCTCATATCTTCTTGGCTTTGGTTGCAAGAAGTCTTTGAGAGGCACACTGAAAATGGACGCAGACTCTCCCGGATTCAGCATAATATTGGAGATGTGCTGGTCTTCAAACTTCCCGAGTTTCGACTCAGACCAATTAATGAATGCAACACAGGGCGAGACCCCAAGGAAAGTTCTGGCAAGATACGTTGGCAGCACTTTCAGCTCCTCAACCTCATAGCCGAACTTCTCTTTGAGAAAACTGTTGTCTTTGCTTATCCCGATCTCTTCTTCAGCCTCTCTTCTAGAACACTCAAACTCACTTTCAAGGGGAAAATCAACTTTTCCTCCCGGCAGAGAGATGTGACCAGAGAAATTCTTAAGTTTTCTTGATCTCTTCGTCAACACCACTCTCAATTCTCCCGATCTCCCGAGAAACAGTAGCACAAGCACAGAAGACCGTCTGGAAACCGGGACCCGATGCCACACGGAAACATGTGAGTTGTTGTAGAATTTTGGCTTGTAGTTGAGCAAATTGATCAGATACTGAGACTCCATCTTGTGATTGTGAACCAAACGCTGATACTTTTCGTTCAAAACGGGGTTCTGGACCGTGGGAGGTGGACTAGGTATCTGGTACTTGAGAAAAGACAGATTGTCGTAGAGTCTGTGAAGAAACTTGTTGGTTTGAATCACTGAACTACCGACGGAATGCGCACAGCTTGATGATGCGGTTGAGTAATTGATAAACGTGGAGCTTATCAGGTTGTGCGAAGCCTTGAAGTTTTGATAGTAAAGCATGGTGCAGATAAAAGAAAAATGTGATGAAATGTTACGCAATCACTGACGTGATTACGTGCGCGTCGATAAGTGTCGATCGACGTTAAGCGCCCACAACCGGACTTGGGTCGAAGCTGGTGTGAGGAGGGGCTATCTGAGATAAGAAAGTAAGCTTGCAAAGTTTTGCACGCTGACGTTTTCTCACTGGTGCAATCAGAAAGCGAGATGAACTAGCACTGACCCAGAAAAGAGGTCATGTTTAGTTGTGTCAGTCATCGGACCAAGGGATGTTTGGATTTATATACCGGCAACCTTCTCAGTTTGCCTCCTTCCCCTCTCTCCCCTACAAAATTGTTGGAACCAAAACATAAAGAGGGGATTTTTACTTTTTTGTTTTTTGGGGAGGCCCGCGGTGTACGGATGTTCTCCTCTGTAGTCTGTTTTCTGCTGTGTTTGTACGTACTTATCTGTAAATATACCTTTTCAGGAATAGTGGACCGGATAGGACTTGTAATAACCAGATTACCAATTGTCCTTCAGTCGACTTTGGCTTCTGCCAAACTGTGCAAGGTGGAGATGTTGTTACTGAACTGTTTGCCTTTCTTGGTGAGTTTCTTAAGCTTGTTCTTCACCACCATCACGGGGACCGGACTTTTGCGCACCAAATGGTTCGACAACGAGCCCAATAGAACTCCCTTGATGGCTGATGTCCCCTTCGATCCAACAATCACCAAGATCGGCGAAATGTGTTTGATGATCTCCACCATGAAATGGCGCGGAATCGGGTGGTGACACGACTCAATGACGATGTGCACCTGGAGCTTCGTGAGTTTGAGCAAATCCATGACTTCCTTGGTGATCTTCTCCAGGTTTTGAATCCGCAACTTCTCGCGGCCGGATTTCGGCGTCTTCTCGTCTTTGTGTTCAGGCTTAGTTTGGGGGATCCCGTTCAGATTCATAGACGAGTAGTCTTCGTCCTCGATAACGTTGAGAATGTACAGAACACACCCATCCACCAGAACAGTCCCGATGCACCACTCCAGAGCGTACTTGGACTCCTCAGAGAAGTCCATGCACAAAATGAACATTTTTGGAGGCAGAATCCGGGACTGTTTCATCATCTCAAAAAAGTTTCCTCTCGTGATGGTCCGAATAGCCATCTGGTTGTTGACGTTCGACTCGATCTCGGAGATGACCACTTTCTCGTTCAGTAACTTGGCAAGCTCCGTGTCAGCTTTCTCCTCGACGTCACTCGTGTAAGGAATGGCAAAGTTGTCAGTCAGCGACGAGGCCTCTGGAGAAACGAGTTTCTTCTTGTACATTGCGTACTCCTGAAGCTTTTCCTTGCGCCCGGCATTATCCTGGTAGAACTTTTCAGGGTCGAAATGGATCTTTGTGCCGGCTTCTTTTGCATCCTTTTCGATTTTTTCCATGTATTCCTGCGAAACGGGTCTTCCGATAGATTTCGCGTTCGCCAGAGCCCTCTCCGCAGCCAGAATCTCGTCCACTTTCTCTGCCTGTATTGCATCCTTTATGAGCTTGCGGCTGTTGATCAGACTGAGCTCTTGTTTGGCCGTCAATTTCTTGCCCGACTTGTTGTGCTTATCGTCCAGAAGTTTGTTCGGAGAGTACGAGGCGTAGTTAGGCAGAATCGCTCCGCCGTCGTCGTACTCGAACTCAGAATCTGTGTCGCTAATTTGCTCTTCCTCACTGGACTCCGGGAGCTCGTCTTCCAGCTCGTCGTCGCTAGCCACGGGTGACCGCAGCCGCTCGGACGGATCGTGCGACGTGATCGAAAACTCCGCCTCTGGATCCCGCGCGTTGGGACCTCTGCTCAGCGACCGTCCCACGCTTGACGGCCCGCGAGACGTGCTCCGTTTGGCTCCGGGAGACGCATCGCGGCCACGGCCGCGCGTGGTCCCCGCAGAAAGCTTCTGTCTCTCGAGAACCTCTGCAATCAGCTTGCGCTCTTCCTCCAATGCTCCTTCGAGAGACATGTCGTTGTTGCGAGACTGCTGGTAGTACAACAGGTGAAACCCAAGCCTGTTAATTATTTCAGCAAGGTCGACGCGACGTCAAAAGAAAGACAGGCAGCCGCGTCGATCGACGCAAGCGAGGCGAAACCAGTTGAACTCATCTCGCCGCGGCAAGCGGAACGAATTCTATGATGCAAAGGTGCATCCTGCGCAACTTTCCACGCTCTGTCTGCGGGCGTTTCGTTGTGCCCCGTTCGCTCGCCCGAGTCGTTCGAGTCGCCCGATCGCTTCTCTGTCCACCTTGAAAGTATCATTTTGCTAGGAACGCCGGAGCACACCTCGCACCACCGCGGAAACGGCTTATCGGCATGCCGTAAAAACGGTTTTCTTAATGGTTAGCCATATTGAGAGTGTGCACAGGTAAAGATATTTTCCCACATTGCTGGGTTCGGTTGTGGTGCAAATTGTCGCTTGTTTATGTGCACAGATCCTAATTCTGAGGTATTTTACGTCCGGCAGAACGGTACCACGCTGTGACAACAGCAAATTTTCATATGCATACTGTCTGAATATAAAGTGACAGCTCCCCGTCATGTCTAGTTGTCGTCCGCCCTCAGCTCCTGTAATGCCCACAGGAGACCGCCAAATTGTCATGTCGCTTAATAGGGTCCAGAAGGTGTGTCTGAGGCTGTACCGAAGGTACGGTGCTTTCAAATTGTATTTTTGCTCCTTTCTTCTCACCCTGGTGTCGTGTCTGGCACTGGGAATTCTCACTCTGTTTTCTATCTTCACAGGCCCCTTTGAACAGCATCTACATTACTCGCAGCCTACAATCAACAAGATCATCATATTCCAGACAATCGGGATGAACGGTTTTACTCCGTTGAGCGGCTACATCGCTGACTTCAAGGGAATATGGATCCTCAGTGTGATCTCTCTCGTGGGATACTCCACAGGGTTTAGCATGATCCTGTACATCGTGAGTCACCCGGCCACCAGCCACCGGCTCATGTACTTGAGTTTCTACATCATTGGTTGTTCTCACGGTGCGTTCCTGTTCAGCTGTCTTCTCAACTGCGCAAAGTCGATAGGCAGATACTACAAGACGCTTTCAATCAGCACTCCGAATGTCATGATGGCATTCTCCAGTTTTTTGCAGATCAAATTCCTCGCGTACGCTTTCAATTCACCTGATCAGGCACTTAATTTTACATACACGCTCCAGTTCTTCCTGTCCACGCTTTGCGTCAGCTCTTTCATCACATATGTTGCATGCAAGCTCACCGATTACGTTGAGTTTTTCGAGAAAGAGTACGACCACTCCGAGCTCGAAGCGTTCAGCAACTTCGAGACCTCTCCGCTGCTTACTGGCGCGGGAATCGTGATCCGTTCACCACAGACGTCGATTCTCGGGTCCCCGAGATCGTGGTATGTTGACGATTCGGAGCTGCACAATCTCAACGACGAGTTGTCCATGCTCTCAACATCGACGAGCGCTGGCTACCATGACAAGATAAGAAGTTTCCTCACGGATCCGCTCATGTATCCGCTGATTTTCTGCTGTTTGATATCGATCGGAGCTACAGAGTTTTTCCTCGCCAATCTGAGCTCGATTCTCAGCAACTTGCAATCCTCGTCGCTTGACGAGAGTCTGCAAATCTTCTCCATCACCTCCACGGTCACAAGATTTCTCATCATGATTCTGACCGATTACATCTGCACCAAGTTCGGGATTTCGCGGCTGAGTCTGGTGTCCACATTTGTGCTCGCATGCAGCATGGCACACCTCTACCTCTCGTCAACGCCGATGAACAACCTCAACTTCAACCTGATTGTCATTCTGAACGCCGTTCTCAATTCCAGTCTGTTTACTTTATTCCCGGCAATTCTGGCCTCCATCTACGGCATAGAGATCCTTGGAACAACTTGGGGAATCTTCTCATCGTCGTCCATCGTCGGGAACCTGTTCCTCAACCTCATGTACAGCTACGACTTCTCTCTGAACTGTAGCTCAGTGTCCAGCGACCAACTGGTGATTTGCTCTACATTCACCTTCTTTGTCAGTGGCTCGGCCATGCTGGTTTTCGGGTTCCTGGTGTACGCCTTGCGGCGCAAATACCTCAACAAAGCCAGTGACTTCTTTTAGTATAGATGTATAACGATACCAACTTTTTTCATGAGACTACCTTCCTGTGTAGAGATGTGTGCTTATCTTTCGCTTCCAGAAAAAAAAAATCAACATGACCCTTCAAAAATTTGAAATCAGATCTAAGCGTACAAAGCAGACCGTCTAATCAGAAATCCAAACATCACCAACACGAGTGAAAAGCCTGACAACTGCGTTACCACAAAGGGAAGGTCAAGGACATCAGCTCACCTGGCTTGCCCCTTCCTTTGACCCACATCACTCCGTTATAGCTCGTTAGTCTTGCCACCATGTCTCAGGATCACCCTACCGGAATCGAAGTTCCAGAAGGAGTGCCTGTTTGGCAACCAGATGAGAGCGTGAAACAGTGTCCTTTCTGCAACAGCAAGTTCACATTTTTCAATAGAAAGCACCACTGCCGTAAATGCGGCCGTGTCGTGTGCGGAGACTGCTCCTCAGTGTTTACATGCTACCTGCCTAACACCTACGTGGTTTCCCCGCAATCACAAATCTTTCTGGAAAGTCCACATGTCCCGCACAGGACGTGTGACGAGTGTGCCGAGGAACTCGAGATGCTAGGGGCCGCTTTGAGAGAGCCCCGGGAACCGCGGGAGCCGCAGAACACCCTTACACCGCCTAGGGGAATCATCAAGACACTACCAACGAGAGTCAGCACAATAGAAATCGACCAGAACTTGACTGGAACAGCCACTCCGGCGACTTCGGCGGTGGCCGATGATGATGAAAACATGTGTCCTATCTGTGCAATGGATTTACGGTCTTTTAAAACTACTCAAGAGCAGGAAGACCACATTAATTCTTGCATACACAGCCTTGAATTTTCTGGGTCACCTGACTCCAAGAGGAATACTAATCGAATGCTGGTTTACACAATTCCTCTGGAGACAAAGATGGAGAGTCTTTTTTTGAACGAGGATAACGAGTGTGTTATTTGCTTTGAAGAGTTCCAACCTGGTGATAAGGTTGGACGTTTGGAGTGTCTTTGCTGTTTCCATTACAAGTGCATCAAGGACTGGATCAACCGGAAGGGCGCATGCGAGTGTCCTGTTCATGCGATCCATCTGGCATGACGAGGTTTTGGTGCTTTTGTGTGGGTTATTTTCCACTGTCGATGTTCCGCCTCAGCGAGCCACAATCCCGCTATTTTTTTCTCTCTCACGGTTTTTATGATTTTTGGTGCTTTTACGGTGTTTTCTAGCTTGCTTTTTTATTCTCTCGTCTCGGTCGACGCACGCGATCATCGCCGCAACGATCGTCGCATCATTCGGCACCCTTGGACTCTTTCCATGCCACTCGCCAACGCCTGAGATGCGACCTCCCACTTTGCTGTACCGCGTCTGTCCTAATTCTACTTTAATTGCGGTTCACCTCCCTGAAAAATCCTAAAGCAGTAAATTTTCCAGATTGGGTATCGCGATAAAGAACCCCGTTTTGAAAACGGCTTTTCCTCTCCCACAGATGACAATGTCCGTATGCAACAAAACGCATTCAAGTTTGCTAGCGGTAAAACATCCAATTGTCCGAGTGCAGCAGTTCAGCATTGTCCGATGCTGGAGCAGGCAGGCGAATGAGGTGATGAGGGTGTCTGTCTCTTTTCGGGCTAGCCCCGTTTCCACCGAGAGCAAACTTCGTTCGCACGTAAGAGCCATTTCCCGTTTTCTCGTCTTCGTTCCGTGTGTTCCAGTCATGTCTCTTGAGCGTACTTTAAAGCTCATTTGAAACTCCTCTGACGCATTAGCCCCGTTTTTGACCGCGTGCGGTAGTCGGGATTATATTTTTTCACCTCCTTTCGCTCACGCTGTGCGGCTCGAAATAGCGTGCATTATTGGCGTCAGATCCCTTTAGTTAGACAGGGGTGAACCAGAAAGAACGTTCGAGGCGTGCAGAGTACTTATAAAGCAAAAAGGACGGAAACGTGCACAGCTTTTCACCCCTGAGCGGAAACGTCACTCTACAGAATAGCACTCCAGCACTCCAGCATGTCTAGAAAGTCACCCAAGCTCGAGTCCCTGTGGCTCGACGAGCCCAACAACCCGAGAAAGAAGCTCCTTTCAAAACTGCTCAGAAACAACAAGGCTGCCGCACAACTCCTGCAGTACTTTGACCTCCAAGTGGACGTTAAGACAAAGAAAAACAGGTCTCCGTCCATGATCAGTACTCCGTTCGGGTTCAACCACGTCTCCCACATCAGCGACAAGTCTACATTCGGTCTCGACCGCGCGTTCCAATCGAACGACGTCGACCTCCTGCCAAGGTTCTTGGAGTCTATTATACCACAGACCCAGACTCCAGACGAAACTCCGGTTACTTCTTCTCAACAAGCTGAAATTACACACCCCTCCACCGCTCCGTCTGGAACCAACGAGCTGCCATTCCAGGCATTCTCCTCGTTCAGAACCTCGCCAACTCCAATTCTGCCCGAATCAGTCGAAACATCCATCAAACACCAAAGAACCTGCTCGGTTTCGTCTGTCTCCAATCTCGTGAGCAGATCAAACTCCACCTTCACCAGGTCAACTTCTATTTCCACGTTCAGCTCTATCTCGTCGGCAGACAACGTGGCACAGCTCGCCCAGCACACAAAGAAACAGGCTTCTTTGCCGCAGTTCCACAAAAAGCTGCCTTCGATTCCCCAAGAAGACGCCGATTCGCTATACAGAAACTCCAAGGACTCTGAAATCTCTCACTTCTCGGAGTTCTCCTACACAAGAAGCGAGAGGGGCGACAAAAACGAGCAGGAGAGACACAGAAACGCTATTATTGAGGAGTCTGAGGAAGCTTTGGAGTCTCCAGAAGACATCAAGCTCAGCAAGTTTGAGTTTCCGCTGCTGAGCCAACAGGCCAGCGAGATTGCTACTACCTCACCAATCGAGTCCTCGGAAGAGGCCCAGCCTCCACATATCAAGAAAGTTCCAAGTGTGGGGTCTCCGCTGCACTCGCGCCACTCGTCGTTCACCTTCGAGCTGCTCAACACCCCGGAGTACGTGAGAAACAGCATCAGAACACAGCGCACCAACACACTGGACTTTTTCGCAGACTTCCACACCGCTCAGAGAACCTCGTACGGCAACGAGTCGGACGACTCTGAGGAAGAGGACTTTGAGAACACTCTGATGTCACTGAAAGCAGCGAACGTGAGCCGAGTCTCAAGATTCAGCGTTGCTGGTGGCGATCTCGACAAGCTTGCCACGGGAGCCCCGCTGACGGCTGAGACGTTGAGCCGTCTGCAGCTGCCGGAGATTGATGATGAGGACGACGAGATGTACTTTTAGGGCCGCGGCGGACAGGTTTGTAGGGTTGTGAACATGCGAGCATGTGAGCAGACAAGGACATTCAAATACGAACAAACAAACACGGACTTCAGTTCTTGTATATGTTGATCAACGTAGGATCCGGTTTAAGAAATCTGGGGAAGTTGGAAAAAAAAAAATTGGTAAATACAGCTGCGAGAAAAATTGGCATTTTTCAATCTTATCGTACGCTACCTCCCTGATGTCCTCCCAATTAAAGATGACAGACGACGCAGACGTTTTGGTGGGCTTATCAAGCGGGAATGTTCAGATCTCGCCAAAAACATCCAAACAAATTGAGTTGCTCGACAAACTGTCTGATTATCTCGGACAGCACAATGTTGTCTCGACCAAGCTACAGAACGGCCACATCCAGCTGAGCCGAGCAAATTATGCGTCGATGAACAAGAATGTGGTTTATTCGCGCGATTTTCTTGATCTGCGAGAGTCCAAGGCGGTCAGGACAGTGAAAGTTGGCACAGACAATCTGACTCTGATTGATGAGGTGAAGAAACACGAGACGCAGCAGACTAAGAAAGAAGAGTCCGGGCTCAGAAACAGACATGGCAAACCGACAAAGACAAAGAGTAAAACAGAAGATGAGCCGACGCTAAGAGACCCGATCAAGGCGTTCGCAGGCGGGCTGGTTCCCCTGTCTGTGCGACAAGCTCAGAGCGAGTTTGTGGCAAGCTTGGACGAAATTCTGCAGCTGGCTCTCATACGAAAAGATTTGATGAACATTCTACAAACTTTGGAGAACCGGGTCTAATAAAGTACTTTTTCAAAGTCGTTATAATATGTCGAACCAGTCAACAATCAAAGTACGTAGGCAGTGTCTCGATTACTCGGTATCGCTTCTTCTTAAGGCGTCTTCCACCAGCTGGTCGTAGTCTGCGTTCAGCACGTAGTAGCACTGGACAAATCCAATGATAAACAGAGCAATTCCAACACCGGTCCATAGACCAAACAGCCCCAATGGGTGGTCTTTAGGGAAGTGGAAACTGAGGAAAAACCCGACAGGAATTCCCACCACGTAGTACGAGAACAGGTTGATGTATCCTCCAATGCTCTGCATTCCCTGGCCTCTCAAACACCCAGCAGATGTTGCGTTCAGCGCATCGAAAGTCTGGATGAACGCAACCAGAGGCATCACAGAGTCCACAACGGCTATCACGCCCGCGTCGTTCGAGAACCAGCTTGCGATCCGCACACGACATATGAGCAGGAACGATGAGTTCATGACAGCAATCACCACAGTGAGCACAAACACCATGCGTGCGCACGTCTGGGCAGCTTTTGGGAGCTGTGCACCGAGAAAGTTGGCGATTCTGGTCGACGCGGCAATGGAAACACCGTACGGAACCTGGTACGTCAAAGAGGCCATTGTAGTGATCACAGACTGCGCAGCCAGCGACGTTGTACCAAGATAACTCGAGAGCAGAGTCAAGATCTCGAAACTCAAAAACTCAGACATGATCATAATCAGGTTCGGAATACTCAATTTGATCAGCTCGCTCCAATTTGTGCAGGCTCTGGAGATGTTGAGTCCGTTCCAGCACTTGAGGGGCTTCGCGGGATGTTTTGTGGTGACCGTGTACAAAAACAGACCACAAGCCATGAGCAGGTAGTTGATACTCACAGCGATGGGAGCACCAATGTATCCGAAATTGAGTTTCCAAACAAACACGTAGTTCAACAGAGCGTTGAGAGGTGCACACACGAACAGAACGTAGGTTGAGGCGTCGAAAATCCCCTGTGCTTGCAAAAATCTCTTTCCCGTCTCGAACAAAACGTACCCTGGGATTCCAAACGTCATCACCTTCAGGTACGCTGCAGCAAGCTTGGCGCTTTCCTTGTCGGGCAGAGCCTTCGTGAGCAGCCACTCGGCTCCAATCCACCACAGAGTGCACACGACGGCCATCACCATGAAAATGAGAGCTGTGCAGCGCTGGAAGAGAAGCCCCACGGTTTTATGGCGTCCTGCTCCGTACGCCTGGGGTAGGAAAGTGTCGAGAGAGGATGCGAGACCGCAGATGATGGCAATGGCACTGATGTTGCAACTCATAGTTCCGAGCGTGATTCCCGCAAGAGCTTGTGGGGAAATGTGCCCGACAGCGAAAACTGAGCAAACTCCGAGGGAATTTTGCAGCAAAAATGTGATCACCAGGGGAATCGAGGAGGTGGAAAGACTCTTGAGCTCAAAGCCAGAAGTCGTGGAGATCTGGCCAGATTTCACTGCCTCGTCCCACGACTCAATGATGGCCTCCTGTTCCTCGGGGACGGTCGCGGAGCCGTAGTTGGACGCAGAAGCGGACATGGATATTCTTCTGATGGGGACGTTATTGGCATGCAAAAGTCGTGCTTCCTCTGACAGAAGTTGGGCTGCAGACGGTTTCCTTGTGATGTCGTGACCGCCCATGAGCGGCTGCTGTTCTAGATTATCTTCCGCGTCAAGGTCAGGGTCGCCAGTCAGGATACTTCCCAGCTGGTCGGGACTGTTCTTGACGAAGTCTTGCGGAACAAAAAGCGTGGGCCGGCCAAAAGAGCCAACCACGGTCGTGGAGGCTCTTCTTTCGGACGTGGTGTGTGCGAACTGGTGCGACATGGTTGGCCAGAGTCAGTGGGAGCAGTCTTGGGCTGGTGGGTCGGTGGTTTATATCTGCGAGCTGCAAAAGTGACTGCTTTGATGTGCCTGGTCCCGCGATCTTGCACCTTCCGCATCGGGAGAGAAGCAGCAGAAAACCACCCAGAGCGCGGAAAATCTGCGTGCGTCGCTCACGCGTCGATCGACGTGGAACTGGTCGACGCGTCTTTCGCGACAACGTTGCCGACCATCATGCACGTTGATGCGGCTTAAACCCCTAAAAAATTTTTCAAACAGCACAGCACAGACCCCTTAAGATAACAGCTATGCAACTTATCAGCTTCTGCTAAGCATCCACCGCGCCCCAGGTAGACTAGTGCATTTTACAATGGTTGGGTTCCGCATCAACAAGCGATTCACCAGACTGTCTTCCGGTCTGGTGGGTCTGGTTGTGATCTTTTGTCTGTCAGTGTACTCTTTCAGAGAGACACAGGCGATCCAGGGGTATCACAGCACTTTGAAAAACTATGGAGGCAGTTTGCAAGGTTACATTGTACAGGCCAAGAATAAGTTCACCAAGCCGTTTACCACTGCCGAGGAGGTTAGAAAGGCTCTCACTTTCACGGGTGGTGCTTTTGCTCCGGGCACTCCAAAGGAGACCATCGTGGCCGAGCAGATGAAATTCCACCAGGAAATTTTGGGCAAGAAAATTGACGAGCCAAAGGGAATGAAATTGACCCACAAGCAAAGTGGAGACTTGGACTACCAGCTTGCGAACGCCACACTGTTGTCGCTCGTGAGAAACTCGGAACTGGACGGAATTGTGAGCTCCATCATCCAGCTTGAAAAAACCTGGAACTGGAGATACAACTATCCGTTCACTTTCATCAATGACGAGGAGTTCAGTCCCGAGTTCAAGAGAAGAGTCGAGGAGGTTTGTTCGGGTAAAGTGTACTATGAGATCATTCCAAAAGAGATGTGGAAGAAGCCAGCCAACATTGACCCTGCCAAGGAGAAGGCCGGCCTCGAGAAGTTGGTGTCCAATATCGAGACAAATGTCAACTACGCCAAGATGGAGAGTTACCACAACATGTGCAGATTCAACTCTGGTGTTTTCTACAACCTCGAGGGTCTCAAGAAGTTCAAGTATTACTGGAGAGTCGAGCCAGATATCGGGTTCTACTGTAACGTGGACTACGACGTGTTCAAGTTCATGGAAGACAACGATCTGACATACGGTTTTACGATCTCTCTGTACGACAATCCGTTCACCGTTGAGTCGCTGTGGAAGACAACCTTGGATTTTGTCGAGAAGAATCCACAGCTTGTCAACCCGAACGGTGCTTTCAAGTGGTTGACTGAAAACCTGCAAAACCCAGAAAATACAGAGAACGCGGGTGGTTACTCGACGTGCCACTTCTGGTCCAACTTCGAGATCGGAAACATGGACTTCTACAGAGCCGAGGCGTACTCCAAGTGGTTTGACGCTCTTGAGGAGGCCGGTGGTTTCTACTACGAGAGATGGGGAGATGCTCCTGTCCACTCTGTCGGTGTCGGTCTGTTCGAGGACAAGAGAAAGGTCTGGTGGTTCAGAGACATCGGTTACCACCACTCGCCATACATGAATTCTCCAAACAGCGATAAATGCAGCAGCGATGTCAATCCTGGCTACTTTGCTCCAGAAGACGTGTACGACCAGAACTGCATGCCTAACTGGATCAAGTACGAGATGACTGAGGAACAGTTGAACATGTATTAGTTTCCCCCACACGGACACATTAACCCAGAATTTAAATAGTTAGCAAGCTAAGGAAACGAGTCTGGTGTTTTTTATAGACGTTTTGCGCTAACTCTCCTCGGCTTACCGCCATTTATCATCTTTTTCTCAAGCCAGAGATGTCACCCCGGGGTAGCCCGGGCAAATATTTTTTTTGGTGGCAGTTAAAAAAAAAACTGTGACAGAGAGAAAATTTTTTGAATCTAATAGAAAAAAAAAATTACCAAAATACTTGCAGCTATTTGCTGCGTACTATAATTCATCCAATTGCTGTAACATATGCTTTGAAGCAGGAGCTGCAAATCGAGTCACGTCTCAACCAGCCAGTCTCTGCACGAATTGTTTCTTCAAGTTGACTTTCGCCACGACAACTGCTACAAAAGGGTGTCTCATCCAACAACATACAAGGACTAATACAACATCCACAGACATGAGAAAGTGCAAGGTTTTTGTGGGAAACTCGCATCCCAAGCTGGGCCAGCTCGTTTGCGAAAAGCTCGGTATCGAGCCTGCTCCCGTCACTCTCAAGAATTTCGCCAACGGAGAAACGTCCGTCCAGATAGGCACCTCCGTCAGAGACGAGGATGTCTACATTATCCAGTCCGGCTCGCCGGACACGAACGACCACATCATGGAACTTTTGATTCTCATCTCCGCATGCAAAGGTGGCTCGGCCGCCAAGATCACAGCGGTGATTCCGCAATTTCCCTACTCGAAGCAATCGAAAATGAAAAAACACAGAGGCGCCATCACGGCCAGAATGCTGGCAAACTTGCTGATCATGGCCGGTGCCGACCACGTTGTGTCGATGGACCTCCATGCCTCGCAGATGCAGGGTTTCTTTTCCAAGCCGGTTGACAACTTGTACGCCGGTCCGACTCTGGCTCACTGGATTAGACAAAACATTGAGAACTACAGCGACGCCGTGGTGGTTTCCAAGAACCCGGGGGGGACGAAAAGAGTCACCGCACTGGCGGACCAGCTCAAGGTTAATTTTGCCATGATCCATACAGACAGAAGAAGAACCAAGGACGGTTTCATGGGGAAAAAAGTGCGCAAGAATCAGCCTTCTCCTACGTTCAGCACCACCGAAAACGGCGAGCTTGAAGAAGAGGACGTCATTGTCTCTACAGACATCCAGACTGCTAGAATTGTGAAAGGCCATGTGGTGGAAGATGCAACTTCGGTGCCTGTTCCTCCACTGGAACCTCCAAAGCCGGACCTCGCCCACAAGGATTCCGACTACGGAAACAACAACTCGGACGACGAGGACGAGCCGGAGTTCAATGCTTCTGAGAAGCTCATCACGCTTGTCGGTAATGTGCAAAACAGACCAGCGATCATCGTTGATGACATGATAGACAAACACACCTCTTTCATCGCGGCAGCCGAACATTTGAGAATGAACTGCGGTGCCAACAAGTGCTACATCGTGGCCACACACGGAATCTTCGCCAACGACTCGCTCGAAAGACTCAACGATTGTGAGTACATCGACGGAATCATTGTCACCAACACATATCCAATCTCCGAAGCCAAGGTTCAAAAGTGCAGTAAGCTCACAATCATCGATGTGTCTCCGATTTTCGCCGAATGTATAAGAAGAGACCACTTTGGTGAGAGTATCAGCGTCTTGTTTGACTCTTTGGCTGTTATTTCCTAGTTTGAAAAACGAAAAAAAAATTCCGGTTTTCAGTTTAGATTGATATTCCAAAAGTGGTAGATAACTACAAAAATGGTATTCAACCAATACACACATCTTCACACCCAATGTTGCAGTCACTTGGACTGCAGTACCTGTTTCCGACTTGATTTCTATCATTTTGCCAGAAACATCGTACTAACGGAGCGTTGGAAAATTGAACTCGAGCTTATGTGACCCAAGCTGTGGCTTTCCTCTACTAGCTATAGCGCAGGGTCTGTTCAAGCTAACATTTTGTAATTCACGGTTTTCCCTCGGTAAGCGGACTCGAGATGTTGACCGGGGTGAACTTCTTTGGTAAAGAAACTCTTGAAAAGCGGCTCTTCAGCTTCTGTTGAACAAAGTCCATGTCCAAATGTCTTGTCAGATTTATCCGTCTGATGCACGAAATGTAGTGCTTGTTATCGAGCTGCACATCTAGCGGGTCCTGTGTGTGACAACCAGGCGAAAGTGACAGTCTGATAGAGTGCATCTTGCCACCCACACTGTTCTCAGACTCGTACAACTCAAAAACAATCTGCGAGAGGTAGTCTAGTTCTGGCAAAGCGTTTCTCGCGATCTTCATCGGCAATTTGGACTCGTATATCACGTTCAAAAGCGTGTAGATGTGGGACTCCTTGGTAAAATACACCCTTGTCGCAGCTTTGTCGGTTTCTTTGATCGCCGTGATGTCCTTCAATATCTGTTTGGCCAGAGGCAGAGACGTTAGGAGGCCAATATCCAACTTCTCGTTGTCCTCGATACCATACTCCTGAGGACAAATGAAGTCAAACAGAACTTTTGCCAGTCGGTAAAGCTCCCGCAACAGGTCGTACATCGAATCATCAAACGGAGAGTTGTTGTCGTCTCTCGAGGAAGGCTTGTAGGATGAAGATAAAACCCACCCAATCGAACCAGCCGGATTCGATGAATTGGACGATGAAGAATTGTCCAACGACGAGTCGCTCACTTTGAAATTGTTCATTGCCAAGACATTGATTGGGTATTGACGGACGAGCGATGACGTGAGCTGTTGGATGTTTTTCGGGTCATCGCTCAAAAAGACCTTTTGCAAAAAGTCCCTGTTGTGTAAAGCGTCGTACTTCATTGTGTCGTACAGCTCGCTAATCTTCGAAGGATGGACCTTCTCAACACTCACAAACTCCTCGAATAACTTATCCCAACGCTCTTTGAAAAGAGAGGGATCTTCTCCGCAGCACCAGTCCTTTTGGAAGCTGTCCACGTCTTTTGTCTGGAAGTTCTTCTCCATGATCTTTTGATGGTGGTTCATCAGCTCCACAACTCTCTTTATCACGATGAACGGTTCTGGCATCTTTGGAGGCCATGCAAACTGTGGGGGAGCCTCTTTCCCTTGTCTAAGCAAGGGTTTCAGCTTCTTCTTCACCTTATCCATCAGGTCTTTTGCAGCGTTGGAGTCATCCAACAGATCTTTTCTGACTTGCAAAAAGTCGTCTGGCAACTCATTTTCGGCAATAAAAGACTTTGAAAACAACTGCGCGGATGCAACAACTCTTCGCTCGGAGGACGTATAAACCTGGACGTCTTTCAAGGCATCCTTGTTTAGCAGCTGAATGTCCTGTCTCAGTTGTTCACCAACATCGGTCGCTTGGTGTCTGGCTGAATGTGTTGGCTCACCTCCCCATTTTATGATGAGCTGTACTTTCTCAATGTCACCAGAATCATTCAGTGACGGTTTCAGCTGGACTTTAGTACCAGGGAAGTCCATCTTCTTTTCCAACGCGGTAGCCAGCTGTTGTAACTTCTTCTGATCCTCCAGGCTTTGCTCCTGGGCGACTCTGACCGTCTGTAAAACAATCTTCAGGTCTCTGACCTCTCTGATGATTACCTCTTCTTTATATCCTTTCAACAGTGAGATGAATATCGGCGACTTGAAAGAATACTTGAATTTTTGCTTTGGCGTTCTGTCTGCGTGTCTCACCACAGCAACAATACCCTTGAAAACCCACTTCTGTTTCTTCTCTTCCAGCTTCCCAGGGATTGTCGAAATCATTCTTTCGGACTTGGCTTTCAAGAAAGCTTGTCTGATGATGCTGGCACTCTTGTCATAGTATGAAACATTATCCTTGACGAAGGAGAATCCGTTCACGTCAATAACATAGCTCTTTCCGTTTGTTCTAAGGAGGTCAAATCCACAAATAGTCTGTTCAAATGCAGCACTCACGTTCTTAGCGATTTGGCGCTCATCGTCAGAAAGCTCAGTCAGATATCTAACTTCTTTACCATGGGTGTTCCTTCTCACAATCCCGTCGACAACGGGCGATTTCCTAGTCTCAGCATGACAAAACTCAGGACCAACCGTGTACGCTTTCACGTCCTCGAAATTGTCTGTATCGATGAATTTCTCGTATATGTACGATCCTTGCGTTCTAATCATGCTCAAGTTTGGATCGAACTCTGACGACTTGTTACCTATCTTTCTGAACAGTCTACGGCCCCCTCCGCCGTTCTCCTTGGCATAGTAGATGTACACGTTGTGATCTTCTCCGTCAACAGGTTTCTCGACAAACGGCTTTTTGATGGTTTGACCGTTGACATAAAGAGTGTCCTCATCAATCATCTTCCAGTCGGGATCAGGAACCTCCGAGCAGTCCACGCCCAATTTCTCGAGCTTTGCTTTCAGCTCATCGTCAACCAGCGGCCCTCCATCTCTTGATATGACCACTCTCTGCGGAGTTGGGACTCCCGTTGCTTGCAGGATCTGCAGACAGAGTCTTCTGTCCCACAGCACTTTCTGCATCACCAAATCATTGATTGAGTACGGTTTGCGCAGTTTCTGATAAGCGATCGCCTTGTCAAGCGGGAAACCGTTCGAGAAGAACGAGATCAAGAAATCGCAAGTGGGCCAGTTCTCAATAGATTCGTCCAAAATCACCTTGTCACCAAAAATCACCGTATCGAACTCGCCGTTCTCTATCAACCTATTCAAAATCTGTCTGCACGGCTTGCTCAGTACCTTATTATCCATCGCACAAACACCAATGGTACCGATCTTGGGCAGTTTTGGCCCGGACACTTCAGAGACAGAGATCGAGGAGGATCTGTTTTTTATCGGAATGTTGGTCACAGAGCTGGATGCTGATCCACCGTTAGAAGACGCTTTAGCTGTTGTAACCGATTCCATCGACGCAGGGGGCAAAGGATGCATTTCTGGGGACGCCGGAGAATTAAGCAGGGTCGGCACTTCTGCCTGCTGCTGAGGAGTTGTCTGCTGAGGGTGTGGGTGCGAAAAGCTCTCTCTGTTACCAATACTCAGAGAGCTGATGTTGGAAACTGTTCTGGAAATTGCGTTGTTCACAGGACTCACGATCTCGGTTTTCGACAAAACAGGAACAAAGTCCTCCAGAATAGGAGCAATAGTGGCTATGGCTTTCTTATGCTGTTCCAAGGACTGCGCAGTGAGCGGGACGGGATCCCGATCATAACTTTCGTCGTTTTCCTCTCCCAGGTTGGAGTCGATCGAGGCATTTGAGTGGCTGGAGAGCGACTCGTCGGCTCTGAACGTGAGAGTCTCGTCTCCCTGTGTGGGCGTGGGGCTTTCATCAGTGACAACAGCCTCCTCGGGAATGGGCTTTCCCTGTAGCACTTCGGGTCTCTCGAAATGCTCAAACGACATCAGTGGAGATGGAGCCAAGAAATCCAGCAACAAATATTAAAAAACAGAACGTTGCTGTTGAGAAAGATCTCTGTTGAACCCTGTTGAAATGTGAACGTGCGTCCCCCAGTCAATAAATATAGTAATACGGATGCAAGTCAAAACTCGACGCGCGCGCGCGTCGATCGACGTCGCTGGTAGTGTCTGCGCAAGGAAAAAATTTCGAGTTAAGAAAAAAAAAATTTAAGAAGGGCTCTAAAGAAATCATCTTGTTCAGCTATCCCTATCTTTGGAATCAGACATACACCATGACGTCGGATCTGGTGAAGGGCAAGAAACGCAAGAATGATTTGAGCTCTACAGAGAAGATCAGAGAGTCGAAGATCTTCTCGCCGTTCAGAGTGATTGGCCACGTTTCCAACGGTGTTCCATTTGCAGTTGGAACGCTAGGACAGACGTTCTACATTGCCACTGTTGTTGGCCGCGCGTTCCAGATTTATGATGCAGCAACTCTGCATCTGTTGTTTGTGTCCGGGACTTTGACTTCGAGTCTGATCACGTCGATCACAGCACACTTCCATTACATCTACTGTTCCTACGGCAACAACATTGGAATCTACAGAAGAGGCAAGCTTGAGCACGAACTGACCATTCCTGACACTGAGACCATCAAAAAGACGATACTGTTTGGCGATCTCCTTATTGCAGCGACAGCCTCGACAGTGTACGTTTTTGAGAAGAAAGATGAGAAATATCCTACGGAGCTCTATGCCCAGATGAGAATCAACTCATTGAACGGCGAAGTGGTGGACATTGTTCATTTGCCAACCTACGTCAACAAAATTGTTGTGGCCACGACTTCGCATCTTCTGCTTTACAACGTGAGATCCGGAAAGCTTCTGTTCACTTCTGAGGAGTTTGTGGACGGTATCACCTGTATTGAGCCAGCTCCAGCACTCGATATTTTGGCTGTTGGAAACGGTAATGGTGTTTGCAAGATCTACAACATCAAGCGGGCCAAGGTCCTCAGAACGATCTCCACGGGATCGGCCTCGAAGATCACCTCTGTTTCGTTCAGGACTGACGGATCACCGCATCTGGTTTGTTCGATGGTGAATGGAGATCTCTTTTTCTATGATTTGGACAGGAAGTCGAGAGTCCATGTGTTAAGAAATGCACATAGGGAGCTTGCCGGAGGTGTGACAAAGGTTCAGTTTTTGAACGGACAGCCGATTTTAGTGACTACTGGTCCAGACAACAGTTTGAAAGAGTACGTTTTCGATCCTGCTCTCTCGACGACGAACAGCTCGGTCGTTTCCCCACCAAGGCACCTCAGATCGCGAGGCGGACATTCTGCGCCTTCCACATGCATTCTGTTTGGAGATTCCAAATCGCATTTCATTCAGTCGGCCTCTCAGGACAAGTCATTCTGGACGTTTTCGCTGAGAAAAGACGCACAGTCTCAAGAACTTTCGCAAAAGGAGTCTGCTGTCAAGAACGGAAAGCGCGTTGCCGGTTTGTCTTCTGGATTCAAGGACAAGTTCCCGGCAATCACGATGATTGCACAGAAAAACTCCAGAGAAGGGGAGTGGGACAACATTCTCACGGCACATCAGGATGAGACGTTTGCGAGAACATGGGATTCTAGAAACAAGAAGGTTGGAAAGCACCATTTGCCAACGATTGATGGCGGAGTCGTCAAGTCGGTGTGTATCACTGAATGTGGTAATTTTGGACTTGTTGGGTCCAGTCTTGGAGGCATTGGAGTGTACAACCTGCAGAGCGGTAAGCCACGCAAGAACTACCGTCTGCACAAGAAGGCTGTGACGGGAATTGCCGTGGACGGGATGAACAGAAAGATGGTTTCGTGCGGTCTTGACGGTCTGGTTGGATTTTACGACTTTAGCAAGTCGCAGTTTCTCGGGAAGCTTAAACTTGACGCTCCGATCACACAGATGGTGTACCATGTGTCATCAGACCTTGTTGCGCTCGCTCTGGACGATCTTTCGATTGTTGTTGTGGACGCTGCCACACAGAGAATTGTGAGACAGCTGTTTGGTCACTCGAACAGAGTCACCTCGATGGACTTTTCGTCAGACGGAAGATGGATCGTTTCCGCGTCGCTGGATTCCACCATCAGAACATGGGATCTTCCAACGGGTGGTTGCATCGACGGTATTAGAATCCCCAACGTGGCCACCTGTGTGCGGATGTCTCCGCTGGGCGACTATCTGGCCACGACACACGTGAACGGTGTTGGAATCTCGCTCTGGACGAACAAGTCGCAGTTCAGACCGATCTCGACGAGACACGTGACCGAAGAGGAGTTTGCCAACTCCATGCTGCCGAACGTTGGTGGAGTTGGTGGTTCCTCGATGCTTGAAGGAGCCTTCTCCGCGGAGGCCACTCAGGAGGAGACTGGCTTCTACCAGTCTGCTGACCAGCTCGATCCGGATTTGCTGACTCTCTCGTCGTACTCGAGAAGCAAGTTCAACACCATTTTGCATCTTGACACCATCAAGGCCAGAAACAAGCCGGCCGAGGCGCCAAAGAAACCGGAGGCTGTTCCGTTCTTTCTGCAGGCCGGCGGCTCCGAGAAGACAGAGACCACCGAGGAGTCCAAGCTGCTCAAGCTCGATGCCTCGGAAACGACCCGTTTCGAGTCTGACTTCACGAGAGAGCTCAGAGAGGCGTCTGACTCGAGAAACTACGCTCCGTTTGTCAAGTTTTTGGTGGACCTTTCGCCGGCCACATTGGACCTGGAGATCAGATCGCTGCAGACGCTGCCACCGTACACCGAGCTCAAGTCGTTTGTGGAGGCTGTCAGTTTTGGATTGAAACAAAACACCAATTTCGAGATTCTAGTGGCTGTCATTGCCAGACTCTTCAGCGTCCATGGAGACGTGATCTATGCGGTGCGCAAGTCGGAGCGTATCGAAGAGGACGAGCAGGCCGCACAGATGATCAAGACTCTGGACGAGTGGGCTGAATATGCTCAAAAGAGAACAGAAAAGATGGACGGGTTGGTGAAGTACTGTTCCGGGGTGATCAACTTTGTCACAACGGTGTAATAAATAGACTCATATATCATGCACTAGAAATCAATTCATGCAAAAATTACGTTTCGAAAGATTTTTATTTGTAGTACTTTGCGCACCCGTAATGAACAACCTCGCCGTCTGGATAGAAACTAAGGATCGAGTTGGCACTGAAATTCTTTTCACAGACAACACATCGGGAAGATGCGTCCAGCTTCACGTTCTGTTTGTCTCGTTTCAACTTCTCCAGCTTCAAACTGATGAGCTTGATCTTGTACAGTTCGTTCGTGGCCGTCTTCTCTTTGAGGTCGGAGTTCAGCTTTCTGAGCGTCACCTCGAAAAAAGAAGTCAACAGAGTCAGACTCATGCTGTCGGGCAGCTTTGTCAATACCGAAATCGGGTCCAGGAAGCTTGAATCTGTGTCCAGGATCTCCAACACTGACGCGGTGTCGCCGTTCTCCAGATGCAGATCAAGCAGCTTATCTATCAGCTGTTTGCTTGTTTCTGGTTCTCTTGTCCACATCGACTGACAGTACGCAATAGCGGTCTTGTTATCTCTGAGCTTGTTTGCGAGGATCTCCAAAACTTCGCTGTGTCGGTTGAGCTTTCCAAGCGGGTTGATCATCAGTCTCAAGGAGGAATCGTCCCGCGGCAGCGCGCCCAGTTTGCGGAGAATCAGGCTCGGGTTGTACGTGTTGAGCTCATAGATCTGTAGGATGTTTTCGAGATTGGCTGCGTAGCTTGCCAGATAGAGCTCGATGATCCGGTTGCAGAACTTGGCGCTCTGTTCTCCGAGATCAAAGATGACGTACTTCAGATACCTGACCTGAAGCTGGTCCCATTTGTGCAGCGAGAGGAAATCCAGTACTTTAGACTTGTTGAACGACTCGCACTCGATAGAGTCGTTCATGAACACCAGCTCAAAGTTGTGCTCGTCCTGTTCGATGAGTCTCTCCGTGTACAGGAAAATGAGCTCGAGCTGGCTATTGCTCAATTTCTGCAGATACCTCACCATGTACTCCACCTCAAACACACCGTTTTCGAAACACAGCTTGCTCAATAGGTCGAGTGCCTTTTCGTGCTGAGAGCGACAGAAGTAGAAGTCGATCAGCTCGTTGTACAGCTTCAGCTCCAGACACCGCCGCTCGATCATCTCAAAGTTGCAGTAGTTCGAGATCCGCAAAAGCGGTCCCACCATCTTGACGTTTGTCACCAGATAGCATTCAAACAGATAATTGTCGACGAGCTCTAAAGTGTCTGTGAGCTTGACATCAGTTCCCTCGTGCTCGTGATACAGCTCGATAGAGATCTGGAATCCGTGCCACTGGAATTTCGGAGAGTCTGGGTCCAAAAGTCTCGTGAGCTTCCGTCTGGTATCTGTCAAGAACGTGATAACCAGGTGGATCAAACTGACTTCCTCGTGAGTTATACCGGAGAGTGCATGGGTGGAAGCCAGCGAGTCTCTGCTGGTTTGTCGTTTCAAGTCTCGTTGTTCGTGCAATCTCTTGATGTTGCTATCTCCTTTCAACAGCTTTGAGAGTCTTTCTGGTAGATTTTTCAATAGCAGGTCCGGCGGAGCCATGAACTCAATGAAAAGCTCGATGGCAGAGTCATACTTATGTGCGTGCAGCAGGTCTGTGGCCTTGAGCAGCTGAAACCGCCGAAGTTTGAGAAACTTGAGCTGTTTCGCAGAGTGGTTGTGGTCGTCGTTGCATTCAAACACCAACGGGTTAAGTTTCTCAATGAGATTGATGGCGTTGTTGTAGTCCTTATTGCGCTCAAAGTCCTCCAACTGTTTGTCATAGCTTTGCTTGAAAAGGCGATAGATTTTCCATGGGGTCACGAGAAACAGAGACCTGGACGTGAACCCGAGAAAAGAGAGGTTGTTTAGCCAGGAACCTTTGAGCTCCAGCTTTTGCACAAGAGACCCGCTCTCCACGTTTCTGATTTCCAGCGAATTCGGATACGCCAGCACCAAATACGGGAACCAGTACCTAAGAAAACGTAGCTTCTTGCCTGTCTGGTTGTATGCAGGGATCTCTATTGGGTTTTTAAAATCCATCGAATGTGCTCTTCTTCTCAACGTGACCAGCTCCAAATTGCTGTTGAGCTTGATAAGATTGTAGTCTTTCAAGATCACAAGCTGCTGGTCGTTGTTTGCCTTGAACACCTCAATCATGGAGTCGCTCGACGAGTTGAAGAAGAAAGATTTGGATGTTGACTGGCTGCTGAGCAGCTGGATTTGGATCGTCTTGATGGAGTCGCTGGACAGATTGAGCGTGATGAGGTCGCCGTTTTTCAACACAGCAAATAAATTGTCGTAGCTGAGAAACTCCAGCAGCTGGATCTTGTCGTTCAGCTTGAACTCGAACTTGCGGCTAAACTTTTTGTTAAGCCATCTCAGAATCACCAAACTTCGTTTGGAAACCAGACACAAATAACTGGAGTTGGATCTCGTCTGATTGAATTTTCTGTTGCGCTGGCTCTCGAGAGCCACAGTGGCAAGCGAGATCGAGTCGTTGTCGTTCTTGTCGATGTAATCGTTGTCCTCCTCGTTGATATCGTCCAGCTGGAGATCGGACCGCTCGCTCTCGGTGTCTTCGTCGCACCAGGCCTTGACGGCATTGAACTTGAGCTCGTCAAACTTGTCGATGAGCTTGTAATCGTCAAGATTGTACACTTCGACGGTGCAATTGTCAAGCAGTAGAACGAGGTACCTAAGATCGTACAGAAACTCAATACTGGTGACTGCGCTGGACAATTGCAGCTGGTTGATGAGAATTGTCTCCTCCGCGGCAAGATCAGACTCGCTGAGCTTGTTCTCGCCGAGAACTGTGCTGGTAGTGGAATTGGACACCTGGTACGTCAGAACCTGACCGTTGCTGACACCAACGTAGAGCTGGTTGTTGAGGATGTTGAACGCGGTTATCTTCCCTCCGCCCAGTTCCGTCTCAAGCCACGAGACCGGGGTTATTACCTGTATCATTGTGGCCAATTGGGTGATTGGACAATGGGGGGGGTAAGAATACTCAAGAAGAACAATTGTTTGTAGATAAAAGGTTGTGAGGAGATTAAAGGCGGAAAAAATATTTTGAATTATTACACCAAAAATTGAAGTGTGCTCTTCCCCGGACTCTCAGAAAATGACGGATCCCGCGCTACAACAGCAGATCCAGCAGACAAAACACATCAAGACGACCAACGCACAGTTGTCGCAAAAGTATGTGCGATTTCTGTCAAAGTCGGTGTCGAGACTCACCACGTCAGAGAGCATAGAGACGGCATTGCAGGCAAAGGTCGAGGTGATTTACAAGAACCAGGACACGATCGCGAAGCAGAGACGGCTGTTGCTTGCGAATGGCGAGAAACTGAATGCGGGCGCAGCGGAATTGCAAAGAAGACTGGCCAAAACCAGCAAAAAACTGAGCGAGAACAAAATCAGACAGTCTGAACACGAGAAAAACCAGGTCCAGGAGCGCGTCGAGCTGCTGGACCAGCACATCCGGATTCTCGAGGGCGCCGTTCGTATGATGGAGGCCAACGACAGCGTTCCTGTAGTTGCGACCAAGCGGGGGCTGTTCAGCTGAGTCAGCCTACGTCTCTACACATACCGTTTCTGGTATCCCATTAATTGATTTATTAGCGATTTTCCGTACGAAGTCGTTCAATTAAACAAGCTCGCTCATATCCCCAAAGTGGCTGGCCTCAATCCAGAAATTCCCGCTGGCTCAGGTCACCTCGTTCTGCTAGTGCTGCAGCTCAGTGATCAGGCAAGCCTCTCTTGTAGACGCTTGTCCAATTCCAGCCCGCCTCCAGCACCTTCAGAAGATCCTTGAGGTTCATCGGTCTTTTCAAGTTTCGGCTGTCCATCACCAAGTTCCTGTAAATGATGTGGTAGTCCTTCATCACTACCATGTGTTTTAGCTCCTGCGCCTGCATCTTCTTCTGAAGCCGCAGCTGCCCTTCCAAAGTCGCGTTTTCCGGCGACGGCGTGTTCCATGCCTCGTACTGAAGTCTCCAGAGCTCCTCGCCACCAATGAACGGCTCGCCTGCGCACACCTCGAAAACAGGTTCGGTCTCGTCTAGCGTGACCGGGGGCTGCGAGGACTCCACCGACGTGGTTGTCCGGTCGTCGTGCGACAGCTTTTGCTCCAAAGAGCCCTTGCTTTTCGGTTGAGCGGTCTGCTGAGACTCGTCGACGCTGCAGGACGACTCTGTGTCGTCAAACAGCTGATCGGTGATCTCGTCGGACTCCAGACATACCTCGCTTATCTGCCGGAGCTTGTTCATGAACAACGAAATATTGAACGAGAGTCTCATGAGTGCTCTCTTAAGTTTCGTGGGTTCCCTTGCTTCGCTCAGCCGCCTCGTCTCTGTCGTCGCCGTGGTCACACCCAGCCCCGCCGTGCTGATAGCCTCGTTGGACATTTGTTTGTATCAGTGTTTTCGCCCTCCAGTTTCCACCACAACCAGAACCACCAGTGTTTCTGTGGTTGCCGTTGCTGCTCCTTTTGCGTGCGGCGCGCTCAAAGAGACGTGGGTATCCGTGACGTTCGTAAAAAGCTATACTTGCTTGTTTCACGCAGTTTTCTTTCTAGATAATATCCGAAAAGATTCCGTTTTGGGATGAGCAGCTGACGTAATCAGAATGCGCAGCACTGTAGAGATGCCAAGCCGTGAGGGACGCAGAGACTGGAAGAGCATGGTTATCACTGTCTCAGCTTCATCGGATCACATTCCATAGCAGAATTCCTCACAAAAGTCGAGATACACGGCTGGCACTTGCTAAGATATGAAGCCTACGTCATGCAAGACAGTTATGCTAGCATCCGCCAGCCAGTACTTCCATGATTGCTTGGTGATCTACATCAACGTACAAACTACCCGTCAACAGACTGTTTGGTTTTACAGAAGGTCCATCAGCTGTTTGGTATCACTTTTTGATTTACTTTGTGTTACTTTTCTGGTACAATATTACCTCCCTATCTCTCCTTCTCCGCATTTAAAAACCTTGAAAAATAAAATTTCACTGTATATTTTTTCATTAAGCGAAATTCCAATCCTTGGAATACATACAACTACTCATACCCCTTGTAGTACTTTCTGTCCAAGCTCCATCTTCCAGCCCCATGTGCGCCTTTGTGATTCGCCACATCTAGCACTCCGCGCACCACCTCCAGTCTCTCGTTCAGAGACCGTTTGCGGAACCGGCCGTTGTTGAGTCCGTCGTAGCATCCTCCCAGTCTGCACCACTTCACACCGTAGATAGCGATGGACGCTCCATTGTGCGCAGCGTGTAGCGGTTCAGTCACCAAACCCCCCGTACGACCCCACGTCCGCGAGTGGTAGTTGTTGCGGAAAGTGCCCTGATACACGGCCAATCTCGGCAGAATCACCAGCGTGACTATCAGGTCGTTTGCGTCTTCGGGTCGCGTGCAGGTGTTCACTATATTTGAACGGTTTTGCAAGTTCCCTGGCGTTAGCGGCACCGTTTGCGGAGAAAACAACACCGTTCCCTTCTCCTTGTCCAGAATAGTCTCTGGCCGTAGCTCCGCCTTGAATTTCTTCGATCTCTTGGCAGAGGGCTCCAACGGATCCTGCGAATTGAGAACTCCACAATGGTGTAGTATTGCCACAATGTCCGAGTCGTCTGTGTAGATGTCTGTTCCCCACAAACGCCTGTTGAAAACGTTATCGTTGTCGTAGATGCTGCTGAACGGAATGCGAATGTCCACCGTGCAGTTGATGTAACTGGCCAGGAATGCCGGCAGCAGTTCGATTCTCTCATGCGCATGATTCTTGGTCTCGTCGGCTGCTGGAGTCTCGGCCAACCGGGAAACGCCCTCTCCCGTCAGATTCTCCAGGTAGCGGGCCACGGTGGCTCGCGTTGGATACTGTTGATACAGAATCGAGCCCAGGTGTTTGCGCGGGAACTTGGCGGCCAAGTCTATCGTCTCCTTGGAGTCTATCGTAACCTGGCGTCTCTTAAACGAGACCTTCTCATCTGGCTGGTGAACCAGAATCGTTGTCTGCTCCTGTGCAACCGTCGCGTTCGGGTCGATTATCGTCGAGTCATTCTGGAGAATCGTCGTGTCATTTCCCTGACCCGCAGGTGGGATTAGTTGCTGCTGTTGCTGGTGGAAGGTTGGTGAGACCGGCTCAACACCAGTCGCATCGTTGGGATTGTGCACAATGACCTTGTGGTGGTGGTGGTTCCCGTGCGGCTGATGCACCACGTGTATGTGTCCGCCATCTTTGAGCTGCTGCTGTGCCTGTTTGAGCTGATTCGACAGATCGTGGTGGTGATGGTGGTGGTGGTGCTTGTGGTTGTAACCGTGTACATGGCGATGCTCTTTGTCTGCTGTCTCTGCCGGAGATTGTTTTTGTGTCTCTGAGGGCGTGCTCGGTCTGCCCAGATCCGCTTCAAGCTGCGCCGGAGTCGGTAGACTCAGACCAGATCCGTTCACCAGCGTCGTTTTTGCAGGCTGTGTTGGCGACGCCGACGATGAAGCCATTGTGGTTGGGGGAGTCGTCGTCGAGTTGATAGGCGGCAGCGTGAGACCTCCAGAGGTCTCTGCAGATGCACTGGACGAGGAACCCAAGTTCAAAGACGGAAGCTTGATGGTCTCACCCTCTGTGGATGAGCCATGGGCTCCGTGAACCGGCACGTGGACGGATGCCAGGCTCGAGATTGAGGGCAATTGGAAGTCGCCGGTCGAAAACGAAGCCAAGCCAGGCAGCTTCCCGCCAGACGCACGACTGCCGTGGGCATCTGAACCGTCATTGCTGTTGTGGTTGGTAAACGAGCTCGATAGAAACGAGATTGGCGGGAGTTTCACCTGAGGCCGTGTCCCCTGCTGGCTTCCAAATGCCAGGTCGCGATTGTTAAACGACGACATTGTTGTGGCGTGGTAAATTAGTCGAAACCTCGGTGGTAAATAAAAACAAACTGAAATTGCCCATTGCCCGATAAAAATGATTATCTCAAAATGCAAGGCGAGAAAAAAAGTAAATCAAAAAAAAAGTCAAAAAGCCAGAACTCAATCTCGGAACTGAAAAGAGCCGTTCAAGAAAAATTAGCTGGGGTGGCTAATGAAATGCTAGTCAAAAAGAGGCAAACCACTCTTCATAGGAGCATCCCCGCTATATTTCAGACGTCCCTCTCGGCCATTCCTCTTCTGTAATCTCCTCTTCCTTCCCATCTCATCAACAGCCTACTGGTGCGGCTCATCGCATTGTTACTTAGTCCGGCAGTCAAGAATAAAAATTGGCCTCACATTGCCCGGTGATTACCTAAGCGCGATTTGTGACAAAAAAACAATTTCTAAAATCCACGCTGATAAGTGATAAAGACGTCTCCTGTGTACCGGTCGGTCGACATGCTACAGATCAAATACCCCACTCTTCTGAACGCCAATAATTTCATCAGTCTACCGCAGTTCGACTCGGTCTTTCTCGAACAGGCAAGAAACCTGCCCACAAACACGGCAAACCTTGTCAAGCTAGTGGACACTCTTCTGACCAACCAGGAACAAGTCTCCGAGGATGTGCATCATGGTGCCAGTGAGCTTCTTAGCGTGTTCTCCCCGGAAAAACACCCTTTTCCCCTGCAAAAGTATCTCACAATTGCGTCCTACTGCAAGCAGATCATTCTCTCGCCCAACCTCTCCTCTCTTGACCTGACTCTAGAGGACATTTTTCGCATCTGGGAGATCCGCATCAATCTGCTACTTATGGCAACGAACCTCAAAGTTCCAGGCTCCACGTCCATTGTTCCACAGATCCCCAATGCACAGTTTCTGCGCAACGAAACCAACATTTTCCTTAAAGAGCTGATCAAGCTAGACGACTCTACGAAAAAGAACGACCAAGAAGAAGTGCCACACGAAGTCAATTGGCATTTTAAAATTCTCATCAATCGAATCCGTTACGGCTCCAGTCTTATCTTGGTGAACTATCTTTATAATGAATTGATCCAGCTCAGGGCAGCACTCAAAACAGAGATAGAGCCAGATATCTCTGCCAAAGTGTCAATCGTGCTATTCAACATATGTTCGGTCATGATCGCAAGACAGGAGTATTTGACTCTGTTCAACCTTCTTACACAAACATTAGCTGGCCTGAAAAATGCTGATCCACTGTATATCTCTCAATTGGCTCTGATAACCACTATCGTTGGACGTCTACTCTCTCAAAAAGAGTTTTCTGAAGTCTCAAAAGATTTACTTTACGACGATGAAATCAAGGCCGTGTACAAGAGAATCACCGACCGCAGCCCTGTCTCGACACTCGTTGCAACTCTGAACATGCTACCGCCTTCACAGGGCGAAACGGCACCAACTCAGATTGCGGAAAGTGATCTCGATCTCGAAACCGTGGTTCAAATGGTACAAGACCGCAAACTCACAGGTCGTATTCTGTGCTGTTTGTGCGGACAATTCGAACTACTACTACTTCAAAGGATAACCCCAAATAACGACAATTTGGACCATTGTCTGCGCACTGTTCAGCTACAGTGGAACGATCACGTTCAAAATCTTTACGCACTTGAATAATACAATACACTCATGATTTACCCCGGACTAGTCACGTGCCTTCTTTTAGGGTTTTGCACAGTCATAACACCTCACACCATGTTTTTTTTCGACCGCTGGTCTCTCGAGATTTCGCGCGGCCCTCCCTGGCGGTTTCCCCCGTGGCGCGAATTGCAGCAGGAACTTTCCCCGTAATGTTCCCGGGGCCGCGAACTGCCGCGCAGTGCACGCGTTGTATTACGTAAGTCTGGATTTTTTTCAAAAATGAAAAAAAAAATGCGTAGTTGTGCGGATTGGGTGCTGAGCGAGGAAGCTGTGCAAGCTAATATTTGTCACTTGAATTTGGGTCTTACTGGTTTAATCAAAAGACACTTTTCGTCATCCATAGATCAGCTGATAAACATAACAAAATGGCTAAGGCAGACTTGAAGGAACTCGTTACCAGAGAATACACTGTGAATCTCCACAAGAGAGTATGTAAAAATTTTACATGAGGTGGGTACGGTGAAGAACAACAACGGAGAGAGCAAACATCATTCTACATCCAACACACACAACATTCGGCATACCAATATTCAAACGCTGATTACATTTCAGTTACTTTCACACCGTTACCTACCCCATTTACACTTGATTCGCATCATTTACTAACCTGTTATAGCTGATCGGAACTCAGTTCAAGAGAAGAGCTCCAAAGGCCGTCAAGGAGATCAAGAAGTTCGCTAAGCTGCACATGGGTACTGAGGATGTCAGACTCGACCCAAAGTTGAACGTTGAGCTGTGGAAGAGAGGTATCCAAGGTGTTCCATTCAGAATGAGATTGAGAATTTCTAGAAAGAGAAACGAAGAAGAAGACGCTAAGACCAAGCTTTTCTCTTACGTCGAGCACGTTAACGTTCCATCTGTCAAGGGTTTGAACACCGTTGTCGTTGAGGACGAAGAATAAGTGTAATGGTGTTGGATGATTGACTTTGTTAGTTTTCTTCTATACTTAATAAAAACTCATAGCCTCTAACTGAATAGCGTTACAGTGTACCAGGGTGTAGATGTACTAAGCGTTGTCTGTGCGACCTGCTGACCAGCTGTGGGTTACCGCTTTTACGGAAATGTTACTCAGACCACAAGCAGAAATGTTTCAATACGAGCCTAATCTACGTGCAAAAAGTTCATATGGAGAGTCAAGAATGTCATTACTAAACACAGAAATCATGGCTGCGGTACACTCGGTACTGAGCATTTCACAAATTGAGTCTGGAGCCTTCTGTTTGTTAGTTAGTTAGTTTCCTGCTTACCAGCGTCAAACCTTGTCCATTGTCACGAATCAGTGTAACTATGACTATAAGTAATACCCATCATAACATCGGAGCGTCACGAGCGAGCGTTCAACAACGGCTTCAAAACGAAGATTGCATCACACCCCCAAGCAACAAAAGTCAATCCTTGCGAGAGAGACCTGTTCAAAATGGTATAAAAAGATTGTTTATCATCATATGACATGGAAAGGTTTGCTGACAAAAACACTTACAATTCCATGGCATTGTCCGCGATGGACCACGCCGTGTGCTGCACACAAAGCTTCTCAAACAACTGGTGCTGTTGAGCAGCTTCTTTCATACAAAATTTGCAAACTTTTTTAAATCACCAAATTTTTTCTCCTAGGCCTTTTCAGCCGGTACACGCAATTTTCCATCCCTCTTTAAACGAACGATTATGGTTAATGAATGGTATATAAATAATGATGTAGCTCTAACTACATGCGTGGCCGGTCCTCCCTGTTCTGTCTATATTGCACGGCAACCGACTTAGAGAAACTGTCGTCGCCCGGTCTTTTCAGATGGAATGTTGAGTCGAACCACTCTAGCAGCTCTATGAGACTGTTCTTGGTGTTGAGTTCGATGTGTAGCGGTTTAGGGATCTGTCCCGCGAGCATGCAGCTGAGATGATGCTGGATCAAGCGGAACGGAAGTCCGTAGGCGGTGCTGAGGTCCCAGAATCTCTCCACTGCTCCCCACGGGGTCTGTTTATAGCCGGCGAACATGGCAGGATTGTTGAGGATACCGCGCACGGCCATCACACCGTCACAACCGGTCAACTCTGCGATCTCGTACGCGTCGTCGAGCGATTTACAATC
Source organism: Ogataea corticis (assembly GCA_030555865.1). Taxonomy (NCBI): domain Eukaryota; kingdom Fungi; phylum Ascomycota; class Pichiomycetes; order Pichiales; family Pichiaceae; genus Ogataea; species Ogataea corticis. The sequence goes on along the minus strand of JANIVM010000004.1, from coordinate 122,856 downwards.
GCCATTCGCTATCACAGGAACCTTGACGGAGTCTTTGATGACTTTGATCTTGTCAAAGTCGCATGGCTGCGAAGACCTTGTAGTCTTTGTTCTTCCATGGACAGTGATGAAATCCACTCCGGCAGCCTCGACAAGCTTCACAAACTCCACTGTCTCATTAATGTCCGCGTGGACTCTGATTTTCGTCTCCATCACTAAACTGTCTCCATACTTTTCCTTGACGGCCCTCACCATCTCGGCAACAAGATCCTTTCTCGACATCAGAGCAGCTCCAATACCTTCTCTGACCTGTTCTTTGATAGGACATCCGCAGTTCAAACCGATTCCGTCCACGTATGGGTGGATCATCTCCACCATTCTGAGCAGATCGGTCACGTTGTTGGCTCCGATCTGGACAATAAGCGATCTGTCGCGCGCGTTTGTGCTGAAGTCGCTGAGACGAGCGTGCTTGTTGCGCACAAACTCTCTGGCTAGAATCATCGGCGAATACACGATATCCACCTTGTAATCGCGGACAAGCTCTCTAAAAGGCAGCTTTGAGTACCTGACCATCGGCCCGGCAACGAAAACCGGCCGCTTCTCTGCCCGACATCTCTCTATGATCCGCAAGGGGTTGTCCTCGGGGTTCCTTGGCGGAATAGCCATCGTTGGCTGTGTCATTTTCGGAGAGGATCTGGAAAGTAGGGAAGGAAGGCTTTGCAGACGAGACAAAATATTGACCAAGTTGATGTTGAAATGAGCGGTGTCACCAGGATGGAACAAACAAACGAACGGCGATACTAAAGAGAGCTGCAAAAGTGTTTTCGATAGGGAGTGTCAGTGAGTTATCAGTCCAAGTTTTTTTTTTCCAGTTGGTCACGTGACGAGCTCTAGCGGGTTTGGAGTTTCCTATTTGGGGGTGCTATTGCGAGATAGCAGCTGCTACGTAGAGATGGCGGGAGATGGAGAGAGGGTAAGGATGTGTAGATGATTTGAAAAGAGAGAAGAGCACATTGTGGTTTCCCGATACAGTGTTTTCGCAGATTTGTCAGGGTTGGACCATCTGGGGAGCCCCGGTGTCGACGCTGGTGGCAGCCACGCGAACTAGCAAGCCAACAGGCTGTAACATATACGCGAGCCTTTTTGGCGATCATGTTTTAACTAGTGGGATTCTCGTGATCCCTTATCTGACAGACATGTTCCGGATTTGAAAGCGTTCTTCGATGCTTCGGCAATGTCCTTTGCACAGCCTGGAATTTCTCCGGATTTTTCAAATAATTTTTTTTTAAAATAATTTTTCAGTCTACAAAAACCTTTTTGATTTCAACTATTTGGAGTCTTCCTGCGAACTAATCACCGAGTATGACCGAGGAGAGCAAGAAAAGAGGAGCCGAGGAGGCATTAGAAGGCTCCAGCAAACAGTCGCATCATGAGAGCCCACAGGTGGATGCACGTGATAAGGGAGTTGCGCCAATCAAGCCGGAGTATATTGTTTCGCAAACGATCACTGCCAGCTACAACGACGACGAGGCAGAAAATTCGAAGAGCAAGGAGACGGGCGATGAAGCCAAGAAAGGAAAGGGCAAGAGACGTGGTCAGAACAAGAACAGAGATCTGAAACAGTCGCACGAGGAGGTGAAGCTGTGTGGATCTGTTCTTGATCCTGATGCTGGCAAGACGTGTCCGTTTGGCGAGGAGAAGTGTCGTTTCTCGCACGATGTGAAGGCGTACTTGGTCTCGAAGCCTGCGGACCTAGACGGTGTTTGTCCCGTTTACGAGCTTCTCGGGTATTGTCCTGCGGGAGTGAAGTGCAGATGGTTGGGATCGCACTACAACAGCGAGACGGGGAAGCTTGCTGCGAAGGGAGGTGTTGAGCGGAAGGACCACCACGGGGAGGTTAACCACATTGCGTCGAACGTGAAGGCTCTTCTGCAGAGAAAGAAGTACGAGCTGCCTCTTTCTGACCAGTACATCAAGTACTTGGACAGTGTGGTGATCAACAACGACGAGGAGAACAGTTTAACCCGCGAAGAAAGAGATGAGAGACAGAAGGAGAATGCACTGACGTACGTGGAGGCTCCGTTCAAAGTTGCTGAGAAGAAGAAGTTGAACTTGAAGAACGCCAAGATTGTTTCTCCTTTGACCACGGTTGGAAACCTGCCTTACAGAAGACTGATGAAGACGTTGGGCGCCGACGTTACGTACTCGGAGATGGCCTTTGGCTTGCCGTTGATCCAGGGCTCTAACTCCGAGTGGGCGTTGCCAAAAGCTCATGAGTCGGAATATCCTGGGTTTGGTGTTCAGCTGGCCACGGCCAAACACTGGCAAGCGTGCAAAGCCGCGGAGGCGATTTCGTCGCTCACGAGCCACGTCTCGGAGCTGAACCTGAACTGCGGGTGTCCGATTGACATGTTGTACCGCAAAGGTGAGGGATCTGCTCTGCTGGAAAACCCGTCGAGATTGATGCGTATTTTGAAGGGAATGAACGCCTGTTCTGGTGATATTCCCGTGACGGTGAAGCTGAGAATGGGAACCAAAGACGGCAAGCCTCTGGCGGAGAATCTGGTGAAGCGGATCCTGAAGGAGGGAGATGTTGGCGCCATAACGCTGCACGGCAGATCCAGACAACAGAGATACACCAGGGAGGCCAACTGGGATTACATCAGCAAAGTTGGGGCCATTGTTCGCGAGTACAACGAGAACCAGGAGGAGGACAAGGACGATACGGACAAACAATCGGTTTACTTTGTCGGTAATGGAGACTGCTACAACTTCGAGGACTGGCACAAGGCAGTCCAGGACCCGGGCATTGACTCGGTGATGGTTGCAAGAGGGGCGCTGATCATTCCGTGGATATTTGAAGAGATCGAGGCCCAACAGTATTTGGACAAGTCTGCTACCGAGAGACTTGCGTATCTCGAAACGTACGCCAAGTTCGCCGTCAACCACTGGGGTTCGGACGAGTTTGGTGTCAACACCGCCAGACGGTATATGTGCGAGTTCCTCTCGTTCACGCACCGGTACATTCCTGTGGGAATTCTCGAGAGACTTCCGCCAAAGATCAACCAGAGACCGCCGCAATGGCGGGGCCGGAACGAGCTCGAGACGTTGTTGGGCTCGCCCGATTACAAGGACTGGATAAAGATCACCGAGATGTTCCTGGGTAAAGCGGGCGAGGGCTTCTCGTTCATTCCAAAACACAAGAGCAACGCCTATTAAAATCTCAGATAATCTGTTATATTTGACTGCTACTTAGGCACAGGTAAAAAAATTTGCAAAGAAAAATAGCAAAAAGTCAAACTTTTCTGCTCTTGACGTTTCCATCAAGCGACTCATAGTCGTCCGACAGACCCTTTGCCTGCGCACGCAGGTTCTCGATCAGCTCGTTCTGCGCAGAGATCTTGTCCTGGAGCTCCTTCACCTTGGTCTCCTCGACAGTGTCGAGCTGGTCCAACTTGCCGCTCTTGTCGGACGCCTTGAGCTGCTCCTTGACGGCAAGCAGCTCAAACACGAGCGAGAACGTTCTGTTGACGATCAGCGTCAAAAACAGCGTGAACCCACACAGATACGTGTTTCTCTGCGCGTAGAAACGACGTGCCTGGATCTCGGCACGCGACTCCTGGCCGCCACCCAGCAGACCTGAGGCTCCAGCTTCCTGGTACGAGCGGAGTTCCGCGTTGATGTTGTTCATCCTGTTCAGCGCGTCAATGAATAGAACCAGCACAAACCCAAGTACGCACTTGACAGTTATCTCAAAGTGCTTCGAGTGGAACGGAATGCTCAGCCCCTTCAAAAGCGGTCTGCGGAACCGGCTCGGCAGAGGCAGCGAGATCAGTGCAAACAGCACCATCTCAGAGACGAGAAGACCGAAAACGAGGCTGTAGTGGAGAGGCATGGTGGATAATTGAGGAGAGGAGGGCAAATACACTGGTGAAAAGCTTTTGTTTGCTAAATATTTTGAGACAAGCCTGCGCTGCACAGCCTGGAACAGGATGAAAAATTTCAATGATGTCACGAGGCTCATCAACGTCCACTACTCCATCTTGTTTCTCTCAATATTTTCTCAGTAACTATATCACTTTCACCTCCCTCCCGCCTATATAATACACGCTACCCCAACTAGCACGGATAAAAAAACCAACTCCAGAACCAGTTCCACTTCCTGGTATCAATGCGTAGAGTGTCCCCTGTGGTACTTGAGACCATTCAGGTTCTTGTACCGCTTGCCGCAAACCTCACATCTGTACGGCTTGTCCTTCTCCATGCCCATTCCGTCGGGGTACGGAGCGTCGCTCTCGGGGTCAATGACCGAGTACGTCCCGTCAGGATTGGCCCGGAGAGTCTGGTTCTGGTGGCCGTGTAATCTGTGGTATTTGAGTCCGTTCTGGTTCTTGTAATTCTTGTCGCAGCCAATGACGGGACACTTGAACGGTCTGTTTTCGCCGTGCTCCATCACGTACAGATGTCTGGCCGGGTCGTCGATGCAAACCTCGTTCTCGTCCTCCTCCATGTCGTCGTCTTCGTCCATGGCAAACTGCTGCGGAGACCCCGTGTGAGGCTGCGGTCTCTGGTGGTGGTTAGGCTGCGTCGATGACAGCGGCGAAGGAGTTTGCTGCTGTCTCTGCTGCAGCTGGTTGTAATTATTTTGGAACAAACGTGGATGCTGTTGAAGCGGAACTTGCGCAGCCTGGGTCACCTGCTGTTGCGATTGATTAAAGTGCTGCTGCGCGTGCTGCTGGGTCTGTTGGAACTGGACGTTCGGGTTGAATTGCGGCTGATTCTGTTGATTGAACTGGTCCAACTGCGAAAACTGTTGTTGTTGCGAGGATTGCGGATGCTGTTGCTGAGTCTGTTGAGTCTGCTGACTAAACATCTGTGTATCGGGCTGGCTGAAGTTGAAGTGATTGAGCGTTCCGGTCCCGGCGGCGTTCTGCTGCGTTCCGTTGCCACTCAACTCAGAGCCCACTTGGCTCACGTTGGCCCGTACCGTGGGCTGTGCGTGCTGGTGCTGCTGCGATTGGTCGCCCTGTGGCGACAAAAACACCTCGTTCGTCGACACAGTGTCCATCGCGTTGTTGACGGGTCTCGCACGCGGGGCCACCAAAGTCGGTTCCGGCTGAATGTGCATCTCCTCGTAATGTCTGAGCAGGTCGTGCAGTGTCGGGAGCAGTTGCCCGCAGCACGAATAGTCTTTACAGTAGGTGGCCTCGAGGTCGGCCAAATAGGACGAATTGTTCATCGAGGGCGAGAACGCCATTCCGAGACTGTCGTTGCGCCCAAAATTGGCCATCATGTTGTTGCTGCTGCCGTGTGGCGGCTGGTTATTGAGCACGAGGGAATGTCCCTGGCTGCTCTGACCTTGTGCGCCGCCGGCGCCGGCCGTGCTGTTCGGGCCGAAAAATGGCGACAGTCCATTGCTGTTGAACTGGCTCTGCTGTTGCTGGTGGTTGTGCAACATCACCTCGTCCTTGAGCCAAGACCCGATCGTGACTGACCCCCAGGAGATACCACCCATTCCCTGAGAATGGGCAATGCTCTCTCTGCGAATGCGCGGGTTCTGGTACACCGAGCCCTGTCTCGAGAAGCTGATATTGATGGGCTGTGTGGAATCGTTGGACATGGCGGCGGTAGACTGGCCAAACATGTGGGAGTTCGCATCCATACTATGGGAGGCGGTGTGCAGTGCGGTGGGAAACTATGTGCACACGTGCAACAACAAAAACCAAAACGGGCAAGTGGTGTCGTTGTATTTGCAAACGGAAAACTGTTTGCACGGGCCTCAGATGGTGTGTTGTACGGTCCCAGCGGTGGTGCTAGTAGGAGATACGGAGAAGATTACAACAAGACAACCTGACGAAATTCCAGCCTGTGAAATAAAGGCAAGCCTCGCGAAGCGGGCGCCGCACCATTCTCACGGAGCGTGCACAGCGGCCGGTGGCGAGTGCTCGAGCGTGCCCGGCAGCGCCGGGCTTGCAGGGCGGCTCACCGGCCGCGCTCGCACTTCGCGCGCTGCGCACACTTGGCGGCCGCGAAACCCGTGCCGTGCGCATCGCATCGCCTTGGCAAAATTAGCCCGCCCGCGAAGGATTGAAAATCATCCGGAAATTACTGGCCAGATGAAACGCCGTCCGGCCGTACGAACACAATGCCCTGGTGAGGTAAGCAGCAACAGTGTGGCCCCTGTCTGAGCCGATACAGAGCCCAAAATCCAGTGGTTGTATCTCGTCCGAGTTGCTCCCTTCGCCGTGGCGCGCTCCAGATACCCCTTGTCGCCGATCGTCTAGCCTAGATTCAGCCCGTCCTCGCTAACCCAATTTCCATTCTACATATATTCAAAAACACTATTTTTTAACCATGCAGGTTGAAATACACCGGAGCTGGCGTTGATTGGAGCAAAAAAACAGAAATTATGCCACGATAATCATACAGCCTTGCGCTGTAACTCACCGTCGTACGTCTCTTGTCCCCTTTGTCAATCCTCTTCGCCCTTTCTCTCCAGTCTCTCCTCACAAAACTTCCCGCCTTTTGCCCTTCTGCACAGCCCGGAGTTGGTTCCAGATTGTTTTTTTTTTTTGCCCTACCCTAGCCGTGTATGCCAATTCCACAGGGCCATTCTCTAAAACCGTTACAATAGTTACCCCACCTGCAGGACACGGAGAATTACTCTGGCCTACAACCGTTTTTTACTTACCCGTCATTGGTCTTCGCCCATTCACCACACAAATCGCTTTGGCCCACCATGGAGCTCCCTAAATTCCTCATGTTCGGTGACTCCATCACCCAATTCGCCTTCAACCAGCACCCACCCGCCGCCAGCACCCTCCAATTTTCCCTCGGAGCCGCTCTGACCGACGCATACGCCCGCAAGCTCCAAATTATCCACAGAGGCTACTCGGGCTACACCTCGGAATGGGCCACTAAGATCCTGCCTAAACTTCTCCACCACGAGCATGACACCAAACCCGACGCAGAAAAGTTCGCCATCGCATACATATTCCTCGGTACCAATGATGCCAGCTTAAACCACTCGCAAAACATCCAACATGTTGCTTTGGATCGCTACGTCGCAAACATGGATTACCTAATCAGAGAATGCACAGCCCGCGAAATAAAAGTTGTCGTATTCACACCGGGGCTCCACGATGCGGATTTGTGGCTTGTCACGACAGGACAGGATTCGCTGAGAAACAACGAAACCAACAAAGAGTACGGTACCGCGCTGATTGATCTGTGTGGGCGAAGAAATGTGCCTGTTGTCGATCTGTACTCCGTGATGGAGAACAGCGGTTTTTCTACGAAAGAGCTGCTCGTGGACGGAATCCACTTCTCGGGCCAATCGTACAAACTGATGTTTGACTCGCTCATGGACAAGATCGGCTCAGCGTACCCTGAGTTGCTCCCGGACAATCTCCCTCTGCAACTTCCCCTTTGGAGAGACGTGACCCTTGAGGAGCTCGATAAGCTCGCCTAGCTCGGGATATCTCGTGATATTCCCAATCTGGAACATCAGTACACCGCGACCGGCTAAATGTTTTACGACCTACATTTCCCAAGAACGGACCATAGCACAATAAACAAGACCGCAGAGCATGTTTTGAATATACTGAAAGAAATCCCTCCACCCGAATCGGTATCTCTGGCCCGATATCAGATCAGCCAGTGGCCTTCGAGTTGCTTCATGGCTAAGCGTTCTGAATCTGGTATTAAGCGAAGTCTGAAAAGATATTTTCACGGTTGGTTTTGATTGGCACACGACCACAAAATATAAATCTCAACCCTGGAAAATAAAAACTCCGTAAAACTGGGTGACTCACTCCGCAAAGACAAAGCGAGAGTGCACCAACAACCATCATGTCCGTGCCGTTGGGAACCATCATATACATTGCGTGCAAGCCTATCATGAAAATCTACCTGATTCTGGCGGTGGGTTTCTACTTGTCGCGGAAAAATATCCTGACTGTGGAGACAACCAGGAACATCAGCACTATAGCCATTATCGTGCTCCTTCCCTGTCTCGCGTTCACGAAGGTGGTCACCAACATTGACAACGCGGACATTGCACAGATCGGGACGATTGCGATCATCAGCTGGACCGTAATGCTGAGTGGCGGACTCCTGTGTCTTCTTGTGGGGATTCTTTCGGGGTGTCCGAAGAACTGGTACGGCGGGCTGATCTGCGTTGGTTTGCTGCCAAACGTTTCCGATCTGCCCATCGCGTATTTGCAGAGCATGGAGAACTCCGGGATCATCGACAACGTCGACCGAGGTGTCTCTTTTGCGTGCATTTTTATGACGTTCCAGATCTTTGTGCAATTTAATCTGGGCTGCTATAAGCTGATTGAGCTCGATTTCCGCGGGGCGATGCGCAAACTCACCACGAACGATACCACGGTGGCTGGCTATGACGAAGAGGCAGCTTTGTCTGACGACGAGGCCGCCAGCGACGCCGACGACGTCCACGAACAACCCCACACGAACTCCGCTACCCAGACTGGCGACGGGGAGTCTTTGAAAACGCTGCAATCCCTACAGTCACAGTCCTTGCAATCGCTGCACTCGCACGAGTCGCTCGCCTCACCGAAAAACGCCGACTACGGCGAAGCAAGCCATCTGAATTTCCTCCGCCGCAATGAACGGGTCTCGCAGACATCGCGGCCAGAGAACACCGTTTTCCGTGCATTTTCACGCACGTCCCGCACGTCTCGTACGTCAAGACTGGAAACGCTTTCTCGAACAAACTCTGCCGCAGGCTCCATCTCGTCAACCAGACTAAGGGAAATGCCCGCGGAAAACATCCATGACGTGGTGCGAATGTACTCGCGGTTTGACGAGATCGCCAGCGGGAACGTTGCGGTGCAGGACCCGACGGAAATCAAGCTCAAGGTGCTGGAAACCAGAGAATCAGCGGAAGAGAAGATCGGTCTCGACCTCAACATTGCGCGCACAATCAGAAACCTCACGCCCGCCAAGGCCAAAGAACTATTGAAAGCCTCTCTCAACCTCCTGTTTGTCTCCTTCCTCAAACCCATCTCGCTCACCATCATTTTATCCATTATTGTGTGCATGATCCCCTGGCTAAAGGCTCTTTTTGTCAACACAACACAGGCACACCTCTCGCCGGCACCTGACCACCTCCCGCCGCTCTCGTTCATTATGGACACTACCTCGTACATTGGCCAAGCCCAGGTCCCGCTCGGCCTGCTGCTCCTCGGCGGAACTATTGGCCGTCTCCGCATCAGAGACATCGACAGAAAACTGTGGAGAACGTCCATTGCAATCACAATTCTGCGGCTGGTTATCCTGCCCGTGATTGGCTGTGCAATCAACTCCAAACTCAACAAAGACGGCCTCTTCTACGACGATACCATCCTCTACTTCGTTTGCAACCTCGAGTTTTGTCTGCCTCCAGCAACATCTCTCATCTACATCACCGCTGTCTACACCCCTGTGGGACTCGAAGAACACACTCAGATCGACTGTCTCGCCCTCGTCTACATCTGCCACTACGTTCTGCTCGTGGTTTGCCTCCCAATAACGACATCGTACACCATGAAAGTGTCTCTTGGCTTTTAATTTCGCGGAGCCCAAAGATTTTTTTCACAGGAAAAATAGTTGTTTTAATATCATCCATCACAAACACGTAAAAGAACCACTGCCAGCCAGTATTCGCTCGCCTTCCCATGAACGTCAACATCTCGCTCCCCCTCACAATCACGCGCAGCGCGCTGTACGCCCTCATATATGCCTGCTCCATTCTCTTCGTCCTGCTGCCCTGGTCCGTCATATCGTGTCTCTGGTTCTACCAGCATCTGATCCCGCCCCCAGTGATCTACGAACACCTAGATCTGAACTACGATCTGCTCCAGCGGGGCCCGTATCTTGTGGTGAACGCCGCCGACGTGTTTGCTCGGCTCGTCACGCTCGGACCCAATATATTAGGTGACTCTGTCTCCGAGTACGAGCTCAACCTGCACTTCAAACACCAGTGTCTCGCAGGATTGCACCCTGAAAAGGGCGGAAAATACTTGGTGGGGGCCAGACTCTCGATTCTCGATGACACGCTGCTCAATGAGGAACTCAAACCATGGGAACTTGATCCCTTTCTCGTGGATCTTAAGTCCAAATACACCAAACTATGGCCCGTCACAGATAACATGAAACCCACCCTCAATTTCGCCGTAGCCACCAACAAGCTTGACCAATCGCTGTGGCAGTGGCCTACGGAGCGGTCCGTGCACCGCGAACAACGCTCCAGCCCTATTGAGCCCAGAAAATTCCAAATATGGGGTAATTGGAAACCGGGAAAAGACGCACATACAGACGAAAATCAAGGCATTTACTACACGAAAACACAATTTTTCACGCTCGACTGTCACGCTACTGAACACCTGCGAAACTCGCTTGTTCCGCCATATTTCGCAAGACATTTTGTTCCCCCAGGACTCCGCAATTCCCTCGCTCTCAAGCCAAAACACAAGCTAAATTTGCTATCTTTGAAGCCACCAAATCAGCTGCTGTCGTTCCCGTCAGTTTCGCCGGCTAAAATGGCCGGAAACGCACAGCACATGAAATTTGTCATTGAGTTCAACCACCAGGCCGTATTTCTCGAAGACGTGGTTTTCGAGGTGGTTCTCAAATTCAGAGGACTCAGATGGTATCTCTGGAACTATCCAACGCTGTCTTTTCTTTTGGGAACCGGATTTTGCTGGGCAATCAGTTCGCTTAGTTGTCTTGCATTCAGTCTCTTTGTGCTTTGGTACTTCTCAGACCAGCTCGAACAGCCAACACCTAAACTCGAACAGGAATTCGACGATCTCGACTACAACCTCGTGAAAAAAGAAGACGAAAGTACCGTGGCACTCCGAAACTTAGATAGACTACTTCCACCGCGATAGATAGATATAATGCGAAGTAAATGTTGTATCGTACATGCCAGCTGTATTTAGAAAAGCCTCTGCTTTGGAAAACCACCTCAATAGGCGTTGAACTTCTCTGGAGGTTCCGACAAAAGCAGAGGGACCATGGCGGTCAAATTGTAATCGTTGTCGTTCGAGAATCCCGAGAGATATGATATAAACGACTGGTCTGCGGTAACAGCGCCGTTCGCCAAGCTGACAGGCGTCTGTGTTCCGGAGCTCGAGAGCTTGTGCTCGAGCCGTTGCGAGACGAACGTCTCAAACTCTTCCACAATTTTGTTGTACTCGTAAATCGAGTCCGCAAAAGCGTTGATGTTGCGAATCTCGTCTTCGGTGTAGTCTTCCTGCTTGGTCTCCATCTCTGTGGCCCATGTAGGAGTAGCGTCGAGATCCTCCACGACCGACGAAACACTGGAGTCCAACACCATGTCGTGCAATTCTTCCAAGACCGAGCCAAAGTTGAAGTTAAGAGCTTTATAAGAGCTGCTTTCATCGCTGCCAAACCCGCTGTCCAGACTGATCAGGCTCTTACACACCTTGTTCTGAAGTCCGTGGCTCGGCAGTCGTGGCTGCACATTCAACAAAGCATTGTGCTCTAACTTAATGAATTTGGTCTTGTTCAGCTGCGCCAGCCGTTTCTGGGACTCTTGCAACTTCAGGTCGTTTCTGACCAGTTGGAACTTGAAGTACGATTTGTCCAGGTCTGGTGGCCTCATGTTCAGCTCGGGAGGCAGACACTTTTGTTGATTGGGAATGGAATCAGAGGTTGTATCAATGAACTCAAACGATGAAATAGAGGACTGTGGCGACGCGGAAAACGTGGTGATCGATGACAGTAAACTTGGTGATGATGATTTCGATGAAGACGAAACCGGTGGAGACGAACGCGACGCGCTCGGCGGCGTCCGCGTCAGTTCGTCGTAGCCAATCTCGCCCGCGGCAGTTGTGGGCGGAGGAGTTATGTCCTCATCGTCCGCATCCCCTTTCTTCTTGAAAAACTTGGAAACCCAGCCGGTGCTCAATTTTGAACGTTTGCCAAAGGACTCAATGCTGGTGGTTGAGGACTTGTACGAAGAGATGCTGGTGGACGACTCGGCCATGGGAAGAGTCGTACAGGTGTAGACAGCGTCGTCGAGAATCTCGTATGGATGGGACCGCACGCTATCTCTCTTGATACCCTCATCTTTGTAAACACTGGCATGGGTGATCACAAACTTCTTGTTCAAAATGGGATCCGTGGGGACCACTTTCATATCTTTGGTCAAGTTGAAGGTACGCGTGAGTCTCGAACTCAGTAAGGCAGCGAGCTTCTTGGAGTTGACAGATTCCTTGAAGTTGAAGTTGGAATTGGAGATCGGAGAGTTGAGCTCCAAGACACGCCACACAAGCAGTCTGATATAGAACGACCTCACCAGAGGTAGGTAATGTCCGAAAAACTTGTTCCAATTGGTTTGGTTGAGTAGGTACAGACTCAAGTTGTGGGATATGCTCTCAGAAGAATTGGAGACCCAATCAGCGTTGTCAATGGATCTGGTATTCGGAATGAACTCCCACACTTGATAGATGATCGAGATGGCTCTCAGTTCACAGTTGATGATGTTGGATTCAAGCAGTTTGAGCAGAACGTCGATCCAGAACTTCCAGTCCAAATTATCGATTTCAAACGGAGAAGATTCTCTAAAACTTCTCACAAACTTGATCCAAAAGTCAAATACAGTGTCCACCTTCTCGATCTCAAAAAGGGAGGTCTTAAACACCAGCAACTTGAGCAGCAGTTCCATATTTTTCACCAATCCAAGTCGCATGGCGGGCTCCAGGTCGTGCCTGCTGTTGACCAAAAAGTCTCTCAGAACCTTAAAAATCTTCTCCGTTTGAGATTCCAATTGTCCCCCCACGATGGAATGTGAGGAGGAAGCCTTTGTCGCCTGCAGAAGCTGGAAATCAAAGATCTCAAACATGTGAGTGAGGAGATAGGGGAATCCGGGTAAGGCGTAGAGATCCAGCTCGGCCGAAGACGCAGAACTTCCCTTCGAGTAATACGAGCAGAGCGAGAGATAGTGTCTGAGAAACGAGCAAAATAGGTCTACCTGCTCCAGCGAGGCCCATCTAAAACACCAGAGTCCACGGGTATCGTTGATTCCCTGGATTTTGTCCGATGGAGGGTACATGGAGTTGACAAACTTCTTCTCGACTTTGAATTTTGTCTTTCTTGGTCTATTGGCGGAAGCAATGAGAGGCCTGAGATGTGGTGCGAAACGGGAGCTGGTTTCTGACAAAATGGAATGTAGGGAGTTGATGTTGTTGCGGGTCGGGGTGATCTTATCATTTGGCGAGCGATTCAAGACCACAAAATTGTATATTTGTTCGTAGTGTTTCACTTTAGAGTTGAGTAAAAAGAGAAGTCCTTTGGAGATGTTGGGGAGTTTGATGAAAGCGTACGCGAAAACCTTACCGGCGAAGGCATACATCGGCAAGGAAATGTTCTTAATGTCGAGTCTGGAAATGCAAAATTCGAAGGTTTCCAGCAAATATTCATTGTGGGTAGCGAGGATATTCTGAAACACAGCAAGCTTGTTTTCAATAGCAAGCCATTCGTGTCTTTGTATGATTCTAGAGATGCATTCGAGGTAACAGTTTTTGTCCATCGCAGCCAACTGCTGGTACTCGTGGACGGCCGAAAGCAGTGTTCTCCACCATTTCAGCAAGATTCCTGTCGACACAAGTAAGAACCTGTCTGTGAGCTGTTCTTGGCATTGAGAGGTCCATGTGCTGGTGCTGGAGCGCAAATACGGCAGCAGACTGAGCCGGAGGATGTTGGTTTTGGCTGTAGAGTTGCGTTTGAACGATGTAAACTTAGCGAGTGCCTGGTCGAGTTTCTTGAAGTCGTGAAACTCCATGTCTGAAGTTGCGGATGTAAGAGGTTCTCTCAAAGCCATCGAGGCCGTGGATGCCGCGGAAGCCGACCGTCTTGGTGTGAAACTCCGCATTCTGATAGCGAATGCAACTAGTAGACACTTGTCGCTGGCAGCCCCTTAGAGTACAAGTGGGTGCTGCCTTTGAAAGTGAAGGGGGTAGCTATTTGAGTAAAAAAACAAAAGAGGCAAACAAGAAGGGAAACCCATTAAAAAATGCTTGTAAGCCGTCCAAGCATTTGTTATTTGTTCCCACCGCGCAAGATTTCATTGTGTGTCTTTTTGTTTGGCAGTTCTCTGGCGAAATTACTAGAAATGAAATTATGCAAGTTTTGCGGCGCGGATCTGCTGCAATATTTACCTGCCGCCTACCGCCTACCGCCTGCCGCACAGAACATTCCCACCCGTCACCGGGTCTCGGCCACGGGAAGCCATGCAACAGCAGTCACCCCTTGCAGAATGCCAGATACACTCACATTTACGTCACAGCACATTTTTTCCGCGGGCCACAGCAGAGTCGAATGAGTCTGGGATCTGCGACTTGCCCGTTCTGGTACTGCCATTTGACGCCGACGGGATCTGTGTGTGTGCCCGATCTGGAGAGCTGGCAAGTTGGACACCTGGCTGTCGCACCGTGGCCGATATGGAGCGGATGAAAAGAAAAACAATAGCTTTGCGCTTAGCGATTTGAGCCGCGCACGCAAGAAGTCAAATTCCCAAATTTATTAATAGATCTAAGTATTGAGTAAAGTAGCCCGTCTCGCAAACTTGGTGCTTGTCACGCTTGCGGAAAACCGCGACGACGATGATCCCGAATGGATCGAGGGCGCAGAAAGCACCGACCGCGCCGTAGAACTGTAACTCGACTGAACAAAGCTCACGTCCTCCAATTGGTCAACTCCCGTCAAGGCAGACGTATCGAGCCCCAGCTCGCTGATCTCAGCCCCGAAATTCTTGCCAAATAACGTAACAAGTGTCTCGTGACTCTCGCGCAGCCGCGCAGGAATTACGAGGCCGTGCAGCCGCAGAAGACTGTTCAACAGCCGGATCAAGTCCATAAACCCAACCTTCAAAACCTGTGCTTTTTGCTGGTCCTCGCTGCCAAAGAACACACGGTACTGACCAACACCTCCGTTCACTGGCGAGTCAACCGTGCCCGCCAGCGTCCGCGAAAGCTCGTTGAAAACAGACGTGCCCGAAACCCGCGCCAGCTCGTTCTGGTCCTCGTACGTCTTGATCAGCTGGCTCACCAGGTACTCCAGGTTCGAGAGTTGCTGGTTTTTGTCGAGCAGAGACCGGATGGCATTCTCGATAGGCGACAACCGAACAGTTGTGGTATTGCGGATCTCAGACCGGTTCATCAGTGTCGGGAACGTTAAAATCGTCTCGTACGTCGTCTCCTCTGTCCACAAATTCGTAATACTGTTCGACCCAGGCAGTCTTCTCGTGGCAACAAACGTCTTGAGATCCTTGTTGTCCACGTACTGTTTGGTCATGAACGAGAGCTTGTTCTGGTTCATGTCTTTTGCCGGCGAAACGGTCTTGATGTGCAAGAACTTTCCAAACGGAGTATCCTCCATCAACTCTCTAGCTTCCTCCTCGTTCGAAATGATTCTCGAACCGGGATAAAGTCTGCTGAACCGCTGGTGCATCGACGTAATGTGCTCGTACAAAAGACCCTCGTAGATGAACTCCTTGCCGCGGATCGACTCCGGGAACCCGTATCCAATGAACGAGATCTTGAAGAAATTCGACTCGGTTCTGTCCACGTTCTCCAGCCCGCTGTAGAGCTTGGCCAGCTCACCGTGACAGAAACTCAACCCTCTCAGGTCAAAATTGAACTCGTGGTACGCCTCGAGAAGCTCGCGGTAGATCTCCACCGCCTGTTCGAGCTTGTTTCCTCTAATGAAGTTGGTGGCAATCAGCTTGTACAAGTCCTCTTTCCGCTTAAACGGACTCTGGCTAGGGAACCGCGGCTTGTAGCAGATCGGCAGAACAGTCTCCACGTCCCACGAGTACGTGTCTGCCAGCAGCTCTAAAGACAGAGCAGCCTGGACAAAATTCTTCTTCTCCAAATTGGCCTCGTAAATGTCGTGAATGAACGACTGGAACAGTTCCGGTCTCTCCACTTTCGTCAGGAAACTCGACAGATTCAACCTGTGGAACATCCGATCGTCGTCAAACTCGTCTCCTCTAGGAATCTTCTTAAGCTCGTTCAGAGTCTCTAGGAACAACGACAAACTCTCCACCAGAAGCATGACAGGCCCGTACGCCTCGTCTTCCTTATCCAGCGTGATTGCCTTGCGAAGCTCGGCAGTAAACGTGATAATCTCCTTGGATTCCGGCGAGTATTTCCTCTCACTGTGGAAGATATCGTACAACGCAACAATGCATTCCCGCTCAAATTCGAACAAGCTCTCGTTGATCACCCACTCAGAAACAATCGTCGACCACAGCATCTTCACTCCGACCTCAACACATTTCTTGTTTCTCTGCAAACAAAACAGCAGCAAATCCTCAATGATTCCGTACTCGCTGTTGTAGATGAATTCAACTTGGTAGCCACCGAATCTCGCCAGGTGGAACCGAGAAACGTCCTCAGAGAGACCATCCCACGCTAAGTTGTCCCAGACAGAGCTTGCCAGCACTGCCGAACGTGTCCGGATATCTCCAGCCAAAAGATAACAGCACTTCTTCGGCATATCAATCAAATGTTCGATGGAAGAAGTCTGCGAAGTGGCACATCTCAAAATCGACTTTAGGTAGTTCGACCAAAGGTTCTTGTCAAAGCTCGCAGACTGATCAACAGGAGGTATCGTTCTGGCAAGAATCGGATACAGCAGCTCCAGATACGTCTGCATGCTCTCCGTGACCATAGACTTCAAAGAGAACCATCTGTGGCTCGGATAGAACTTGGACTGCAAAATCAACCTGATGGACTGAACAATGTCGAGATGTTTCGCCTGAGTGTCTATCAGTGCACCGGCTGGTCCCAGAACAGTTTCCAGACTCTTGTAGGCAGACGGAGTTTCTTGGTGTTTCAGATATTCGTTGATGTCCTCGCCAACAAAGATACACACTTTTGAAAGATACGCAATGAGAACTGACAGTTCAATCAAAATCTCTGCAAAACTCTCGTCATTGACAGTCGAATCAATCGTGTAATCGTTGAAAGGATAACTCACAGGGAAGAGCTGGGTAAATGTTCTTTTGGGCTTCAACAATCCAGCCATCCGGCACTGTTTGTGGTACTTGTCGAACGCTGTCGAGAGGACGGGCAGTATTCTCACAAACGTGAGATAGAGCTGTTTGCTCTGGTCAAAGTAGACTCTATTCTTTCCGAAACTCGTGGACACAACCGACATCATCACTCCGATCGCCAATCTCGACGCATCAAAGTCAATCTTGTCGCTCAGCAAAACCTCCAAGGACCATTTCAACGCTTTGGCAACCAAAGCCTGGCGGGTATCGACCGAATCTGTAGATATCAGCCACGAATGGAGCAGCCTGCGGACAAACAACAACTTGGCAATGATGATTCTATGCTCTCTGTTTTTCTTCTTGTTCGCCAGAGCGTTATTGGTCATGTTCTCCGAACAGCCCAATCCTCTCAAACCAACAGAATCCAACCACGACTCGGCAATTCCAAAAAGGGCTTCGTCTTCGAAGTAGTTTCTCAGAGTATCCAGCCACAACTCTAAAACTTCGAGCACTAGTAGCTGGTCAGCAACAAAAGCTTCCTTGGTAGAAGCCAAGAAGGAAGACACTGCATTAGCAAAAGAGCTGGAAACTTCTGCCATTTCAAGCTTGTCTTTGCTGCAAATGTGCGAAATGACAAGCACAGGATATGATGTACGACAAAGAGCTCTTCCGGTGGCATTCCACTCGACATCGCACCGGGAAAAAGCCGCTGTCATCATAGAAACGACTATCTCCCCGACTTTTGGGAGCCTCTTTGAATCGCCTGAGTTCGCTGCAACAAACTCAGTCAGAAGATAACTATACTGGTCTTGTCGGGCCACGATCAGATCAAGGAAATGAACGATGCTGTCAAACACTGTAATTTGTAACGGCTCGAGCTTCTTTGGAATAGCAACCTCCAAAATCTCCAACAGAGCCACCAAAAGCTCCGAGAAATGTTTGACAACCACTGCCAGCTCCACTTTGTCGAACTTTAAAAGAACCCCAACAAGATCCCTGCATGTACTCTCGATGTTGGCTCCAAAAACGGATCTCCAGCTCAAAATCGTTTCCACCGATTGGTCGATGTTGAAGTTGCGTCCCACGTAATCAAGTTCGAGCTCAACATAGCCAACCACAGTGTTATTTGGGCCAATGATTTCCACTTGTTTGGGTTTCTTACCGGTCACTTTCATGGTTTTGTGTGCTCTGGCCAGGTACTTGGCTCCTCCAATATACTCCGCGTTGTCGTAGACCGAGAAGTAAAGAAAGTCGTTCTCGGTCGTGGTTGTGCGAGCAATGTTCAGAACTTGAATGGTTTCTCCCACGCATTCCTGGGGCGAAACCGACAAAAACTGCCAGTTCTTGCGTGGACTTTCGTTAGTTCCCTTTGCAAAACTGATGTTGGTGGAAGACGCTTTCACTTCCACGGTGATGAAGCTCCTTTCTCTGCTAGCAGCCTGGATCTGGTTGCATTTCACAACTTTCAAATACAGTCTCTCGTAGTCTTCCTCCAAGGACGTGTACGACATGGTTTTGATTGGAGAGATTGCCGACCCTTGCTCGATCTCGAGGAAGCTCTCATTTCTCAGCTCTTTGATGGAAAGAGACAGCTTCTCTGCTCTTGGGTTAATCGCAACACCTTTGTTAGATCCCGAAATGATGCGATCCACAAGCTCTCCCCATCCGTTATTGGCCATCACCATAGACATTGCCATCATCGGACTCATTCCGGGTGTTGGCTGGATCGGCTGTGAATTGTGCGTCATGTACGAACCAAACAATTTGATGGCAAAATGGTGAGCTTCCCCGCTGGCAAGATGACCCTGGCTTCTGGAGAAGATTCTGGAGATGTTGGCCACTCCCGCACCGATACCTTTGCGGATATAAGTGAGGTTTGGAGTGCCGTTTTGCGATCCTGTGGAGTCGAGTTTGATGTTTTCGGTCAGCAGAGCAACGAGATATATTCTGCCAGAGTCAACCTCGCTGGCAGGGATGTTTTTGAACAGAGCCGCAGAGATCTTATCCAGAGACAGATCCTGATCGGGTCTGATCGAGATGCAAAAAGCCTCCGTTAGTCTTCTCTTGGAGTTCCTCAGATACATGTAGGCGTTCAGTCCGTTGTAACCCTTTGGCAGAACAGAAGACGAGCCACTGACGGCCTTAAAATCAATCAGGATATGAGATGGAGGAACAGGCTGGAACTTGGTGCATTTCTCAGGAGTAAGAGAAACGGTGGAACTTGCCGCAGGGAAGTTCGGCGCCAGCGCAGCAAACAGCTGGTTCTGTGCAATGTGGCCGAAATCCTCGAGGTTGTCTGCTAGGTTTTCGTCAAATCCTTTGTAAAGCTGTCCTGTTTGGATATCTCTGGAAAAAGTCGCCTCATATCCACCTATATCGTTGCTGTTTTTCCCCAAGTTTCTCGACGCAAGCAGCTTTGAAATTTTGTTGAACAAAGTCGAAGATTGCTTCTGAGCTTTGGATTTTTCGGACTTGGTGAGCAAGTCAAGGGACAAATTGAGTCTGATGTCGTCCAATTCTTGGTAGATATCAACCAGCCGTTTAAACAGCTGGTGTTCGCTCATGGCGTAGACAGCATAGATGTAAACGGCGAGCGATTTCAGCGTGGAAACGATCTCCCCAAGTTGGTCAGCGGCCTGCAATTGGTCCACAATGGGCAAATCTGGACGCGGACGAGTGAATTTTGGCAGATCAGCCGAGTCTGACTGCACATCTTGCAATTCTGGCGCTTGAATTTCGAGATCATGTATTATTTCAACACATTCGAGAGGGATAATCGCCACCGACACCCTATTTCCAGGCAATTTTTCCAGATTCACGCTGGCAGAAGAGAAATCTGCCGGAATCGGCAGAGAAACGACGTAACCCCGCGCCCATTTCTGAGATTCTTGGTCAATTTCAAACAGGCAAACAAGATCTCCCGGATAAACGTTTGTGAGGTTATGGAGAGCGGCCTTGTTTTTGGTCTTGTCCTGGATCTTGTCCAAAGGCAAAAAAGGTCTGGTGATACGCCCAAAAAGAGATCTCCCTAACGGTGACCACGGCATTGCAAGGGTCAAGATGTGTGGAGCAGTAGCCGAAGAATTGAAGATTTTGCACTGTTTAGAGAAGAAAAAAGGGGTTAAGCGAACAAGATCTCGCTGATTTTCCAATTTACTCCCAAATAGTCAAGTATTCAGATCTTGTCGAGTGGAACAATCCACGCGCCACCGCCCGTGGCGCGTGCTAAGTGGCGCAGCCAGAAAAATACCCGATCTGGAAATATCTACATAGATTCAAGTCTATGGAAAAAAAAGAGCAAAAGGCACGCATGTTTCATAGGCGGACGTCTTATCTTCTTTTACAAGCTAACAAATTTGCCGGCCATGGACTCAAAAAGATCGCGCAATTCAGAATCAATCTCAAAGCCTACACAGTTGGTGGACGACCCCATCCGAGCCCAGCTCCAGAACCTCGGAATGAGAATCAGAAAAAGCATCAACGACGGCTACCTGACCGCACAACCGAGCCAGAGCAACTACATGACCGACTTCCAGCAACAACACGCGCTGAACGTGCAACGCACGCCTGCTCCTAGCCATCTCCACGACAAGATGCCCTCGCTACTGTACAACGGCTCGACGGCCTCGTCACTGTCGGACTGGGAGGACGAGCTCACCCGCGCACCTACACAAGTTCTACCAGGACTAGCACAGGGGTCTGGTAGGACAAAACGAGGAAGAGACGAGGGGGAAGAGCACACAACGCCAGCAAAAGTGCCACAATTGAACGAGTATGTGAACAGATACGGGCCGCTGGCGTTCAACGAGGAGTTCTAAAGGCTCTTGAATACGAGTTTAGTTATGAAGTTTAGTTCCGATTTGATTAATGAACATCTTATGAAGTTTGAGTGATGTGGTAGTGATGAATAATTTTTCTAGTGAGGATCTCCTTATTTTTCCTCCGGATCAAAACTCTCAAGGGTTTGTATTGTTTCCGGTCAATTTTCCGGTTTCCGCCGCATGTTCTACCGCTTCTCATCTAAAAAAAAAACATAAAACAAATAAAAATTAGCCTTGCCTGGCGGATCTCTCTTTGAGTCTAGTGTTGTTTGGTGATAACTCCTGCTTTTTGCGCTGTCCCGCCGCTGTTTCCGCTTGTGTTTTACAATGGAAACCGCAGACTCAAAGCTCAAGTACAAAAACCATCTCTACCGTCTTGCCGATAAAACAAAGGAAATCCCGAGCGATGACGAGTACTGGCAGTTTTTCTGGACCGAACCGCAGTCGGCAAACGATATCTTCAGTCTGTTGACGCCCGCGGACGTTAGGTATCTGCGAGACACAAACATCCGTGGGTTCTGTCTACTTCTGCGGACCGTGGCCAACAATTTCCTAACATTTGCCAAACAGAAGGGAGCCGTTTCCCCGCTGTATCTGCTCAACTGTGTGCGATTGTTGTGCAGACTTCTCCCCTTTCTGTATGAGAAGAGCGAACTGAGTTCCGTGGAAAGAAATTTGTTCTGGTCGCTGAACAGCGGCGTCGATCTTGCCAACCCGGCCTCTGCCGACAGCAACACCGCTACCGTTGGGGCCGGGTCTGTGCCATCTACAAGCTCCAACGAAGTCTCCAGCACCGACAGCACGGCTGCACGTATTGACCAGGTGGTGAATAGCGAAAAAGCACTTGAAGGAGCCTCTGTCAAGGCTGTCGTGGACGTTTCGTACAGCGAAGCATTGCCCCTTGGAGCATCTTTGGTCCTCACGGGAGTCGATTTATTGTTCACGACGGGTTTCACGGTTCCTGGCTCTGGCCGGAACATAGAATTTCTCATATGGGAGCCCGGGATCGGTCTGTCAGGCAAACCCCAGACCCCGAACGCCGAGCTGGATTCTTCGCGCCTCGAAGTTCTGCGGCTGTTGCTCGTTCTGTGCTCGCAATGCCTCTATAGACAGGTTGGGAACGTGGTTCCAATGGGATGTCGTTACCTGACAGTGTTGGTGACATCGACGCCCAAGCTGCAACTATTGACCCTCATTTCATCGCTGGTTAATCTCACTTGCCGCTCCACCAAAGACCCAGACGAGGACGATAACGGTCTGCAATTGGAACCGTCGAGTCTGCGGAATTTGCGGATACTTATGGTGACAAATGCGATCCAACTGCTCTCGTTGATGGTGGTGTATCCGCTTCCAAAAGCCGATTTGGAATTTCTCGCAAAAACAGGAATCCTCATCACCCAGCCTAACAATCTTGTGAGGTACTACTGCGGCCGACTCCACAAGGACCAGGAGATTGTTTTCTTGGAAAAAGGGATTCTGCTGCCGTTGTTCCGGCCCATGTCGGCGGAAATGGGCTCCACTGGAACAGGGTTGACTCTTCTGATGAAAGGAAAGACGTCTTTGGAGCCGCCGCTCTGGTGTACGGAGCTGGTGATGCTGTTTTGGGAGTTCTACCAGTGCAACAAGCGTTTCAGAACGTACGTCTGTGCCAAATACGGACCCAAACTGCTTGTCAGTCTACTGTTCTACATCTTCACATACAAGAGTGTGGAAAAGTACAGAAATTTCATTCGGACCTGTTCGTATCTGTTTCTGTTCATTTCGTGCGACCCGACTGTCTCTGCAGGTCTTTTATCCTGTTTTGACAAGAAACTTTACAATTCTCTGCCGCAAGCGTTCCGCATCACCACAGCAACAACAACTTACCGGGACTTTATTGTCATCCAAACGTGCAATGCGTTGGACAGCGGATGTCCGATGATTCTCGTGCCCACAATGGTGGAGTGGCTTTACAACTTGATTCCTCTCACAAACAGCGAGCCGTCATCAACGTTCAATAGAAGACTTTCTCTCAAGGACTTGGGGAACTCAGAAGCCCAAAACTTTCAACTCTCGTACGCAGCGAGCGCGTCATTGACACAGCTGGTGAGTCGGTTTTCTACGCCGGCTTTTCTCGAGGAAAATGCCGTCAATCTGGACCTTTTGGCGCTGTTGATGCGGGCCATCTGCCACTCGTTGTGTCGGTCTTGGCAGGACTTTACGATACTGCTGTACATCATGTGCAAGAACGATGACGTCTACAAGGGGATTTTGCAGTCCATCAAACAGCTGAACAAGGAGGAGGAAGAGGAGCAAGCGGAGGCATTCACAACGCCCTCGTTGTCGAGAAGACAGTCGGCGATCAGCGTTACTTCCAACTTGTCATCTCCGATGTTCAACTCGACAGAAGATGTCTCTCAGGCCGAGGATACTTCTCCCGATGAGGATTTGATACGACCAAAATTGCCGGTGGGGATGTCGACGCGGGCCAAGAGCAAACAACCTTTGGATGCTCCATTAGAGTTGACATGGACGGGAATCAAATCTACAAACATTGTCGTTGACGTCATTAAGTTTGCCAGCTCGAAGGTGACGATCACCAACCTGAGCGACGCCGCTACTGTCATCAACAAGATCAGCGGTATTGGGCTCGGAGAACACATTGAATCGCTCAGCATCCCCAACGAATACAACCCCGCGAGAACGCGGTTCGAACAGCTCAAGTTCACGTGGTCGAATCTGTCTTTGGGCTGGTACGAGTCGGTTTTATGGGGAGCCATTTTCAACCAGAATGAGATCACCAAATCTAAGAACTTTTTGACGGAAATCAGCTCGTCTCTGTCGGCTTTCAAGAAGGTTGACTGGGGATTTGGAGGCTGGAACACTCTCAACGGGGGCGCTGGAAACACGACCGAGCCGGCCAAAGCGGCGAACAGGGCTCTGAGTCCCGTGGGACTTTGGCAAGGAACGAACGTGAAGCTATTCACCATGAAAGGCTCCAGAGACTCGCCGTCGTTTGCTCAACCGAAGGGTGCCGTTGATGCGGTTGCCGACAACTTCATCAAGCGGTTCGGGTCGATCTCGTTCAACCGCAGACGTTCAAGCACTCCGTCGATAATCAGCAATATTGGTCCGACTGCGGCTGCTCCGCAGTCGCCTCTCAACTCTATCTCGGCAAGTCCGCTTGTCCAAAGCTCGCCTCCTCTCGTGAGCTACAGTCCTGTTCCACCGCCTGCTGTTTCAGACGAGTTTGGCGAGCTGCTGAGACTGACAGACAGCGCTGGGGCTCGGCCAGCGCAGTTCGCAAACATCCCGCTGAAAGTGACTCCACGGAACTCGATTTCAACCAACAGGCCCTCAATGAGCGACCGCAGCACTCCAAAAACGGGCAGCGTTCAAGGAACACCGGTGCTGGGGCCACAATAAACGTCTTGACGAGAGCATTCTGCACCCAAGAAGAAGGCGGTACGCAAAGGCTGGACCAAACGAGTTCTGTCGGGCGATGCGATGCTCACAATTAGCAATTGGCCATAGACTCAATGTATATAGAGGAGCTTAATAAATGTTAGAGGTGTGGCTACGAAATGAACTACAATAACTGCTGTGAATACTCTCCATACATTACCCTTCCTTATTACGCTAACGTCTTCCCTTCTTGGTCACCACCGTGAACCCATCGTCGTCCACAATCGGTCCAGTGGGAGCACTGGAAACGCTTGGAGCAGACTGCTCAACATCCATCATATCTTCATCCTCGTCATCCTCGCTCTCGCTATCGCTGACGTCTGGGTTATTAGGATCCTGTTGCAACTTCACCTCGTTCTTCACTATTCCGTGCCTTTTTCTGTACTCCTCTTTCTCCAAATAACGCTGATAAAGAGCGTGGACCTTATCGAAAACACCAGCGACACACTCGTGGTACGTCTGGATGATGGCCTGTGCAATCAGCACGGTGGAGTCGTCCTGAACCAGCACGTCAAACTCGTCCTCGAGAGCATTGAAAAGCGTCTCGTGGATCAAAATCGTATCAACCTCACGTCCCTCGGTGAACAATTCTATCACAATACCCGTGATCCAGTCTCTCTTCTCTGCAGACTCGGGTCCTCCCCAATTATTTTCCACAGCAGTGGCCAAAGTATCCCATTTGTAGATCAGCATGGACACTCCGAGCTCAAAAGTGGCCTGTTTCTTCGGGTCTGCAATCAGCAGAGTCTTCTGGCCCTCAGGCGCGCAGAGGTAACCAGAATCTTCGAGAACGACTTCCATTTTAACTGGCGAGGTAAGAGAGATCTGGGTGTAGATGAAAAATCAAAAAAAAAAAAATCAAAAAAAAAATTATGCATATGTTCATATCACGTGATCTACACCTCGTGTTGATTGGGAAGATTAGGTTTGATAAGGTGATTTGTCTGAGGAACCTCCACGTCGGGCAAAGCGCTACCACTAGATGTAAAAGCAAACGGGGTTCTTGATGAGCTATTTCCAGCTGCAATTGCGCCTCTCATCACATACCTTCCCTCACTCTCCATGGTGCTCCCCAGGTCTCTCGATCCTCGCGTGAGAAAAGTTTTTTGAATATTTATAGAAAAAAGAAAACTGTACGAAAAAATATCATGCTGATTGATTGCTGGGGCAGGGTTTTGACGATTCCACATCCGTGGATTTAAAACAAAGCATTTTGAGTCATTCTCACTAGCAGTGGGATCAAGAGACACACAAACTCGCTACAACGTCCTGTCACCCCCATATACACGTCTTTTAGCATACATTCTCTTGATGTCTCAGAAGCTTGTTGCCCACGAAAACTCGCTCAAGATCGAGAATGCGCTGAAGCAGATCAAGAATCGAGACGCGGAGTCCACTTCAGATGATCCATCGGTTTACATAGATGACAACGGGAACGAGTTCAAAACTACAGAACGCATAATCTCCGAGGTGGTACCTCCCACAACGGTGAGGCCGTCTGACGAACAGGTTTTTGGCAAGCCTGGAGGACTTCCCGATTACCGTTTCTTGCGAGACCATTTCAAAAGAGAGGGAAAGCTCACTGAAGCACAAGTGATTTGTATTTTGAAGATGGCGACGGCGATTTTCGAGGCGGAGCCCAACCTTTTGACAGTTCCTGCCCCCGTGACTGTGTGTGGAGACATCCACGGCCAGTTCTACGACCTGTGCAAGCTTTTTGAGATCTGCGGGGACCCAGACACGTCGTCGTTCCTGTTCCTAGGGGACTATGTCGATCGTGGCTCGAACTCTCTTGAGTGTTTGCTGCTGCTGTATGCCATGAAGATCAACCACCCTCATTCGTTTTTCATGCTTAGAGGTAACCATGAAACGAAGCAGATGACGTCACATTTCACGTATAAGAACGAGTGTCTGATCAAACACTCATTCGCAGTGTACCAGGAGTCTCTGAAGTCGTTCAGGACTCTCCCGATCGCCGCAGTGATGAACAAACAGTTCTTCTGTGTCCACGGAGGAATTTCCAGACACCTGCACAGCTTGGCAGATATCGAGCAGATCGACCGATTTGTGCTTGACTTCCCCTCCTCGGGACTCTATTGTGACCTGATGTGGGCCGATCCGTCGACGAACTACGACACAGAGGCGCCCGGGACCGTTCCGCCGTTTGCGGAGAACTACGAGCGCGGATGTTCGTACATGTTCAGCTACGAGGCCTCGTGCCAGTTTCTTGCAGACAACAATCTTCTGTGTCTAATTCGTGCTCACCAGGCCCAGGACGCGGGCTACAGAATGTACAGGAAGACGGAGCCGCAGCAGTTTCCATCTGTGATCACGTTGTTCTCCGCGCCGAACTACTGCGGATCCTACGGCAACAAGGCGGCCGTTCTGCGCTACGAAAAGTCTGTCATGAACATCCGCCAATTTTCTGCGCAGCCCGAGCCCTACCATTTGCCAAATTTTTTGGACGCGTTCACCTGGTCGATTCCGTTTGTCGCGGAGCGCACGGCGGACATTTTGTTCTCGGTGTTGAACATTTGCACGGACGAGGAGCTCGGTCGCGACACGGTACTTGCGCGGGAGCTTGCCGGGTCGCTGAGAGAGGTTGGCCAGCCGGCGTCGGACGTGACAACCACCACAGACGAGCCAAAGACATTGGACCGTAACGCTTTGCGCAACAAAATTCTCGCGATCGGCCGTGTTTCGCGTATGTTCAACATCTTGCGGCAGGAGGCCGAGAAGGTCGAACAACTGCGGACGCTTTCGGGAGGCGCCATCCTGCCGAAGGGTGTTTTACTGAATGGCAGTGACGAGCTAAGCAAGAAGTTGAGCTCGTTCGAGGAAGCGCGTCTGGCCGATCTGGTGAATGAAGGGTTCCCTGGGGTCAGAGGGAGGTCTGATAAGGAGACATGAGATCAGACACTGGAGACATATAGGAGGGCAAATATCATGCCCGAGAATAAAGCACACTCGTATCATAGAGAACTTTAGTAGCCGTAGCTGTCAAACGGCACGGGCCGACTATATTTTGGCCGCGCAATGGTAGTGTCTCCACCATTTTCCTGGTATACAGAAATAAAGAGGGAGCAAAAAAGACTTGATTTGCTTGTGAGTGGCAATTTTTCTCTTATTTTACACCATTGAAGAGCGGGCACAGTGCTTTTCTGTACAACATCCACCCATGTCACATCATCGCAAAGCCCACGAAAACTCTGTGAAAATTGAAAACGCCCTCCGGCAGGTGAAAGCAAGGGGAGACCCTGAGAGCGATCAGGCCCCTAACGTTTACATTGATGACAATGGCGACAGATACATCACAACAGAGCGGATCGTGAGCACAGTGGAGCCTCCATCGGTGCGCATACCTTCCAATGATCAGGTTTTTGACAAAAGAGGCATCCCGGATTACCAGTTTCTCATGTCCCACTTCAAAAAAGAAGGACGGCTCTCAGAGCACCAATTGACAACGATCCTGGAAATGGCGGCTGATATTTTCGAGAAAGAACCGAACATGCTGCAAGTTGCATGTCCTGCGACAGTTGTGGGCGATATCCACGGCCAGTACTACGACCTGTGCAAGCTGATCGAGATGTGCGGAGACCCAAAAGACACGCAGTATCTCTTTCTCGGCGACTATGTGGACAGAGGAGACTACTCAATTGAAGTGCTCATTCTATTGTACGCCATGAAGATCAATTTTCCCAACTCGTTTTGGTTGCTGCGTGGAAATCACGAGTCTAAGCGGATGACGGAGCATTTCACTTTCAAAAGAGAGTGTCAAGTCAAATACTCGCTCAAAATCTACCGCGCAGCGATGCTGTCTTTTAAGATGCTACCTCTTTGCGCGATTCTGAACGAGCAGTTCTTCTGTGTTCACGGAGGAATCTCAAAAGATTTGATACATGTCTCAGACGTGAACTCCATCGACAGATTCAAGTACGATTTCCCCTCCCGAGGACTTTACTGCGACCTCATGTGGTCCGATCCGTCTCCAGAGTTCGACACAGAAGAATCAGTTGGTACTGGATTCGAAACTTTTTTCAAAGACAACACAGAAAGACATTGCTCCTATTACTACACATACAAAGCCGCGTGCAAGTTCTTAAAGAACAACAACCTTCTGAGCATCATCAGAGCGCATCAGGCTCAGGACTCGGGCTACAGAATGTACCGCAAAAACGAGTCCACTGGATTTCCTTCTGTCATTACATTATTCTCGGCTCCAAACTACTGCGGCACTTACCGCAACAAAGCAGCAGCACTGATTTACGACGGAGCGACTTTCAATATCAAACAATTTGTTTCTAACACCTCGCCGTATCATCTCCCAGACTTTATGGACGTGTTTGAGTGGTCCCTGCCATTCGTAGCCGAGAAAGTGTTGGACATTCTTGTATCGCTGCTGAACATTTGCACGGAAGAAGAGCTGGTCGAACAGACTTTACTCGCTAGAGATGTGGCAACGTCTCTCAAAGATGTTCCAGATGCCGTTGCTGTGCGAACTACTGAAGAAGCTGCTCCAGGCTCAACAGCTACCCTTGAGGCAAGAGCATCGTTGAGAAACAAGCTACTTTCTATTGGCCGTATGTCCAGAATGTTCAGTATCCTACGTGAGGAGTCTGAGAAGGTGGAACATCTCAAGAGCTTTGCAGGAGGTAGACTACCAAAGGGCGTTTTGATGGACGGAAGAGAGGAACTACACAACAGACTAAAATCCTTCTCAGAGGCTAGAGAGGCCGATCTCAACAACGAGGCCTTGCCTCCGTCTGAAGAAGAGCTGGGGAAGCTTGAAGAGGAGAAGAGCAAGAAATTGCGTAAGTTTATCGACGATGGAGAAATGGATATATCGTGAGCTACAAAGCATAGCATTTTTCTATCGACCGAGCATCGTTACCCCACCAGTTAGGAAATCCAGCGCCGTTACCGAACAGGATGAAAATGACCAAGTTGCACAAGTTGAAACCGGTGTCGAAGGATGCCGCCAGAACGTAATTGTACGTCTGGAACAACTTTGCACGGTAGTTGTACAAATAATGCATTGTGAAGGTTCCGATAAGAAATTGAGTCAAATACCCTGTGCTGATGTTCCCATAGAATCGGGACATGGTTGAAAATACTATTGTCAAGTTGAATTTCTTCATCACTTTGAAGCTGGTGTATTTGTACATTAGGAATGTGATCAGCGGCACAATTGCACCGACAAGAAACCCATACGGAAGAAACTGGTATTGTTGGAAAAGTCTTTTGGGACCAACCAGCACGTATCCTATTGCGTTACTGTTGTAATTGGTGAGCAGTTGTCCCGTCCACTGGTGCAATGGGTCCACTTTGGTTCCGCTGAGGTATTCAAACTTGTTGTTGATCACCCATCTGAGTGACAAATAATTGAAGGGAACACCTATGAGGTCTCCGAAGATTTGGGAAAAGAACACCATTTTGGGAGGAATGTTGTTGTACATTCCAATTTTTTGATCCTGAAGGAGATATTGGGCCCGATACCAACAGTTTCCGGCGATTGCCCCGTATATGGCTGCTCCACATGGATGTTTTTTATTGTCGGCGCCGGCGAAAAAGGTGTGCTGGATCATGAGGCCGTAAAGAAGCTCATTCACCGTTCCAATGGCCAGTTGAAAGTTCGAGATTGCATACAGATACGACATTGGTGTCACGATAAGCGCTCCGAGAACCAATGCTACCATGTATGTCCTCCAAGGAATGAAGAGTTGGTCTGTACCGAGGAGAATCAACGACAGCAGAACAAAACTCAACGAGAAAAGCATCAAAAACCAGCTTCCGGGAATTTCCTCATGCATTGAGTAAATTTTGGTGATTCTATCAGTGTGTTTGCTGCCCAGTAAAGGATCTTGCTCGGACGTTTTGCGATTTCTGCGCTTTAGTTTGCGGAAACTAGCAGCCAAATCATCGTATCCGAAACTGGCAATCCATGCGATAGCGCACACGTATGCGGCGTAGTCGAAGAATATGTTGAGTTGACGCTGTGTTCCGAAGTTGATGGGTCCGAGCAAGGAGTAAGCAGTCTCGTTGAATTTGAGATCTGGGGTAATGAGCTCTAAAGTTGGATAAACGGTACCGTTTGCGAGCAAGATTCTGTTATCCATCAGCCCAAAAGAGTACTTGCCATGATTGTACCACTTTGCAAACGGAAGGGCTGCCCAGCACACCAGCGCAAAACCGATGAACTGCAGCACTATCGTCCAATAAGGACTCAGCATCACGGTGGAGGTGATATTACTCCAATCGAGAGAAATATTCAGGAATCCGAGACCTCCTAGCCCGGATCCAAGGAAGTTGACTGTTCGACTATGAGGAGCCATCCAACACAGCATGGCGAGAGATGACGTCATTGGGAAGATAAATTCCGGCAGAAACTGCCATGAGAACATTGCAAATAGTCCTATTCCAAAAACTTTCATTTGGTTCGATGACTTTTTGGTAGACTCCTCTGTAGAAGATGAGTTGTTGTCGAATGTTTCCAGAGCTTTGAACAAAGATGTTTGCATGAGGGCCTGCGGCCAGATGAACTGTGGCTCGTAGAGCACGAAGTTGCGTGCAATGGCTGCAAACGAATACCCCGTCCAAACTATGCAGTACATGAATAACAGTGCCACGACCGGATGAATGTTTTCACCGTAGTAGACCTGCGCAAGCGAAATTCCGGCTGTTCCTTGGTTCCCTGTAGCACCGGAGGCAGCTGTCAGTGTCACAAGAACGGCTTCTTTCATAGACCACGGATACGGATTCAAATCAAACTCGAAAAATCCGAGAAAAGAGACTTTTTTGTGGGGTAGCACGCTAGCGAGCCATTTCCCAGCTGGATATGATAGGAATTGCACAAATAGAATGCTGTAAGAGGCACTGGTGGTCCGGTAAGAGTTCATGGTGTCGATAAATGCACCTGGTATCACAAACAAGACACTCAGCAGAAAGTAGCGAAATGTGAGTAGATGTTGGTCTTTTGTGATGGTTGAGATATCCATATTTCTCAATCCCAGGGTCTCCACCACAGCCGGTGGCAGGTCTAGCAAATCGTCATCGGCTGATGGAGTTGTGGGGCCCACGTCCGCATCATATACCGCGGTGAAGTGGCTCATGTGGGGAACGGACGGTAGGATTGATCTAGCAGTAACACATTTTTGATTTTGACGATTTCAATTCATTTCAGATAAGAAAGCCAAATCAAGGCGCACGAGAAATGACGAAATCCTTGGGTGAAATTTTCTGGTGCAAGGGTGTAAAATCAAAAATCATGTGACTTTGGGTACGTGATTTGAAAGCACCAAACATTCACTATGAGCCTGCGGTGTTTGTATAATGTAAGTTGCAAGTGACATATTCTGCGGTGTTGCTAGCACAAATCTGTTTCGATGATAAACTATGTTGCTCGTCCATTCACAGTCACAGATAGACATGTACATGTCATATCCGTATCTGTTGATTCTCTTCTCAAGTGGAATAGTGTCAGCCGTTGTGCTGGGAGGGGTGACTCTATCCGATGGACCTCTTCTTATAAGAAGGTAGCAGTTTGCTCTTCCCAACACATCACCACAACAGTATCATCAGGCTTGTGGTTCTAGTTGAATTGGACAAATTGTAATCTGTGGGAATAGTGTCTCCAGCATCCATAAGCAGCATTACTCTCGATGGTCGAATCGTCGGTAGTGATGTCCCTATAGAGGGAAAAAAGTTCCAATTTTCTACTTATATGAGTGACATGTTGCTCACACCATTGGCATGCAACCACCGTACCATGTTGATAGCATCTGTGCGAGTAGGATCATCTCTAGGCAGCACCTCCTAACCCCTGGCGGTCAACAAAAATAACCAAGATCGAAAACCTAACTGTAATCCCCGTTTCAACAACATTGTAGCGAATGTCTATGGTTGATAAATGCTGCTTGTTTTATGTTTGTATCCTGTGAAAATGGACGCCAATTGACGTATATTCGTCTTCTTTAGTGCAACCACTACAATTCGGTCCAAATACACGATTCTGGGCCCCGAAAATACGTCAACAGGCAAAAAGTTTTGAATGCCTCCGCGAAAGTCCGAGAACTGCCAAGAAAAAAAAAGCCGTTAAGATTCATGCAGCATTATTCTATCACCTAAAAAACTATAACATGACCACTCCGACACCGCTTCTGTTGACCAGGTCGTATTCTTTTGTTTTGGAGTCGATACCACCGTTGATCGGAAATGCCTTGTAGTTGAAGAGGTAGAAGTTCAGGAAAGCATCACCGTTACCAAATTTCAGGTCTTTGAGGAACAACACGTTGTCCTGAGACGTGAGAGCATTGAACACATCGATTTTGAGATTCTTCGTCACCACGAGAGCGTCATTGATGAGACTGTTGAGTCTCTTCGACAGCTTGGACGTGTCCTCGGCCGATAACTCGGTCGGCTTTCCTTCCTCGAGAACGACGTCCGAGGCGTAGTAGAACAGGTACGCGACACCCAGATTTGTGTACTTTGGGTTGTTGATCACAGTGAAAGGCAGAACATAGAACGAAAAAAAGTCGGTGATCTTGCCCTCCTCGTTTTCCACCACGTATGTCATGATCACCTTCTCTTCATCCGGCAATTGCGCCTGCTCGTCGTTACCGTACAGCCAGTGCAGGATCTCGTCCTTTGTGAAGATCTGAATCATGTCGTATCTTGCCTGGTAACGGTTGTACAAGTCCCAGACCTGATCCACATCCTCAGGCTTCATTTTTCGGAGTCCCTTGGTTTTCGTCGAGGAAGGCAGGGCGTATTGGGCAATCATCTGAGACTTCGTCACATTTGGGGGAAGCGATGAGAATCCCACGTCGTACAGCTTTTCCCAGTTGAGTGGACGATGTGTATATCTGCACGTGGAGACTGGAGTTGGGAGAACGGCTCCCGAAGTGAAAAGAGCCTGCCAAACGTTGTTTTTGTTCACCCTTCTTGTGATTTCTTTGATCAAAACTGGAGCAAGTCTCTTGGAGCGGAGTTTTTTGTGAATGCACAAAAAGTTGATTTCCACCGAAGGAATGTCGTTCTTGCGGACATTCAAAAGAGATGGAATCGCGCTGATGAAGGCCACCAACTTCCCGGTGGCCTTCACCCGAACACCAACGTAGTATTCCTTCTTCCATCCAGGAGGCTTGAGAGCCCACTCAAAGAATTTGGCACTGTATTCGAACCGGAACGTAGCGTCCTGGTCCTCGACGTAGTGCTCGTGGAGCAACAAGTACACCTGATTCATCTCCTCCTCCTTCTCGAGATCAATGGTGACCCACTCAAACTCCTTGAGCATTGGATAAGGCTCATCTGGGATGTTTTCTGGCCTTTTCGTCGAGTCAATTGGACCTTCACGGTCGATCTTCTCGTCGAACTTGGCCACCGGCTGCGTCTTCCAGAACTTGTAGTCCTTCATCTCCTTTCTCTGGGTTTCCGTGAGCTCCTCGCCCAAGGCAAGCTTCTTCAGCAAGTTCTCTATGGATTTCTCGTTGTTTTGGGACATTGCTTGTGGGGTGACTCGCACACTGAAGATGAAGGTGTACTCCGTGCATTGAAAATGTTAATTCTCGAGTTCAACTAAATTATCGATTTGCAAGCCGGGTAACCTTGCTCCACGCGGGATTGTAGTGCTGGAAAAAAAAAATTTCAAAACTTATTTTTTTTTTTTTTGAAATATTTTTTGGCCTGTTAAGACAGCTTTTTAAACGCTTCTACACCACAGCAATCCCCCCACAAGCGTCTCCCACAACATGATTTCTGCATCCAGCTGGGTTCCGAGAGGATTTCCATCCGAGTTTCCCGAGAAATATGTATTGGACGACGACGAAATGGCCCGGATCAACGAGATGGCTAGATTGCAAATTTCCGAGGCCCAGGCCGACCTAGACGAGGCTGAAGACGAAGAGAAGTTCTCCACGGCGAACCTGAAGAGCCAGACTGAGATGGACGATGATCTGAAAGAGTACGATCTGGAGCACTACGACGACGAACCCGTTGATGAAGTGACGGGAGAGGCCATCACGATGTTTCCTGGTTTGACCAATACTGCTGCCACATACATCAAGAAGGCTACTGCTGTTGGGAGTGACGACGATGATGTTGAGCTCGATGATGAGGAGGGACCAGAAGATCACTACATCTCGCTCCCGACTGAGAACGATGTTGCCGAGGAGAAGGCTGAGTTGCAGGTTTACCCTACCGACAACATGGTGCTAGCCACAAGAACCGAGGACGACGTTTCGTATCTCGACGTGTACATCTACGATGACGGTGCTGGAGCTCCTGACGGGGCTGAGGAGGAAGAGGGAGACAAACTGGATGCGGATGTGGCCCGTGGAATGGTGAGAGAGAACAACCTGTATATCCATCACGATCTCATGCTTCCATCTTTCCCATTGTGTGTGGAGTGGATGAGTTTCAGACCTGGCGGACCCAACGAGGACTCGAACATTGGCAATTTCGCCGCTGTTGGAACGTTTGATCCAACCATCGAGATTTGGAACCTGGACTGTATAGATAAGGCGTTCCCAGACGTGATTCTGGGAGAAGAAGAGATGGAGCAGAGTGCTGGAATGAAGAAGAAGAAGAGCAAGAAGAGCAAGAAATCAAAGAAAGAGCACGTCACCACGCACCACACGGACGCTGTGCTCTCCTTGTCGCATAATAGAACGTTCAGAAACGTGCTCGCATCGACATCGGCCGACGCAACGGTCAAGTTGTGGGACCTGACTACCTGTCAGGTCGCCAGATCGATGAACACGATCCATCAGAACAAGCACGTTTCCGCTTCGCAATGGTTTGAGGACGGAACAGAGCTCAACAACGGATCCGTCCTGCTTACCGGAGGATACGACTCCTATTGTTGTGTCTCCGACGTGAGAATTGCCGAGGAAAGCTCGATGTCCAAGAGATTCATGGTTGGCAACCAAGAGGAGATCGAGGCTGTTCAGTGGGCAGCCAGTTCGTCAATTTTCTACGCCGGTACCGACCAGGGTAACGTCTACTGTTTTGACGCCAAGATGGAGTCGAAGCCGCTGTGGACGCTTCACGCACATGACTCGGGCATCTCGACACTGGAGTCGAACAAATACGTCGACAACATGCTTGTCACGGGAGCCATGGGTGACAAGGTTGTTAAGCTGTGGAAGATCAGTGAGAAGGGACCGTCGATGGTTTTGAGCAGAGACTTTGGCTGCGGAAACGTGCTCAGTACGAGCTTTGCTCCGGACATTGAGGTTGCCGGTAACTTGGTGATTGGTGGTGCCAGTGCAGGCTTGAAGATGTGGGATTGTTTCAGTAACAGAGCGGTGCGGTCGTCTTTCCGCGACCAGCTCAAGGCCGTTCAGATGCGCGCTCGTTCCGAGGCCGTGCAAGCAGGCAAGGCTTCGAGAATCGCCAGAAAGTACCACGACAAGTACAGAGAGGAGGTGATGGAGGCAGAGACCGGTGGTGTCGATGAGGATGAGGAGGATGAGGAGTAATGCAAGGCTAACGAGCAAACTCGTTCCTGTGTAAGTTAGAGACCAGCGACGAGTTGGTTGAATAGAGCTATCAAAATTCAAAGTCATCTTTGACTCTCCCGCGACTCCGGCTCAGTAATTATTAAATCGTTGGTTCACATCTAATTTAATTCTTTTTCGCTTCAATAAATTGTGCGGCTCAGTATTTTTCATTTTGATGCCGAAAACTGGAAAACAAGTCCTGCATTTCTGGCCTTCTGCACCAAATCTGCACGTCCTGCAATCTCCCGGTGAAACAGAATGGCCTGAAAAATTTTCACTCTCGGTCTTGTTGTACTAGCATCTCACGCCGGAATCGGGCGTATATCCGGGGATGGTGGCTGCACACAGTGCGGCAACCGGGCGCACCGAGTGGCGCGAATTGTGCAGGAAACGCGATAAGCTCAAGGCACGCCTGAAAAGCGTCAGATCGAGCTCACTAGATGGGATCAGCTTGTGTAGCTTGATCCCAGCACACCCCCAGACCCCTGGGACAATTCGCATCCCACTTGGATAACCAAGTTTATCCGCCCACGGGGTGTCTTGTGTGTTTTTGTGCTGCGCTGGGGGCTGCGTGTCGTGCGCCGCACAACACCGTGTTGCAAATTCGCGTGCCTCTATTGGCCAAAGATTGCGGCGTAGCGTTATCTCTCCGTGCAGCAGCAAATTCGCCCCGCACGGAGGCTACCGAGTGACTGTGATAACGAGCGAGTTCCCGTGCCCGGTGAATGAGGCATGACAAAGAAAAACTTGATTTTATAACTCGCCGTTTTTGTTTTCTCTGTTTTTCTTTGTTTTCTCTGCTTTGCTCCTTCTTTTCTTCACGCCTTGTACTTCCAATGACAATCAAGTCGGATCAACATCTCGAGTACGCTCCAGCAAAGGGCGAGACCTCGGAAGCTTACTCGGTGTACAAGTACGATGAGGTGCCAGAAAACTCCTCGTGGGCTTCCACGATCCCAACCAAAAAGGGCCTGTACGATCCTTCTCTAGAAAAGGACAACTGTGGTGTGGGTTTTGCCTGCCACATCAAAGGCCAGCCTGCTCATAAAATCATCTCCGATGCCAGATACCTACTGTGTAACATGACCCACAGAGGTGCGGTCGGTTCCGATGCCAGAGACGGTGACGGTGCAGGTGTGATGACCTCGATTCCTCACAAGTTCATGACCAGAGAGTTCGACTACCACTGTTCCATCGAATTGCCTCCTCTCTCGCAGTACGCCGTTGGTAATCTTTTCTTCAAAAAAGACCAGGACGTGTTCCAGAAGTCCAAGTCGACCTTTGAAAGCATTGCAGGCTCCCTCGGTCTCAGAGTGCTCGGATGGAGGGAAGTTCCTGTTGATTCTTCGATTCTTGGCCCAGCCGCTCTCTCGAGGGAACCTCTCATCTTGCAGCCACTGGTGGTTCTGGAGGACGTCTACGGTTCGGGAACCAAGCCAAAAGAGATCATTTCGGAAGAGGAGTTTGACTCGAAGTACGAAAAGATCTTTGAGAAGAAGCTGTTCATTTTGAGAAAGCAGGCCACACACACCATCGGTCTGCACAACTGGTTCTATATCTGCTCTCTTTCCAACAAAAACATCGTTTATAAAGGTCAATTGGTGCCTTCGCAGGTTTACTCCTACTACCATGACCTGGTGAACGCCGACTACGAGTGTCATTTTGCGCTCGTCCACTCTCGTTTCTCCACCAACACGTTCCCTTCGTGGGACAGGGCCCAGCCACTCAGATGGGCAGCCCACAACGGTGAGATCAACACATTGAGAGGAAACAAGAACTGGATGAGAGCCAGAGAAGGAGTGATGCAATCGAAGTTGTTTGGAGACGATCTCGACAAGCTTTACCCCATTATTGAGGAGGGAGGCTCGGACTCTGCTGCATTGGATAACGTCCTAGAGTTGCTCGTCATCAACGGTATCTTGTCTCTGCCTGAAGCCGTCATGCTTCTCGTTCCAGAAGCTTGGCAGAACAACGAGAACATGGACCCAAAAAAGAGAGCGTTCTACGAGTGGGCTGCGTGTCTGATGGAGCCTTGGGATGGTCCTGCTCTGTTCACGTTCGCCGACGGCCGGTTCTGCGGTGCCAACCTTGACAGAAACGGTTTAAGACCATGCAGATACTACGTGACGGACGATAACAGAATGATCTGTGCCTCCGAAGTTGGTGTCATTCCAATTGAATCCAGCAAAGTCGTGGAGAAGGGAAGACTCCAGCCCGGTCGTATGTTACTTGTTGACACCAAGGAAGGAAGAATTGTGGACGACAAGGAGCTGAAGAAACAGGTTGCCTCAAGATTCGACTTCAAGGCTTGGAGTTTGTCCAACATGATCACCATGCCAGACCTCTTCACCAAGCTCGAAGGAAAGGGTGTTAGTCTTTCTCAACCAGTCGATTTCTCCGTGAAAGTCCAGGAAGACCCAAGACTTCTTGCTTTTGGCTACACCCAAGAACAGGTTGTCGCTCTTTTGGCTCCGATGGCTACTTCAGGTAAGGAGGCTCTCGGATCTATGGGTAACGACTCTGCCCTGGCATGTCTGGCGGAGCAACCACGACTCATGTATGACTACTTCAGACAACTGTTCGCTCAAGTTACCAACCCTCCAATCGACCCTATCAGAGAGAAAATCGTCATGTCTCTTGAATGTTACATTGGACCACAGGGTAACTTGCTGGAAATGAATGCTCTCCAGTGTAACAGACTCCTGATGCCTTCTCCTGTTCTCCTGAACGATGAGCTCATGGCTTTGAAGGAGATTAACAAGGTGTTCCCGAAATGGTCTGTGGCCAACATTGATATCACTTTCGACAAGTCGGAGAGTCTGACCGGCTACACGGATGCATTGGACAGAATATGTCAGGAGGCTACTCAAGCAATTGTCGACGACCACCAAATCATCATCTTGTCCGACAGAAACACCAGTTCCACCAGGGTCCCTGTTGGTTCCCTCGTGGCTTCCGGAGCAGTGCACCACCACTTGGTGAGACAGAAACAGCGCGCGAAGGTGGCCATTGTGGTTGAGACCGCAGAGGCCAGAGAGGTCCACCATGTCTGTTGTCTGGTCGGTTACGGTGTAGATGCTGTTAACCCATATTTGGCCATGGAAACCTTGGTGAAGCTGAACAAGGAGGGTCTTCTTGCCGGTGGTTTGTCTGACCAAAAGGTTTTGGACAACTACAAGCATGCCATCGACGACGGTCTGTTGAAGGTCATGTCTAAGATGGGTATTTCGACCCTTGCTTCTTACAAGGGTGCTCAGATCTTTGAGGCTTTGGGAGTCGACAATTCCGTCATTGACAGATGTTTCTCCGGTACAGCTTCGAGAATCAAGGGTATTACTTTTGAGTACATTTCTCAAGATGCTTTTTCTTTGCACGAGAAGGGATTTCCTTCAAGATTGACTGTTCTTCCAAAGGGACTGCCAGAGTCTGGAGAGTATCACTGGAGAGACGGTGGAGATGCTCACATCAACGAGCCATCTGCTATTGCAAACATCCAGGATGCTGTGAGAAACAAGAACGAGAAGGCTTACGAGGCTTACTCGAAGAAAGAGTACGACGCCATCAAAAACTGTACCTTGAGAGGACTTTTGGACTTCGACTTTGCCTCGTCTACTCCTGTTCCTATCGACCAGGTTGAGCCATGGACCGAGATTGTGAGAAGATTTTGTACTGGTGCCATGTCTTACGGTTCCATTTCGATGGAGGCTCACTCGACCCTGGCTGTGGCTATGAACAGACTTGGTGGTAAGTCGAACACCGGTGAAGGAGGTGAAGATGTCGAGAGATCGAAAACAGCTGAAAACGGTGACTCGATGAGATCGGCTATCAAGCAGGTTGCTTCCGGAAGATTCGGTGTTACTTCGTACTATCTCGCAGACTCTGAGGAGCTCCAGATTAAGATGGCCCAGGGTGCCAAGCCGGGAGAAGGTGGTGAGCTTCCTGGCTACAAAGTCACTGGAAGCATCGCCAAGACCAGACACTCGACCGAGGGTGTTGGTTTGATTTCTCCACCTCCTCACCACGATATTTATTCGATCGAAGACTTGAAACAACTGATTTACGATCTCAAGTGTGCTAATCCAAGAGCTCGTGTTTCAGTGAAGCTTGTTTCTGAGGTTGGTGTTGGTATCATTGCCTCTGGTGTTGCCAAGGCCAAGGCTGACCACATTCTGATCTCTGGTCACGACGGTGGCACCGGTGCTGCAAGATGGACTGGTATCAAGTACGCTGGACTCCCATGGGAGTTGGGTCTTGCCGAAACTCATCAGACTCTTGTCTTGAACGATTTGAGAGGAAGAGTCACTGTTCAAACTGACGGGCAGATCAAGACCGGAAGAGATATCGCCGTTGCATGTTTGCTTGGTGCTGAGGAGTGGGGTTTCGCCACTGCTCCATTGATTTCGATGGGTTGTGTCTACAACAGAAAGTGTCACACCAACACTTGTCCAGTTGGTATTGCGACACAGGATCCTGTCTTGAGAAAGCAGTTCAAGGGTACTCCTGAGCACGTGATCAACTTCTTCTACTACATTTCGAACGAGTTGAGAGGAATCATGGCAAAGCTAGGATTCAGAACCATTGACGAGATGGTTGGTAGAGCTGAGAAGTTGTACGTCAGAGACGACTTGAGAACCACCAAGAACGCCAACATCGACCTTTCGCCAATTCTGACTCCTGCTCACACCATCAGACCGGGTGTAGCTACCAGGTGTGTCAAAAAGCAGGACCACAGACTGCATGTGAGATTGGACAATAAGCTCATTGACGAATCGGAAGTGACCTTAGACAAGGGTTTGCCTGTCACAATTGAGGCCGAGGCCATCAATACCGACAGATCGATCGGTACGACTCTTTCGTACAGATGCTCGAAGAAGTTTGGTCCGCAGGGCTTGCCACACGATACGATTCATGTGAATATTCGTGGTTCTGCAGGGCAATCGTTTGGTGCGTTCTTGGCTTCAGGTATTACTTTGGAGCTGGAAGGTGACTGTAACGATTACGTTGGAAAAGGTCTTTCTGGAGGTCGCTTGATTGTCTACCCACCAAAGGACTCGAAGTTCAAAGCCGAGGAAAACATCATTATTGGAAACACCTGTTTGTACGGTGCCACCTCTGGTACTGCATTCTTCAGAGGTATTGCTGCAGAGAGATTTGCGGTGAGAAACTCGGGTGCCACGGCCGTTGTTGAAGGAACAGGAGACCACGGATGTGAGTACATGACAGGAGGAAGAGTCGTTGTTCTTGGTTCCGTTGGACGGAACTTTGCTGCTGGTATGTCTGGTGGTATTGCTTACGTTCTGGACATGGCCCAGGACTTTGAAGAAAAGTTGAACAGGGAGCTTGTTGAGCTTTCTTCGGTGACTGATCCTTCTGAGATTGCCTTCTTGAGAAGTTTGTTGGAGGACCACAGACATTACACTGGTTCTGAGATTGCCGACAGAATTCTCAATAACTTCAACCGTTTCTTGTCCAGATTCGTCAAGGTTCTTCCTACCGAGTACAAGAAGGTTTTGGAGGCCGAGGCCAAGAAGCAGGCTGAGTTGAAGCAAAAGGAGGCATCGAGCTACTTCTCCACCATTAGAGAGGATCCAGAGGCCGACATTACCAACGGCGAGTTTTTGAAGAAGCCAGGATCCAGACACCACACTTCTGCGTTCTCTGCTGCGAAGGAGCCAAAGGTGATGGACCTCGAAGACACGATCATTGACATCAAGGCCGAGGAGTCAAAGGCTGTGAAGCTGGATAAGGTTGGTGGTTTCGTCAAGTATAAGAGAAGAAACGAGCCATACAGACCGGCCAAGACCAGAGTCAACGACTGGAAGGAGCTGTCGAGCAGACTGACTAAGGAGGACCTACACTACCAGACTGCCAGATGTATTGATTGTGGTGTTCCGTTCTGTCAGTCCGATACCGGATGTCCTATTTCGAACGTTATTCCTAAATGGAACGAGCTTGTTTTCAAAGACAGGTGGTACGATGCTTTGCAGAGACTTTTGATGACAAACAACTTCCCTGAGTTCACGTCCAAGATTTGTCCTGCTCCTTGTGAGGGTGCTTGTGTGGTGAATGT
The DNA here is from genome assembly GCA_030555865.1 of Ogataea corticis. Classification (NCBI taxonomy): domain Eukaryota; kingdom Fungi; phylum Ascomycota; class Pichiomycetes; order Pichiales; family Pichiaceae; genus Ogataea; species Ogataea corticis. The sequence continues at coordinate 81,015 of JANIVM010000004.1, read as the reverse complement.
TTCTGGGAATGCGCCAGTTGGTATCAAGTCGATTGAGGCTGGAATCATTGACTACGGTTTCCAACAGGGCTGGATCAAGCCTGAGCCTCCTGCGGTGAGAACCGGCCACAAGGTTGCGGTCATTGGTTCTGGGCCTTCTGGTTTGGCGGCTGCTGACCAACTGAACAAGGCTGGCCATCTCGTGACCGTTTACGAGAGAGCAGACAGACCAGGCGGATTGCTGATGTATGGTATTCCTAACATGAAGCTGGACAAGGGTATCGTGAAGAGAAGAACTGACCTGATGGAGGCTGAGGGAGTGACTTTTGTCTGCAACACCACGATTGGAGATGACGTCAGTGTTGAGCAGCTGAGATCGGAGAACGATGCCGTCCTACTCTGTGTCGGAAGTACTATCCCAAGAGACCTCAAGATTCCGGGCAGAGAGTTGAACAACATCAATTTTGCCATGACCCTTTTGAAGACTAACACCAAGGCTCTGTTGGAAGAAAATTTGGAGGAGATCCGTAACCAGATTGAGGGTAAGAATGTTGTTGTTATTGGAGGAGGTGATACCGGTAACGACTGTTTGGGAACTGCCACGAGACACGGAGCCAAGTCTGTTATCAACTTTGAGTTGCTTCCTACTCCGCCAGAGGACAGAGGTAAGGACAATCCATGGCCACAATGGCCTAGAATCTTCCGTGTTGACTACGGTCACGTGGAGGTGAAGGAGCATTATGGCCGTGACCCAAGAGAGTACTGCATTCTGTCGAAGGAGTTTGTCGGTGACGAGAACGGAAACGTCAAGGGTATCAAGACTGTGAGAGTCGAGTGGAAGAGATCCGACTCTGGTGCCTGGCAGATGGCAGAGGTTCCGGGCTCTGACGAGTTCTTCCCCGCGGAGATTGTTTTGCTTTCGATGGGATTCATTGGTCCGGAGTCTGACAACCTGCAGGTTGAGAGATCCAAAAGAGGAACCGTGTCCACGACCGAGCCAAACGGTTACCGCGTTGAGGCACACGGAAACCTGTTTACTGCTGGAGATTGCAGAAGAGGACAGTCTTTGGTGGTTTGGGGTATTCAGGAGGGAAGACAATGTGCTCGCGAGGTTGACCAGTATCTGATGGGCCAGACCAGACTTCCCGGAAACGGTTCGATCGAGAAGCGGGACTACAAGCTTCTTGAGGAGCTGGCTTCCAAGGTGTAAGCAAATATTTACTTTTTGTATTTAAAATTATCTTGTATTTGAATTTTCGTGTAGTCGATGTTGAGTACACGGGGCCGGGAGCGCGCGACTCTGGGGTAGTGGAGATGCGGTTCGCGCGCTGCCCATATTCTGCCAATACAGCCCCGTGCCGCGAGCCAGGGAACCTTTTTTTGAAAATAATCAGTGTGGGTAACGGGTGCCTGTTTTCTTCATTGGCGATGCTAGCACCACCAAAACAGCACTGCCGGACTGCTGCTGGACACTGGAGCACGACTACACGAGACTACGCACTCTGGAGGAGAATTGCGACGCCCAGAGCCTGAGGCGACCTCGCGATACGAAAGGACAGTGGACACAGAGAATATGAGCGCACGGGTGATTGACAAGAACGGGGTTAGGATCGTGGCTGTTGCGGATGTGCGGGGCGAATTGTCGCTGTTCAACAAACTTGCAGACGACTACGGTGCGGATGTGGTTATCCACACGGGGAACTTTGGGTTTTTGGACGAGGGTAGCGTGGAGCGGATTCACGAGTCGTATTTGCGGCACATCGTGGAGTTCTCGCCGCTGTTACCCGAACGGCTGATTCTGCAGATCTCGAAGCTGTCGCGCGTGACAGGCGATGCTGTTGAGCATCTTTCGAACGAGACAGAGAACCTCAAATCGCTGCTGGCGGGCCAGGAGATCTCTGAGCTGGGACGCTTTATCCGGGGCGAGCTCACGCTCAAGGTGCCCGTTTACACGATCTACGGGATGTGCGAGGATTCGCTGGTGGTGAACAAGTTCCGCTACGGCGTTTACAAGGTGCCGAACTTGCACGTGGTGGATGACTTGAGTGTTTTCACAATGACTACACGGACGGGTCAAACGCTGCTGTTTGCCGGGATCGGGGGTTCTTTGTCATACCACAAGCTGTTCCACCAGGGCTCGTCGCTGGAGCTCAAGGAGATCATCGGGGACAACTCGAGTTTCGAGGACGTGGAGAACTGCGACGGAGTTCTGCCCATTTCTGGGGACCCGGGTAACATTTGGATCACGCTGTTGCAGATGGGCAGATTGGTGTACACGTTGACGGAGTTTGCCGAGCAGGAGCCGGAACTTTACAATAAGTCAATCAAGATTTTTGTGACGCACCAGTCGCCGGCACGGGAGCCGCTTTTGGAACACCTGTTGATCTTCTTCAAGATGGACTATTCGATCTCGAACTCTTTGCATTTCAAGTACACGTCGTCGTACAACGAGCTGTCGATTAATCCGAGCTTCGAGAGTTTCAAGCTCAAGTTCAATGAGTCGCGGTCCAAGATCGCGGTGATCTGGAAGAACATCCAGCAGCGGTTTGAAAAGCTGTTGTTCAAGCTGAACGACCCAATGATGATCACGTGCACAGAGCTGGCTCTCGAGGTGTTTGACAAGATCCCAATCTCTACGAAGGGAGTTGAGGACATTCTGCCGCTGCAACTGTCGCAGTCGCTGCTCCACAACGAAGAGCTCGACTCGTTCAACATCCAGTCCCGCCAGCGCGAGCTCAACACCATCATCCGCCAGCTCAACGATTTGTATTACATCTCGTTCCAGAACACTTGGCATTTTAATCTGTGCGACCTCAGCTACGGGATGTTGGTGCTCGATGTGGACGACGGCAAGGTCAAAATGGAATGCCGTTCCGACGGGTACGACTTCCGCTACCGTCTCATGAGTCCGGAGCCGGGGCAGGATGCGGAAAAGAATACCGAAAAAGACGCCGACAAGTCGAACAGCAGACGGGCGTCGCTCACCAACGGCGCAGGCAGCAGCACCTCACGCGGACGATCACGGCCAAGGGGAGCCCGTGCAAGAGGAAGAGGGTACAGGGGCAGACAGGGAGAGTAATCCCAGCGAGACACAATTACGACACCAACGGGTGTGCCGTTTGCGCCCGAAATCGGACATTCAAAAGTTACTCAGCACAGACAACATGCAACACAGTCTGTCGTCGTGTCGACAGATCTCATGGTTTGTTGGAAATAACTCACCAGTGTAGTTAAAATAATTTATCGTTGCGAGAAGATTACTGTGTAGTCGCAGTGACTACACGATGTCACCTGCGACAGTGGTGAGCTGGGACAGTCTGCTCAAGGGTAAAAAGCACGATGCCTTGTCTTTGTATCTTGGACCGTTCGTTGCGGCTCGCCAATTTTCAGCACCTGCTGCGCCGTGGCGAGTTCTTAAGCTCAACATGTTGAAAGCGAGCATAGCTGGCAATACCTGTAGCAGTGGAGGTACTATCACCATGGTCCCTTAGACCACAAAACGTCTATCCACATCTCTCTAAGGGCGACCCACTATGGCTAACTTGACACCACCTTTGCTTAGGGCTTTTCCCCCGTCGACCCTCTGTCCAACACTTTACTTGTTGGGTTTCCCGTGAGGCTCAAAAAATTCAGCCAAAAAAAAGGAAGCCAAGAAATAAACTCAGATAAAATCAAAAACACATGGGAAAAAATAGCCGTTGCCTTTACTCCATCAATCGATAGCAACAAACACACAAAACTCCGCTTAAGCCGTCGGAACACCTCTACACACCGTCCTCTTCATTGTCCTGTTGATGGAAACGTGACCGCCCGCTACAGACCGGCTCGTACACTATGAACTCGATACAGTTTTTGGCCAGCACGGTGGACAAGGCGTTCAATCCAACGAGCCAAGCGCCCGACAGTGCGCGAAATGATGCACAGATACATGAGGAGGCTCAGAAGGTGTCTATGGACGGGGAAGTCGGTGTTGACGACGACGAAGACGACGACGACGACTCCAACATCGTGACAAGACAGGAGACTCCTCCGCAGGACGCTCCGGGCGACCAGGAATCCGACTACGAGGAGCTCGATTTGGAGTCCGACAAGTCGCTTTTACGACTGCTACTACACATTATTTTGTTTCTCCCGAATAGTTTGGTTGCCAAACCGCTGATGCTTATTTTCTACGTCCTCACCTATCCTCTCAGATGGCTTTGGAGCGGCAAAAAGCAACCCGAGCAATCCCCTGAAAAGCTTGAACAACTGTCACCAAACGTGGTAAAAACCAGTCATCTAGAGCCACAGAAACACCAGCAATCGCCACCGTCAAACATCCCCACCATCGTCGAGGAAGACATCGAGTTCGAGATCGACAAATCAGAGGACCAGATCAAGTCGCCAACCGGTTCGATCGTGGACCCGGACAATAAGAAACAGCAGGCGTTACAACCGGCTCTTCTTATTGGCCGAACGGGCAGACGCTCGCAGTCGCAACAACGTTCCGGCAACGACAAAGCCGTGACCGGTTCTCCTCGAAAGAAGAAATTCATCTTCCCAAAACTGCTGTTCAGCTTCAACATCAACAACCCTCCCAACATGCCCCAAAAAACGCTCGTCTTGGACCTCGACGAGACCCTCATCCACTCGCTTTCGCGGCACAACTCCTCGATCCTCAACAGAAACAAGGGAACCACCATCGAGATCAAGATCAACAGCCAGCTCGCAACGCTCTACCACATCTACAAACGTCCTTACGTCGACGAATTCCTCAACATTGTAAAAACTTGGTTCAATCTCGTGTGTTTCACAGCGTCTATAAAAGAGTACGCAGATCCCGTGATCAACTACCTCGAGGAAGAGGTCATGCTAAAGGACAAATCGTCCACCCGTGGCGGGAAGCTCTTCAGCCAACGGTTCTATCGAAACAGCTGCATCTTCACCGAGGGAAAGGGATATGTCAAAGATTTGTCTGTCCTGACAGCATCCAACCGCGCTTCAACACCCACCTCGTCGCCGTATCCACCAGGCGCAAACGGAAGTAACGAGAACGTCGGATCCGCCAGAGACCGCTCGGTGAGCAGAACTAGAGCCTCGTCCGTGGGGCGCTCCAGCGTCGATCTCAGCAAAATCATCATCATCGACAACTCGCCCGTCAGCTACAGCTTCCATAAGAAGAACGGAATCATGATCGAGGGCTGGATCAACGACCCAGACGACCTCGAGCTCATGAATCTGCTGCCGTTGCTCAACAGCTTGCGGTTCGCCAGCGACGTGAGAAACATCCTCGGACTCAAGCTGGGACAGGACGTGTTTGAGTGACCGCACTCGCCAGTTTCCCCCAATTAATTGTCATCCATCGTGACCCAACCAGTCGCGTTCGAGTTGTATAGACTAGATACCCACATAAGCGCATGAAGGTTCATATCCATTAGTCTCCACCAGGCTAGTCGTTCTCCTGACCACCTCGCATCGGCTTGACAATCCTTAAATTCAGTCCGATCCGACTCTTGACCCCGTGTCTCACTGTAGAAACCTCGCTGTGCTCTCCATAATTCTCCTTTTCGCTATCCTGTTCGAAAGGAGGCTGTTTCACTGGCGGACCTTTAGCAGAAAGCAATCGATCTCTCAAATACCCTAGCTTGTTACCAAACATCTCAGTATCCTGCTCGACCAGTTTCTCCTGGCTTGCCAGTTGCACTTCTAACTCCCTAATCTTGCTGTTCTTCAACGTGCTCACTTGCTCCAACGACTGGATATCCTTTTTCAACTGTTTGTTCTGGTTCTCAACCTGCTCGATGTGCGTTGAAAAATGGCTCAATGCCTTCTCAAGAGCCTCTAGTTTCGTGCTGTGCTCCTCAGAAGTGTTGGAACTCTTCTCCAAATCGGCAATTTGAGCGTCCTTTTGCTCAACCACCTTCCTCAACGACTGCTCAGACGACTTCAGCTCCAAAATCGTGGCGTTCAGTTTCAAAATCTCGTCCGGGGTGTTTTGCAAACTCACCAGATCCTTGTACTTCTGTAATTCCTCCTTTAACTGCAAATTTTCCTCCTCCAAAAACGTGTTTCTGGTCTCCAGTTTCTGTATCTTTCTATTATTCTCCTCATTCGTCTTCACTTGATCCAGGTACCGTTTCTTCAGCTCGTTGTTGCTCAACTCGCTGTTGATGTGAACGCTGTTTTTGATTTTCTTGGCTCTCGAGCCGAATCTCAACGTGGAAAGTGTCTCCTGCTCATTCAATGAAGACGGAGAGCAGTTAATGATCAGTGTGGTCCTTGAATTTCCTCCAAGCGATTCTTGCAGAATTCTCGTCAGTTTCGAGTCCCGGTACGGCACGTGTGTTGACTTCCCATCTGTGAGCGAATAAATGACATTTCCCAGTGCTGACAAAGAGGAGTTGATCTTTTTGGCCTCTTCAAGAAGCTGGCCCGTGGCTCCTGTCTTGTCAATCTTCTCCGAACCGGCCAAATCCACCAAAAACAGATTACCCGTCTTGATGACACCGTCTGCGAGGTTCTTCGAGTTAAGTCTGATCTGCAGAATGGCGTGCGACCGCGAACTCTGTTCGTTCATATTGGTGCATCCAACGCTTCTGTTCAGGTTTCCTTGGTCCAAAATCGTGTAAACGTCGTTCAAATTTGAAACGTAAAGTGTTTCCAGATTGCTGACGTAGATTCCGTCAACTTTGTTCTCGTGAATCGAGAGCTTGTTGTTGTTTTTCGGATTCAAAAGATCTTTCAGGTTCTCGTTGTAGATCTCCAGGTAAGACACGCCAACCGTATACTCCAATGTTTTGGGCGAGTTTTCAATTCCTTGGAAAATCTGCTCAAAAATTCTTGGAATCAGCCCTTTTTTCGCATTATCCTCCAGGTTTCCCATCATGGTGTATGATTTTCCCGAGCCTGTCTGACCGTAACACAGAACTGTACCATTATAACCCTGTGCGAGATCGTCTGTCGTTTTGCGAATCGAGTAATTGAAGATCTGGTCCTGGCTAGTTCCGTCGTTAAAAATGCGATCAAATGTAAACGAATTTACGTTTGAGGCCACGTTGATTGAGACCGTCTGTCCGTCCTCGCCATAATTTGTTATATTTGTTGCAAAGTTTTTCTTTTCCATCTCGTTCTCAGGGCGGAACCGCACAATGACTTTGATGTTCGTGTTATTCACGTACTCCGGAGAAAGGTCAGAGCCAGCCGCAAAGTTGGCACACAGCTCCGGTTGCGTCGCTCTCGAGAAAGACTTGTGGGGAGACCTCAGTGGGGACCGCACGGGAGACTTTGACGGCGACTTTGGAGCCTTCAGCGACGAACCCATTTGCTTCTTGTTGCTAGCATCCGTCTTTCTGGTAGCCATGTTGTTAAAAGATATATGATAGCAAAACTCTTGTTCAATGACTGCTCAGATAAGAATATCAGACTTGTTTACATGTATAAATTGATAATTTGAAAACAAAACGCGCTCCAGCAAAATATTGCTGAGGTAATTGCTCGGTAAGCAGGATCCTCTGATAAAGTTTGGAAGTGGAAAAAAAAACTATTCTTGATCCATGTTTCTAGTGGCGAAAAGGGACCACTTTGTTCAAATAACCACCATAAAATAGCTAGTCTCCACTCAATGTCGCAGATAACGGTGACATACAACTTTCGCACATTCAAGAATAAGACGACTCCGTCAACGCCGTTGAATCAAGTACTGGTGGACAGCTGCAAGCATTTTGGCCTTTCGAGTTCGTCGTATGGATTGAAGCACGGGAAAACTACGGTGGACCTATCGTTGCCAATTCGGCTGGCGAATCTTCCTCAAGGATGTAAGCTGGAGCTGGTGGAACTGCCAAAGCAAACAAAGGTGACTTTGAAACTCCAGATCATTGCACCTGAGGGCGACCTGAGCTTTGTCAGCCCTCCTCCAAACAAGCTGATTGGCGAGTTTGAGTGCGACAGTCTTGTTTCTGCGATGTTGAAACACTTTGAGAGTATTTCGGGGTTGAAAATATTTGGACGCTCGTACGAAACAGCGGCTGCCGTGTACACTTACTCTCCGGTTGTCCAGAGTGTCAGTACCACTTTGAGCGGTGCGGACCAATTAGAGCAGACATTGAGTTCTGTGGGACTGGTTGGTGGCAGTCACAGCCTGCGTCTACGTTTTTCGAGGAAAACACAGGAAAGTAAGGGCACTTTGACGGAAAAGGAAGACGCAAATGAAGAAGGAGAGACCAATGTCTCCGAAAAGCGAGCGGTCAGAGAGATACAAGACACCCATGTTGAGCCAAAAGAGATCAAAATGAATGCTGACGAGCCGGAGAGTGCAAGCTCTCAAGAAACTTTGAAGGCTGCGTCTGAAGAGGTCGTGTCGGCACCTTCGCCCAAGATTGAGGTTTTCAAACCCGTTCTTTCGGAGCCTATTCGTGCTTTAGACGTTGACGAATCTGTTTATGACATGTCTGTTGATCAGGCAAGACAGTACCAGGCGCTCCTTTCGCGCAGAGCCCATGGTCCGAATCAAATTATGAGCAAAAGACAGCGTGAAGAGCTGGAAAAAAAGAAGAAACAGCCACTGAAAGTGACAGAATGTCTGATCAGAGTGAAGTTTCCGGATTACAACACCGTTCAAGTCAAGATGAAACCTACAGACACTTTGGGAGACTTGTATAAGCTGCTCTTGGAAGAAGTTGTTGTACTCTCGCAGACCCAAGAAGATCAACTTGGGGAGGGGAATCCCGTCTTCGAACTACATATTCCGTACCCTCAGGAAATTTTGGTGTCGAGCAAAGAAGACTTCTCCAAGCAGCTGGTGGCGCACTGCAATCTTGGACACCGTTCGTTGTTGGTGTACAAAGACGACCACAAAAGAAACCAATATATCAAGAGCGAGTATTTGGAGCAGGCAAAGAGTCTGGACGAGCTTGCCGAGGTGAAACTTGAATCCAGTCGAGCTGAAGAGCCCGACGAGGTCGAAAGATACGTTCCACCAACACAGCCGGAAAGCAGCAGCACGGCTCGCAAGCAAAATGTTGATCTCAACGGAAAGAAGGTTCCAAAATGGTTTAAGTTGGGGAAATGAGTATAACGAATAAATACAGTCACTTTGCGCTAAACTCTTCAAAGAGCTTGTCCATGTCTTCCAGCTCGACACCCGTGGTCTCCGGATAAAACTTATAGACAACAACGCAACTTGTGAAACAGAAGGTGCCGTATATGAGGTAGAGTCTCCAGCCGATCAACTCGAGCATTTTTGGGCTCAACTCTCCAACAACAAAGTTACTGAACCAGTTGATAGCCGTTCCAAGAGAGGCACCAATGGATCTTGAATACGAGTCCGAGTACACTTCGCTGGCGTACAACCAGGCCAGAGGGCCCCAGGAGAACCCAAATGCTGCGTTGTAAACGACAATGAGCACTGCCACCATGATCGAGCCTGCTTTATTGTTGAGGGCTCCCATGAATCCTGAAACGAACAACGAGGTTCCCATAATAAAACCTCCGGCCATGAAGAGCTTTCTACGGCCTCCGATTTTGACGTTATCCACCAGAACCCATGGAATAAGAGTGGAGAGAAGATAAACGATGGCGTTGAATCCTGTGATGAGAAAAGCCGACTTTCCTTCAAAGCCGACTTTTTCAAAGATCAGTGGAGCGTAGTAGCTCACGAGATTGATGCCATTGAATTGAGCAAAAAACAGCGATGAGGCACCAACGGCAATGACTTTGAAGTTTTTCTTGATCACGCCTAGCCACGAACGGGGCTGTGACTGGAGCTCAAGTTTCTCGTTCTCGATGGTGTTTTTGATGTTGATGAACTCCATCTTGGCTTTCTGCGGGTTTGGGTCGTCATAGTTGAACAGTTTAAGAATGTGGAATCCCTCGTTATCGAAATCGTTGGCCAGCAACCATCTCGGAGACTCGACAATATAGAACCCGCCAAAAAATAGCACGGCTCCCAGCAGAACTTGCACGAGCAATGGAATTTTCCACGAGGACGAGCCCTGAAAATACGAGCAGATGAAGTCTAGCCAAATCGAAGAAGCAAAGCCCAGAATGTTGCAACTGAACGTCATGCATGCGATCTTCCCTCTTTGGTCGTTGGGCGAGCACTCGGATTGGTACAGATTGATGATGGAGCTGAGGAACCCGATTCCCGCACCGGAAATGAGTCTGCCAATCATCATGATCCAGATCTTCTCGTACGGAGCAAACGTTTGGAACATGCCTCCAACGCAGAAAATCAGGGCCCCAGTGAGAATCGTGTACTTTCTGCCTTTGCTGTCGGCGACCGAGGGCACGGCGAGCGACGAAAATAGCGCGCTCAGCTCGAGCAGAGCGATCAAAGTTCCTATCTGCAGACTGTTTGGGTCGTCAAAATAGTCCAAAAAGGATTTTTCTGTGATGATGAGAGACATGACTCCCTGTTCGAATCCAAACAAATACACTCCAATAGAGCTGAAAAGAGATGTGAAATAGAGCAGTTTTGTACCTCTTAGCTTGTTCGTAGGAGCAATATTGAAATCCACGTGCGGGTAGCGGTGGTCCTGTTCTGACTGTACAGGTGTGTCCAATGGAGGCGCGTCAGCGAACACGTCTTCGTCGTCTTTTTGCCAGTCAATGCGCTCGCTGTCGGAGAACGGGTTGTCCAACTCCTCCGAGTGTGTGTACTCGACCTTTCCAGCAGATGCCTTGCGTGTCTCGCGTGGTTCCGGTCGTGGGTCGAGCCGCTGCAACGAGATGTTGCTGCTGCTGTGCGGATGCACCTGGAAAATGGTGTCCTGGTCCTCGTCCTCCAGGTTGGAGTAGGCCGAGCTGGTGAGCTTGTGATATGATGGCATTGCGGGCCGAGCGGTGGAGAAATTGTAGAGCAGCCGGTGCTGTTGCAATAACGCAGAACCGGATAATCGTGTTGTTGTGCTGTCTTTTCTCAGGTACGGAGTTGATTTCTCCAGCTTTTGAAAAATCGCGTTCGCGGATGACGTCATAAATTTAGCAAGCAGAAATGATAGAAGAGCTATCGCGTGCCCTGTTACCTGAACAGCTCTATCTACAAACTCAGCGTGAACACAGGTCCACGAGAGCGTCACCGTTTGGCTTGACTGGTCGTTTCATTCTCCTGTAATCTTCACACCTTGATCGTCCCTCTCTGGCTAAACTCGAATTTATTATTGTTCAACAGTCTAAAGACCAGTAAAATGAGTTCTATTTCGTGATTCTCGAGCATGGCTCGTTTCTGTTACAGTGCGCATCCGCTCAATTCAGCTCCACCTCGTACAGCACAAACGGCTCATAGTCCTGGTCCACCAGCGAGGCGTACTCGTTCAAGCTTGCGTCCTTCACCACCCGGCCGTTCTTGTCTGTCGAAAAGGCATTGCCTCCTAAATACCCAAACCTCTGCACCAGCTCCTCTTTGCCGCGCTGGATCGCCTTGTGTGGTAGCTTGATCAGGTAGCAGTAGAACTGCGGAGGCAGACCGTATCTCAGCACAGACTCCACAAACGTTCTCAGCAGCTTGATGTGCGCCCACGACATGACAATCTCCGCATACGCGCTTCTCGAGAGTCTCAACAGGTCGTTTTTCAGCGTCGACTCCTCCTTGGTGGCCTCCTGGTACTCGTTTCTCATTTTGCTGATCACCTCTTCGGAGTAATCAAACTCACGAGGGATCCATTTCGAGTCTCTCGCCGCAGCCAAAAACGTGGCAGCATACTTCTTGAACAAAGTGACTCCGTACAAGATATACTCCGAGTCCTCAGCAATCTTGAGCGCACTTCTTGGCACCACAAACTGCACTAGCGTCTCGTACGAGCTCAGAAAAGTGTCGTTCAAGTTCTTTGGAACGGCCAGAAGAACCGTGGTCAGATGCTCGGAGTTCAAAACAAAATGCTCCGCCTTGACAATGTCGTGCAAAGACTTCACAGACAGATCTCCCGTCTGTTTCCGCTGCGCAGCGACCAGATTTGATCTGGCCTGTGTGTAGTTGGTGTACGACGAGCGCAGGTCGTTGTCAACGTTCAACGCCTCGTTGGATATCGTATTGGTCAATTCCTCAATCGATTTGTCTAGCCGGAACCTCGACGTGTTCCAGTGGAAGCTTTCAAAGTACTGGTCCACAGGCTTTCCATCGATCTTTTGCTTTGCTGTGTGTCTTCCTGCAGACTCGCCATGGATGCTGTTCATAATGTCCAACACTTTTCCAATAGATCCAAACAGCTGTTGGTCAACTTTGGCCAGCTCCTCGCTCTGCAACACCAGCGAGTCCAGCGTTCCCACCTTGAAAACGGGCAACTCAAAGCTGGAAACCTCAACGGCTCCGCCGTTCACATTCTGTTCCAGCCATCTCAACAGCGCCCCCTCGTCCGTAGACGTTGACTTCGGCAGCGAAACAAGAAGGTAATTAGCAATTGCCTCGCTCATGTTGTTTGGAGATCTTTTGCATAGATAAACGTGTGGTGGTAAAGATTGAGCCTGTCATCTACAAGTGTTTTTTGCAGCATCTTCGGCGCGGATCCGGGTAACACCACTAAAATTCTGTCGCGGAAACGCTAACTTTTTTCAAGCACAACATATATTTACACCGTTAAATTACTCTTCGAGATCGATGTCCGAATCTGAGGCGGCCTCGGGCTCGCCATGGTCAGCAGAGGCAGGGACAGGGGCACTAGCGAGTTCCACATTTTGCACAGCCTCCGCCTCAGGAGACCCTGTCTTTTCTGTCGTTTGCTCAAACTCCTCGTTCTCTTCGTTCTCATCCTCCTCATCTTCCTCCTCCTCATGATCCTCATGATCCTCCTCCTCTGCATTCTCTGCATTTTCTCCTTCTCCGTTCTCCCCCTCCTCATCCTCGTAGTACTCATCCAATTCAATCTCCTCCATCTCCTCTTCCTCCTCCTCCTCCTCTTCCTTCTTCTCCTCTCTCAGCTCGCCCTGGATCTCCAAAATACCTCCCCGGATTTTCTCCGAGTCATCCTTAACAAATTTGGTCAGCTCGGCCAGCCGGTTCTGCCACTTCAGCTCCATTCCCTGCAAAAGCGTGCGCTCCCGCTCGTAGTAGCGGTCATTAAGCTGCACCAGCTTGAACTTCTTGATGTCCTCTTTCTTGAGGATCGCCTTGAACCTCTCCACCGCGCTCTCGTCAACTTGGTACCCGTCAAAGTTTGAATTAGCAAAATTTTCCCTGATCTCGGAGTTGTCTTTGGCCAATGATCGCAGAAACTCGCTGTCCGCACGGCTCTCGTCATCCTCGTTCTCCCCGCCGTCCAAGATCTGCGCCAGATTTAGCTCGGGAATTTGCGCCAACAGTCGCTGGAACTCCTGCACCTGCCGCATGTTCTTCAGCTTCTGGGACTTGTGCTTTTGTAGCTTTGTGTTGTTGAACTGGTGGCATCCCGTGCGCGTTTTCTTCACCAAAGCATCGTTTAGCCGGTGGTACTCAGATTTCACGTCGATCTTCGCTCTTATCAGATCCACGTTGTCCAGAACCACCACCCGGTGCAGCTCGGCCAGTGCTCGCAGGTCTTCATCTGTTGTCTCCGTTCCGTGACTTCGGAGATCCGAGATCTTGTTCACCAACGTCTGTGTCTTGTCGAACGAGGCATTCAGAGTTGTCTGAAATGTTTCATAACGTTCGGGCATGGTGTTTTGCTAAGATTCAGTAATCTAATTCTCTCCGCATCGAAATGTACAGATGCTGAAAAATGATATAAAAAAAAAGCCTTCGTAGCCTAAAAAAAATATTTGACTGATTTGAAATAAAGTTTGACTCTTCTATAGATCTCAAATCTGTCCCTGTTCCCCCGCTATGACAAAACTGGACGAAGAAACTCCGCAAACGCTTCCCAAAGCGGTTGTTTTTGACCTCGACTTCACTCTCTGGCGTGAGTAACCTTCCAAACCATCCCTTGCTCTGAAGTTTCTACTAACTCCGAACAGCATGCTGGTGCGATACCCACATCCAGACACCCCTCAAACTGCACAAGACCAAGCCAGGAATCATTGTCGACCGCGATGGCTACCAACTCGCGCTTTTCCCGGACGTGAAACGCATCTTAGAATATCTGAAGGAAAACAATGTCATCATTCTCACAGCATCGAGAACCGCAGCTCCGCCGACCGCTAAGAAGATGCTAAAACTGTTCGACATAGACAAATACATCCAGGACAGCGAGTGGGGTTGGGGAACGAAAAAAAAACATCTCACAGCCCTGTGCAAGAACAACGGACTGGAGCCTAGCGACATGTGTCTCTACGACGACGAGTACAGAAACAAGGACGTGGAGGCCATCGGAGTCAAGTTCTGCTACCTGCCAAACGAAAAGCTCACGTGGGAACTGTTCCAGGAAGGTCTCAAGGGCTGGCGGGAGTTCAACAGTGTGAACTGACCAGCTGGTATTCGAATAAAACTGTTGTTATTGGCGAGACTCATAAATAGCGATTAATCTAGAACAAGATCATGGGTAGTGTGCGACACGTGACCTCAGGTCACGTTACCATTCGGTACAACAACCGTGGGCTTCCTCCTCCGCTCCCACTCCCCAACACTTTCAAGCCCCTCGCTAAAACGCTAATGAGATCTAGCCTCATCAACAAGGGCGACAAGCTCATCAACAGTAGCACTTTCAGGAGCAGAAACTTCTTTCTAGACAGGAAGTCTTTGTTAGTATGGTCCATGCAGACACTCTAAACGTCGCTACTCACTTCTTTCAAGTACGACCGGAGCTCGTCCTCGCTCCATTCTTTCACTGGCTTCTCGCTAACAACCACCGTGGAGTCTCCAAGAGGCTCTTCAGCCCCGTCGGTCTCTTTCGTCTCTGCCGTCTGGTAGCCAAAATACTTGGAAATCTTTTCAGCAATCACGCAAGTGGGGCGCAGATGCGGATATGTTTTCAGTATAAGAGACGTGGCCCCGACCAGCACAACGGCCGAGGCGGCCGCAATACCAACGTTCCGCCGCTTGTATGTCACTGCCATTTTGAATTACAGTGATTAAGTCGGAAAGAACCACACAATCAATTACTTGTGCAATACCAATTAATTCCAACTATATTTCACAAAAATTCCAAAATCCGGGTAGTTTTTTTATCGAGCGTGTTTTACGCGTCGCACACATATATGGTATGACTTGCCTATAGCGGATATCTGGGCCGGAGCTGACACCGTTTCCGCTGAGACGCCTAGCACAGCCCACGCAACATCCCATTCCCTCCGGGGAACTGTTCCCGCCCGTTGCAACGCGCTCTCTTATCGTGTACGCGGATAGAACTGACTATTTGGGAAATGTTTTTTATCTGCAGAGCATCGTGTTTTTGTCACGTGATCGCAGCTTCGCAATTCATGATAAAATTTATTAACTGGGTGTGATCGTGATAAAACTAAAACATAACATATTCTCTCCAAATTCAAACTTTTTCGACAGCCTTAACCTTGGGTCGTCAGAGTGAACGACTCCGCAGATTCAGATGGGTCTTTTGGAGCCCACTTCTTCTTCTGGTCCTTTCCAAAGTGCTTCCAGTACTTCTTCTCGTCTTTTCCGATGTTCTTCCAGTGGTCACCAGGAATCTCAACCTCTTCAACGTCTAGCTCAGGGTCCTCTGGAGTCCACTTCTTCTTCTGGTCCTTTCCGTAATGCTTCCAGTGTTTCTTTTCATCCTTTCCGATGTTCTTCCAGTGGTCACCAGGAGTCTCGACTTCCTCGGACTCCATCTCTGGCTCTTTTGGAGCCCACTTCTTCTTCTGGTCCTTTCCAAAGTGCTTCCAGTACTTCTTCTCGTCTTTTCCGATGTTCTTCCAGTGGTCACCAGGAATCTCAACCTCTTCAACGTCTAGCTCAGGGTCCTCTGGAGTCCACTTCTTCTTCTGGTCCTTTCCGTAATGCTTCCAGTGTTTCTTTTCATCCTTTCCGATGTTCTTCCAGTGGTCACCAGGAGTCTCGACTTCCTCGGACTCCATCTCTGGCTCTTTTGGAGCCCACTTCTTCTTCTGGTCCTTTCCAAAGTGCTTCCAGTACTTCTTCTCATCTTTTCCGATGTTCTTCCAGTGGTCACCAGGAGTCTCAACCTCTTCAACGTCTAGCTCAGGGTCCTTTGGAGCCCACTTCTTTCTTTGCTCCTTGCCATAGTGCTTCCAATACTTTCTTTGCTCCTTGCCATAGTTCTTCCAGTACTCATCAGGAGTCTCAGCAGCGTCGCTGTCAACGTCCTCAGCCTCAACTTCTGGGTCCTTTGGAGCCCATTTCTTCTTCTGGTCCTTGCCGAAGTGCTTCCAATACTTTCTCTGTTGCTTACCGTAGTGCTTCCAGTACTCATCAGGAGTCTCAGCAGCATCGCTGTCAACGTCCTCAGCCTCAACTTCTGGGTCCTTTGGAGCCCATTTTTTCTTTTGGTCCTTGCCGAAATGCTTCCAGTACTTCTTTTGGTCCTTGCCGTAGTGCTTCCAGTGTTCACCTGGAGTTTCGAGCTCTTCAGCCTCCATGCAGTCAATGGCCTCATTGTCAGCGTCCTTTGGAGCCCACTTCTTTCTTTGCTCCTTGCCATAATGCTTCCAGTACTTTCTCTGTTGCTTTCCGTAGTGCTTCCAGTACTTTCTCTCGGCGTCCTCGTCAGTCTTGTCGGTAGACTCCTCGTCTGCGCTCAAGCCCAGGATATCGGAGACAGTATCCACAATACCAGAAAGCCATCCGCTGGTTTGCTCTTCAACCTCCTCTTCCAGGAGCAGCAGCTGGTCAAGCTCTTGTTGGTTGAGCAGGGAAGCGTTGAGATACTCCTCGACTGGAATTTCTCCGATATATGCTCTGTCACCGAAACCGCCGATGAGGTAAACGTCTTCAATCTCGAATTTGACCCACTTGGTCTCGTGCACTGGAGATCCAGGGTACCATGCGACGGAGTCAGGGTGTCTTCTAGCGAAGCACTCGTCGATCTCGAACGTGCCGTTAATAGGCACAAAGGAACCCTTCAGGCTCACTCTTGGAGATCCAGCGACGGAACCTGCTCTTCCGCCAATGTAGTGTGGGTCCACGTGCTCTTCCAGGGGGTGGTCACCGACTCTGATAGAAAGGGAGGTCTTGGAGCCAGCTTTGATGTTCTTGTTGGAGGACGAGATGTCAACCAACAGCAAAATAGGCTGTCCATCTTGATCACAGTCCGAGTAGTACTCGGCAAAAGCAACAGGAGTCTGGCTGTCCTGCTCGACAGTAGCCACGTTGGCCAGAGACTCTCTGCTCACGAGCGTTCTTGCCACCTGGGCGGCGGTCTTCACGTCGTGGTATCCAAACCCTCCATTAAGGATAGGAAGGGCACACGATCCACTGGCCAACACAGCCACAATCGACGTCAATGTTGCAAACTTCATTGTTGCTCAATAATCACAATTGTTTTGTAGCTTGATATTGTTTATTGAAAAGATATAAAATGATCCCACTAGTATGCAGTTGGAGATTGACCCCTTTTTATATAACGACCCACAAAATACAATTAACTCAAACTTTTTCCCTTTGTTCTAATCAGGAACGCCGATTCGAGAAAAATGTTCGGAGGCCCGAACTACGGGGCCCAAAAAAGACCCCCCGGAAAACTGACCGGCGAATACTTGCGAAAGAGAATTTCCCGAATAGCCACCGGGTGTCCACCAGGCAGCTTCCGCGCAACCACAGGGCAGCCACGGCGGAGCGCCGCGTGGTCCCGTGCATTACTTGACAGCTTATCTTGTACGGCGCACCGTTTGACGTAAACAGCCTGCACGCTAGGCCCGGTTCGCGAATCGGCGGCCCAAACCGGCGTGCCGGAATTTTTCAGGCTGTGCAAGACGCGAACCTCACTTTTCAGGCTAGCTACCTCAGATGTTTTTTACTAGTGATTTTTCAAACCATAAACCAAACTATATTATCATCGTAACTAATCAGAAAAGCAGAGCAACAACGGCAGCACCGACGGCACCGGCACCGGCGAGGCCGAGCTTGTTAGCGGAACCCTCGTAGTCGGCAATCGTCAGAGCACTGCTGTTGGAAGCAGAGGCGGACGAGCCGTAGTAGGTGCTGATAGCTGGGACGGAGTAGGCGGAGCTGGTAGAGGTGGCAGCAGATGCAGCAACGGTACCAGTAGAAGTTTGGGTGTAGCACGAGCCGTCGGAGTCACAGTACGTGGAAGTGTAGGTGACATAGGCGTACTCGGTGAGGGTGATGTCGTTCGAGGCAGTCACGATTGGAGTGCTGGTGACGTCGACATAGGTGACTTCGTCGTCGGACGAAGACGCGGCAGCGGTGGTGACCTCGGCAGCAGCAGACGAGGTGGTGGCAGCAGCAGTGGTGGCAGCAGCAGCCTCAGAAGAAGAGGTGAGTGGGCAGTAGGTCGTGTAGACAGTGTTAACACCGTTGATGACGGTCGTCACGTAAGACACGGTCATGGTGACGTCCTCAGAAGAAGAAGCAGCCTCGGAAGTAGCACTGGTGGCAGCAGCCTCAGTAGTGGCAGCAGCCTCAGTAGTGGCAGCAGCAGTGCTGGAAGTGGTCACCTCGGTGGCGACAGCAGCTTCGGAAGAAGTGCTAGAGGTGGTGGACTCAGTGGCAGTGGTCGCCTGGATTTGGCCATCACCGATTTGGCTGACAACTTCAGTGGCAGTGGCCATGGAGGCCAAGATGGTAGCGAAAACGACGTTCTTGAATTGCATTGTGTATAAAGAGTGACGGAAGTTAGAGTTGTTTTTCTAGAATGAAAGCTGTGAACGAACGGATGGTGAAATTGCCGGGCTTATATATGCCTCTCCCATTGCATTCTCGACTCCCCTAGCTCCTCGGGCTAACCGTGATCGTGTTGTTTTGCATGAGAAGGGATGCGACGTTTTGATCTGTAGCCCTGGCTTCTCTATTGTCGCGGGTTATTGTAAGTGTGCCTTCCTCTGCAGCCGGCATCATGTGCTATTGATCTGTTGGTCGAGACTGTTTGCGTTTCTCGTGTTGGTGTTTATTTTTCGAGCAACGCGCTTTTTTGTTTTTTTTTCACTCGAATCAAAGGGGGAGACGCGTCTCGAGACGTGTTTCTTGTCGCGCTAAGCGAGCCGCGCGAGGCTCAGCAGGCTCAGCAGGCCTGGTTGCCCAGCAAGTCGAGCGGGTCAGACACACTAGAGGCTGCGAATCCTGCAAAGCCTGCAAAGCCAGAGCGGGCTACGCAATTCAAGTAATAGCCTCGAAAGCCACGCACGATCGGGCCGTCCGCACTTCTGCCGATACACAGTCTGCCACGCAAACGTGCATCTCCGCCCACCTCCGCCTAAAACCTGTCTCTAAGCTGAGATATACGCCACACCAATGAGATTCCAATGCTGGAGTCTATTCGTACACTCTCTCACATGCAAAATAATTTCACAGACACATCTCTACACCATATTCCAGATCTGCGATCTGGGGCTAAAAAAATTTTGAAAGTATTGTAGATAAGCTACCGAATGGTGTCCTAGAGTCAACCCCATGGCACTCGCAGACCCACAGACACTGGAAAAACTGGCCACGGAGTTTGATATCCTCCATCTTGTATATCATAGAGATTCAAAACAGCATGGATCCTCACACTGGTGGCGTCAGCTCAATATACTGCACCGCAAAGTGCGGCAAGTGCTGAATCTGATGATCGATATTGATGAAGTGTCACAGCAACAACAACTCACTGCACTTAAATTCGCCAAACACAGACCTCAGAAGTTCAAAAAGATAAAGCTTCCCGCAAAAGATGCTCGCAAAGTTATTGACAAACGAACAGACCAGGTCCGACATCTGATCCGCTACATTCTGACGAAGTTGCTTCCCAGCTGCTACTGGAAATTTTATTCCGTCCTAGAATTGGGGCAGTTCGTGGCTCTAGGATTTACTTTGATAGGTTTGTGTGCTCGCATTCGTTCTTTGTTGCTAAAGTTTGACCTGGGTGAGCTACAGAAGAAGGAGAGCGGTGAACTTCCTGGTTTGGAGACAGAAGAAATTGGAGAGGCAGTAAACTTGAAAGAACTGGTCAAACCTACAGTTGCAGCACCTGTGGAGCTGCGCAAACGGTCTCCGCCTCCGCCAACCGAAAGAGAGAAAAAAAAGAAGAAGAAGAAGGCCAAGAAAACCATGGACGACATCTTCGGATTCTGATTATGTAATCTATTAGACAGCATCACAGCATAAAAAACTATTTAATTATCGTTGAGCAAGGAGTTGGCCCACGTAGGAAGAACATAACTAGCCTCGTGGATATCGCTGTTGTAATACCGGAATAGTTCCGACTCTTTCTTTGGATCGAGCTTTCTGGATGGCTTTGTGATGTCGATATCTTTGTTCTTGGAGCAGCATATCAGCGCAATCTGGCCAGACGTGTAAGTCGGAATAGCGCAAGAGCAGCACTCGGCAATCGGGAACACCTTTCTGCAAATGTCCTTCAGTTTCTTGAGGTTTTTGAGGTTAAGCCAGATGTTTTCGGAGGCCATCGAGATGACAATCCCGTTAGAATTGAGTGCATTGTACAGCAATTCGAAGTATTGAGTTTGGAAAAACGCTTCGGCAGGACCATCAGGGTCAGAAGAATCGGTGATGATGATGTCGTACTTATCGGCGTCGGCCACGTTGGCAGCGTCCTTCAAGAACTTGAAACCATCTTGGAGGACCACCTTAACCTTTTCGTGATCCAGGGCTTTGGCCATGTTTGGCAGGTACTTTCTCGAGAGTTTGATGACAGATTCATCAATCTCCACGAGGGTGGCGCTCTCGACGCTTTCGTGCTTCACGACCTCTCGAAGAACACCTCCGTCACCACCACCAATGACCAACACCTTCTTTGGATTTGGGTGAGAAAACAGAGGAACATGTGCAATCATCTCCTGGTAGGCGAACTCATCTCTCTCGGTGACCTGGATCACGCCGTCAAGAACCAGCACGTTGCCGAAGTTGGTGGACTTGAAAACGAGCACGTCCTGGAACTCAGACTTTTCTGCGTGTAGTATTTTGTCCACTTTCAGTCTTATAGCCTGTCCGGGAAAAAATTCCTCGGACTCCTCGCTAAACCAGCCGTCCTTGATGGCCGGGTGCGTGAGTTGTGAGGTGTCAGTCATCTTCAGCGCTCGGATCAAATGGAAAGACTGTTTGCTATCAATTGGTTTTATCAGATTTAATGTCTGGCTGCCAGCAAATTTTTCCGTACTGGAAATGATCGGCGCGTCGATCAGTGCGTCGAAATTGGGGTCCCCAAAAAAATTTTATATATTTTTTTCTAGCTTGAAAAATTTCATGATCTTCATACCTTGACAAGCTAGAACACAGCTCTCCACCCGCAACGCACGCCAGCATGAAACATCCATTCCAGAAAGTCATTCTCAACAGAGCAGGAAACGTGTTGTTTGCCACCTGCAGCAACAATTTGTTCGTTTTCAAGCTGACGGGCTCCGAATCGAAACTGATTGGTAGCTGGACAGACGAAGTCGATCCTGACTACACTCTGAAAAAGCGCCACGAAGCGTGGGTCAAGTCTCAGGAAGAGAAGGGGCTCAATAACAGTGCGGATGCCAAACCTCCTAAGCTTCCAACGCCGGGACCAGGAGCTCCACCACGCTTAAACTACATCAGAGATATCTGTCTCAGTAAAGACGAGAAGCACGCCATTGTTTCTACTGATAACGACAAGGCTGTTGTTGTTTTTGAGATCGATTTCGATAACCAATCCAATGTTCTTTCATTCTTGAACCGTCAGCCTTTCCCAAAAAGGCCCTGCACAATCACAAACAGTGTTGACGACCAGAAAGTCATCGTGGGAGACAAGTTCGGAGACGTTTACGCTATCGACTTGAAGGAGACTCAAGCCATAGAGGAGAAAGACCTTAAACCGATTCTTGGACATGTTTCGATGCTGACTTCGCTCCTGGACTTGACTGATAGTGCGGAAAAAGAATACATCATTACCACCGACAGAGACGAACACATAAGAATCACCCATTACCCTCAAACCTATGTCATCAAAAAATGGCTTTTCGAACATGAGGAGTTTGTCTCCTCCATCGTGGCACCAAGCTGGTGTGACGGAAAAGTGCTGATCAGTGCTGGTGGAGACTCCTTCATCTGCTCTTGGAACTGGCAAGAGTCTAGTGACGAGCTGCAAGACAAGTTGTTTCTTGAAGACATCGTCAAGCCTTACCTCAACGAAAAGCACCTCGCCCCAGAACGGTTTCAAAATGAGACGGAAGACTTGCAAGAATACACTGTCTCACAAATCCTTGTCATTGAGAAACTTCAGAAGATTGCCCTCGTTTTCGACAAGATGAACGCTTTCTTTCTCTTCAACGTCTCGAGAGAAGGTGAATTGTCTTTCGATAGAGCTATTCAAACCTCGTCTGATATCATCTCTGGTACAAGTTCCAGCCAGCGACTGGTTTTCAGCATCAATGACTCCGAAAATCTGTTAGAATCATACCTTATCAGCGACGCTGGCGACCTTGTTCTTGAGGATAAGAGCCTGCTGCTTAACATCCACGAATCGAACACCGTTGATGCAGAAGGAAAAGATGACATTCTCTCATCATTGTCTGTGGGACAATTGAGAAAAAGACGCGAGCATTAGAACACCTTTTCACATAATCCCCCAATATACTGCTTCGCTTTCAGACATATCCGTTGCGTTTGTAGTAGTTCTCGCTGTCGAGAACTCCATCCACGAGAACACCGTTGAACCAGATTTTCCCCATGATGTCAACTGCAATCGTCCATTGCGATCTAATGAGTTTCACGTCGATGACGTTGCCTTTCAATCTGGATTCGGACTTCTTTTCACCGAAAAACTTATCGTACCAATTCGAATCCACTTCGTGGCCATTGATGCGGAAATGACAGCCTTTGAACTGGGCCAATAACGACAGCTTAGGAATCTTCTTGCCGTCATTCTCTACTTCCTCGAACATCATATCGCACGACACCGTGGAAAGGAGAGTGAGCAGCTTCTTTGCGGTTTTTTCGTAGAATACCAGACTCAGGTATTGGGTTTCTGTGTTTATCAGCAAGCTGGCTTCTGAAGACTCAATTTGTAACACCAGCACCCTCGGCTTCTTGTCGACAAATGGGCGTTTGTACTGCAGTAGTACGCCGTCGCTTGACAGTTGCAATCCAGTCTTTTTGGTGTCCTGATAGTTGAGTACAATCTCTTCTTCTCGCGTGAACGGGTTTTGTTGGATTCTGTGCTTGATAAGGCGCTGCTCAAGAGCAAAAAAGCGGTAGTAGCGGCAATCGGCAAGCAGACTTTCTCTGTGTTGCTCGTCCCGGATCAGAACGTGCAAGTTCTGTAAGCTTGCCATCAGATCCTGGAACACCGTGGGGCTCCTATCAACTTTGTGCGGCGCGAGCGGAGGAGGGCGCAAAAGGGATTTCAGCACATTGGTCGTGTGTGGGTTGTGCAGCACTGCATCATAGGCAATTGTGAAGTAATTGGGATGATTTCCCTCGGTGTACATTAGATCTCGCGAGATACGGAACCCTTTTCCGCCAACAATGAAGAAAAAATCATCGCTGAGAAGCTTGTGTTTCAACTTCTGCAAATTGAAGTACTGCGAGTCGGCGTAGAGATGCATAAACTCGTGTTCGTCGGCGACTTTGATGCTGTAGCCCTGCAGATGCATGTAGATTTTGCTAAAAATTTCCGGGGAACGGTCCAAAACAAGAACCTTGGTTTCATTGCCTTCCTTCAAGAAGTATTCAGTAAAGTATGAGGGCGCATCGAACGACAATGAAGCGCCACTCACCCGGAACAGCTTATCGCCTACCTGAACGGAGTACATTTTCTCATGAGGCAGGATGTTCGGCACGGTCGTGTCGACGGCATAAAGTCGGTTGGAGCGGTTGGTAGACTGTGCGGATGTCATTGCAAGACATTGAGGTGTGAGCTTGTCGTTTGGACACAGGCAGAACAAACAAAGGAAGAGGGATAACAAAGGATCACAGCAACATTTTTTCTATATAATTTTTGGTGCGACCAAAACTTGTGGTGTAAGGGTGTGTTCCTACTGCAACAAAAGACGTGTCGTAATGATAACAGAGTTGAGAACGGTATTATGGTATCAGACATGTCTGCTTCTAACAAAATAGAGTAATAGCATTGAAAACTATAAAATTATATATCTGACGATGCGTGGAATTGGTGCGATGCATTCCACACAAAGACGGTGAATATGGGGGTGAAGTTGAATGGCAGAAACACATATTCCAGTGGTTCCGAGACGGTGAAATTGGTGATATTTTTGACAGTGTGTTTTTTCACTTTATTAGTGAGACACGTATCTTGTGATGTGATGTAGAACTCCTATAGCAGGAATGGGGCTTGGTAGGTTGAATAGGCACTTAGAACTTCATAGCGTGTGGCTTGTCTCCGCTCTTGAGGGAGAAAGAAGAAGCCAAGTACTGCTTCAAATATGGGGTCTTCTTGATCTCGGAGATGAGAGCCTTGTCGACAACCTTCTGGTCCTCGATTCTCTCAGCCTTGACCTCCTTCTTGGCAGCACCCTCACCGAAGAACTCACCCTCAGACTTCTTGGACGAAGCAGACTTCTCTCTGGCGAAGTAACCAACGTCAAACTTGGCCAAGTCGAGACTCTCAAGCGACACCTTGGTAGAAGTGGCAATGACGTATCTGGCGTTGACTCTTCTGAGAGGCACACCGTTCACCTTGAATGGACCGGAAACAAGCAGAGTGTTGTCCTCCAAGTTCTTGAGGTAGACAACTCTCTTACCTCTGAATCTGCCGGCAAGCAGGATCAGAACAGTACCTGGAACCAACGATGGTCTCAACTTCTGTGGTCTAGCAGTCTTTCTCGACTGTTTGGCGACTGGAGCCTCCTCTGATGCGTACCACTTTGGTGCTTGTTGTGTAGACATCTTGTAATATTACACTGTTCCTGATAACCGAACCTGACCTATATGGATGGGACCGAGTTAAGAATGAGAATAAACCTGAAGATCTGTTGTGGTGAGTCAGTGCAGTAAAGATATCAAAGAGAGATAAAAAATAAGACAGCCGCAGAACGAACCAGGCACACCGCTTTCACCGCGCGGTGCTTGTGGGATTTTGCCCCGTGAATTTCCCACTCGTCCCCGGTCGCTACCGCCGGACATGTGAGGTTTCGCGTGCAAAACTTTGAAAATTTTTCTGGTGTTTTCTGAGGAGTCAGGTGTGATTCTATAGCACTTATCACGTGACATGAGGCAGGGTTTGAGGGTGTGTGTATAATGTTTATGCTTGCATAAGTAATTAGGTAATTGATTTTAGACCATTGCAATGGTGGCCACCTTGTGTTTATTCCCGTCCAGATCAAATACAGCCAGTGCGGGAACAAACTCGTACGAGGTCGGAAAAATGCCCTCGTGCACCTCCCCATACACCAAATGGTGCTTTCCCTCTTTGAACGGACCTGTCAACTTTTCCCCAAACCACACGTCAATACTGTCCTCTACCTCCACCTCATCGTCACTATCCTCATACATTGGATCAATCACTGTGTTCTTGGCCGTCTGTCCCGCCCACTCGATGTCGACACCCCGTGGTAGCTCGCTCACCTGCACCACCACCAGCGGCGCCTGTTGGTACTCGCGGTAAGCAGCGGTTAGCAGCGGAACCCAAGACGAATCTTTAATAAAACAGCACGCATAGAGCCCTGTCTGGCATCCAATGGCTTCTTTGATACTGTCAAAATGCTGCAGTGACAGAAGCGTGGCTGTGCATGGATCGCGACAGACTTCCATGTCGCGAGGGATCAGGGGAATTTGACCGCTTATGTAAGCGATGTTGGTGCGCGTATCGAGCACAGCCTGGGAATATGGACCAATATTTGCAGGAGCCCAGTATGAACGGCCTTGCACGTGGAGTCCCTGCTTGTAAGTCAGATCGTCAATCACTGCCACGGAGAGCTGGGCAAACTGACCCTCCGGGAGAATTGTCTCGACGCACGCGCGTGCTGGGGGCAACGGCTCGGTGAAATAGGAGCTGTATATGGCGTTTATTTCAGCAAAACTGGCCATTGACGAGACCAGCAGAGTGGAAAACTGGACGTTTGCAAAGGTGAGCGCGTAGCGTGACAGCTGTTCTTCAAGCTGTGCAAAGATGTCTCTGACCTGAGTTTCCAGTGTGGGTTTGTCTGACGTAATGTTCCCCACATAAAGTTTGTTGACAAGCTTTGTGGAGTTGAACCCCCACGTTTGTTTTGGTTTGGTAACTGGGGTTACCACTTTGTTGTCAACTGACAACGGTTGTGGTAACTGGGGTAACGACATTTCAGTAAAGCTACCACGCAGCAGAGAAGGTTCCACAATATGTGTCAATGCGTCTGCATTAGTAAACGCCGGCGCATTTTTTGGCTCAATCCCGACCTTCAGCTGCAGATACCACACGTCGTCGTTTGTGTGTTTGACGACATTCTTTGCTGTCACCACTAACCGCGCGCATGTGAAGAACGGCGCATCGAACACCAGCGTTTCGAACTCTCCCCCTTCTCCGCAGACGTGGACACCAAACCGCTCATTCAGATTCAGCAGAACCGGATACGCCTGCTGAAGCGTCATGCCGAGGTGTTTCTCGTTCAGACCAATAGCCGCGACCTTGATCAGGCGGGCATCCATGCCGGATTCGCACATCTCCCCCATCAGTTGTGTCTGATCCCGCTGCCATAGATAGGCCAATGCTGTAAGTCCAAGTCGTGCACACACGTCCTCAACCCTGGTTCGCTGGTACGACGACAGGATCGCGCCAACGGAAACTCCTTGAACGTCTGGGTGGTTTTCCTTAATCAGCTTGAGCAGCTCGTACAGGTCTTCAGTCTCGTCATTTTTTGTCTCTTTGTATTCGAGCTGCTGGTTTTCCGACTTGCCGGAAATCATGCGTCGGTACATTGGTTTTCCCACGCACTCAGAGTAGTGTTCGAGCACGTCGTGGCCCACGGTTTGGTACATGAACGAGTCGAGCTCATCGGATTCTGAGGGCGGCGGAAAAAGGTTTCCGAGGCAGACGAGCTCGTGGCCGTTGGCCAGACAGTGTAGAATGTTGAAACACGAGTCTTTTCCCCCCGAGACGAGTGCAACAAACTTCATTGTTGATGAGCCACAGAGTAAATGGGTTCACACAAAATGATATTTATCAGCCCTGATTTATTTTGTGATCAAAAAAAAAAAAAGTCGAGCCGTTTGGGAAAAAAAAAAAAAAAAAGGTTCAGACCCACAAGTAAGATAACGAATGTCGATTTCTCACTCGCAAATGCTGTCGCAGAACCAATTCGAGGCCGACGCGGCGAAGCTTGTTGGTCTACGGAATAAGATGTTGATGAAGGCAGCGACGTCGCCGGACCCGCACACGCGACGGAAGTACGAGCGACTGCTCATCGAGCGCAGGTTGCGGGCCGAGCTGCGCACGAAACAGCAGCAGGAGTTGCACCGGGCTGTGGGACGCGTGGATCTCGTGCAGATGTCTTCGAACGAGCTGGAAATGCTTGCCGGTTTGCCCGGAGCGTTTTTGCAATTCCAGCAAACCACCACGGGCGTCGGGCCGACTTCCGTGCAGCAGCGGAAACACAGCAGACCGTCGCCGAATCCGGCGATGAAGACGCTCGATTACAAGGGGATCACGAGGTTTCCGACAAACGTGGTGGGGGTTTCTACCGAGCAGCCCGCCTCCCCGCAGCTGGTGAGCGAGCTACAGGCGTTTCTGGCTAAAACGTCATCGTCGCGTTCCTGCGTCACGCATTCTGATGGTATCCCGGATCAAATCCCGCAACCGCCCACTATGCGTGTGAACTCGAGTCTTCCCCAGCCAAGCAGTCACGGCAGTCTCCCTCCGCTGGACGATGCTCGCGTCGCAAAACCGGTCAAGTCCAAGAGGTCCCGACCAGCACGGTCGTTCACGCCCAAACTCGACTACTAGTAGGCGGTGTGTCTGATTACACAAGCTAAGCCTCTAATTGGCGCCGACATCGTCAAAGCTGGGCAACGTAATTTTTTGCTTCTTGAGAAAACGATATTTAAACGCTAGCTAGCTGGAAAAAAAGTTTATTCGTTTTATACCACAACCTTCTTCTCTCCAGACAAGAATCCTGGGTATCTGTCTTCACTACCCAGAGCAAACAAAAAAACCATGACTGGTGAGTACTCATAAACATCCCGCGGCTGTCCCAAAAAGGAAAAATCCCAAGGAAAAGCGGGCAAAAGAGGGATCATTTTCTCGAAAGAGGGATAAAAAGTTTATTCCAAACCTTGCTAACACTTTGCAGTCGCTGAAACTTCCGGCACGCTGTTTAAGGCGGTTTCCACCAATGAGCCAAGCACCTCGCTTTTCTCCAAGTCGGCGTCCACCGTCAGCGTTCCCAGCGGAGTCACCTCCTCGTCGCCGATCCAGACCAACAACTTCTGGGGTAACCTCACTTTGAGCGAGCAGACCGCCCCGGTGTACACGCACCCGTACGCTGTTTGGTACTCCAACTCAGACTCGAGCTACTACGGCTTGGCGGTGACCCACCAGACCGCTTCGCAGCGCATTTACGGAGATAACGACACCGAGGGAGCCGCGTCGTACTTCTATGCTCCGGCAGGTAACATGCAGCTTGTTCTGGGTTCGTCCGACTTCAACAGCGGTGTTTCCATTGCTCTGGCCAACTTGAAGAAGATGTCTGTGGAAGTGACGATCAAGTCCTCTTCTGCGGGCTCGTTCACCGCCCCGCTCGTCCAGGGTATGGGATTTGTCTCGGCCGTTTACAACGACCTGATTCCCGAAATCCACTCGAACGTCGGAATCAAATCGGTCAGCGGCGACACTGCGCCGCGTACGGGCACCAACAAGTACGTGATTGAGCTCGAGGACGACTCGAAATGGGTCATGTACGTGACGTTGACCGACTCGCAGTCGATTTCGTTCTCGCTCAAGGACACGAACCACATCATCGGGTCGAACTCGCTCAATAACTGTGTGATCCAGCTTGGTTGCGGCGACTTTGACGCTTACGACTCGGCCGCCGCGTGCTACCCGACCGCCGTGACGCTCGAGGGCTCGGTCTCGGGCTCCACCGCAACGTACTCGTTCAACTACACCACCTCGGGAACGTCCAACAACGGCACCACGCTCTTGTACGCTCTTCCCCACCACGGCGACTCGTTCACGTCCACCATCACCAAGACCAAGACGTCTGCGAATCTCGACGACCAGGTGCACGGGCTGCTGTACGGTTACCTCACCAACAAGTTTGAGATGACAGAGACCCTGCCAACGGCAATTGGAACCGACCCGTGGTCTGCCATCGACGGGTTCTCGTCCGCGTCGTACACATCGGCTCAAAAAACCGCCATTGCTGCCGCGGCCGCCAACGAGTATTCCTTCGACGTTTACTCAAACACCGACCTCGACTCGATGTACACCAGCGGAAAGATTCTCGACAAGTACGCCTACGTCTTGTACGTTTTGTACTATGTTCTTGAGGACACCGACAAAGCCAAGACTCTGCTTGCTTCGCTGAAGAAGGCCATCGAGCGGTTTTCCGGTAACTCGCAGACGTATCCGCTCGTCTACGAGACCGTTTGGGGTGGTATTTGCTCGTCGGGAGGACTGACTTCCGGTGACAGTTCCATCGACTACGGTAACTCCTACTACAACGACCACCACTTCCACTACGGCTACCACATCCATGCGGCCGCCATTGTGGCTAAGGTGGACGCTGCTCTCGGTGGCTCGTGGCTGAGCAACGTCAAGGACTGGGTCAACGCTCTGGTCAGAGACGTGGCCAACCCAAGCACCGACGATACCTATTTCCCGGTGTCGAGAAGTTTCGACTGGTTCTTGGGCCACTCGATTGCGCACGGAATCACCTCGTACTCGGACGGAAAGGATGAGGAGTCCTCGTCCGAGGACTACAACTTCTCGTACGCCATGAAAATCTGGGCCCAAGTGATTAGCGACTCCAACATGGAGGCCCGTGCCAACCTGATGCTGGCTATCTCGAAGCGTGCGATGAACATTTATTTCTTGTACTCGCAGGACAACGACGTGATGCCAAGCAAGTTTATCGGAAACTACTGTTCCGGTATCTATTTCGAGAACAAGATCTCGCATACCACGTATTTCGGAACCAATCTTGAGTACATCCACGGAATCCACATGCTGCCAATCACGCCGGCTTCGTCGTGGATCCGTGGACCAACGTTTGTCAAGGAGGAGTGGGAGAACGTGCTGAGCAGCCGTGTCTCGAGCGTCACCGGCGGATGGAAAGGTATTCTCGAGCTGAACTTGGCTCTGTACGACCCCAGCACCGCGTACAACTTCTTCTCCGGAAGCGACTTCTCCAGCGACTACCTCGACAACGGTATGAGTTTAACTTGGTCTCTCGCGTACTGTGCCGGTGTTGATACCTGATGGCCCATCAGGCCTGTGTTTATTGTTTGTATGTTCTTGCTGCCCTTTGTTTTCTCAGGGCATAACATGATGGGGAACTAAGCTGCGTAAACGTCTTGCTACCAAATGGTAGCATGGGCTTTTTTTTTTTGTAACAGGGTCCACGCTCCGGTTGGATTGGTGCATGTTAGAGTGCATAAAGCAACGGAAAAACTTCTTTACTGGCTGACTATACTGAGTTCCTAGTCATTTTAATTGACTGCTTTTCTTTCTCTCTCAAACTCTCGTCAATATTATTTTTGTCAAGATGTTAATAGTCCTCAAAATCCACTGTCTTCATGCAACCTCATACCCAACTGAAACCCATTACAGTAACGTTGAGACATGTCGGGATTATCACAAAGCATCTCTAGACACCACCAGGCCCGACCAGGCTCCGCCAGAGGATGCCTGACTGTGCGACACCCATGTTGTTGGATTACCCGGCCTCGCCAAAACCTACTCCCCGCGAACTTTTCGCCTGCCCCTTCCCAGAAAACCGCCATACCGTGCGGCGCAGCGGCGCGATATGCAGCAAGAAAACCGTTTTCTGCCGCGTCCGAGCTCTGTTAAAATTACCCATTTACAACCCTCCACCACCCGATATCTGTAAGTATTTGCGAGCGAGGTATAAAAACCCAACGATGTAACCCATACCCCCAGCGTCTGTTTCTCCAGTCCACAGCAATGTTCAGAACATATCTACACACTGGGCTCCGCCAGCGGGCGCTGCGCGGCCATCTTTTGCAAGGCTCTCTGCTGCGCAGCCACCTTCTCCGCGGCATTTCAAACTCCAGCAAAAAGCTCGACGCCGCCGCTGCCCAGCCTCAGACTCCACAGCAAACACCATCGCCACCCCCATCAGCCTCAACCTACCTCGACCTCCTCAGCACGTCCGAGCTCGTCGGTTTCGGAGTCATTGGTCTGGCGACTCTCACCAAAACCACCCTTGATCTCGTCATCAAACTGTTCCCCTACACTCCACTATGGCTCGTGAAGCTGCTGGTGTACAGAAACTACTGCGGTGGTGACAACATCGAGCAGGTTCTGCAAACAGGCGAGCGTCTTTCGCAGAAAGGCGTGCGCAACATGATGCTTTCTTTGACAATTGAGGCGTGCGATGGCAGCGCGCTGCCGATAGCGATGTCCGAAATTGTCCGCCAGACTCAGGAGTCTGTCACGCGGGTTCTCGTTCCGCACACGGAGCGTATGATCCGGGCTGCTGAGAGCGTCAACGACGTTCCAACGGGCTATGTTGCGCTCAAACCAACGGGAATGGTGGAGAATGCGGCAGAGATCCTGTTGAACTTCCGTGATCCGCAGTACGCGGCTGGGTACAAGGAGCTGCTGGATAACTGCAGCAGTGTTTGCCAGACGTTATTGGACGCAAACAGGGAACTTGCTAGGGAATTTCCCGATAGAATTGCCCCGTTTGTCGCCGTTGTGATCGATGCTGAGCGTAATGACCTGCAACAGGGAGTGTACCAGTTGCAACGGGACCTGTCGCAGCAGTTCAACCGCGACAATGCCTGTGTCGTGGGCACTGTTCAAATGTATTTGAAGGAATCCAGCGAAGTTTTGCGCCGCGAGCACGAGTTGGCTGCGCAGAACGGCTACCAGCTCGGCTGGAAACTTGTCCGCGGAGCGTACATCCACACGGAGCCGGACCGGGGCGTGATCCACGACACCAAGGAGGCCACGGACGTGAACTACGACCAAGGAATCGCCGAGACTATTGCGGAGATGGCGTCGGAGAAGCCAGTGGTGGGCCATTTGGTGGTTGCCTCGCACAACAGGGAGTCGCAGCAAAAGACGGCTGATTTGTTGAAGGGTTTGGATGACCGTGTGCGTGCCAATGTGGTGTTGGGTCAGCTGTTGGGAATGGCAGACGACATCACATTCGACTTGGTGACAAAACAGGGGTTCACTAATGTGATCAAGTACGTTCCTTGGGGACCTCCGTTGGAAACAAAGGAGTATCTGCTGAGAAGACTGGAGGAGAACGGAGACGCTGTGCGGAGCGACAGCGGATGGCCGTTGTTGAAGGTGGTTTTGCAGACATTGTGGGGGAGAATATAGCCGGCGAACGCGGCGAGCAAGCAAGCAAGCAAATAGATAGCCCTGCAAATAATAGAATACTTGCATAAAATACTGCCTGGATAGAGCAAAAACGCCATTGAATCACAGTAACTCACAGTAAATTTGACAAAGTTAACATCCGCGAAACTCCAAATTTTCATCTCCCTTCTTACTTCACATACCGATCCATGAACCGACGATGGAAGTCGCTCCTCAACATATCATTGACAAACCCGTCCTTATCCTTGTCGTCTTTCTCCCGGTACTGATTCCGGAACACCGTGTCTTTGCGCCAGGACTTTTTCCCGGTGTCGTCCTCGGAGAATTTGTAAAGCGGGTTGGATTCCATCGCTTTTCGAGTCAGTTCCTCCTCCTCTTGTCGTGCTCTCTGTTGTTCTTTCTCGCGTTTGATTTTTTCGAGTTCCCGCAGGAGCTCCTCGGAGTCGTCATCATCAGACTCGTCGTCAGACTCGTCGTCGGATCCGTCAGACTCGTCGTTTTCCCCGCTATCGTCGTCGGATCCGTCAATGTCTTTTGTCTCCAGTAGGAGCTGTCGCGAGCGGGCCTTTAAGTCGTCTTCACTCTCGTCGTCGTCGTCGATTTGGTGTTCTGTGCCTTCACTGCGCTCGACAGGGCCTCTCTCCGCCTCTAACAACTCTCTCCGCAACTCTTTCACGCTCTTCCCCACCTCGCGCTCCCCTGGCTCCTCAAAATCCTCATTCCCACTGGCAACTATTTTCCTCCTTTTCAGCTCCAAATGTCCCGGCAGCGCACGCTTGTGCTGGACGGTCGACCGCAAGAGCGTCTCCTTGCCCTTCGCGTGGTCAAAAGTCGGTCTGTGTGCGTTGGACATAACGAAACTGTGCTATATAGAAGGAGGACTCAGATAAAGATTTGTGTAATTTTTTTTTTCTAAAAATTATTTCGCTTGATATTCTTTTTTCGCATCATCGTTTCTTCAAAGCATCGACACCACAACCACCACCAGCTACCCACCGCCAACTCATGAGCGCAGCGCCACCGGAGCACGCGGCAGACGCCAAGATGACGTCGAGATCCGTGTCCATCAAAGACTTTGCGTACGACGTGAACCACCCTCTACACTACGGCCTCACCAGCGAGTATCTCCAGCACTCGGACTCGTCGGGCGCGTCCGCAGACGATACCGAGTCGGACGACGAAAGCGACTCAGTGGTCGTTCAGGCCGTTGCGTTGTACCCGTTTGAGCCCGAGAACGAGAACGAGCTGCGGCTCGCCAAGGACCAGCTCGTCGTGATCACGTACGAGTACGGCGACGGCTGGCTCGTGGCCCAGGACCCGTTCACAGGGGAAACAGGACTCGTACCGTTGGAGTACGTGCGGGTGATAGAGGACGCCGCGGACGACAGCGTCGAAGGCGTGGAGGCAGCAGACGACAGCGCAGAAAGAACCACGACAAGCCACCGGCTCGACACTGACACTGACACTGACTACCCCGAATACGACACCCTCGAGGAGGCCACCGCAAAACCATTTTTGCCTGAGATATTGCAGGATCATAATATCCCCCCAGCTACAAATACCACCGCAAACACCGCCGGCAGCGACTGGGAAGACTACCACGATGACGATGAGCCCGAGACAGAGGCCACTGTCGTGGGGACATTGGAAAGACTCAAGCTGGCATCGCCATCGCCAAAGGGGCAGTGACCAGCAAAAGCTAATTTAACAAGCATCTATTATTCACCGGTGTCACGTGACCTATAGAGTATCGCGACATACATTTCCACCGTCCCCTACTCCTCCATTTCAAACTCAATCTCCTCACCATCATCCACCTTCATTCTTCTCAACAACGGCCCTCCGGATTCCTCCACAAGAGCCAACACCGTCTCGCGCAGCTCCTGCTCAACCTCCTGCTCGACAGCGTCCACCTGCAACAGCTTGAACGCCTCGGTGAGCGCGAGCCGGGCCTCGGTCACCGCCCCATAGCTCTCGTCGTCGTCCTTCACCTTCCAGTTCAGCTCAAACTGCTCAAAGTTCTGACTCACAAGGTAACTTTCCTCGGCTGCGACGCCGTTCTGTATTCTTTTTGCTCCCAAATAGTGTGCAAATCCCTCCAAATAGTAACTTTCCACCGACTGTTCGTTGATGTCCTGTACGCTAGACGCGATTGCGGCTGCGATCTCAAACAGCCCGAGCTCCACAGCGTACTTTGCGAGCGTCAACAGTGGCTGGGCAAGCTCGATGTACTCCATCTGTGCCTCGGAAGCGCCAGACTCGGCCCCATCACGCTCTTCAAGTCCTGTTTTCTTGTCGCTGAACAGCTCCCACGCCTTTTCAAGAGCCTCTTTAGCCTCGCTGTTTCTCTGCTGAGAGATCCGGATGCTCGACAAAAGCGACCACGTCTCCGGGTTGTTTGAGTCAAGTTTGATCGCTTGCTGGATCAGCTTCTCGCACTCGCTCTCGGCGTTTTGCTCCATGCAAAGGTCGGTCATCCAGATCTCAATGATGGCAAAGAGACCCTGGTTCAGCTTTTTGAGCAGGTAGTCTTGTATCTGGTCAGCGTCTCCGTACGCGCTGACAAGCAGCTGCATGCTGGCGTCAACCTCAACGTCGTCAAGAGCCACGTTCTGTGTTTGGATGCTGTCTAGAACGTCCAGCTGGCTCAGCAATTTATTGACTCCCGTCTGCAAAAGTGCTGCTCCGTCGTGACCACCAATGATCTGGCCAAGGTAAAGGAACTTCTCGACTCCCTGGTGCGCAGCCGGGTCGATCTCACATGCGCGCTGCAGCACTTCGTATGCATCTTCAACACGCCCGCTCTCCAGATACGCCTCGCCCAGCGCCTGGAGATACACCGCGTTGTTGCCAAGCGTTTCGACGTGCGGGGTCAGCACGGCGACGGCCTGGTCGGGCTGTGCCTCGGCTACCAGCTGCGACGATTCCACAATGAGTCTGCTCAGCAATTCTTCAGCGGACATGACACTGTGAGGTATGATATAGAGGTTAGAGGATGGAAAAGTTGAAAAAAAATATTTTTTTTTTTTTTGAAATTTTTTTTGAAGTATTTCTGAAATATTTTTTGAAATATTTTTCGTATCAAAAAAACCCTTTTAGCTTCAGGACACCAGAAACCAGACACCACCACACCGCCATGGACCCGCTGGAGGAGCAACAACAGGAGATCGAGATCTTGCAGAGTATATACCCGGACGAGCTGGAGCTGGTGGCGGAGAATGAGTTCACGATCAACCTTTTACTGGACGTGAGGAGCGAACGCAAGCACGCCGTGATGCTGAGCGTGCGGTATCCGGAGCAGTATCCAGAGGTTGTTCCGGAGCTGCGTGTGATTGCTGGAGATGCTGACACTGGGGACAGTGAAGACGATGAAACTGACGACAGCGACGACGAAGACGAGGACCAAAGAGACCGCAACAGGATGCTGCGTGTGTCGGAGACGATCGAGCTTGGGCGGGACGACCTTGCCGAGCTGGCTCGCGAGATCCGTGTGGAGGCCGAGGAGAACGTTGGGATGCCCAGCGTGTTCACACTTGCATCGTCACTCAAAGATAAGGCCGAGCTGCTGTTCCAGGACAAGCTGGAGTGTGCTGAGAAGGCGATTGAGGACGAGCGGGCTGCTCGCGAGCGCGAGGAACAGAAGAAGTTTACAGGAACGAAGGTGACACGAGAGAATTTCGCCGAGTGGAGACGCCGGTTCCGCGAGGAGTTGAAGATTGATCAGAGGCTGCAGGAGCGGTTCAAGGAGGTTCACCAGGGCAAGCTGACAGGCAAGGAGATATTCGAGCAGGGTCTGGGAGGTGAGATTGATGAGGAGGAGGAGGACGGGGCTGTGGAGGCGGTGGTCAAGGGGGTGGAGGCTCTTTAGACCGCGCCCCCATCAGGGTCCGAATTACCCTGCCCATGTCTTTGCGCAGTCCGCGATTGTGTAGAAGCAGTAATGAAATAATCATTTGTCATTCGTGATTGTCATTTCCGGTTGAGTTGGTGAAAAATTCGAGGGGTAAAATGCGGGGCAATTTTTTTTATCTACAAATAGATAGATCGCATTCCAAGCACTGCTAAAAGCTGTACGAATGCATCAACAGCATATCCTCGGTGACTTCTGGAAACAGCGGAATCTCGGTAGAATCCTCATCGTACTCGTCGGCGCCCGCTGCCGCTGGTCGGTGTTTTCTCGGCTCCTTTCTCCGCTTGTACCCCAGCAACTCCGGGTAGTACTTATGACACACATAGAACCTCGTCAACACCTCATCGTTAAGCTCGATTTCGTCCGTTTTGGCGGACAACACGCTCAGCAGCACGTGTTCGAACTTGACGGACGCCTCGCGGTCCTGTCGTTCTAGGAGAGCTGTTTCCAAGAGAAAGACTCTTTCGGCGAGTTCCTGGTTGGATTCGAGAAAAGTGTCTGGATCGGAGATGAAATCGGAGTCGCCGCCACCAGTGGCTGCGCCAGCTGTTTCTGTCATCCCATTCAGCTCGTCCGCGGGAGTGGCTTTTCTAATCGCCGCAAGATACGGAAGCGTGCCGTCGATGATGCGGTCAATGTCCCCGTCGTCGTCGTCATCATCGTCGTCGCTCTCGCCACGAATCTCATCGTCCCCAATGAACCGCTTGTAATCCTGGATGTTGATGATGTGGCCGCGCCATTTATCAGCCATTTTGGTCTCCTCGTCGACTTTCGGCTTTGCCGCGTCGGCCTTGTCCAACTCACTGTGACCATCAAGCTCTGCGAGCTCTCCATCGCCGTCATCCAGCAGTATCAGCCTCAATCTCCTTGCGATATCTGCCCAATAGCTCTTCAACCTCACAGGCCTGCCCGTTTCGAGGTCCATGCAAGCAGCAAAGATATCCCGGTGCTTCACCAGAACCGGCTCGCGGTTCAAAACAGCCTTTTTCGGAGCCTCCAGCAGCTTCTTCTGCACAATCTCTAGCAAGATCTCGTACGTGAGGTCCTTAACTATCGCTTTCAACACGTATCTTGCCTCCTCGTCCACGACCAGAGGCTTCGGAATCATCCGTCGAGCGCCCGACAGCTTGTCCAGAAGGTTATTCTTCTTGTAAACTTGCTCAGTGAGCAACAACGCCGCGTCGAAGTCCACGAGATCATCGTACTCGTCTCCCTTATTCAGCAGTGGATACTTCTTTTTGAACCTAAAATGCAGGTCCGAGTCGCGCATGTTGGTCACCGAAACCAGCAGCGACGCTTGTGAGTTTTCCATCTCGACGAACTCGTCGCTCATCTCAAAACTCGTGGGGATTTCGTCGTATGAGACGAGTCGAAGTGCCTGTTTTCGGCTCTTTTTCAGATCGGCTGTTTCTGCGCGGAGCAGACTGTAGTAGCCAAGAATCTCGATCTTAGACTTGCTTGGCAGATGCTTATGAATGAGATCCGCCCGGGCAATCGAGTACCGTCCAAGTAGCTCGAAGAAACGGTCCTTTTCCTCGGCCGTCCAGAACGTGCCGCCCTGGTTCGTCGCGTCGCGGCGACGCAGACGCGACGCTCCGTCCGCCGAAACGAACGAGCCCACAAGCCCTGCGGTGCCGAACTCGCTGCGGAACTCGGTGAAGTTCTGTTGTTCGGTGTTGAAATGGTGGAGATAGTTGATGTTGCCCTGGAAGTAGCGGGCTGTCTCGCTGCGCACGCGGTAGGAGGACAGTTTCTGTGCTTTGAGGCGTCGGGTAGCCGTGGCAGACTGGGCACGGCGTTTCTTGAACGTTCGGAGGGTCTCTGTAGCCGCGAGAACGAGCTCGCTACCGGGAGGCGGCGTGGACGCACGCGAGGCCCCAGGAGACGTCGCGTCGCTGGAGTCGCTCAACAGATTCAAGTACGCGTCGTCATCTGATGACGTCATGAGAGCGGCAAATGAAGACTGTGCCGGGGTTCTCGGTAGCAAAGAGTACTGGCAGAGTGGCTGCCAAAACACAAAAGAAGGGCTCAATTGGTGGTGGTGCCCACTTTCTGTTGAATCAGTTTCTATCCCCGGCTCTCAAATATTTTTCAGAACTAAATATTTTTTTTTTTTTTTTTTGATTAAATTTTGGTGAAACTTTTTCTCGATCTTCTGCCTTCTTACTGCTCCAACCAACTGCATCCGCCATGCTCCACTTTCCTCACCGGCTGGCGATCCTGAGCATGCGACTGGGCCCAAGGGGTCCGGGAGTTTTGTGGGCCCCGCGAGTGCCGTCTGCCCGAGCTGTCTCGACCGAGACAGGCAGTCCCCAAGAGGACGAGCAGAGCGAGCAGAGCGAGGAGAACAAGGAAAGCAAGCAAAATAGTCATACAGAGACCAGTGAAAACACTCCTGTGGATCCCTACTCGCTGGAATTCCCATGGGAAACGAGTTCATCGACCTCGTTGACTTCGTCGGTGAAGTTGCCCTGGGAATCACCTCTGCCCTTCACCACCCCGGACCACCTCATTCTCCGCCCACTCACCAAGAAGTCCTCCCCGATCGAGCGCGTGCAACAGGATCTTTTTCTGGAAAAACAGCTCCGCGAACAGCAACTTGCGCAGCAGCTACAGGCCCAAAAACGACACCGGGGCAAGAAGGACGAGACCTCCGTGCACCACTTCAACATGGTGGACTTTGAAAGAGACGTCAAGAACCTGATGGTTTTCAAGCTTCCGGCGGACTCGGATCAGATTTTGAAGGATATCGACCGATTACAACCAAAAGAGAAGCTGATTTCCTCAAAAAGACACGCCCAACTCTCGGAGGACCTGCTCAAAGGGTACACTGTGAAACAGCTCCAGGCGTACTTGCGACAGAAAAGCGCGTCCGGCGCCGGCTCCAAGACGAAAAAACCGCTTGTCAAAAGCATTCTGCGGCTGTGGGGCGTTCAGAAGTCCGCAGAAATGAGCGGCGAGTTCACGTCGGAGGTTCGAATCACGTTGCAGAACAAACGTGAAGCTTTTCTTCTGCTCTCGCACGGCGGATATCTGATGCATTCGTGGTCGCGGCTCGGAGCGATGCTCGACTTGAGTCCGGACCTCAACGACGTGATTGTTCGCGGCAGCTCGACGATCACGAACTTCGTTCAGGCGTCGTGGAACTACATGCTGAACAGCGTGAGCTCGTCAACGCTCAACCTGAACGAACTCTCGCAGTTCTACACCAACCAACTACATCGCGCGGTGCCGATCGACTCGCTGCAGCGGCTCAGCAATGTCTATTTCGACAGAATCAGCGCGACAGACGAAATGTACGTGCTGAGCTCGTTCAGCCCGGTCAACGTGCTGCTGGCGAAGTCCTCGCTGCTCACGGCCACCGAGTACTCGGCCACGGCGCGCGCGGCGCTCGACAGCTCGCACGTGGGAGCGTTAGATGCACTGGTTTTCAAGGAGTATAACGACCCAAGTTTGCCGTGGTACACGCAGAACGACGGACCCGTGTACAGGTTGAAAAAGTCCGCCCACAGACGGGAAACGGCGCTGTTGGTGGACGATATTGATCCCGTTGCTTTGGCTAGCAGGGTGGATCAGCTGCGCGAACAGGTTCGAATGGCGGGAGATAAGTTCCAGTATAACTTTCTGGACTCCAAGAAGCCCGTCGAGCCAGCAGAACACACACAAACACTGCTACCACGCACCTCCCAAACCACCCCTCCCCAGCTCCAGTTTAACCCGGCTGGTATTTACGGCTTCTTATCCGAAGAAGCTGCCCAAAAAACCGATTCCTGGACCCCCCGCTCGTTCAATGCAACGTTCGGAAAGATCCTGTTCCAACAGCCAACCATCAACAGCAACAACTTCTTCCACGCCAACCTGCCGGAACTCAACAAGAAGCTTGCAAAACTCCCGTTGCTCGACAAAACAGCCAAACTGTTTGGCGCAGCCGGCGGAATCCGCAACAATTTCGACAACGCATTGCAAATGAAGCTCATCCCAGACGGATTCACCAATTTCGACAGCTTCACCAGTCTTCCCGCGGTAGAAATATGGTTCCGTCTGTCCAAGGGAAAAGTTGACTTGAGCTCTTACAATGTTTACGTAAGCGAGGACGAAAAAAACCACAGAGTTGCACTTCCCGAGTTCCGCACCGACGTGGTGTTCCAGTCGTCGCACAACTCGCTGCTGGTCGAGGAGGGTGTGCCGCACAAGCAAAGACCCCTGCAGCGGTTTGTGGACTCGCTGCCGGCGCGGCTGCTCGATCTGTCGGAACCCGGCGCGGTCAATAAGCTCGTCAGCTCGATCGACACCCACACGATCCCGATCGTTTTGGTGCCGGGCCAAAAGCCCGTGCCTTACCTGATCTCGTCTGTGAACAAGCGGCGGTCCATCGAGTTGGAGTATAACGGGTGTCCGCTCGTGTACCAGGTGGTTTCCAACGGGGAGATCGAGAGGTTCGAGGTGTCGCTAGTGGCCGAGGCCACGGGCGGCGAGATGACGCCAGAGCGGTTTGCGGAGTTCTGTTCGACGGTGGAGGCGTTCTTGGGGTATATTGAGACGGAGAGGGAGTAGTCTGTACATAAGAAAGAGAGACGAAGCGCCGCGCGTCGATCGACGCGTCGATAGACCATGAAAAGAAATATCTGTAGCAGTCAGATTGAGTAGTGATGGCCCCCAGCTGTAGCGGATCCGACTTGAGCGACCCTTGCCGCACTAGCCGCGCCTATTGCACTGCCTCCGCACCTGCGCTGTTTTGGTGGGATATTCCGCTACTCTGTTCTGGAGCCACAAAACATGTGGGCGACTCAATTGATCTGATCCAAGCTGTGACGGTTTCGGGGGGCCACGTTGCGGGGGATCAGCTCCTGCCGGCCCGGTGCCTACCACCAGCCTT
Source organism: Ogataea corticis (assembly GCA_030555865.1). Taxonomy (NCBI): domain Eukaryota; kingdom Fungi; phylum Ascomycota; class Pichiomycetes; order Pichiales; family Pichiaceae; genus Ogataea; species Ogataea corticis. The sequence continues at coordinate 39,809 of JANIVM010000004.1, read as the reverse complement.
AGTCAGCTGCATCTCGCTGCTTCAGCCACCTCCATCTGCTTGGATCGTCTGGGGTGAAAAAATTTATGGCCGGGTAAGTGCCGCTTTGGGAGTGCCGCGACCAAGATTGCTGGAAATTTGAGAAAAAGATGGAAAATTGGCGAGAACATAAAAAGGTGGTTGAAAAAGGCTTTTGTGTTCCAATTGTAGGCCTTCATCTCTCAATTTCAAACAAAAATGGTTAAGACTTTCTTTGACGTTTCCGCTGACAACAAGCCTTTGGGCAGAATCACCTTTGAGTTGTACTCTGACGTCCCAAAGACTACCGAGAACTTCAGAGCCCTTTGTACCGGTGAGAAGGGCTTCGGCTACAAGAACTCCATCTTCCACAGAGTCATTCCAGACTTCATGCTGCAAGGTGGTGACTTTACCAACTTCAACGGTACTGGAGGTAAGTCCATCTACGGTGCCAAGTTCCCAGATGAGAACTTCAACCACAGACACACCAAGCCAGGTTTGTTGTCCATGGCCAACGCTGGTCCAAACACCAACGGTTCCCAATTCTTCGTCACCACCGTTCCATGCCCATGGTTGGACGGTAAGCACGTTGTCTTTGGTGAGGTTGTCGACGGTTTCGACATTGTCAAGACCATCGAGGGTTACGGTACCAACTCCGGTTCTACCAGAGCCAAGGTTGAGATCACCAACTCTGGCGAGTTGTAAGGAGTCCCGGACGGTGCAGGTTATAGCTATCTAATGTAAGCAATGCCAATTGTCTTCTAAAATCTCATTACCATGTAATTGACGTGTTTTGTCGGTCTCAGCTTTCGCCATCGACGCGGGGGTAAGTCGATCTGCGTCGATCTGCGTCGATCCACGTCGCTATTTTTTTCCTCCGAGCCGACTTCCTGCAAAGCCGAAAATAAAATAAGGATACTTTGAGGGGAATTAATTAGCCTTATTTTCCTTTTAACCTTAGAAAGACACAATCTTTTTGATACAAATACCCAACAACTAGCATCCTGCGATGTCGCTTTATGACTTACGACAAAAGACGAGAAAGATACAAAATGGTAAGTACCTTCTCGGGTGATCTCTTTTGGTTGCCCCTTTTCACTGTTTGCCCCCCAATTGCTAACAATGTTCCGACAGCACTTTCGGGCTACTCCAACCTGGAAAACCTCATAAGAGAAGCTACAAACACTGATCCGTGGGGTCCGACTACAAAGCAGAAGAGACAGCTCTTGAATTGGATCATGACCTACTCCAACTCCGGATCAGCCTCGGATTTCTACGATACAACGCAGGTCATCGACCACGGATACGTCCCCCCAACCAAATACGACTCAGAAATTGGCAAATTCTCAGTCAACTTCATAACGGCCAGAATCGAGGAGTATTCTGACCCGAACCGGGCTCCAAAAAGCATCCTCAGCTCGCTCAAGAAAACCCTCGTGATCAAGGGCTACGAATTTGTCACAATATCCAAGTGTTTGCAGCTCCTTGAGTACCTCGTCTTGAACTGCTACACTCGGAAAGAAGGCAAGTACATCTTTGATATTGCGGACGACATTAGGTTCAATGTGGGACCTCTTTTGAGGCTCAAACACTACACTGTGACCGTCGCGTATGACGGTCTCACGCTCAACCATGAGAAACAGATCAGAGAGATGACCGAGAAGCTCATAGATCTGTTGAACGACGAGGAGAAACTCAACCTAGAAAGAGCCAAGTTCCATCCGCAAGACTTCGAGACGGCACGCGAGAAAAGACGGTTTTCAGCCTCGAAAAGGAACATGTTTTACGACGAAGATCAAATTGACTTCAACCACACAGAGTCTCTACAGCTTGATGAGGACCAGGATCCCTTTGGAAGATCCAAACTGTCGTTGATCTCGAACAATGTTGCCAAATACGTTGCGAACGGGGCCACTGCTGCGCGCAGAAGATCGAGATCAACGAGTCTTTTGGGCGGAGGCGTTTCGTTAAACGTCGAAGACGACCATGGAGGATACAGCGACGCCAACAAATACAACTTCAACGATGTGCAGTTGCATTCAAACTATGATACCAGCCCGCAGTACGAAGACATGCCCCAGGACAAGCATGAGGAAGAAGAGGACGACGAGTTTGGCGACTTCCAGACGACATCGATGACGTCCGCGAGTCCCGAAACGAAGAGAACAAGCGTCTCCGAGCACCCTGTGGATCTTTTGAGCTTGGACAATTTTGATTTCGGCAAAACTACCGTCCAGTCTCCGGTTTTACCGACCTCTCCTCTTTCTGCAAAATTCGGTCAAAAGACAGTGGGAACCAACTACATGACCGAGGCTTCTCCGGTACACAGTGGTCTGAAGCCCGCAAACACCGCGGCTCCGTCGAAGGATGCCAACAAGGATATATTTAGGGATATACTGAGTGATTTCAGAACGAAAGCGAAATGAGCGCGACGGCAATAAAAAATGGTGTTTTCAAAATAAGGATGAACAAGATTATAGTGCAATGACGTTATTGAAAGGCAAAGTTTTATGGGCCTTGTATCAGCCCTCGCTGGAGTGAAGCTGGAAAGATATCATTAAACAGCCATCGGCTCGAGTGTAGAAATCAAAATCAAATATATGCATTATTAAAACATCGAACATATCATCATGCCGTAAATAGACTGGATTCTATGGTGGCTTCGTCGTCGTCGATTGGAGTCGATTGGCCGCTGGAGCTGTCGCCAATGTCGTGCAGCTCAATACTGTCGTCGACGAAAATAGTGTCGACATTCAGTGGGTCCTGCAGTTTGAGGTCTTCGAAATCAAGAGTGAAGTAGTTGAAGCGACAGAAAAAGTCGTCTCTTTTGATCGGAAGCCACCTGAGTTTGGCAATGTAAAAGAATGTGACCGCCAGCGCTGACCCTGCCGTGAGGTCAAAGAAGTAATGGTGAGTCAAGTACATCGTCGACCACCACAGCCAGCACACATAGCAGACAAATGCTGAAGAGTATTTTGGGAAAAGGTATGAGAGCCACAGAGCGTTCATCGTGGACATTCCCGAGTGCAATGAAGGGAAGGCACCAAACACAACAGGAGCGTTGCTAAACGTCGTGGTGTACATGTCGAAACCAAAGTATCCGTCCATGCGGCCCAGGCCACCAGGCGATCCGCTCATCGTGTAGTTTGCCGGCAACAGCCCGTAGAGAATCTTGTACCAAGGAGGAGCGGAGGGAAATACTTGTTGAATGATGACTCCAACAAGATTCATGTATCCAATGGACCAACCAAACGATCTCAGCGCTGTTGGGGGTCCAAACAACCAGACAAGGGCAGCAACCACAAACGGGATAGAGAAATGCAGGATTCCGTAGGGGAACCAGGCCAGGAAATCCAGAGGCTTGTTGGTGTATGCGGCCAGAATGTCAGACAAGTTGTCACCATAAAAGATCGTTTCCATTGAAGGAAGCACTTGGACGGAGATTGGCGGTTTCCAGCTCGTTGGAATCTTTCCGGCTGAGAAAAACAGGAAAACCCACGCCAAAACAGGCAGCCCAAAGAAGAAGAACTGGGAAAGAGCAGGCACCGTAACAAGCAATGTGAGAACACAGGCGGCCACAAGTTTTGCGAAAACCGGAACCGGAATCACGTACAAAACAAGGAGAAACACAGACGACAAAATCGAGAGGTTTACCACTGTGGACGTTGGGAGGTTTTTGAAGTGCTTGAGGGTTGGTCTGAAATCCGTGTTGAGCTCAATGAGCTTGTTGTTTTGTTTTCGAGCATATCTGTACTCAAGCCACAATCGCAGCACCAGCTTGAGCGGATTGTAACCCACTGCGGGCTGTGTAGAACTGGTGTTCACCACAGACATCGCAAAAGTGAATTCCGGTAAATGACGGCAGAGAAAAAGGGGAGCAGGAACGAGTGATCCGAAGAGGTGTGAAAAGTGGTGACTTCTGCTCGCGAGATAACACAAAAAGTATTCCAAAACAACTGGATCACTATTTGAGCAAGAAAGGTGTACTCGTGAAGCGGGGAGTTGGCAGAATACCTGTAGTTGATATTGTTTTGGGACGCAGATAAAAATTTGATTTGTTTTCTTGTTTTCTTTTTAAAATATTTTTTGATATTTTTTCGCCTTTTTTTCGCTCCTCTGGTCGACGCGTCGATAGCGACGCCGATCCTTGCGCAACAATCCGCAGCAAGTTCTGATAATTGATTTATTTTATCTTATCTGTGAGGGCAAACAGGGGATCCTCCTGCTGTGCTGTATTGAATTGACAAAAACCACTGCTGTTTTCTAATTTCAGAGGCCACCAAAGCATTTGCAACATGTTTGAAGCCAACGATAGCGAGAAAGTCAGTTTACTGGCAAGAAGAAGGTCTTTCACTTCTTTGCGGGCCGGCAAGCCAAGCTGGTCCAACCGCAAGCCGGCAAATTTGTTCTGGAGAATGGCTGTTTCCGGGTTTATTGTGCAGTTGGCGCTCATATACTTGTGTCTGAGGCACAATTTGGACTCCCGGTACCATGCGGAGACAGAGTTCCCTAAGAACAGCCTTTACACGGCCTATTTGGGATCTTTGGAGACCAATATGGCCGCCAATTGGTCGCGGGAATATGCCGCAACACCCCAATTGGCTGGAACAAACATGGAAATGGTCAATTGGACCAAACAGAAGTTTGAGGAGTTTGGTTTGGACACCGAAGTTGACGATTACGACGTTTATCTGGGCTACCCGCTCGACCAGTCGCTGAAACTGGTGACTGCCGGCAACGACACGGTCGTCTACGAGGCGAGTTTGAGAGAGGACGTTTTGGAGGAGGACCCGGGATCGGCTACGTTTGTCCCGGCGTTTCTGGGTTACGCAGAATCGGGTGACGTCACCGCTGAGTATGTGTACTGCAACTTTGGAACCAAGGCAGACTTCGATAAGCTGGTGGAACTAGGCGTTGATTTGAAGGGTAAGATCGCCGTTATCAGATATGGCAAGATTTTTCGCGGTTTGAAGGTGAAATTTGCGCAGGAACATGGCATGAAGGGCGCTCTTCTGTTCACCGACCCGTACGACGACGGTGAGATTACCGTGGAAAACGGACACAAGCCGTATCCGAAGGGAAAGGCGAGACAACCAAGCTCGATTCAGCGTGGATCTGTGCAATTCCTGTCCTACGGTCCTGGCGATCCTACGACGCCGGGTTACGCTATCAAGCCGGGCCAGAATATGTCGAGATCCGACCCATACTACTCGGTTCCGCGGATCCCTGTTTTGCCAATCTCGTACAAAGAAGTGACTCCGATTCTGGCCAAGCTGAGCGGGTACGGTCCAAAGGTGGAAGAATGGGGAAACGGCTTGATCAAAGGGTTTGACTACTCGGTTGGTCCGAACCCAGACTACAAGCTTCATCTTTACAACGAACAGGACTTCAACATCAGCACTGTTCACAACGTGATTGGGAAGATCGAGGGAGCCAACAAAGACGAGGTGATTATCGTTGGAAACCACCACGACTCGTGGATTCCTTCGGCCGGCGACCCGCATTCGGGCTCCGTCGTGATGCTTGAACTTGCGCGGGGGCTCGGAGAACTCCTCAAGCTTGGCTGGAAGCCGCAAAGAACCATTGTGTTGGCCAGCTGGGACGGCGAGGAGTACGGTCTGATCGGCTCGACAGAGTTTGGCGAGTACTACGCCAAATCATTGCAGAAAGACGTGGTTGCGTACCTGAATTTGGACGTTGCTGCTGTCGGAAGCGTTCTGGAGATGGGCTCGTCTCCGTTGCTGTACCATCTTTTGAGAGAGACTGCGGATCTGCTCGAATATCCGGACTCTGACTACTCGCTTTACGACCATTTCAAGCAGGTTTCCAACGACACGATCAAACATCTTGGCTCGGGTTCCGACTACACAGTGTTCCTGGACCATTTGGGAATTCCCTCTGTTGACATTGGTTTCGGCACCGACGCGAAGAAGGACGCCGTTTACCACTACCACTCGATCTACGACTCGTACGCGTGGATGGAGAAGTACGGCGACCCTGGGTTTGTGTACCACAACCTGATGAGCAAGTACATTGGACTGATTGTGCTGAACATTGAAGAGACGAAGGTTTTGGGAATGAAGACGAACGACTATGCGAAAGTCCTGTTGAATGTTTTCGACAAGGTGAGCATTCCGGACGAGTGGCTGAACAGCGAGGTGAAGAGCAGTGCTCTGTGGCATAGTTGCGAGAGATCGATGGCCGAAGGTCCAGAGACGATTAAACTGAAGGAGTTTGTTGAGCAGGTGAAGGAGAATCTTTCGTCGCTCTTGCGCCAGGCTGCGGACTTTGACAAGCGGTCGCTCGAATTGCAATTGAAGTACGAACATTGGGATGAATTGTCGTTTGTTGAGAAATTGAAGCTGAAGTGGGCGATCTACAGCACCAATAAGAGTTTGAAGTACTTTGAAAGAAACTTCCTGAATCCAAAGGGCCTGAAAAACAGAGATTGGTTCAAGCACATTGTGTTCACCAGTGGCAGGTACACTGGGTACGCGGGTCAGCAGCTTCCTGGTTTGAACGAGCCGATCGAAGACAACGACTTTGACCTGTTTGTTGAAGGACTCTCGTTCTTCAACAGGGTCGTCAAAAGACTTTTAGTTACCACGTAGCGGTGTATAAGAATCCGAATCACGTTCTGCAATTGACCGATATACAAGAATGAGCGAATTGACATGAAAGCGAACGTTGCGTTAAAAGAACCAGCATAAAAAGAAAAGCAAATCATTTATCATCAATCCACGGCTCACGAGCCAATCGAAACCCGTCTATCCGTCTCACTTCCACTCACCTTGCGCTCTTGCATCACCACTTTTGCCTGATCCTCTCCGTACTTTTTGCAGAGTTTGGCGTAAAAGAGACCGCACGCGTTACATAAAGTGCGCTCGCCGCGCGGTCCTCTTCGCCACTCGGGAGTCTCTTTGGACTGGCAGTGGAGACACGCCATGTTTGCTGTGGAAAAACCGGTTCCGGATGCCGTGGAAACTGTGCCCGGAGAGTTCAGGATGGTCGACATGTTTATCAGACTCATGCTGCTGCTCACGTTGGAGTCGGAGGCGGATTCTGGAGCGGCAGCGGTCGGAGATTTCTTGAGTTTGAGTTTTTTGAGCGAGGATTTTGGCGAGATAGGCGGCGTCTTGGGACGGCCCACAGAGAGCATGGAATCTGAGGGGAAACGGCGGTGTTGTTGGAATCGCTCGGACTCGGTTTTGTCCACCATCGAAGAAAGAGTCCTTGCTGCCTGCTCCTCCATGTTCGGAAGCTTGTTCAGGGCAGAAGACGGCAACGGTGGTGCAAACCGCGGCGATTGAAGCACCACCATCTCCCGCTCCTTCCGCTTGGACCACATCTGGTAGACGTTATTGAGCAAGTTGAGCTGCGCAAACCCGGCGTCCAGCATCTGACTCGGGACGGCTTGAATGCTGTTGTACCTATTGATCATCGTCTGTATTTCGAGGGTCAACTGCCCGAGCTTGTTTATCTCGAGCTCCAGATCCACCACCGGAGCAGGCTGCTGGGGCAGGGCACCGCCGGCGTGGGCGCCCGGATGGCCTGCGGCTCGATGGAGCCCTCCGGGGCTCGTCGAAGACGTCCCGCCGGCGCAATGTCGCGCGTTTTCAGCCTGTTCTCCTGGACCCAGAGTCGGAAATAGGTCCTTAATAGAAGGGAGCTCTCGAGGATGAAACCCGGGCTGCTCCTTCAATATGGGTTTGTCGAGATTCGACTTCATCGACGTAAAACTGAGTTGTTAGTAGACAGATTTGCGGTGATGATCTGGTTCAACTTACCTCACTTGGCTAGTCATGAGGGAATGTTTCGTCTATATTTGCCCTTGTATTTGCCCCCTAATTATTCACAGCAGAATACTTGTCTTTTGGCTTGCTTGATGTTGTTTTTCCACTCTCCACGGTATGAGCCATCGAACTAGAACAGCTGCACTGCAGTCACCACCCGATGCTGCAAATAATTCACCGATAGTACCAGACAAGTAGAAAACAAAATAATTAATTTCCAAATAACTTTCCGTCAGATTCCCTTTTTTTATGCACATTATTTAGAATATGTCAGTCACTCCTAATAATTTTTTTCTCTGTTGCTATCAGAGTTCGGAAAATAAGTGGCCAATTAAAGACCAAGACTACAACATAGCACACCCATGTAGACTTCCAGTACCCCCTACAGCCACTTCCCATGCTTCCGGCATGCAAGCACGCGTGTCACGTCGCTCTCCGCCAAAGAATGATCAACCGGTCGCGTAAGCATGCCGAGATCTCGCTTACGCAATCACACACGCCCGCATGACGCTACAGATAAGTGCCCAAAATGCTGAAAATTACCCAGGACTGTCAAGCGTGCTTCGAGAAATAATCTTCCGCTCCAACCCGAACTTCGGACTCATCAGCACCTAATTCGGTTGCACTGTGACCTCGCTCCCCGCTCTTCATTGCCCGATCTGCCACTTCCCAGATCTCTCGATCTCGGGGATCGCAACCCCACAAACTTTTTTCCCATTCGGTCCGCTCCGCGATCAAGAAGCCCTTTTCTGCCGAGTGACGCGTCGATCGACGTAACCATTCAAACTCTTTCTCTTTATCATATTGGTCCACTCTACCATTTCGATATACATACATTCATACTACTTTTTCAGCCTCGAGTCGATCACTGCAATCTCATCGCGCAAGCTCGCCTCTTCAACCGTCTTCACCAACTCCTTCGTGCTGCGGGCAACGTCAAATGCAATACCTGCTGAACGCTGCTTAAAAGACTTGTCGGCATGGTCTCCGGCATTCTTGATACCGTCACCAGACCCGTAGAGTTGTTCCATCCGACGCACACAGTCCTCAAGAACCTCCACAACGTACTGCGCATGGCCCATCGACTCCGCGTACTTGCCCTGGTTCATCAACGTGGTCGTACCTTGCGCCATCTGCTTCACCACATCAATGATCTGAGTAGCTCCGTCCTTGAGCAGCAGCTTCGTAGCCTTTGGATCACGGATCGATTCAAGCAGTTTTTGAATGGCTGCAATAACCTCCACAGTTTGATGCTCCAAGTAAAGAAGCAACTCCTTCAAAGTGTTGTCAGGATCCAAAGTGTCGAAATTTTCAACCTGGAAGTTATCCTCCTCATCAAGGTGACGCTCAGGTAAAACAAATGCACTTCCAGCACTAGGAATCGTATCTGCCGAAGCTGGCGGAACCGAATTGCCATTTGCACTTTGTGGCTTGGTCAATTCAACAGTCTTGGTCTGACGAGGCTCATCATCGCTATTCATTGGGTTACCAAAGAAAGAAGAAGGCTGCTTGCTTGCAGATGCATCGTTGCCATTCGAAGAAATTGAGGAAATGGATCTTCTCTTGGCTCCAAATTTGTCAAAAGCCTTTGAAGACTCAGAGTCAGATCCGCCTTTCGCTGGCGAAGAAGACCGACTTCTAGGAGGAGGGCTTCCCGTCGCGTTCTGCGAACCTTGCTCTTGGAACATCTTCATACGAGCAAAAACATTACCACGAGAAGGTGGCGAGGACTTCAATGGCTCTTCCGAAACGTTCATTTGAGAACGCAAAGGCGATTTCAGTTCTTGGCTCGCAGAGAACTTGGATGCCAAAGACGAAACACTCACATTCGATGTCTTGAATAGTCCTTTTGCTGGACTCGTAACAGTCTCTTTGGTAACTTCTCTCGTTGGAGTAACAACAACTTGTCCAATTTGTCCGAATTGACGTGGCGAGTTGTGCAACGAAGGCATTTTGGTGGAGGTAGATTTGTCAGGATTAGAACTGTCTTGCGAAAGTTTTTGCGTGATTCTTAACGGTCTCACCGACGATTCAGAGTCACCAACGGTAGGAGACCTCAGCGGAGAACTGATATCTCCTTGGATAGGGGCATCAAAAGCGGTTGCCGTGATACTGCCAGCTCCGCTTCCATTTTGTTGGACACTTTTTGCTGATTGAGCGAAGCCTTTTTCCTGCAAATCAATCGCAACATTCTTGCTAGCTGGCGACTTTCCATCAGAGGAGCTTTGTGTAAAGTCCTTCACCTTAACGAGTCTCAAAAAGTCAGAGATTGCAAAGCAAACATCATTGATGGCAGTATCAATCACAAGCTTCGGCATCACCTTTTTGTACATGGCAAAGTACCGTGTAGTGGTCAGAGCGTTGGAAATAGCGGATTGAACAAGTCTGACCCCGCTGACAATCTCGTCGGCTTCAGATTGACTGAGGCCAATGAGACCGTTGGCATTGGTGACCACAGAAGCAACTCTTTCAAACAGCAGGTCGTTCGAAATTTCATCCTCAGAAACATACAAAAGCATAGCATCCACCGAAGAATAGAAGTTCAAAGCCAGTTGCACAGGAACAAGCCCTGCCTTATCCGACAAGAGGTGCAATGCAGCAGAATCTCTGGAAACCCCTTGAGGAAGGGATCTCACCATTTGGTTTGATCTCGCCTCCTCGTATCTCGATTGCCATCTCATCAGGTCCTGGTTCAGCTTGGTGATAGTCTTGATGTCAGAAAGCTCTGGATGAGCGTCCTCTTTGGCAGGAGAACGGTCAAACTTGAAATTGTTGTTGAGTTCTTTTGATCCTTGAAGCTCACTGGCAAGTTTGTCATTCTCAGTCTTGAGTCTTTGGACTTCACCAGCAAGTTTACCGTTCTCAGTCATCAATACCTCAATCTCACCCTTGACGGAAATGTGCCGCTCACTCAATTGACTGTGTTTGTTGTTAATGGTCTCGAGTTCTTTCTGATACACCAACTCACGAGTTTTGAGCTCTTCCTGATGCTGCAGTTGGCGCGCTTGCAACTGGCTGTGTTGTTCCGTCAGCTCCTGATGTTTCTGATTGAGCAGCTCGAGTTCCCTGTCGCCTTGAGCGCGAAACTCTTGGACTTGTTTTTGTTGAGTAATCTCATTCTGCAATGCCAAAATCTTTTGTTCCTTCTCCTGAGCCGTACCGGACAACAACTCTTTCTCCTGATTGAGATTTCTCACTTTGGAAGAAAGCTGTCTTCTCAGCTCAACGTTGGATTTATCGAGCTCCTGATTCTCAGAGAAAAGGTTGCGGTTCTGATCTTCGAGTGCGGTCAGCTGAGTCTGCAGATCAGAGATCTTTCGGTCCATCTTACTGCTTTCCTCCATTAGCAACTGCAGGTCTCTGTTCTTGTCTCTGCCGCTCGATAAACGCTTCGGACTGTTTTTCAAAGTGCTGATGCCTGCTGTGACTGAACCTGTCGAGCTTCTATTGACGGCGGTTCCTTGAAAAGAGCCGTTCTTCTCCCGTTGTTCCAATGGTGAGTAAACAGCCGTACTAGCAGCAGCCGCACTCGGGACAGCCGTGCTTGAGACAGCCGTATTGACAGCATTCACAGGCGACTTTTTAACCTCGTCAGCTCTCACATCTTCCTCCTCGTCGCTCGACCACGACAGCTCTGACTTTTGCGGAACCACCGTGGTTGGCTTGATTTCTCTCGGAGACGGCGTGGCAACTTTGGTGTTTGAATCAAATTTTTCGCTCATTGGAGTCTTGAGATCAGACAATTCCTTGTACAGCTCTGCAGGCGGTGGTACGTTCTGGACCGCGGTTTTCGCCGCAGGAGCGGGGACAGCTTTTGGAAGAGCCGGTGGATTCACGTCGATGTCGTTGATTGCACGCGCGGATATCTTGTTATCCTGGTGGATCAGATCAGATTCCCTTCTTTCGATCTCAAAAAGCACGTCGTTCACGAGATCGCTGAATCTGCGGGAAGGAAGAAACGCCAATTTCTGTCTTGCATGGTTTCTAGTTGGATGGAAATTGGACCGAGGCTGCAGAAACGCAGGCCTATCGTTCTCAGGCACCACTCGTCTTTGCAATTCGTCAAAAACATCTGTGCTGAGGTCAAAGAACTGCGATTTGGTAAGCTTACCGAGCTTCTCTCGGGCCATAACCACCCTGGACGAGGTCACGGGAGTCAGACTATCACTGGATGAGTCCAGAAACCGCTTGAGCTCGGTGTGGTAATGCAAAAGACGCTTTGCGTTGCTCATACTGATTGCTTATTAACCGCTGAACTCACTGCGTGTAACGACTGATCTGCTGTTGGTATTTCAGTCGATTGCTCTGCCGATACTTCAACAATTTGGAATCTGTGATGTTTATTAGGATACAAATGACGTGTGCTTGCTGTTTTGGCGCCCGAAATCGACGATTAAATACGCACTTTTGGCCCCTCCCTGAAAAGAAGAGCTTTGTTTAAGTGTGTAAACAACAACGAAAAAAGTCTTTTTTTTTCCTCCTCACTAAACGCGTGAACTTTGAACTTTTTTTAACTTTTCTCTGGTGATTGATCTGGCACAGCCACAATCAATAACGTGGCGATCACTGTGGCGCAGCCACAGATACGCCAAGAAAACACAGACTTGGTTACGTAAGGTGCTCCATGTAGTTTATCTACTTTGGTGTCTCATATGCCAAATGTACACATATATTCACATCCCTAGGACATCCCGCGGGTATCTATATACAAAAACGTGAGTACTGTCATAACCAGCAGACTTTGGTCAAAAACCGGGAAATTTCGCAAATTTCGGTCGTAAACCAACAATTTTTCAGATGATATGCACATGAGTGGAGAATTCTTCAGTGTCTACTGCTTCTTCTCTGTCTTCTTGGACAACTTGGGAAGCAAGTGTGCAAGGATTTCCTTTTCGATGAACTCCTCAGCGGCAGCCTTGCCGTGTTGAGTCGCAATTGCACCAACGAGAGACGATGTGATGGTGGAATAAATGGCTTTTGGCTTGTATTCTGGATTTTCTTGTCCGTTAACAAGACCCAATTTGCGGAAGAAAACGGCATCCAGCCCGTTATCCACTGCGTATTCGGTCAGCAGTTTATTAGTTTTGATCAATCTGTGAGCCAGCGAGCCCAAGGAGTCGAAGGTGATGCCGTTGATTGCGAACTCGCTGGAATTCTGCTGGCTGATTGCGTGTTTCGCAGCCTTGAGTTGTATCAATTCTGAGCCAAAAAATGAGAGCTTCTCGTTGTACGGTTGCGAGCCATGTGCAAAAGACTTGTGTGTGATCACCTGGAGCAGAATGTTGTCTGGTAGTTTGTATTTTCCGCCGAGCTTGGAGCTCAAAAACGTCTTGAGCGGCTTCAGGTTGTCTTCTGTCGAGCCATATCTTATTCCGTTGGCGGTCAAAACGTCCTCGGGATCGCGAAGTGCTCCCTTAACTCTGGCTCCGCGGGCAAAAACCACAGTTCTTCTCCCCGTTACTATCGAGCATTGTAAGGCTTTTGTTCCCGCGCGGGCACCAAATGCTCGGGATGTCAGTAGACTTTGCATGGTGATGATTTGTGGGATGTGTATGCTGTAATTCTGTTGCAAAGGACGAGGACAACCAGGATTTGAGCCGGAATGCTGTACTGTGCACAAAGAGCCAATCCGTGTTATATCTGTACACCTTCCAGCGCTGCAAGATGTCGTGTTTGTGTGTGATTGAAGTTTGTAGTGCAGGTCTGGACTGGTTGAATGAAAATTTTTGTCGAGCAAAAAATCGTGAAAAATTCGGAGGTCGTGTGATAGACAAATGCGCCACGGTGGCGGTGTCTGCATTTTTTGCACCGCCACCGTGAAAAATATTTTTTTTTTTTAAAAAAAAATTTCAAGCCATGTTATCCCTTTTTCCATAACCTGCAAGCATACCTCCTCAACAGCACTCCAGATTCCTTCTCCATGGACATATTCAGAATTCTTTCTAGGGGAGCCTCGCTGAAGAAGTCCCGCGGGGTAGCGACGGATTATTCCCTCGCCACCAAACAACAGAATGGCGGATCAGCTAAAAAAGACAAGACCCTCGAACGAGAGGTTGACAGAGAGGTTGATTTCTTCCACCAGGCCGATCATCAGAACCAACAGGAGTCCGCAAAGACTGCTGCTGACCTTGAAGTTGCACAGGGCGTGGCTGAGCCTATTCCAGCCAAGATCACGAGCGAAGCAGAGGCCGCGCAGCTGCGCAAGTCCAATGGGTCCAAAGTGTCTGGCGACGACGTTCCGTTGCCGATCGGATCTTTTGACGACTTGGTTGTGCGATTCAAACTACAGAAAAGACTGTTGAGCAATTTGATCGAAAACGATTTTACGGAGCCCACGCCGATCCAGAGCGAGGCGATCCCGGCTGCTCTGTACGACAGAGACCTGATCTCGTGCGCTCCAACAGGATCTGGTAAAACGTTGGCATTTTTGATTCCATTGGTTCATCAGTTGGAGAAAAACAAGAGAAATCACGGTGTCCGGGGACTCATTATTTCTCCTACTAAAGAACTTGCGCTGCAAATTTTCACAGAATTGAGCAAATTGAGTAAGGATACTGGACTTCAGGTGGGTATTTTGAACAAGTCTATTGCCGGCAAGCTGCGGAACAAGGTGATGACAAGCGCAAAGTTTGATATCATAGTGTCTACTCCTCTGCGGTTGATTGATCTTTTTGAAGCTGAGGTGATGGATCTGAGCAAAGTGGAGCAATTGGTGTTTGATGAAGCGGACAAGCTGTTTGAGTCGAAGTTTGTAGAGCAAACCGACCGCATTTTGACGGCGTGTTCGAATCCAAAGCTGCGCAAATCGATTTTCTCTGCCACGATCACGTCGAGCGTCGAGGAAATTGCGCACACGATCATGCATTCGCCGATTCGGATCATTATTGGCCACAAGGAAGCCGCCAACTCCAACATTGAACAGAAGCTTGTTTTCTGCGGAAACGAGCACGGGAAGCTGCTGGCTTTGCGCGAGATGCTACAAAAAGGAGAATTTAAGCCTCCAGTGATTATATTTCTGCAATCGATCACGAGAGCCAAGGCTCTTTTCCATGAACTTCTGTACGACAGATTGAATGTGGACGTGATCCATGCCGAGAGAACACAGCTACAAAGAGAAACGATCATTGAACGGTTTCGCAAGGGCGAGCTTTGGTGTCTGATTTGTACGGATGTGCTCGCGAGAGGTATTGATTTCAAGGGGATCAATCTGGTGATCAACTACGACGTTCCAGTGTCGGCGCAGTCATATGTTCACAGAATCGGTAGAACCGGCAGAGGAGGTAGAACGGGAAAGGCCGTGACCTTCTACACGAAGGAGGATTCGCTCGCGATCAAGTCGGTGATCAACGTGATGAAACAGTCCGGCCAGAGCGTGGCCGGATGGATGGCCGAGGATATGGCCAAACTGTCCAAAAGACAGAAGAAGGAGATCAAGAGAAAGCCGATCGAGAGGAAGGGAATTAGCACTGTTCCGGGATTGGTGAGGAAAAAGCGGAGAATGAGAGGGGAAATGATCGAGGCGAGTAAAAAGAGAGGGAAGGTGGAGAATGAGGCACAGTAATCTATAGAAAACGTTCGCTGGACAGAAAGTAGAAATAATACTTGGCTGTTTTTTTTTCACCTCTGATTGCAAGATTTCAAATACGCCATTTGTACTTGTGATTTCAATATTTTGAATATTTTCCAGATACAATATACACAAAGATGTTCAATTTTACCGTAAATTGCATCACTTTACTGTCTCGCGCTGGTGTCGCGGCACCGCTCAATGATGCTCACTCTTTGGGCCGAAAGATGGGTACCCCACGAGCTGTCTTCTGCCGATAATCTCTCCCAGCGAGAAAAGACCAACAATCTGGACAAAGTAGGCACCGTATCTCAGGGTCTCGTCCTTGGACAGAGACTTGACGTAGCTGACAGTGGAATCGATCGAGGCCTTTGG
Organism: Ogataea corticis; assembly: GCA_030555865.1. Classification (NCBI taxonomy): domain Eukaryota; kingdom Fungi; phylum Ascomycota; class Pichiomycetes; order Pichiales; family Pichiaceae; genus Ogataea; species Ogataea corticis. Next base: position 24,077 of record JANIVM010000004.1, on the reverse strand, counting down.
CTTGGCTGCAAACTCCAGAGCCTGTTTGTACAGCGATTGGTACACGTTCTGGATCTCGGCCACAGACGGAGGAGCAAGTCCCTCCTTGACGTACACTTGCTTTCCGAGCTCAATGGTCACTTTTCCCCAGTAGACGGCCTGGTTGAAGTAGCCTGGCAGAGTTAGTGGTTGGTTTTTTGGTTGGCTAGGAGACGGAACTTACCGGTAGCCTTCTCAATGTATTGGGAAACTGGTCTGACACCGACCGGTCTGATACCGGCGGTCTTGACTGCTCTGGTTGCTTGTCTGACGAACATTGTGATGAGTAGCGATGGATGGAGAGATGAGTTGGTTGGTGTGGTACGTAGTAAACAGGTTTTTTTTCATCAACTTTTCGCCAATCAACGCGGACAAAATGGGAAGGGCTGCAAACCAAAGAAAGTTCAAAATGGCGCGTCGATCGACGGAATGGTAGTGGTGCACGGGTGCGGAGATATCTTTTTTTTTTGTTTTCAACCTGCAATGAACCGTATTACTCCTGCATGGGGCAGTATCACAACCGCCTAACAGGGTGATATTGCTATTTAGGGGGGCACATCCGGATACATAATCCCACCTGATCACTCTCCCTGCTCTCTGGCTCCCTCCCTGCGAATATGGAACGGGGAAACAGCGTGAAACGCAGAAATACCGGGCTTTTTGCCTGGACGATTGGACAGCTGCCCAAGTCGATCATGAACGCCAACTCAACGGCCATCAATTCGAAAAGAAGAAAGATTCCGCTCATGTTTGTGCCACCGAGCACAAAGTCGCCGCTGTTCGTGTACAACAATGACATTGACCAGCGATCGTTTCTGAGTCTGTGTTCTGGTTCCCAGATGGATGCAGAGCGGGACTCTGCCGTGGGCCCAGACACGCAGTCGGTGTCGACGACGCGCTCGCTGCCGTCTACAATGGACTACACGGACGAGGACATCGAGTCGATCCACCGATGGCTTGACGAGGAGCGCGAGAGACGTTCTGTGGCGAGCGAGTACGAGTTGAACGTGGGACAGGGTGCGAACTACGGCTCTACAAACAACGCAGACGACAGCAACGATCTCATAGAACAAGCTGACAGACTGTTTAAGAACCGCAACAGCTTTTCGTCGTCACTACAGAGCGCTCAGATGGACCAAGACTCGGAAACCGAGGATTTTGCGCACGAAAAGGCCACAAAAAAGACAGAGGCAGACAAGCTTTTCCGGTATTCGATACCGCTGATCATCACATTTGTTTTGGAACAGGTGTTTTCGCTGGTGAGTGTGATCTTTGTGGGACATTTGGGGAAACAGGAGCTTGCGGCGGTGTCTATGGCCTCGATGACGTCGACGATAGTGCTTGCAATCTTCGAGGGAATCTCTACTGCTTTGGACACGCTGTGTCCACAGGCGTACGGGGCAGGCCAATTTGCGCAGGTTGGCATCCACACGCAGCGGTGCAGTCTTTTTTCGCTTGTTTTGTTTGTGCCGGCCGCGATTTTTTGGTGGTTTAGCGGCAGCATATTGCAAATTTTCATTGCGGACGCCGAAGTTGTGCGACTTTCGCAGCAGTTTCTGCGGATTCTCATCCTGGGCGGCCCGCCATACATTCTGTTTGAGAACGGCAAGCGGTTTTTACAGGCGCAGGGCATTTTCGACGCGGGAACAGTGATTCTGTTCATCACGTCGCCGCTCAACGTGTTTTTCAACTGGCTTCTAGTGTACTCTCAGTCGTTTGGTTTAGGCTATGTTGGATCGCCGATCGCGGCCGTGATCAACTTCTGGTTGATGTTCAGTTTGTTGGTTCTGTACATTGCGTTTGTCGACGGATCCGAGTGCTGGGACGGGTTTTCGATGAGCGCACTGTACCATTGGTACGATCTGTCGCAGCTGGCTGTTCCCGGAATAGCGATGTTGCTGGCCGAGTCGCTTGCGTACGAGGTTTTGACGCTGCTGGCGTCATATTTCGGCACGAATACGCTGGCGACGCAGTCGGCTTTGTCGAGTCTGGTTTCGCTGCTGTACATGGTTCCGTTTGCAATTTCCGTCGCGTCGTCGACGCGAATCGCCAACTATATTGGTTCGGGAAACGTCAAGGGAGCCAAGACAGCGACAAAAGTCGGACTGTGTGCTTCGATTATCAGCGCGTCGATGAACTCCATGCTGATTTTGTTCGGTTCCCGGGTTATTGCTCGCATGTTCACCAACGATCCGGATGTGACGGCGATGATCGTGGGATTGTGTCCGCTCGTGGCCGTGTTTGTGCTGTTTGACGGACTGGCGTGCGTGGCCAGTGGGATGCTGCGCGGACTCGCGTTGCAGGCGGTGGGCGGTTTGCTCAGTTTAGTTGGATACTACGGCGTGGCAGTTCCAATGGCGTACTTCCTAGGCTTCAGGTGCGGGCTGCAGCTTGTGGGGCTATGGCTCGGCAACGGTTCGGGCCTGTTGCTGATCGGCATTGTCGAGTTGGTGGTGATCTACCGCGCGGACTGGGACGGTATTGTAGCCGACGCGCAGAGGAGAAATAAGATATAGGAAGGGAGTTTATTACGGGGGTTGTGCACTCCAGGTACAACAATACTAGCAATATAAATCTCGAGGAGCGAATATCCGAGGATGAAAAATTGAAAAATCCGGGGAAATCCGGGGTAAAAAAGAAAGAAAAATATTTTTTTAAAAATATTTTTTCTCAAACCACTCCCTTATTGACGCGCACCTCCCTCTTGTGGCCCGTGCCGAAAACTGTAATACGTCCCTCGCCTTCGAGACGGCGCAGAACGTCACTGAGATCAAGATTCTCCACCTTGTTGGAGGACTGCTCGTTGATTCGCGTCAGAAGCACGTCGTACGCGATTGTGCCGTTCGTCTCGACAAGCTGGAACACCTCTTTGCTGAGATCCTCCTTGAGTTTCCGCTCCGCAGATGTCTGTCCCGTCTGCACCAGGTCCATGTCGATGCGGCCCGTGAGCGGGTCGGTAGCGTAGTCCTTGATGGCGGAACGAATAAGACGCACGGCTTCACGCACGTCGTCGAGCTCGACGGTCTCGGACAGCCGCATCTTGGCGTGCGCCTCGGCGAGCCGGATCATCGACTCGAGCTGCCGTGTCGTGGCGGTGATACGTTTCTCGGCAGTGCGCACGTCCTCACCGAGCTTGCGCATGTCGACGTACGCGCGCACGAGCTCGTTCTTGGCCTGTTCTGTGAGAACGGGCCTCACGTTCTCCTTGGCGTACTGAATGTAGGAGGTGAGGAACTCCACCGGCAGCACTTCGTTGCTCGACGCGTTCTGCATCCGGTCCTCGAGGAACATTCCGGCGATGTGTTTGGCGAGCTGAGTGTCGATTTTCTCGTCCACTTTGTCAAGGATTAGGTAAACCAGATCGAAACGGGAAAGCAGAGGAGGTGGTAAGTCAATGTTCTTGGTGACCGGGAGATTTGGGTTGTAGCGAGACTCGATCGGGTTCGCAGACGCGAGAATGGACGTTCTTGCGTTCAATGTTGTAATGATACCTGCCTTGGCGATGGAAATCGTCTGCTGTTCCATCACTTCGTGCAGAACCGAACGCGTCGAGTCAGACATCTTGTCGAACTCGTCGATACAACAAACACCTCCATCAGACAGAACAAGAGCTCCACTTTCCAGCACCAGCTGCCGCGTCTCGATGTCTCTCGTCACGTACGCCGTCAGACCCACCGCGGAAGAACCCTTACCGGACGTGTAGATCCCGCGCGGCGCGATTTTGTGAACGTACTGGAGAATCTGTGATTTCGATGTGGACGGATCACCACACAGAAGAATATTAATATCTCCTCTGTACTTGCCTCCTTTGACGAATTTCTTGTTAGTTCCGCCGAAAAGCTGGAGAAGAATTCCTTTTTTGACGTCATCCATCTCAAAAATTGAGGGAGCGAGAGATCTAGCGAGAAGTTCGTAGACATCAGACCGACGAGCCGTCTCTCTGATCTTTTCCACCTCCTCCTCGGACAACCGACGGACCTCTTCGACCTCGCGCTGCTCCTTCAGTTCATTCTCAAGCGTCGAAACGTCCACGCCAAGCCGGTGCTTGTCCACTTTGCGGATGTGCACCACATCTATGTACGTCTTGTACAACGACTTGACCGCGCGCTGCCGCGGGTTCACCTTGACAGGAACCGATTTGAAGATTCCGCACACCTCGACACGGTCACCCGCACGCGTCGAGTCGACGAGCTCGTCATAAACGCACAGCGACACAGAGTGCGGCGTCTGTCCGTCCGGGACAATATCTGGTGTTTCTTGGAGTTTGACGGCCTGTTTGTCGGCGAAAGACGACCGATTGTGAACGAGTTGCATCGAGTTTTGCGACGAACAGATCTGTCGCGGACATTTTGCCGGTTCCTGGATCACTCCACGGTCGTTTTCCACCACCACGGTGTGCTCGCACACCGTGCACTTGAAGAAAGCGATCTTCATGTCGGGAATAATAGGCGTGGACCGGATCACGAGACCTTTGACGGTGACCAGTTTGTCGATATCGGCCGGGTTCAGCTCGCGCATCCCGCGCTTGTTCTGGATGTTGTGCGGCCGGACTTTGTACACGCTGGACTCGATTTCGTCCACAAGAGAGTCTTGGTTTGCGTCGTTTGTCGGAACGTTGTTGTCCAGAACGAGCGAAACCATGCAATCTTTGATCGTCTGGTCCATGATTGGGATCACTTCTTGCGGGTAGTTGATCAGCTGGTAGTAGAGTTTTTTGGTGGAGCTGTACGCGAGCAGGTTGCGTGTGTCGAGGTTGAGATTGGTGGAGCCAGAGTCTTTCATTTGGTTCAGCATCTCGACGTAGTGCAGCTTGTCGTCGTCGGGCAACTCGGGCTCGGCGTCGTCGTACCGTTTGCGGTATTTCATCTTGAACGACATCAGGAACGTGCGGAAGTTGTCTGAACACTCCTGGATCGACACGTTGGTACCCCAGATGACACGAACGGGCTCGTCTGCGGCCGCGGACGCGGCCGACGAGCTCGGTCCCGCGGCGTCAGACGACGGCGGCGCGGACGACGACGGCAGCGTGCTGTGCAGCTCGGAGTTGTCAAAGAACCGGCGGCGCATTGGCGACGACAGGATGTCGGACGAGTGCACGTCGCCTCGGCTGTGGACACCGCGACGCGAGATTCGGTCTGCTCCGTCGATCAAGCTGGAGTTCAGGTCTGTTCGCGGGTCGTCAGAAGGGGTGTAAGGCAGAGGCGAGGAGGCGAACCTCTGGCCCTGGCTGGGAGCGTTGGTTGGTCTCACCCTTGGGTCATCGCTCGAGGGAGGCAGAAACAGAGGCGACGAGGGAACGGCGTCGGGCCGCTGCGTCTGCGAGTACGAGTCTGGCGCAGTCGACGCGGCATTGTTGGAGTCGGTATCGTGCGCAGGCGACGAGCCGGGTTGTGAGGGCATGTTGATGGGGATCGAGAAGGCAATTGATTAAGAAGAAGACAGAGAGAGGGCTGTTTGAAATTTTGTTTCAGCAGTGAAAAATTTACCGATCGAGATAATTTTTCGCGTCAGCACGCGAAAAGCGTGACAGAGTGAGCAACAGCGCGGCCGTAGCGAGTGCTTTTTGGAGAGAGAATGCACCAAGTAGACCAGACGAAAGCCAACCGAGTGCGCTGATCACGCCCAGCTTACGTCCAGCTCGCGCCCCGTGGAAAGCCCGCGGACAATCGCTCACTGCCGACCCACTGACTTCCCACTGCCTCCTGTATTCAATTATCCCAATTTGGAAACTTCTGAAAAACTGTTTCTCATTACTCTCAAAACGGAAATATACACCTCACCTATCCCTCCCGCGCATTGACAACCCAGCAGTTGGTCTTTTTGTCAAAGGTGGCAATGTCCTTGATGCTGTTCTTCACCACAGCCTTGGAGTACTTGCTCAGCAGCTGTTTCTGCACCACCTCGGCAAGCGTGTTGATCGAGAAGTCGTTGTTGCGGGTGATAAAGTCGAGCAGTTTGGAGAGGTCAGAGGGGTCAGTGATGGACTTCTTTTTGACCGTGAGTGGCGCGGCCGCGGCAGCTGAATTGGCAGGAACCGGGCCTGCCGGCACCGATCCTGCTGTGGTGGCCGAGGTGACTGCAGAAACAGCCACAGCGGACACGGCCACTGCCCCCGCAGCACCCTCTGTGACCGCGGTCGCTGCGTCCGGCTTGCTCCAGTAATCAAAGAATGGATCTATTGGAAACACAATCTCGTGCCGCAGCCTCTCGTACCCCAAACCCTCATAATACTGCCTGAACTCATCCTCTCCTTCCTGACCCAGCCAGCAGACTGCAGGAACCAGTGGCCCGATCACCGTCTTCTTTACGGCCGCGCTGCCCTCGTCCGTCTCCACAAACATCTCAATGTCCGACTGGTCGTCCTCGTCCGCCTCCTCGTCGTCTTCGTCGTCATCCTCCACGTCCTCACCTTCTTCGTCGTCGTCATCCTCCTCCAGATCAGAGTCGTAATCGTAGTCCAATTGTATGTCCCCGGAGCTGATTTTCTGGAACGGATCGATCGCAATCTTCTCCGCCACGCTCGAAACTGTATGCGAAAATGTCCCGAGGTATGGAGCCCGCTTGCTCTCGTAGAATCGCAGAAACTTATGGGGAACACGCTCCAACGTGTCCTCTGCCTCGTTAATCATGCCAAGATTGTACTTCTGAACCACCTCCAGCGCGGTGGAATGCTTAATTACCGGCTTGCAGCCGCAGTCCTTCAAAAACGCGGCAAAGTTGCTGCCTTCCGTCTCTCTTGTCCGCAAAAACACGTCAATTTCTCCACTTTTGTCCTCCACCGGCCGCGTCTCCACCAAAATTGTGTTCTCCCGGATATGAAATGGAAGGAAATACGACTCATAATCCGATCTTACACTCTTTTTCACTGGGGATTCGTGCACATCCGCCCTGAGTTCGCCCGATTTCGGTCTAGTCGGCGTGCTTTGTCCACTTCTCGGCTTAAAGAAGTTCGTGATCGACTGCTTCTTCAACTTCTCCTTCTCCTGCTGGATTTGTTGCAACCTCTCCTCCTCTTTGCGCCGTCTCTCTTCCTCTTTTTGGCGTTTTTTCTCCTCTAGTTCCAGCCGTTTTCTGTTCTTCTCCTGCTCCTCCTGAGCACGCTTTTCCTCGCGTAATCTCGCCTCCTCCTCGCGTTTGCGCTGCTTCTCCACCCTCTCTTTCTCCTTCTGTTCCCGCTTTGCTTGCCGCTCCGCCTCAACTTTCTCTCGCCGCAACCGTTTCTCCTCCTCCTCCTGCTCCCTTTTCAACCGTTTTTCTTCTTCCTTTTGCCTTCTTTCTTCCTCTTTGCGCCGCTTTTCCTCCTCCTTTTTGCTCTTTTTCTCATCGTCCAGCCGCGTGTCGTCCGGCGGCGTCGCCATCATCTCGTGGCATTCAACGCGTTTCGCCTTCTTCGCAGGTTTCCTGCTCTCGTCGTCGCCCTCGTGGCTGTGCTTGCCGCGATTATCCTTGTTCTCCTTGTCCGCCCCCCCTGTCTCGGGTCTTTTCGGTGCTCTCGCCGGCGAGATCACGCCAAATTGCAGCGTGCTTTGTGCCATTATCAACTCAAGACCACACCTCTGTGGATCTCGTGGGGTAGCAGTAGAAATGGTGCCGTAATGTCCTTGATGGCAGGGCGTTTGGAATGGTTTGTTCATACGATGTTTAAAAAAAATGAAAAAAAACGCGTCAGAGATCAAAAAATAAAGGGGAAAGAGGGCAAAAAAAAACAAAAAAGAATCTTTTGTTTTGTTTCCCTTGTTTAAGTTTGCCCTTCTTTATCCAGACCACCCCACCGTATCATGAACTGAAGTCGAATTCTGTGATGACTAGCCAGGAAGATTTCCCCGCGCCGTTCCACTTTGGAACACAGGCCCAAGGGCAAATAGACGAATGGGAGTCCAAAGAACAGGGCAGGGCCAAGATGAAGTCGCTTGCGTCGCAGTTCTCGCTGGGATCGAAACAAGACGAGAGGAAACCAGCGCTCAAACGAAGAAAGGTGCCGGTGGTAACCAAACAAAAAAAACCAAAAGTCAAAAGCTTGACAGATCAAATGTCTAAGAAGTACGGGTCCGGTAACGGATCCGTGTTACTGGCTCTATCAGGCAAAAAACAGAAGGTCAAAGACATCATCAAACGAATCGGGCGAATTGAGCAGAATTCCAAACAAAACCCGGACAATGACGCTGCTAACGATCCGCTTCTCCACGCAAACGAGATTCAGATCGTGTACTCCAAAGAGGAATGGGAGTCTGTTTTGAGCGAAATAGGCAGAAACTTCCCAAAACTATCCAGAAAGACAAGAATGACCTTGGATTACATCACAGAGAGGTACTCCCAGGGCCCGAATTTCTCGCAAAGTAGTCCGCCAGGTCTCTGGGAAGAGTCGTCTACCCCGCCATTGGTGCTCTCGCGAGACGATGTGCACCATTTGTACGACTTCAGCACCAACGAGAAGAGCTTTGTGGACTCAGATTCCGACCTGGAGCAAGGAGTAGAAGCTCGGGATTCCATCATTACTCTGTCGCAGGTTTTGAAGGTGGATAGAGAAGAATCTACACCGTTTGTTGTGGATCAGAGCACTATACACCAGGAAGAACTTTCTACTCCGTGCACACCAGAGGAAGACTACAAGGACAAGGAAATCACCTGGGATAGTTTGAAAAAAGTTGCCAATGAAACCAGAAATAAGCTTGAGCAGTTGGAGAAGGTATCGAGTGAGGAGCTTGCACAAAAAGACGAAAGCCAGGAGGTGAATTTAGGTGCCGTTGGGTCGAGTTTTTCTTTGTTCCCCAAGGACAAGAAACAGGACTCACAATCTGAGTTGAACGAAACTCTGCAAATGCCCAACTTGGCTGATCGAGCGCTCGAGTACTACAGCCAGACGCGGCCGGGCACGCAACAAGACCCCATCACGTTATCATCTTCGCAGAACAGCAACCCACTGAGACTGGCGCAGGGTTTCCGGGAAGGCGGCGAGCTCGGTGAAGTGCAAGTTCTTGAGAGCATGTTCGAGAAACCTCTACAGAGAGTTCAGGCGAGACCAGACATTTCGCACGACAGTATTCTTGAGGTCGTGACGTCATCGCCTATCACGTCGCCGCGCAAGACCGGCACGAGCCAACGGCAGTCCATGACCCAGGAACTGAACTCGTCGCCTTTGAGTGAGCCGTCTTCGTATCCAATTACGGGGACGCAGTTGAAGAAGTCCATTAACCAGCTGCCTTCGTTTTTTAACGATCCGGCAAGATCGGTTTCGCGTTCGCCAGGTCCTTTGGATCTTGGAGCGAGTGCAAAGCACGAGGAGGTGGAGATTATCAGTGATGAGGAGGCCCATGAGAGTATCGTATTGGAAGAGTTTGGAATCACGGATGACAAAGGAAAGGAGACAGAAGTTGAAAAAGCAGGGAGGAATGACGAAGACGACGAAGACGACCTGGAATCTATTTTCAAAACGGGCAGTCAGAACAAGCCCCACACAGAACTGCTGAACTCCCAGCCGGAGTCCAGCGACGAAGAGACTCACGACGTCCAGGTCGTATCGAGCCAATCTGCATCTTCTGACGATGATCAGTTCTTCAGTTGTCCTGAGTTCAACTTCTCTTTGAAACGACAGGAGATTGAGGATCTGGCGACGGGCAGGAAACGAACACCGTCTCCGGGGATCTCACTCATCGAGAAGATCGCAAGAAAACGGACGAAATCCCCGGCAACTCCCCAGGTCTTCGAGGCAAGAACATCGCTCACGCAGTCGCCTGCGACTCCCCATGTCAAAGCTCACTCGCCGCGCACGCCCGAGTTTTCTGTGCCCGCACCTAAGAAAACAGAGCCTGTTGAGCAGGAGATTCCTGATTCTCAACCGATGGACTCTCCTTTGACGACCATCGACTTTGAAAAATACACCACGGAACAGTTGAAATTGCAGATTGAGGAATGGGGTTTGAAACCGTTGAAGTCGCGTGCGCAGATGATCAGAGCACTGAACTCCACGCTCAAATTGATCGACAGACACCAACTACAAAAACTGAGTCAGCAGACGCAGACGCAGTCGTCTCAACCAACAGTCTTGAGATTTGACGAAGCAGAACTCAATATGGACTACGACAACATCAAGATGACCGAGGAGGCTTTGCACCTGTCTAAGTCGTCAATCTACAGTGGGATCCGAATGGTGCTGGAAGGCAACCCTCAAATGTATTCCGACATTTTGTTACTTAAGCCGATCAATTTCGCGGCTGTCCTCCAGCTGTTGCGAACACATGAGCTTTACGTTGACTTCCGTATGGTTAGGGATTGTCTGGACGAGCTTGGGATCTGTTTCACGAGTGTCGGAGCAGAGGCGAACGAGGGCTCAGACTATTTATTCAACGAGGGCGTGTGATGTTTCGCCTCAATTGTACTTTTTCAGCTCTGCTTCGTCGTCGTACACGAGCAACAACTTTGAGTTGAGAACACTCATTCCGTAGCACGCAATGACAATTTTCACAATGAGAACCAACAGATCGACGCCGTTCTGTGTCGATCCACCTTGGCCGGCAAGGCTGTAAAACAGGTTTCCGCCCCATTTGTAGAACTCGAGAGCGAAGTAGGCGAGCAGAAGTGCAGCGACGACCGTGACAAATGCGGTTTTGGCGAGCTTGGATCGGCTCACGGCGTCCTCCTTGTTGTATCTGAGGCCGCTTTGCTCGTCCACGATATGTTCAGCAGGGTTTATTGTTCTTCTCGTAGGTCTGTTTCTTAAGGACATTGTGGGGGCGAGTAGACAACGTAAGAGAAAGAGAGACAGGCTGATGATCTCAATTTCTTGCTTGTAATAAATCACAAGCTTTACGCGTGCGGAAAATTCTTGACCGTGTAGAGATGTTGCTGCGGCACTTATTGCCTCGTGTAAAGATGTTTACCTGCGCCGTGCCGACGCCCGGATTGCGGGAGCCAATCGGAATCGGCGAGCAGACCCACGGACCCCGAGAGCACCGCCACGGCACCGAGGGTTTTCGCACGAGGGCGCGCGGCCGGGATCGCCTGCGCCACGCACCCCCTGCCGAGCTCAACTCCGGAGAAAGCCCCCACTTGCTTGCAGGGTCGTGCGCGGCACAGGACTCAACTGTGGGGTAACCGTGTAAATTTGGAAATCACAGCAATAGTGTTGGTTGCAGCACCAACAAATCCGGCACGCCATACAAGACGCACGGCCCAATGCGGAAATAAATGACCTGTCCAGGTACACAGGGTGCAGGGTGGGGCTGCCCGGTGACCTGACATGCCATTGCGGGTGCTGCGCCACATGAAACCGGTCTTCACCTGGGGAAACAAGGGCTGCGCCGTGAGAATCAATGCACGTCTCATTTATTCTTTATATACGCAACTTGTCCCTCTTTGTTGGCCGATTTTTGTTGGACAAGGAGAAAAGAGGGAAATTTAGAGTTGCAATTCCTCCATGAACAACCCATGACTTGCGCTATGAATGACAGCAAGGCGTTTCATCTTCCACCGACGTTTGGCTCCGTCAAGCCTGCGCCGATGGCGCCCGCCGATTCAACAAGCTCCGCCAGCTCGACAGACCCAAATGTGCCTGCAGAGCTCACTCTTAACGGCACAACGCCGTCTGGGAAGCCCAGGTTGTACGTGTGCAATATTTGCACGCGGGCGTTTGCCCGCCAGGAGCACTTGAAAAGACACGAGCGGTCTCACACAAAAGAGAAGCCGTACGCGTGTAGCATTTGCTCGCGCAAATTCAGCAGGCGGGACCTGCTTTTAAGACACTCAACGAAACTGCATGCGGGGGCGTCTGAGGTGGTGCCGCGCCTGCGTAAACGGTCTGTCAAGCCAGGAGCCGGGACGGGCACGGGGACGGCGTCCACGAGCGAGGAAAACAGCCCCGTGGAGGCGGCCGCGCCGTTTGTAAGCCGGCTGGGGCTCAAAAAGGCCAAGAAGGCCACAGTGGGCAAGCCCGCGGCACCGATGGCGCGACGCAGTTCGAGCATAGCGTCCACGTTCGAGACAAAATTGAGATTGGAGTCGGATGTTGAGCGTCGCGGTGGCGGAGGATTTGGTGGAGGCGGAGATGCCGCAAACGGGAATGGAACATCCGCTGTCAAGCTGGAGTTCCCATTGAACAGACGGGCATCCTTCTCCGCGATGAGTGGCGTGAATTACGCGCTTCCTACGCCCGAGGCGTACGCTACAGAAACCGTGGAATTCTCCACTCCTCAACTTTTTGCCTTTGACGACGAGTCTGAAAACTGGCTCAACTCTCTGCCCAACTTGGACCTTGCACAACCTGAAAAAGACGACACCACCACCAACCAGGATTTGACCGGGTACTCGTTTTACGACGTGCCGTCGCGCAACGTTGGTTCGCTGTTCTCGTTCAACCGGCCGGTGGGCGGGCCTGGCGCGTCGCAAGCCGAGTACAGCGAGCAAGTTCGGGCGACGGTTTCGCCGTTGATGCACGAGAGTCCCGACACGGACTCGAGTGCCAACACACAGCCGGGCACGGAAAAGGTGCGCAACTGGCAGGAGACTTTGTTCAACCAGAACATTAATGATCTCGAGATGATTACGGATTTGAATGTTTCCAAGACGTACGACGTGCCGCAGGGGTATTCGTTTTACGGGAACAGTGAGCAGAACACTGTGCCAAACTCGTCGTCGTGCTCGTCCAACGCGACGATCTCACCAATTCTGCTGGACACGGCCCACTCCCGGGACTCGCCGGCACGGTTTGCCGTACCCGGTAGTGTAGGCGGTGTCGGTGCAGCAGGCACCACCGGGACGAATTCCCGCGATCTGGGCAGCGAGTTCACATACTCCAAAGACCGTTTTGACAAATATTCCCGTGTCAAGCTGTTCACACCGACAATTCGAACCTACATTTACCAATCACTGGCCAAATATCCGTTTCTCGGGGTTCCGTCGCCCACGATTCCGGACAACGAGCGTTTGAACGCGTATACACAGGAGTTTCGGCACAAGTTTCTGAGCCACCATCCGTTCATCCACCGGTCGATGTTGAATGAATATTCCCTGATGAAAGTTACCCTGAACTCGCTGGAACCAAATCTCGTTCGTGACGACAACAGCATTGACAACACGCGGGTCTCGCTAGTTTGCCTACCGCTTCTTGTGGCAACCATTGGAGCGATCGTGTCGAACCGCAAAGCGGACGCGGCGAGTTTGTACGAGGCGTCACGGCGGTGCATCCACGTTTACCTGGACACGCGGAAGAAGCTGGTTCGTGCGGCTCCGAGCGACGGCCAGCCGCAGTCGAATAACTCGTCGCCGTTATGGCTGATCCAATCGCTGACTCTGTCGGTGGTTTACGGATTGTTTGCAGACGACGATATCAGTCTGAACGTGATTATCCGGCAGGTGAATGCGTTGAACTCGTTGATCAAAACATCGGGATTGAATGCGATTGCGTTGGATTTGGCAGACCGGCCCGTGGACGAGGCGTACATGGACGAGTTTGTGCGGTATGAAAGCACTGTTCGCACAATTCACATGATTTTCCACATCTCTTCGCTGCTGGCGACGCTGTACAACATTGTTCCGTCGCTCAAGATCGAGAACGTGGCGATCGATCTGCCCACGTCGTCGCTGCTTTGGGATTGCAACAGCGTTGCGGAGTTTGAGAACCTCGTGAACAGCTTTGATTTCCGGCCTGAGCCATTCCAGACAGTGCTGAACGCGCTGCTCAGCCTGCCCTTCGACGAGCTTGATCCGGCAACGGGGCTTGTCGCAGACACAAACTTTTTGTTCGACAACCACGTGAGCGAGTACGGTCTCGTTTGTCTACAGAACGGACTTCATCAGCTTGCATATCTCAAACAATTGTCGTGCGACGGTGCGGCGGCCGATGCGGCGGGCGTGATTTCAGCCGACGACGGCCGGCTTGGACTCGTTGCGCGTCATTGGGACGCGCTGCTGCATGCGTGCAAGCTGTACGATGACAACAGTGTGGTGCTGAAGGATTCGCGGTTGTTGAATTGTCATTTGGGAATCAAATTGTCGGGCGTGATGAGTCTGAACCGGATCAAGGAGAACGTGTGGTTGCGCAGCTCGAACGATATCAACGAGCTGTATTTTAGCAGTTTCAATGTAACGGACGCGCAGCTCAAGGACCCTGTTTTCCAAGAGGAACTTGTCAGGCTGCTTGACTGTTCGGTGAACATTTTACGGTTGGTGTTTTTTGAGGCGGATGGTTCCGCTGCCAATGGCGGAGCTTCCGCCGGCAATTCCGCCGCTGCCAACGAAACAGCATTTCCACAGTTGTACGACGCGGACCTCGGTCTGGTGGACGTTGGGTTTATGCGCAAGATCTCGATCGACTCGCAGCTGCTGTTTGACGTGTTTCTCGTGGCGGTGAAGTTCCTCACAAACTTTGAAAACACGTTCAAGATGCGCATGAAGTACAACGGGCTCGGTTCGGCGAGCTTCCTCCAACATTTCGAGCTGCACGGCAACGGCAACGGTGCTTCCAGCACGACACAACCCGGCCCGTTTGATGACATTTTGTTTGGGTACTACGTGAAGCTGTTCCGGATCTACCTGAATCTGGAACACTTCCTCAAGATGAGCTACGAATACCACGATTTTGAAGGCGACTTTTCGAGCCTGACTATCTCCAACATCATCAGCAACGAGGGCGACCAAAATGACGTCAGAGACGAGACTGCGCGCGACCGCGACCTGGTGATCGGCGAGCTGATGCAATTCAAACTGCCTTTCAAGTTCCTCAAGATCGGCTCGTTCCTGTTCAAGTACATCTACGACAAGAGCTATAAGTTTGTCAACTTCAAGAACCTCAGCGACCTTCTGTTCCATCTGCGCGTCTTTCTCGAAAACAGAGACGAGTACGTGTAGCGCTTTGCTAAAGATTTCGCTGGCCGGGGACACGACAGACCACAGCGGTGCATACTCTATTTATTCATATATTTGCTTTTGAATGATTGATGACGACAATAGGAGCCTCACTGTAGCAGCATATCTATATATATGTATCAAAGTCATGTTCAAAGTTGAATGATGTAATTCTTATCGCACCCTCACACCGGACTGATTATTTCACTCCTGCTAAATATATCAAAAAAGCAAATCGCGGGGAAACCATCCTAATCTTCCTCCTTCACCACTACCACCACCACCATGTCGCCACTCAATCTCCTCGATATCAACGAGGACATCTTATCTTTCCATGTTGTTCGCTATCTTGACGAAAAGGACATCCAGAACCTCTTTCTCACGTGCAAATCGTTGTATCTCACACTCAACCAAGCTGTGGTCTGGCACCAGATGTTCAAGAAGGCATTCAAGTCGGACAACATACCGTTTGATGTGTACTACAAATGGCCACAGTTGTACCGATTGCGGCGGAATTGCCGACTGCTCACATTTGGGAATAACGGTTACAGCCGGCTAGGCTGGAACGAGATCTCGCGAGAGACCCACTTTGAGAACACGGGCGGAGCGGCAGGATGGCGTCTCGTGCGGCCCGTGGAGCTTGACTTCCCCGGGGAAAAGATCTACGACATCTCGGCAGGCGGGTTCAGTTTTTGTGTGCTGACTGCCGCGGGCGAGCTGTACTACACGGGTCGTAACTGGCAGGGAATGATGGGTTTTTGCGAGCCGGGGCCTGTCGCGCGGGACTTCCACTTCGAAATTGGCGGATATTCCGACAGTGCGGATGACGGCCGCTGTGTGACAGAGGTGGAAGTCCCACCAGAAACAAAATTCGTGCAGGTTGGGTCGGGACGGTCGCATTTCATTGGGCTCGACGACGCCAACCGAGTCTGGAGCTGGGACAGTATGGGCCAGCACGCTCGCGGGATCCAGCTGCGGCTTGTGGACTCTGCGGGGAATCCCGTGGTGAGCGAGCAAAAATACATCGTTAAGATCCGTGCTGGCTGGGGACTGAGCACCTGTCTCGTGAAAGGGCTGGGAATTGTCGTTTGGAAGCGGCGGAGTAAGCTGGAGACGAGCAACGGTCGATACGGGCCGGTTGATGCGCAGGTGACAGTAGTGGAACACACGTCGGAGCGGGATGTTTTGGACTTTATTGCACTGAATAATTTTCTTATCTATCTCACGCGAGACGGGCAAATCTACAAAGTTGATTTGTCTAGTTTGGGGGACGGTTATTCTGTGCCAAAGGGGAGCCTCCTGAAGAAGTTTCACAGCTACGCCAACACACACTCGCAGCAGGCGTTGCAGAAACCGCGATTCATCCGCCTGAGCGGGTCTTTTAGCCGGTTTTGTGCGATAACAAACGACGACCAGGTGCTTATTGGCGACAAAAACTCGGCCGAGCCGGTTGTTCTGCGCGAGTTACAGCACAATTCGGTGATCTCCGTCGTGGTGGGCGACTACCACTTCCTTGCGCTCAACAAGAAGGGCGAGCTGTACTCCTGGGGCCGCGAGTCGCACAGAAACGGGTGTCTAGGCCTGGGGACCTTGCAGAACGCGGTGGACAACCATGGGGCAAAAGTCGAAGGAGCGGATCTGGTAGTGGCCACGCCTACACGCGTGCCGATCCAGGGCCAGGTGCTGGCAATTGCTGCCGCGGGATGGCAATCTGCAGCGCTTGTCAGCACGAATACACCGACAGAGTCATAAGTCATCTGGAAAATCAAATAATTTTTTTATTCAGCCATTTTTATTCATCCCACTTTCAGATTCGGTAATTTTTTTCCTGATAAGAATGTCGGCCAATGAGAATATTCGATGATATTTTTCACCACCATTGAAAACATTTAGACACTCTTCTTTACCGACACGAACATCCACAACATGTCGTATGCAGATATCAAACAGGGGGCGAGATCGAAAAGGGGAAGACACAGCAAAAACAAGCCATCGACAGAAGCTCTGGAAACACCTGTCGAGGTGCCCGACGAGCTGCTCGTGGGGTCTCGGAAGACAGGGAAAGTGGTCAAGTCGAGCGAGAAAGAGCCACCTGCACCACCACCAACGTCGAAATACCCGAACTTCAATGAGGCTGTCGACGACAATGAGCCGTTCGGCGAGGCACAGTGGGCCCGGCTCATTGGGTTTGTGTCGATCAGAATCGGATCGCCGCTGCTGCTTCTGATCCACTGTTTCCTTATCGTGGGGTATATCTACTACTACTACGGGTTCCAATACCATGAAGATTTGGGGTATGCGTTCCCTCGACTGATGTTCCCATTGAGTGTCAATTTGATATTGGTGCAGGTGTTCAACAAGTGGTACTTCGCCCACAGCTACTATAAGGTGCGGGACAGCCACCAATGAGTGTAATTTGAAATAAAGACATTGATCACCGAGATGGCTGGAAGAATTGCGAGGTGTTTTGGCTGTGCAAAATTTCCATCTGATTTTTTCCTGTAGAAAATTACAAGTTTTGTGAGAACTTTTGTAGAAATATGTCTTGTTTCCCTCTTTGCCACATCTTTTGTTTCGTGTCCCCATAATCGTCTTTCAGTCTCTGCACATTTTCCATGGGAGAGATACCCTCGTTACCGCAATTGGATGTTCTCCAGGAGAAATTACAATGGAACACGCCGGTCAAGCGTATTTACGGAGACAACGATGTCAAGAACTTCCTACATTCGGTGTCCATTGACCGTATCAAGGCGACGATATACCTGATCTGCAGCAAAGTGAGCTTGGTGACGATTCCAGACGGCATTCTGGACCCAAAGCTCGTGTCGTTCGACCCGGATCGTGCTTCTTCGGCCGCAGAGCCACCTGTGCAGCTCGAGTTGCCCCCTCTCGAGCAGCCGTTCACGGTGGACTCGGCGTCTGAACCGGTGAAACGGACTCTCAGGTTGTTGACTCTGCTGTCGCAGCTTGTGGACGAAACACCGCCGTTCCCTGGGCCTAGACGGTACGGAAATATGGCTTGTCGTGACTGGCATGACAAGCTGGAAAAGCAAATTGACGGGATGTTGCGCTCATGCTATGGAGATCTCTTTGTCTCGAATGTTCCCGGGCAGCTGGACGGCTTTTTGCGCGAGTCGCTCAGCTATTTGCTTGGGGCTTTCGGCTCCAGAGAGAGGTTGGACTATGGAACAGGCCACGAACTCTCGTTTCTGGCCTTCATTTCGAGTCTGATGATGTGCAATATTATCCGGCACGAGGCAACCAGTGGTGTTGAGTATTTGGCTGTGTTCTGCCGCTACTTTGACCTCGTGAAGAAGCTGATTCTGACGTACACTCTCGAGCCAGCAGGATCGCACGGCGTTTGGGGGCTCGACGACCACTTCCATCTGGTGTACATTCTTGGTGCGTCGCAGCTGGTGGATGCTAATGGCGTGGATCCAGACAGTCCGACTCAAAAGGCTCTGATCTACCGTTCGGGACTCACCCCGTCGTCTGTACTCAGTCCCGGTGTGCTCAAGTCGCAGGCTTGCAAGAACTTGTACTTCAATGCGATCAGTTTCATCCGGAAGGTGAAGAAGGGAAACTTCAGCGAGCATTCGCCACTGTTGTACGACATCAGCTCGACAAAGACGTGGGAAAAGATCGCCAAGGGAATGATCAAGATGTATTATGGTGAGGTTTTGAGCAAGTTCCCTGTTGTGCAGCACTTTGTATTTGGAAATGTTTTCTTTCCATGGAAAGAGAGCAGCACTTTCAAAGAATTGCCCGAGACAAGCCCGGAACAAATTGTGGACGAGCAGCAGGATACAACCGCGGGCAGTTTCCGCAGCGAGGCGGAGATTGCCATGAATTCGATGTACCAACGCCGCGAGGAGGAGCTGGCTCGGTTAGTGGACCAGCGGCGGATGTCGCCGCCCAAGGCGGGGTCTGTTGGGGCACGCGGAGCAGTTACAACGAGAAGACCCATGGCAACTCCTCAGCCGGTGACCCGTGCTCCGTGGGCTGCCAAAGACCGGTAGCAAGCAAAGATACGACAGTTACGAAAACAATGACGTGAATTTCATGATAGCAGAGGGCAGCATTGAGTGGGTTTCTACAACATCAAAAGGAATTTTTTACGATACACTCACAATGGATAGCAGAATATTTGTTTATGGTCAATCAAATCAAGCGGAACCAGTACCGAAAGCCTTGTGGAACTCGGTGAAGACAAATCTGTATCTGACATCACCGTTCCAGGCTCTAGTGAGGGCAACGTTACATCCCTCTTCGGAAATTGGGATCTCCTCGACCCACGGACGGATGTTGTGCTTGACAGACAGATCCAACAGGTCGAGCATCTCCTTTCTGGAGCCAAGAGCAGACGAGCAGAGCGAAGCACCGTTGGAGAAGAAGGTCATTGGAGAAACGTTGTACTTCTCTTCGGCTGGCGGAAGACCAACGGAAACGAATCTGCCTTCAACCTTGAGAATGGACAGGAAAGCGTCGATGTCAAGACCACCGAGACCGATGGCACAGTTGAGGATCATGTCGAACTGGTCAAAAAGTGGCTTTTCCCAGCCCTTGGTTCCGGTAGCGATGAAATCAACGGCACCGAGCTTCAGACCTTGTTCCTTTTTGGAGTCAGATCTGGAGAAAACGTACGTCTCTGCGCCCAGCGCCTTGGAGATTTGCACAGCCAGGTGGCCGAGTCCTCCCAGACCGACAATGGCAACCTTTGGAACCTCTCCGTTTGGCAGGTTCTTTGGAATGTATCTCACCAATGGAGAGTAGACGGTCAGACCGGCACAGCACAAAGAGGCAGCCTCGGTGGACTTGATCTCTTCTGGAATAGGGAAGCACAGGTGCTCGTGGGCTCTGGCATGCGAAGCGTAACCTCCCTGGGAGATGTATCCGTCTGGGTACTTGCCGTCGTAGGT
Source organism: Ogataea corticis (assembly GCA_030555865.1). Classification (NCBI taxonomy): domain Eukaryota; kingdom Fungi; phylum Ascomycota; class Pichiomycetes; order Pichiales; family Pichiaceae; genus Ogataea; species Ogataea corticis. The sequence goes on along the minus strand of JANIVM010000004.1, from coordinate 4,302 downwards.
GGTGACACCTTCAGGACAGTACTGTTCGTTGTCCTCCTTACATCTTCTGCACTGGAGACAGGCCGAGGCTTGTGCTCCAAGACCAACTCTGTCGCCGATCTTGTGAAGGGTAACCTTTGGACCGACCTTGACGACTTTACCGACGATTTCGTGGCCAACGATCTGGGGAAGGGTGATGTCACCCCATCCTTCACCACCCATGGCGGTCATGATGTCCGAGCCGCACTAAGTACGTTAGTAATGTACCAAAAAACAGGCTTTCGAGATACTTACAAGTCCACAGCATTCGATCTCGATGTCAATGTCGTTATCCTCCAGCTTCTTGGGAGGAAACTTGATGTACTTTGGCTTGTTCCAGTCCTTGGTGTCAAGCACAGCGAATCCGGCAAACTCTTCTGGGTAGTTGGGAGCAGACATCTTTGTTGATTTGGTGGAAGAAACAGTAGCCGGGAACTCACGCAGCGGACGTGGGAAAACACAGGTGGTTTTATATACTCCGAAAGGACAGAATAACGCACGCAAATTTTACACCCTGTATCTGAAGGCACCGGGTGAACTTCACCCCATGTTCTAAGTAAAAAATTACTCCTCGGACAATAGATAGGACGGTTTGCGCGACGATTACAATAGATAGCTCGACAAGTTTTCCCAATTGAGTAACTTAATCCACGTTCGGGTCGGCTTTTTTTTTCCACACTGCACCAGCACTGCTGGACCTTTCTCGTCCTTGGGGTGCATTTTTCGCCCCATAGGTAAAGCTGTTCCGCCAAGGACCCCGAAGCCTCTTTCAGTTTTTCCGGCCATCCCAGAAACCGCTTGCCAGCGTCCACAATCGGCCTCGCAAGAGGTGATTTAGCAAAGGAAAGCTCGATAAACCTGATCCCGTCATGCACCGTCGCGCAATCTTTCGTTGCTGTTCTTGCCAATCATCCTGGAAAACACCGTGTCTCTCAGTCACGTGACCAATGTAATCACAGTTTACCCGCCATTCAGATCGCGGAAAAACTAAAAAAAAGGAGGGACACAACACAGGGTGTGCAGGAGGTTACTCTCAGCTAGCGAATCAAAGTCTCTGTTATGGTGATATTAGATAGTAAAGAATTAAAGTGCTCAATGAAAAAGTCAAGGGAGGACGCAGGCACATGAACGGGCCGAGTCATGAGAAAATTGGCAGAAAGTAATCTTAATTGTTCAACTAGCAAGAGTGTGTTCCTGTAACCTTCAATTGTCAATAGTAGTTTGGTGGAGCATCGAAGAGCGTTCAAAATAAATATACCCTTGCAGCCAACTGTTAACTTCATCACAGTGAAAACAGGACGTTATCTAATCATATGACCTTCACGAGTCTCGTGAATAGCACGAGCTCATCCAGAAACACATTCATGACAAAACAGAACTAACTCACACATTCGATACCTTAACTTGGGGGTCCGTTCTCTGGAAAAAAAAACACAGAGTACGCACCGCAAGTCAGTGAAGGATCGAGTTCCCTTGAATGCAAGGGTGTTTGAAAGCAAACCTCGATAGCATCTCCTGTGCAAAGTTCATCCTGTTTTGTCAAAATGTAGTTCGACCTGTGTGATCCGTCAATTGATCAGTTTCCGTCTTCTTTTCACCTATCCGTCGTCAACAATTAGCCATCTGGAAACATTTATTTCTTCGCTTCTTCTCCATTCCCTCAAAAGTGTTGATGTCAATCAGGTCAAAGTTCTTATCTCGCTTGTGAATATCTTCAACGTCTAACTCCCAAAAGTAAGCTTCACGTCTTTGAAAAGACTCACCATTTTCTCCTCAAATGACACGCAAAACTTGTCAATAAGCTCTGCCTCGTCGCGGCCCTTGTAATCGTCCGATATCTGCTGGATGTACTTGCCGTTGCAGTAGATCATAGATCTCTCACAAGGCAGAAGCTCGCGACTGCTGACAAGGTGACACTTGCGAATGTTCCTGGTGATTGGAAGCTGCTCGACAACATTGTAAAGCAAGAACTTGGCAGTGATTCCGGCCCTGAGAACATCCTCGGTGCGGAGATCAGGGTGGTATAGACTGATATCGCGATCCAGCGCTCTCTGGACAACAGTCTCAACATTCACAATGTTGTACGCATTGTTCTTCTCGCCAAGCTGGGCCTGGATTCCAACCACGAAGTTCAGCTTCTTGTGATATGGAATCTTGCTCAACTTGGGAATGCTCTGCTGAGGATGAGCAATCTTGTAACACTTGATAAACTCGTGGTTTAGATCCATCTCCATAGACTCGTCAACGAGCGACTCAAGCAGGGTGATCACTTCCTGCGTTGACTTGCAATCGTCGATGGTTCTTCGTTGATAGTTTCCAATGAGCTCCGAAAGCTCCTCGGCCGTGAGCTGAGCAGACTCGATGAGCTCATCCTTTTCAGCATGAGCAGCAGCATTGGCCTTGGCTTCTTTCTTGATAACCTCTCTGATTGACTCATTGAAAGTAGCAGCCTTCAATTGCTCATCCTTGATACGTCTATTTTCCTCAGTGAGTTCCATTATCTGACTCTGCTGTTCTTTCGAACGTGATTCAACCTTTTCCAGTCTGTCCACAAGACGCTCCTCAATCTCCTTGAACTTGTCTTCAAGAACAGACTTGACAGCCTCAATCTGGCATTCGCTCTCCCTCTTCAACTGCTCTTGGAACTCTTGTTTGTGTCTGGTCATACGACGGTGAGTTCTTTCGTAGTTCTCCTGATCAGCCTTATGCTGAGCGCGGGCCTCAGATTCTTGCTTCTCCAGTCTCTTCTCGAGCTCAGCAATCTTCTTGGCCTGGTCACTGGCAACTTGCATCACCTCCAACAGGTGTCCCTCGGTCTTTTTGGCTCTTTGCTCACCAGTCTTCAAAGCAGTGACAAAGCTCTTGATTGTCTCGCTCTGCTGAGAGATCAGGTATGCCTGCTGCTTGTTTATCGCCTCGGTGTCAGCCTTGACGGGTGGATTAGACAAGTTTTCAAAAGTGGCAGCTTCAGGATCCGCGGCACTCTCGCTGACAACTCGTCTGTGCTTTTTCTTGGAGTGCTTCTCCTTTTGGTAGTCAGAAGAGATCTTCTTGACGTTCTTCTCTGCCAACTCATCTTGCTTCTTGATTGGAATGCTGTCTCTAGAAGACTCGCCAGACACAGCTTGTGGAGCAACAGGTTCAAGAACTGGCTTGACTGGAGCAGTTGCTGGAGCTCCCGTTGACTTGATTCTCACGGTAGCGGAGGCAGAAACAGAAGACCCAGTTGGCTTGACCCTGACGGTCGCGGGAGCAGAAGTTATAGTTTCAGTTGGCTTGGTTTCGAGAGGCTCGGAACCATCAACCAGTATAACATCATCATCTTCTTTTTTCTTTCTCCCATCTCGCTCCTTCCTATAAGCCTCCAAACTTTGTGGAGCTCTCGGAAGATCCTCAAACTTGATCTCCGGCAGAGATGTTCTAGCTGTTGGAAGATCTTCCGACTTTGGAGCAGCAGGAACTGTCTTTGACCCGGAAACTTCCTGTCTGGTGGAAATTTTAGGAGGCTCAGAGACAGATCTGTAACTGCCTTTCTTCAGAACAGACTTCAGAGCCTGCTTCTCAAGCTTCTTTGAGTCTCTCAAACTTTTAGACGATCCTTCTTGAGCCGCCATGGACTTCTCGTCAGAAGCCACCGGCTTTTCAAGACCATTCGAAACAGAACGTCGGGAAACACACTCTTCCATACCCTCAGACTGCCGTCTGGCTTCCGGAAACCTAGGGGTTTGAGTCTTGTTGAAAGACTGTGGCAGAGTGGATTTGCTCAGGTTCTCTTTCGAAGGTTCAACAGCAGGCTCTGGCGCTTTAGGGGCAAAGATGTCGCCAATAGCGTTCTTGATCCAGGCACCTGCATTGATAGGAATAGTCTCGTTGCTCTCTTCTTTGTCCTGTTTCTCAAAGTTATCAAACCTGAGTGGAGCCAAAGGCTCAACTGGCTGTTCAAAGACGGTCTTTTTAGCCGCCATCTTCTCTTTGACTGCGGTAATAGCCTCGTAAGTTCCTGGTGAAACTTGTATCTTGTTTTCGCCGTAGCCTTCAATGCTGGGCCAAGTTTTGCGGTTTGTTTGCTCTGTCGTAGTTAGAATAGCCGCCGAGTCGAAAAAAAAAAAAAACGAAGGACCTGCGGCAGAGAACTGCACAAAACTACATCCCACGGACTGGCTCACACACGGTCAAGACACAGCTACGGTCGAGATGCTCAACATGCCGAGGATAGACACCTGCATGTCGTCAAAAGCCACGACTGACGATCACACAGTCCACCGCGGCTACAGTCGTACCGTC